>CM060343.1:22446720-22499220 GCA_030674155.1 Stramonita haemastoma
TACACTATGCAGACAGACTGGACAACCATTTGGATGTGTGTGGCACTGCAATTGTGGCGACACCACGGCCCGCAAGATGGCAACCCCGCTTGTACAGAGCCAAGTTTGTCGCATAGAAACAGAGTACAGTGTAGGCAAAAATCACCCCCACAACACCATCCAATAATAATTTCATATAATATCATACACCACAGTAATCTGCCGGTCCCCTCCACACGCGCAAACACAAAAAAACCGCACACACAAAAACCAGAGAACGCGCGCACGCGCGCATGCATACCCACCCTCCCATGAATAAGAGCTAAAGAACTAGAAGCATTGTGACGCAAACGCCGTTTTCGGGACCTTGCCGCCCGCACTTTTCCGCAGTTCCAGAGCCCGGGCAGCAGGACCCTATTCTACACTATGCAGACAGACTGGACAACCATTTTGGATGTGTGTGGCACTGCAATTGTGGCGACACCACGGCCCGCAAGATGGCAACCCGCTTGTACAGAGCCAGTTTGTCGCATAGAAACAGAGTACAGTGTAGGCAAAAATCACCCCACAACACCATCCAATAATATTTCATATAATATCATACACCACAGTAATCTGCCGGGTCCCCTCCACACGCGCAAACACAAAAAACCGCACACACAAAAACCAGAGAACGCGCGCACGCGCGCATGCTACCCACCCTCCCATGAATAAGAGCTAAAGAACTAGAAGCATTGTGACGCAAACGCCGTTTTCGGGACCTTGCCGCCCCACTTTCCGCATTCCAGAGCCCGGGGCAGCAGACCCTATTCTACACTATGCAGACAGACTGGACAACCATTTTGGATGTGTGTGGCACTGCAATTGTGGCGACACCACGGCCCGCAAGATGGCAACCCCGCTTGTACAGAGCCAAGTTTGTCGCATAGAAACAGAGTACAGTGTAGGCAAAAATCACCCCCACAACACCATCCAATAATAATTTCATATAATATCATACACCACAGTAATCTGCCGGGTCCCCTCCACACGCGCAAACACAAAAAAACCGCACACACAAAAACCAGAGAACGCGCGCACGCGCGCATGCATACCACCCTCCATGAATAGAGCTAAAGAACTAGAAGCATTGTGACGCAAACGCCGTTTTCGGGACCTTGCCGCCCGCACTTTTCCGCAGTTCCAGAGCCCGGGGCAGCAGGACCCTATTCTACACTATGCAGACAGACTGGGACAACCATTTTGGATGTGTGTGGCACTGCAATTGTGGCGACACCACGGCCCGCAAGATGGCAACCCCGCTTGTACAGAGCCAAGTTTGTCGCATAGAAACAGAGTACATGTAGGCAAAAATCACCCCCACAACACCATCCAATAATAATTTCATATAATATCATACACCACAGTAATCTGCCGGGTCCCCTCCACACGCGCAAACACAAAAAAACCGCACACACAAAAACCAGAGAACGCGCGCACGCGCGCATGCATACCCACCCTCCCATGAATAAGACTAAAGAACTAGAAGCATTGTGACGCAAACGCCGTTTTCGGGACCTTGCCGCCCGCACTTTTCCGCAGTTCCAGAGCCCGGGGCAGCAGGACCCTATTCTACACTATGCAGACAGACTGGACAACCATTTGGATGTGTGTGGCACTGCAATTGTGGCGACACCACGGCCCGCAAGATGGCAACCCCGCTTGTACAGAGCCAAGTTTGTCGCATAGAAACAGAGTATCAGTGTAGCAAAAATCACCCCCACAACACCATCCAATACAAATTTCATATAATATCATACATCCACAGTAACTGCGGTTCCCCTCCACACGCGCAAACCACAAAAAACCGCACACCAAAAACCAGAGAACGCGCGGCACGCGCGCATGCATACCCACCCTCCCATGATATAGAGCTAAAGAACTAGAAGCATTGTGACGCAAACGCCGTTTTCGGGACCTTAGCCGCCCGCACTTGTTCCGCACTTCCAGAGCCCGGGCAGCAGGACCCTATTCTACACTATGCAGACAGACTGGACAACCATTTTGGATGTGTGTGGCACTGCAATTGTGGCGACACCACGGCCCGCAAGATGGCAACCCCGCTTGTACAGAGCCAAGTTTGTCGCATAGAAACAGAGTACAGTGTAGGCAAAAATCACCCCCACAACACCATCCAATAATAATTTCATATAATATCATACACCACAGTAATCTGCCGGGTCCCTCCACACGCGCAAACACAAAAACCGCACACACAAAAACCAGAGAACGCGCGCACGCGCGCATGCATACCCACCCTCCCATGAATAAGAGCTAAAGAACTAGAAGCATTGTGACGCAAACGCCGTTTTCGGGACCTTGCCGCCCGCACTTTTCCGCACTTCCAGAGCCCGGGGCAGCAGGACCCTATCTACACTATGCAGACAGACTGGACAACCATTTTGGATGTGTGTGGCACTGCAATTGTGGCGACACCACGGCCCGCAAGATGGCAACCCCGCTTGTACAGAGCCAATTTGTCGCATAGAAACAGAGTACAGTGTAGGCAAAAATCACCCCCACAACACCATCCAATAATAATTTCATATAATATCATACACCACAGTAATCTGCCGGGTCCCCTCCACACGCGCAAACACAAAAAAACCGCACACACAAAAACCAGAGAACGCGCGCACGCGCGCATGCATACCCACCCTCCCATGAATAAGAGCTAAAGAACTAGAAGCATTGTGACGCAAACGCCGTTTTCGGGACCTTGCCGCCCGCACTTTTCCGCAGTTCCAGAGCCCGGGGCAGCAGGACCCTATTCTACACTATGCAGACAGACTGGACAACCATTTTGGATGTGTGTGGCACTGCAATTGTGGCGACACCACGGCCCGCAAGATGGCAACCCCGCTTCTACAGAGCCAAGTTTGTCGCATAGAAACAGAGTCAATCATGGCTTGCTTCGCGAACGAAGATTAAGGGCACTGTCCACGTCTGGTGCAGGCTCGCTGGTGGCTGTTCAGTCCAATGCGTGACAAACAAACCCGGCCGCAGCGGCTGCAGGGAAAGTCGATTCTGGGGTTGATGTAGAGGGGACGCGGTTCTTCCTCCTCATTCGCCTCTCCTCAAGGGCCGCTCTGCGATTGTCCTCAAAGGAGGAGACCGACTGATGCACAGTGTGTCGCCAGGCCTGCCGGTCAGCAGCAAGGACTGACCACTGGTTATGGTCTATGAGGCAGGCTGACAGAGATTTCTTCAGAGAGTCTTTAAATCTCTTCTTTGGTGCGCCTCTGTAGCGGTGTCCGGTGAAAAGTTCACCGTAGAGAACCATCTTCGGTAGGCGATGGTCCTCCATTCTAGAGACATGCCCATGCCCAGCGTAGCTGCGTTTCAGCAACATGGCCTCAATGCTGGTGATCCCTGCTTGCTCCAGCACCTCGCATTCGTGGTGAAGTCGCTCCAGTGGATGTCGAGGATGGAGCGGAGACAGCGTTGGTGGAAGCGTTCCAGAATTCGCAGGTGGTGTCTGTATGTGACCCATGACTCAGAGCCGTACAGAGGGTGGTCAGTACCACGGCTCTGTAGACACTGATCTTGGTGTCTTTCTTCAGGTGTTTGTTTTTCCAGACACGGTGGTAGAGTCTGCCAAAAGCACTGTTTGCCTTTGCCAGTCTGTTGTCTACATCTTTATCAATCTTTGCGTCAGAGGAGATTGTGCATCCCAGGTAGGTAAACTGCTGGACTGTCTTCAGTTCTGTCTCACCATTGTAATGTGAGGTGGGTGGTACGCTACCTGAGGTGAGGGCTGGTAGAGAACCTCTGTCTTCTTCAGGCTGACTTCGAGTCCGAAGAGCTGGGCTGCCTCTGCAAAACAGGATGTTACATGCTGCAGGGCGGTTTCTGTGTGGGCTACAAGGGCAGCATCATCAGCAAAAAGTAGCTCTCGAATTTGTTGCTCCAGGGTTTTGGTGTGGGCCTGAAGACGCCGCAGGTTGAATAGGCTGCCATCTGTGCGGTAGCGTATGAAAACTCCGTCTTCGTCATCAAGATCTTCTGTGGCCCGCTGAAGCATCATGCTGAAGAAGATAGTGAAGAGGGTTGGTGCAAGAACGCAGCCCTGCTTCACCCCGTTTGTGATTGGGAAAGGCTCTGAGAGGTCGTTGCTGTTTCTGACCTGGCCACGCTGGTCTTCATGTAGCTGGATCACCATGTTGAGAAACTTTGGGGGACAGCCAAGACGCTCCATGATCTGCCACAGGCCCTTCCTGCTCACAGTGTCAAATGCCTTGGTTAAATCAACGAAGGTGATGTACAGTCCCTTGTTCTGTTCGCGGCACTTTTCTTGAAGTTGTCTGAGCACGAAGACCATGTCAGTGGTACCCCTGTTAGCTCTGAAGCCGCACTGGCTCTCAGGGAGGTGGTGTTCTGCAACAGCAGGTACTAGTCTGTTGAGGAGAACTCTTGCAAGGATTTTGCCAGCGATGGAGAGAAGAGTTATCCCCCTGTAGTTGGAGCAATCTGATTTTTCCCCTTTGTTTTTGTAAAGGGTGATTTGATTGCATCACGAAGGTTTTGTGGTAACTTTCCCTGCTCCCAGCAGCAAACAAAAAATTCATGGAGCTTGCAGTGCAGTGTTTGCCCCCGTTTTTCCATAATTCTGGTGGAATACCGTCGACGCCTGCAGCCTTCCCACTCTTCAGTTGTTCTATGGCTTTAGTTACCTCTTCCAGGGTTGGGGCTTCGTCCAGTTCTTCTTTCATGGTTGCTGTGGGATCTGGTGGATCACTGCGTCATCAACAGTGCGATCAGCGCTGAAGAGGGTTTGAAAGTGTTCAGCCCAGCGGTTCAATATGGACATCTTGTCTGTGAGGAGTGCCTGGCCGTCAGTGCTGCGCAAAGGACTCAACACTTGGTGAGAGGGTCCATAGACTGCCTTCAAAGCTTCGTAGAAGCCTCTGTAGTCACCTGTGTCAGCGCAGAGCTGAGTTTTCTGGGCGAGGTTAGTCCACCACTCGTTTTGGATAACTCTAAGCTGGCGCTGGAGGTTGCTGCATGTAAGACGAAAGGCAGCTTTCTTTGCTGGACAAGATGGTTGTGCAAGGTGAGCCTGGTGGGCACTTTCTCTTCTCGCCAGCAGATCTTGTATTTCTTGGTCATTTTCGTCGAACCAGTCCTTGTTCTTCTTGGTGGAAAAGCCCAAGAACTCTGCAGAGGTCTGCAGGATGGCAGTTTTTAGGCGGGTCCAGAGCATTTCTGGACAGGGGTCAGAGGGGCAGTCCTCGACTTCCAGCTTTGACTGGAGGTTGGACTGTAGCTCAGCTTTCACTTCAGCGGACTTGAGGCTGCCAACCTGGAGTTTCTTTCTGGGGGGACCTCCCCGTTTTGACTTTGGCTTGATGTGCAGGCTGAGGTTGCAACGCACGAGGCGGTGGTCTGTGTGGCATTCTGCACTGGGCATCACTCTGGTGTGCAAGACATCACTTTGGTCTTTTGGCGCACTAAAAACGTAGTCTATGAGGTGCCAATGTTTGGACCGAGGATGCATCGGAAACAGAGTACAGTGTAGGCAAAAATCACCCCCACAACACCATCCAATAATAATTTCATATAATATCAAACACCACAGTAATCTGCCGGGTCCCCTCCACACGCGCAAACACAAAAAACCGCACACACAAAAACCAGAGAACGCGCGCACGCGCGCATGCATACCCACCCTCCCATGAATAAGAGCTAAAGAACTAGAAGCATTGTGACGCAAACGCCGTTTTCGGGACCTTGCCGCCCGCACTTTTCCGCAGTTCCAGAGCCGGGGCAGCAGGACCCTATTCTACACTATGCAGACAGACTGGACAACCATTTTGGATGTGTGTGGCACTGCAATTGTGGCGACACCACGGCCCGCAAGATGGCAACCCCGCTTGTACAGAGCCAAGTTTGTCGCATAGAAACAGAGTACAGTGTAGGCAAAAATCACCCCCACAACACCATCCAATAATAATTTCATTAATATCATACACCACAGTAATCTGCCGGGTCCCCTCCACACGCGCAAACACAAAAAACCGCACACACAAAAACCAGAGAACGCGCGCACGCGCGCATACATACCCACCCTCCCATGAATAAGAGCTAAAGAACTAGAAGCATTGTGACGCAAACGCCGTTTTCGGGACCTTGCCGCCCGCACTTTTCCGCAGTTCCAGAGCCCGGGGCAGCAGGACCCTATTCTACACTATGCAGACAGACTGGACAACCATTTTGGATGTGTGTGGCACTGCAATTGTGGCGACACCACGGCCCGCAAGATGGCAACCCCGCTTGTACAGAGCCAAGTTTGTCGCATAGAAACAGAGTACAGTGTAGGCAAAAATCACCCCCACAACACCATCCAATAATAATTTCATATAATATCATACACCACAGTAATCTGCCGGGTCCCCTCCACACGCGCAAACACAAAAAAACCGCACACACAAAAACCAGAGAACGCGCGCACGCGCGCATGCATACCCACCCTCCCATGAATAAGAGCTAAAGAACTAGAAGCATTGTGACGCAAACGCCGTTTTGGGGACCTTGCCGCCCGCACTTTTCCGCAGTTCCAGAGCCCGGGGCAGCAGGACCCTATTCTACACTATGCAGACAGACTGGACAACCATTTTGGATGTGTGTGGCACTGCAATTGTGGCGACACCACGGCCCGCAAGATGGCAACCCGCTTGTACAGAGCCAAGTTTGTCGCATAGAAACAGACTACAGTGTAGGCAAAAATCACCCCCACAACACCATCCAATAATAATTTCATATAATATCATACACCACAGTAATCTGCCGGGTGCCCTCCACACGCGCAAACACAAAAAACCGCACACACAAAAAACCAGAGAACGCGCGCACGCGCGCATGCATACCCACCCTCCCATGAATAAGAGCTAAAGAACTAGAAGCATTGTGACGCAAACGCCGTTTTCGGGACCTTGCCGCCCGCACTTTTCCGCAGTTCCAGAGCCCGGGGCAGCAGGACCCTATTCTACACTATGCAGACAGACTGGACAAACCATTTTGGATGTGTGTGGCACTGCAATTGTGGCGACACCACGGCCTGCAAGATGGCAACCCCGCTTGTACAGAGCCAAGTTTGTCGCATAGAAACAGAGTACAGTGTAGGCAAAAATCACCCCCACAACACCATCCAATAATAATTTCATATAATATCATACACCACAGTAATCTGCCGGGTGCCCTCCACACGCGCAAACACAAAAAACCGCACACACAAAAACCAGAGAACGCGCGCACGCGCGCATGCATACCACCCTCCCATGAATAAGAGCTAAAGAACTAGAAGCATTGTGATGCAAACGCCGTTTTGGGGACCTTGCCGCCCGCACTTTTCCGCAGTTCCAGAGCCCAGGGCAGCAGGACCCTATTCTACACTATGCAGACAGACTGGACAACCATTTTGGATGTGTGGGCACTGGAATTGTGGCGACACCGCGGCCCGCAAGATGGCAACCCCGCTTGTACAGAGCCAAGTTTGTCGCATAGAAACAGAGTACAGTGTAGGCAAAATCACCCCCACAACACCATCCAATAATAATTTCATGTAATATCATACCCCACAGTAATCTGCCGGTCCCTCCACACGCGCGACCACAAAAAACCGCGCGCACAAAGCAGAGAACGCGCGCACGCGCGCATGCATACCACCCTCCATGAATAAGAGCTAAAGAACTAGAAGCATTGTGATGCAAACGCCGTTTTGGGGACCTTGCCGCCCGCACTTTTCCGCAGTTCCAGAGCCCAGGGCAGCAGGACCCTATTCTACACTATGCAGACAGACTGGACAACCATTTTGGATGTGTGTGGCACTGGAATTGTGGCGACACCGACGGCCGCAAGATGGCAACCCCGCTTGTACAGAGCCAAGTTTGCGCAGAAACAGGTACAGTGTAGGCAAATATGACCCCCCAACCCATCCAATTAATTTCAAGTAATACATACACCGTATCTGCCAGGTCCCTCCACACGCGCAACACAAATAACGCGCAGCAAACACAGTGGAACGCGCGCACGCCGCATGCATACCCCCTCCAATGATAAGAGCTAAAGAACTAGAAGCATAGTGAGCAAACGCCGTTTTGGGACCTGCCCACCGCACTTTTCCGCAGTTCCAGAGCCCAGGGCACAGGACCCTATTCACACTATGCAGACAACTGGACAACCATTTTGGATGTGTGTGGCACTGGAATGTGCGACACCGGCCGCAAGATGGCAACACAAAATCCAGCGACTGTACACAACACACAAGACACGCTGCGCTAACGCGCATCATACCCACCTCGCGCATGCAATAAGAGCTAAGAACTAGAAGCATTGTGAGCAAACGCGTTTTGGGACCTTGCGCCCGCACTTTCGCAGTTCAGAGCCCAGGGCAGCAGGACCTTTCTACCTATGCAGACAACTGGACAACCATTTGGATGTGTTGGCACTGAATTGTGCGACACCCGCAAATCAACCCGCTTTACAGAGCAATTTCTAGAACAGGTACGTGTAGCAAATCACCCCACAACACCACCATAATAATTCATAAACATACACACAGTATCTGCGGGCTCACACGCGCAAACAAAAAACGCCCACAAACACGAGACGCGCGCACCGCCATGCATACCCACCCTCCATGATAAGAGCTAAAGAACTAGAAGCATTGATGACAAACGCCGTTTTGGGGACCTTGCCGCCGCACTTTTCCGCAGTTCAGAGCCAGGGCACAGGACCCTATTCTACACTATGCAGACACTGGACAACCATTTTGGATGTGTGGCACTGAATTGTGGCGACACCGCTTTAAGCAGTTTTGCAACAGAGTCAGTTAGCAAAATCACCCACAACACATCCAATAAATTCATCATCAACACCACAACTGCGTCTCCACACGCACACAAAACCGCACACAACACAGAACGCCACGCGCGCATGCATCCACACTCTCATGATAAGAGCTACAACGTGAGCAAACGCGTTTGGACTCGCGCATTTGCATTTAGAATCTAGACCAGCTATTCTTCGTCACTCACTAATCACACACCACACCACACGTAGCGTAAGTTATCATCACCCACTCACATTGCACCACACACCACCACACACCACACACACACACACTTAGACTGGGCTACTGAAATAACACCAATCAGAACAGCGCACCACAACACACAATTTGCATGTATATAAAGCTTTCGTGTTTTGCTTCAGCCCATATAAACCTATCTAAAAGCGCGCGAAATCGCACCCTGTGTATCCCTATCCTTGCCAATACTTTTCAGTCTTTTGCCCTGGTTTGCTACTATTAATAGAGCAGCAAGCTACCTCCACCCTGCTCTCCCCTTTCAACTACTTGCACACACAGAGCCCCTGAGTCTCAAGTCTTTGAATTGTGAGGTTTGCTGTGTGTGATTTGCTTGAATCTAAACATTCTTGCCTTGTGTGAGACATTTAGTAAGTAGTTATTGATCATCTCGACTCTAGTGTGTCTTTGCTGTTTTGGATGTAGCCATTTTGTATTATACTTCATCTCATTTTTTGTTAATGTGAGTACATGTAGGTAAATCTTGAATGTGCCGTTTCTGTTTCTTTTTGTGTATGTTGTTTGTGTGTGTGTGTGTGTGTGTTGTGTGTGTGTGTGTGTGTGTGTGTGTGTGTGTGTGTGTGTGTGTGTGTTGTGTGTGTGTGCATTGTACTGCACTTCACTTTTTTTTTTGATGATATTGCTTTTATTTTACTTTTATTATCTGGCCATGTAATATCCTGTGTATTGTATGTGCATGCATTTTCCCTCATTTTTTGTGCTAGTCAAATTTTTCAGGTTCATAATTATGTAACTTATTTAAATTGATTTGATTGTACAGCACAATGAGTCCATGTCTTTTGAGAAATCGCACTATATAAGCCTCTATTTTATTATTTATTTTATTATTTATTATTATTATTATTATTATTATTATTATTATTATTATTATTATTATTATTATCATCTCATATCATCATCATCATTATTATCACATACTTTTTCGATTGTCTTTGTGTAGGATAGGTGTATATTTTTTTAGTGTTCATGTGGCCCTTCAAACACGCACGCAGGCACGCACGCACACACACAACACACACACACACACACACACACACACACACACACACACACACACACACACACACACACACACACACACACACACACACGAAACACACACACATATTCTCGCCCATTGGCAGACATTTCTCTTGCAAACACACACAACTCATTCATACATGGAACATATATACATACATACGAACATACATTAATGCAGATACACTACATACATCAATACCATTATTACTATTTTTGTTTTTGTTGTTATTGTTATTATTATTCTAATTTTATTTCCTTTAGTTCCTTTTCAGTTTATTTTGTTGTTATGTGTTGTAACAATGTTGTAGCTAAATATTTTTTGGGTGGGGTTTTCTTGATTGTAATCTGCTTGTTTGCTTGCTGCTTCATTTTTGTTAGTTTGTTGTTTTTTTATTAGTGGGTTGTTGGTTTTTTTGGGGGGTTGTGTTTCGTTCTGGTTTGAAGTTTTTGGGGTTGGTTTTTTAACTAGATAGGTGGCTTGATGAAAAAAAAAATTCTTGCTTACTCCATGTACCATCTGGAAATAAAATTTGGACTTTGACTTTGCATACACAGAATGCCAGACACAAACTTTTACAAATTTACACCCCTTTTACCACCACCCCTCCCTTCCCCCTCACTTTCTCGTCTTTGAATGCTCAGACAGTAGCTTTTGTTGTCTGTCCTACGAGCAAACCATGTCTAGCACTGCTGTGAAGCGCTGGACAAGTCAGGCCCGGTACATTCCTCTCCATCCGGGAGAGAAATGTTATCTTTTAAGTCTTTCTGTGAAAAAGGCATGGCAAGGCAAGGCAAATTCTTTTATTTCGAGGATAATGAATAAGCACTCGTGTGCTTTTTTACCTTTACCCCACCCTGATCAGGGATAGGATCAAGTTTTAAAAAAAAAAACTACCTAAACAACAATAATAATAATGATCCAAATACCAAGAACAAGACATCATATCCAGTAGCAAACAATTAACAACAGACAAGAAATAAGGACAGAAAGAAGATAATAAGGTAGTTAAAAAAGCACTCATTCAGAAAACAAAGATAAGAAATATGAATCAAAGGATGATTTTGATTTATGTTCTTAAAAAGCCCTAATAATTAAAGTGCAAACAAGACAATATAATACATTAAACAAAACATCAATCCAACACCATCTATCAACAAAATAAGTTATATAAATCCCAACAGTTTGATAAAAGGGGAGAAAAAAATTCACACACACACACACACACACACACACACACACACACAACACCACACACACACACACACACACCACACACACACTCACACACACACACACACACACACACACACACACACACACACACACACACCACACAACACACACACACACACACACACACACACACACATTCACAGATTTGCACCTATGTCAACAATAAACTTCATTTTAAGAGAAATATATGCCTTGAATTTTAAATAAGATCATGTAACGGAACACAAAAGGACTGTATAGTCTGTAAGGCACATAATTATTTTGGGACAGATCTATACTAATACCTAAATCAATCTTATGACTATGGTCATAAAACTCACGTTCATAATCATATCATAATCGTCATTGACATAGTTATTCAGCTTACTTGAAAGGATCATTAATTAATAAGTTTTCACAAAATCAATTACATTGACACACTATTATTAAAATAGAGAGTACAAAAGAAGAATTGACCAAGAAGGCAGAAAATAGACAAGAAGGGGTGACAAGATGAAAAGGACCAAGGCAGACACAAAGAGAGTTAGAAAGAAAGGAATTCCTAGCACAGAACTTCCAGAAAGTCGTGATGCAGTCTATAATTATTGACAGCCCCCCCCTCTCTCTCTCTCTCTCTCTCTCTCACACACACACACACACACACCACACACACACACACACACACACACACACACACACACACACACACACACACACACACACACACACACACACACACCTTTCTCTCCTGTACAAATAATTATCAATGTATCCAGTTGCAGATTATGCATTTTGTTGAATGCATCTCATCTCCTTTTTTAAAATATAGGTTGAACTGGTGGTGGTGGTCATGCTGGATTGTAGGGGTATGGGGGTTACTATTACCCTTTTTTAAAATAATTTTTTTCTTAGATATATTCGGTCACAAGGGCTAAGGCCGGATGGAATATAAATTTGTAATACCCTGTAACCCTTGAAAAATAAAGATTATTCATTCATTCATTCATTCAATCATTCATTCATTCAATCATTCATTCTCTCTCTCTCTCTCTCTCTCTCTCTCTCTCTCTCTCTCTCTCTCTCTCTCTCTCTCTCTCTCTCTCTCTCTCTCTCTCTCTCTCTCTCTCTCTCTCTCTCTCTCTCTCTCTCTCCCCACAAGGGGGTTTGCCCATCTGATATCCCAGATTGTAAAGAGACCTTAACTGACAGTAAACAAACTACTTCCCACTTTTTTTTTCACTGAATGAGGTAACATTCCTAACTCCTGTTGTCAGTGTCTTAAATTTAGCTACCTATCACAGCAAGGCAGCACCTTGTTTGAAAAGAAGCCTGATCCCGCCACTTCGTTTTTTTTCCGCTCAATTTGAATTTCAAAACAAACCCGTGCTGCTTTTGTAGCCACGCTGATAGATCTAAATGAGGTCACCAGCCTGCATGCCAGAGCACGCACACACACACACACACACACACACACACACACACACACACACACACACACACACACACACACACAGAGGCGCGGGCCACAGGAAAGAGAGAGACAGAGACAGAGACAGACAGACAGACAGGCAGACAGGCAGACAGACAAGGACAGGATAGCCTGGTGGTCATAGTAATGGACTTGTGATCTGTTGACCAGGGTTCGCATCTCCTTCAAAAGGATTTTTACTCTGGAGTTAACATCAGTGCCGACTCCACTCCCCCAAAAGTCCTTCGAATGAGACTATAAAACCGAGGTCCCCTGTGCAAACGCATGCAGAACATCTTGCACATATGTTAAAACCCGTTCCACTTTTCAGAAGAGTAGGCCATTGTATGCTGGTGGGAACAGATGACAACATTCCTAATACTTGGCCTTGGTTTATAGGTTTTTGTAGAGGAGTAGTCACGACTAACGTCTACTGCACAGTCCGCTTCTCTAGACTGTGGCCTCCTTGGTGGGATCTGACCCTCAAATCAGGAGTGAAACACTCTAACCACTAGGCTAGTCCGCCCCCCAAAATAGTATAAATAGAATTTCATAAAGATTACAATTGTAAGACTAGAAAAACAAACAAACAAATCAACAGAGCCAGAAAAAATAAAAAGTCTATCACTGAAATATACATGGAGAAAAAGGAAAAAGGGATAAAACAGACCAAAAGAAAAACGAGAGAGAGAGAGAGAGAGAGAGAAGAGAGAGAGAGAGAGAGAGAGAGAGAGAGAGAGAGAGAGAGAGAGAGAGAGAGAGAGAGAGAGAGAGAGAGAGAGAGAGAGCTCCAACTCCAAAATGATTTATCCACAAAAAGGCCATTGGCTCATACATGAAAGGGGTTGCCTAACTGTTTAGTATTTTGGTGTGGGATAAAAGACAACGAAATAACGCAGTTAGAGAGAAGAGTGACCCTGAAAATAAAGCACTACACGGCACATTCCTGCAAGTGTGGTGACCTGTGCTACGCACTCCACTGTGGAGAAATTTGACCTGGGGGGTTGGGGTGGAAGGTCGGCAGCATAAAAGCTAGAAAATGTGACGCCTTTTGTCTATTTTTTAGTTATTACCACACTTTTTATTTGAAACTCAATGGACAGATATGCTGATGATGAAAATAGCGAGAAGGAAAAGAAAATAGGTCTCCAGTCTGCCAAGGTGACAGCGATAGGTATACCCCCAACACATCCACATTTTGTGCTTTCTGTGATGTGATGTGTCCCTGTGCCATCACTATGACTACTTTAAAGGCTATTAAGATTAAAATTTTGTAGAATTACAGAAGTTCTGTGTGGTTTCATATTTGTCACACCTGTGTGGTGACACTGATGACAATGTGACACTTATGTACAATAATACACTTCTGTGCACTTAAAATACATGTGGTAAGACATAGAGACCTGAAATACAGTATACATGTCAGATATTGATTGAAAATGCCTGGTTTTCAAAAGCAAAAAAAACAGTTAAACAAAAAGTATGACTCATCAAGACATATAAAACAACAGGTGTTATGAGGACATTGTGTGACACATCCTTGAAGTACAATTCCACACACACATTAATAAACACATTAGCTAGGCATCAGTTCTTTTTTCAACACTTACATGCAAGATTTTTTGTCTATTCCATGCATATTTTGCTGGTTTATCTTATACAACACACTTTTACCTGTGATTGGTGACAGATAAGATGACAATGACACGACATTTTGTGACCAGACATGTAAACTTAAGTTAAAATGCAAGTACAAAGATACATCTAGCTTGTGACAAAATTTCAGCTTGATAGCTTGTCATGCACATGCACAATTGTCTCAGAAGTAAACTATGTCAGTTTGGGGTAGAAAACTTTCAAAGAATTCAAAATCTACAGGCTGTTTGACTCTGTAGAATTCAACAACAAGAGGGTTAAAGATACTGACATATAATCCACACATTAAATCACAAATATAACCACAAATGGTGTCTGGTGGAGCATCCCGAAAGAGGATATTAAGGGAATCTACAGTAAAATGCTTGTGCCTAATATCCTGAACATCCCCAAACTCCAGGAGCAGATGCCTGAGGGTCACCCACACATCACAAGTCACGCACAATGGGATTACCTCACTTTTCAGGAAATAAAAGTGAGTGATGTGAGAATGACATGTGTGTATCCTAAAAATACAGCCATTGTAAATTACCAATATGTAATCACACACATAAAAGGACTAAAATGCAGTGTTCTAAAACACAAAACATTTAATCTACACATAAGGTATGTCTATAATACAGCCATTTTAAAACGCATGTAATCCACACAAATAAATCAACAAATGCAGCCAAATTGAAAAAAAACCATATAGTTGACACCCATAAAATGACCAAAAATACAATCACATCCAAACACATGTGTATGTAATCAACAAATAGAATTACTAAAATACTGCCATCTTAAAACACCATCATGTAAATCCCATGACTTCAATACAATCCTCTTAAAACACCAATATATAATCTAAACACATAAAATTGTTTAGATACAGCCATCTAAAACATAAACATGTAATTCACACAAATAAAACATCTAATATACAGTCACTTAAAAAAACATTTAATCCACACAGATAAAATGACTAAAATACAGTCATGTAAAAACGGACATTTAATCCACAAATAAAATAGCTTAAACAGTCATCTAAATACATAAACATTTAAAATACAAAAATAGAATGACTAAAACACTGCAATTTAAAAATGTAAAACAAAAAGTAACCCAAACGAGTAAAATGACCTGAATACAGCCATCTAAAAAGACCAACATTTCATCCACAAAGAAAATGACTAAAATACAGTCACCTATAAACACTGACATTTAACCCACACAAATAAAATGGCTAAAATACCAGAATGTAATCCACACAAATAAAATAACAAAAATACAGCCATCTAAAACCACTAAGAGAAAATCAACAGATAACACAACAAAAATACAGTTGCCAAAAAAACGCAGACATTAAACACAGACAAAGTGACTATAATGCAAGTATCTGAAAGTACCAACATAATCCACACAAATGAAACAACTAAAATACAGTCCCCCACAATCATAAATCTAATCCACACAAATAAAATGGCTAAACTACAGCCATCTAAAAGCTCAAGACATATAATGCATATGAATGAAATGACTAAAATAGAGTAATCTAAATACACAAACATTATCCAACCAGTTGTGTGCTGGTAGGATTGGATCACAAAATTGACAAAACTGCATACACACAGGGATTGGCTGTAAAAATGAAAAGCACATGAGTGATTATTCCACAATCATCATTAAAGAAGATTTCTTGTCTACATGATGATTTTGATCTGATTACTGACGTCCATAAATTTTAAAGGATTTACAGATCTTGCCTTTAATAGCCTACTGCTTACAAATAAATTTCAAGAGAATTAAGCTTTTCTTTGCTATAGTTAGAATGTACTGAGATGGGTATTCCATATCAACTTCGATGTAAGAAATACACCTAAAAAATGTTGTAAAGAAACACACAGACAACCCTCACCCAATAACCACAATGAGACATACAAAGGAAAAAAACATCATTAAAAAAAAAGCACACACAACATTACCACAACAAAATGTTGAAAACAAACAAACAAACAAAAAGAATTGGCACTGAGTGGTCTAAGAAAGAGAACTAGCGCTTAAGCTACCCAATGTACGGTTGTTTCCCTTACACTGCATATCCAGTTCAGCTGCCGCCTGTTAGCAACAACAACAAAATGATGATGATAATGGTTGTGTGATCGTTCAAAATTAAAGATGATGCTCATGACAAGGACGGTGATGACAACGTCTCCGATGACGTTCATGGCGTTGACAGCGATGATGATGATGATGATGATGATGATGATGATGATGATGATGATGATGATGATGATGATGATGATGACGATGATGATGATGACGACGACGACGACGATGATGATGATGATAACGATGATGATGATGATGATGTGCCTGGAAAGTTTGTATTGGAAAAGGGGATCTTATAAAAAAAAGTTATCTATTTATCTATTACCTATTCTTTTTCTTTCTTTCTTTCTTTCTTTCTTTCTTTCTTTCTTTCTTTCTTTCTTTCTTTCTTTCTTTCTTTCTTTTCTTTCTTTCTTTCTTTAATTCATTTATACGAGAATAATGGAATAAGCATTCATGTGCTTTTTTTTTCTTCCAGTCCCCGTGTGTATGCAGTTGTGTGAATATTGTCATCTGTTCCCACCGGCACACAATGGCCTACTCTAACGAAAAGCGGAACAGGATTTAACTTGTGTGCAAGATATTCTGTGTGCGTTTGCACATGGGGCCTCGGTTTACAGTCTCATCCGAAAGACTTTTGGGGAGAGTGGAGTCAGCACTGATGTTAACTCCAGGGGAAAAATCCCCTCCAATGGGAATCGAACCCTGGGTCGTCAAATTGCCAGCACAATGTTCTGACCATTAGGCTACCCCGTCCGTCCGTGTTGTGTGTGTGTGTGTGTGTGTGTGTGTGTGTGTGTGTGTGTGTGGTGTGTGTGTGTGTGTGTGTGTGTGTGTGTGTGTGGTGTGTGTGTGTGTGTGTGTGTGTGTGTATGATTTTGTGTCTGTGTGTGTATCTGTGTGTGGTGTGTTATGGGGTCATTTTGGATCTGAATTATTTTTATGTGTGATGATTATGTTTATTTAAATTTGTTCTGGATATCCGATTACGATTTGTATACATGTGTATACTTTGCTGTGGTGCATCATATTGTGTGCTGTTATTATTAATTTGATGTGTGTTCTTGGAGTCATTATTGCCCACACTGTAGCAGGTTTCTTTCCGACAAACTTGGCTATCTACGAGCGGGATTGGCATCTTCGGGGCCGTGGTGTCGCCACACGTCCAGCGCCACACACATCAAAAATGGTTGAAAAGCTTGTATGCATAGAGTAGGGCAGAATATGGGTGCCGTGGGATCTTTATCTGTGCAAAAGTGCGGGGAGCAGGGGCCCGAAACCTGCGTGTCGGTTAGATCTGTTGGAAATGCGCGTTCAGCTTATTCATGGGTGTGTGTGTGTATGCGTGCGCGCGTGCGTGCGCGCGCTTGTGTTTGTGTGTGCAATTTTTTGTGTACATGCGTGTGGCGAGACCCTGCACTTTGCTGTGGTGCATCATATTGTGTCGGTGTCATTATTTGATGTGTGTTCTAGCGGTCATTATTGCCCACACTGTGGCAGGTTTCTTTCCGACAAACTTGGCTATCTACGAGCGGGTTGGCGTCTTCGGGGCCGTGGTGTCGCCACACGTCCAGCGCCACACACATCAAAATGGTTCAAAAGCTTGTATGTATAGAGTAGAGCAGGGTCTGGGTGCCGTGGGATCTGTAACTGTGTTATCATCCGTTGCCATCGGCACACAATAGCCTACTCTTCCGAAAAGCGGAACGGGTTTTAACGTGTATGCAAGCTGTTCTGCGTGCTTCGCACACGGGACCTCGGTTTATAGTCTCATCCGTGTGTGTTGTGTGTAGTGTGTGTGTATGTGTGTGTGTGTGTGTGTGTGTGTGTGTGTGTGTGTGTGTGGTGTGTGTGTGTGTGTGTGCGTGGTGGTGGTGTGTGTGTGTGTGGTGTGTTGTGTGTGTGTGTGTGTGCAGTGTGCGCGGTGTGCCACTTGTGCGCGCGCACTGTTATAAATTACATTGTCTACGAGTTATTAGGGTTAAAAAAAAAAAAATAAGGTGTCCTGACACTTTTAAATCTTTTTGTAAAAAGACACAATATTTTTCATGGTCACATCACAATAAAAAGACAAAAAAAGGATTTTGAAGGCGGTGACACACATTATGAAGATTCAAAACAAAACTTCCGTTGGCCTTGACAATATAACTCTAGTTTTTCACCCCGTCACTTTTTGTTCTTTTATTGGTACCTTTCAACACGGATCTTCATCCTGCTCCCTACTTCAAAATCATTCCAACCCCCAACCCCACCCCCCACCCCCCCCTGCCCGTCCCCACCCACCCTTCCTGCTAGAAATTTTCAACAAATATTTAATACCCCAAAAGGCCTCATTGCAATCTATTGTTTCGATTGGCTGGTAGAGACTGACCAATCGCTGAAGAGATCAGTTTTTATCGTTGGAAGTGAGGGAGGAGGAGGAGGATTCTATGAGAATAATAGAGTGAATTTCTGAAGTCTGTGTTGTCAGTTTATTGCGTTCTTGTCAGAAAAGAAAATGGTGAAAGTTTTCCTCTTCGTGTTTCTGCTTTGTTTGTAACTGGTAAGAAATATTTGTCGGTTTTTTGTTGTTGTTGCTGTTGTTGTTCAGCTGATGTTTACTGATTGTTATGTCTACTCACGACAAGTAATTACTACTATTGATTGTTATATCATTTTTTTTAGTTTTGATTCTTATTTTCCCCAAAGACCCTGTAAAGTTTGTCTATTGCACAGATTTCGTTATTCAACCTTGAGAATGATTATGTCACGTACAAACCAGCCGCCATGGTGCTGTGGTTGGCGCCTTGGATTCCGACTGGAAGGTTGTGGGTTCGATTCCCATAAGAGTCATAGAGATTTTTCGGGCTCCAGCCGGCTCCTACCCAGAGTTAGTGTGCTGTGGGCTCAATGGGGAGACTGGGACCACACAGTAGAGCTTCATCCACTTTACGGATGCGAATTTGAGAGTGTTGCTCAAATTACATGACCAACCTGCAGGTGTCTGTATCTCTCGGGCCGGGTTGACGCCATGATATATTATGATAGTAAGCGTAGAATAAGACCTCTCAAGTAGTCTCAAAACACATGTACTTCCATTTAAAAGTGTCATTACATCATCCTCATTCTCGTCGATCATCATGCAATGAAAAAACTTGTCTCTGATTCCGTGGCCCCGGTTGCTCTGGTCTATGGTGACCTCAGGTTTGGTTTCCCCATACGCTTCTGTAACTATGGTGAGTTTGTGTCAAAGCCTTTGGGGTTGGAGGTTCGAGGGGAGCGGTGGTGGAAGGACGTTGTGCGGTCACCACCTCCGGTGGGCGTCTCACTCAGTCTGGCTATGCGAGTTAGCTAATACTGTCGTTAGTAGGGGGCTTAGTAGGTGGTATCCTGCGTATGTTAGCTCAGAACAGGCACCGCTGAACACCACCAAAGTGACCCAGCAGCAGTGCAGGGCCCTCTGGCTGGTGCCCCGGCGGCCTAATATTGATGAGTTCCCTGAAGACTTGCGATCCAGAGGATGAGACATAGCGAACTGGGTATGGCTGTGGCGGGGAGATTGAAACGAGCGGCGTGGGAACAGCAGGGATAGGAACGTCACAAAGATGAGGCAGCAAAAAAAACAAAAAGATTATGTCGCGTAGATATACAAGCTTATGTGTAGACCTGCACAGTGTCTGTTACTGAATTTTTGTTTGCATCACAGTGCATAAATAATTAGCTATGTATTGTATACATGCACGCAACAAACTCACATACGTGCATGGTTGTCGTTGTTTGTTGCTACTATAGTTATTACTGTGTTATTTTTTGTTTTACTGTTGGTGTTGTTGTGCATGACAAAATGCTAGTTATAGTGGGTTTTTTGTTTTTACTTTTTATATTGTGTGGCAAATATTGTTGTTAAGGTCATATTCATAGTTGTTGTTGTAGTTATTGTCGCTGTTGAAGATATTGTTGTTGTAGTAGTTGTTGTAGTCATTGTTGTAGTTGTTATTCTTGTTGTAGTATTGTTGTTTTTTATTTGTAGTTATTTTGTTGTAGTTATTTTTGTTGTTATTGTTGTAGTTTTTGTTGTAGTTATTAATGTTGTTGTATTGTTGTTGTAGTTATATTGTTGTTGTGGTATCGTTGTGGTCACTGTTATAGTTATTATCGTCGTTGTTGTAGTTATTGTTGCTGGTGTAGTTATTGCTATTGTTGTAGTTTTGTGTTATTGCAGGTATTT
This sequence comes from Stramonita haemastoma, assembly GCA_030674155.1. Classification (NCBI taxonomy): domain Eukaryota; kingdom Metazoa; phylum Mollusca; class Gastropoda; order Neogastropoda; family Muricidae; genus Stramonita; species Stramonita haemastoma. The sequence continues at coordinate 22,467,503 of CM060343.1, forward strand.
TTGTTTTTGTTTGTTGTTGTAATAATTGTTGTTATTGCTGTTATACTTATTGTTGTTGTTATAGTTATTGTTGCTATATAGTTATTGTTGTTATTGTAGTTATTGTTGGTGTGGTTATTGTTTTGTTGCTGCTATAGTTATTGTTGCTATTGTAGTTATTGTTGTTATTGTAGTTGTTGTTGTTGCTGTTATAGTTATTGTTGTAGTTATCATTGTTGTAGTAGTAGTTATTGTTGTAGTTGCTGTTATAATTATTGTTGGTATCGTAGTTATTGCTGTAGTTATTGTGGTGTTGTTGCAGTCAGCGGGCAGTGTCCCAGTGGGTTTATCCACCACGGAGAGTCCTGCTATGCCTTGCCTATGGCTGAAGGGTCGTGGGCCGATGGTATGGTAAGTGTTCTCATCATTACATATCATCATCATCATCATCATCATCATCATCATCATCATCATCATCATCATCATCATCGTCGTCGTCGTCGTCGTCGTCGCCGTCCTCGTTGTCGTGTCGTTGTCGTCGACGTCATCATCATCATCATCATCATCATCATCATCGCGTCGTCGTCGTCGTTGTCGTGTCGTCGACGTCATCATCATCGTCGTCATCGTCATCATCATCATCATCATCATCATCATCATCATCATCATCATCATCATCATCATCATCATCATCCTACTGCTGCTGCTACTACTACTACTACTACTACTACTACTACTACTACTACTACTACTACTACTAACTACTACTACTACTAACTACTACTACTATACTACTACTACTACTACTACTACTAACTACTACTACTACATTACTATACTTACTATTGATAATAATGATAATAGTAATGATAATAGTAATAATACATATTTTTTAATTTAAATGATGATGGTAATATTAATATAACAACAACGACAACAAAACAACAACAACGACAACAAACAACACCAAGAAAAAGAAGAATGCATGAAATTTATATAGCGCTATATCTTGCAAAAAAAGTAAACAAAGCGCTTACATTTAACGTATTCTCACAGACGCAACCAATAACAGTTGACAGTTTTAACAAATTCAGTACACACACACACACACACACACACACACACACACACACACACACACACACACACACACACACACACATACACACACACACACACACGCACGCACGCACGACGCACGCACACACACACACACAACACACACCACACCACACCACACACACACACACACACACACGACCACAACACACACACACACACACACACACACACCACACACACACACCAACACACACACACACCACACACAACACACACACACACACACACACACACACAGCACACGCACACACACCACACCACACACACACCACACACACACACATCACACACACACCACACACTCACACACCACACACCACACACACACACACACACACGACACGCACGCACAACACCACCACACACACACACACACACACACACGCACGCACGCACCACGTACACGCCGCACGTACGCACGCACACACACACACACACACACACACACACACACACGACACCACACCACACACACACACCCTACCTACCTCTGTCAGTGTGTCTGTCTTGTCTGTTATCATCAGATGATGTGTCAGGAACAAACATACAGACAGATGGATGGACAGACAGACAGACAGTAATACTAAATGTACACATAATATGTGGATCATTATTGTCTGTTATTATCATAAGATGATGTGTCAGGAACAGACAGACAGACAAACACTGTACTCATTTGGGATCATTATTGTCTGTTATTATCATAAGATGATGTGTCAGGAACAGACAGACAGACAAACACTGTACTCATTTGTGATCATTATTGTCTGTTATTATCATAAGATGATGTTCAGGAACAGACAGACAGACTAATACTGACTGCCTGTGCTTATAGTGTGATCATTATTGTCTGTTATTATCATCAGATGATGTGTCAGGAACAGACAGACAGACTACGATACAACTGCCTGTGCTTAATGTGCATCATTATTGTCTGTTATTATCATCAGAGGATGTGTCAGAACAGACAGAAGACAAACACGACAGGACAGACAGACAGACAGACACGAACTGTACCTCTTATTGTGATCATTATTGTCTGTTATTATCATCAGATGATGTGTCAGGAACAGACAGACAGACACTACGAATACTGACTGCCTGTGCTAATATGTGATCATTATTGTCTGTCATTATCATCAGATGATGTGTCAGGAGCTGGGAGGACAGCTAGCGGTGATCGAGACGGCTGCTGAACAGGCCTTCATGGAGGGCTTTCTGAAGAGATATGGATGTACGTACGTTTCGGTCAACCTCCTTAACTTAACTTTAGCGTTTTTTTTCACCGAAATAATGGTGATATTAATTAGACAGGAATGAGAGAGAGAGAGAGAGAGAGAGAGAGAGAGAGAGAGAGAGAGAGAGAGAGAGAGAGAGAGAGAGAGAGAGAGAGAGAGAGAAGCAGACAGACAGACAGACAGACAGACAAGGGAGGGACAGACAGACAGACAGACAGAGACAGACAGACAGACAGAAGACAGAAGACAGACAGACAGAGAGACAGAGACAGACACAGACACAGAGAGAGATGAGAGATTTGATTTGATTTATTCTTTTACATCGAGGATAATGGAATAAGCGCTCTTGTGCTTTTTTACATCCAGTCCCCGTGTGTATGCAGTAAATGAATGTCATCTGTTCCCACCGGCACACGATGGCCTACTCTTTCGAAAAGCGGAACAGGATTTAACGTGTGCGCAAGATGTTCTGCGTGCGTTCGCACACGGGGCCTCGGTTTAAAATCCTTCGGATGAGAGAACGAGACAGAGAGAGACAAAGCGAGAGAGAGACACAGAGAGAGGGAGGGGGGAGGGGGGGAGTGTCAGGGGAGGAGGGTGTAGTGGGTATTATTATGTATGGAAGAAGGAATTTCAGGGGATCAACAGGGCCTACATGTGGAATGACGAGAAACCACCTTTACCTTACTAACCTACTGAACTGCAATAAAACAAAGAAAAGGAAAATTCAGTGTATGTGTGGTGTGGGGTGTGGTGTGTGTGTGTGTGTGTGTGTGTGTGTGTGTGTGTGTGTGTGGTGTGTGTGTGAGGTGTGTGTGTGTGTGTGTGTGTAAAAGTTAGTTTTATTTCCAGATGTGTGTGTGTGTGTGTATGCGTGCGTGCGTGCGTGCGTGCGTGCGTGTGTGTGTGTGTGTGTGTGTGTGTGGTGTGGTGTGTGGTGTGTGTGTAAGTCAATGTTTTATTTCCAGACGTGTGCGTGTGTGTGTGTCCGCACGCGCGTGCACGTGTGTGCGTGTATACGTTGTGTGCATGGTATGTGTATGTGTGTGTGATGTGTGTGTGTGTACGTGTGTGTGTGTTGTGTTGTGTGTGTGTGTGTGTGTGTGGTGTGTGTGTGTGTGTTATGTGATGTGTATGTGGATATGCGCGCGCGTGAGTGGCTGGCTAGCTGGCTGGATAGATAGCTATAAGATTTAGGCTGACTGAATACACACCTGGATTGTTGATGGATGGATGGACGGATGGATGGATGGATGGTAGCAGTACTCCACGAACTTATACACATCACATCTTCATCATCATCAACATCAACATCAACATCAACAACAACAACACAACAACAACACACAACAACAACACAACACAACAACATCCTCGTCCTCCCTACCCCACCCACCCTCACCCATCCACCCCTACACCCTTTCTCCCTCAAACCTATAGTGGGTCTACCCAACGACGCGGACTTTTGGGTGGGAGGAGGGGACTTTCTGCAGGAGGGCAAGTGGAGGTGGGTGATGCCTGACGCCCCTATCACCCACACCTTCTGGGCTCCGGGACAACCCAACAACAACGGAGGATCCCAGGGCTGTCTGCGCCTGTCCGGCCAGCTCCAGTTCAAGTGGGAGGATGGGGATTGCAGCTCTGTAGAATATGCCGTGTGCGAAAGGCCGTGAGTGCTTTTGTCTCTGTCGTCTGTCTTGGTCTTTGATTTCTGTCTCTGTTGTGTCTGTCTCTTTGTTTTTTTTAATTTTTATTTTATTTTATTCTTTTAGATCGAGGATAATGGGATAATGCGATGTGCGGCGGTTTCGAATCCCGTTTGGGCCAAAAACTTTACCCCCACCAATTACATCATGAGTGGTGGTCTGGGTGCTAGTCTTTCGGATGAGACGATAAATCAAGGTCCCGTGTGTTACACATCATTATTCAGCGCACGTAAAAGAACTCAGGGCAACAAGAAGGTTGTCTCTGGCAAAATTCATTAGGAAAAAAACCCACTGTGATAGGGAAACAAATAGAGTTACAGACAGGAAAAAGGAAAAAAAAATGGGTGGCACTGCACTTGTGGCAACGCGCTCTCCTCGGGGAGAGTAGCCCGAATTTCACGTAGAGAAATCTGCTGTGACATAAGGTGGTATACAATACAATACAACCAATACAATACCAGAAAATACAACACCATGCAAAGCAATACAATGCAATGCAACACAATACAATGCAATAGCAAACACAATACAATCATACAACACAATACAATCAATACAACATGCAATACAATATACAACAACAAATACAATACAAAACAATACAATGTAATACAATATAACACAATACAATGCAATACAATACAATACAATACTATACACTGCAATACAATTCAACACAATACAATACCATACAATGCAATACAATACAATACAACACAATACAGTATCACGGCTCATCATGGTCTTTGTCTTACAGGTTCAGAACATCAGTGGTGATTGGCAAGTGAGGGGAGATAACTCCAGATCTAAAGGACGACGGGATTGTCTGCCGTAGTCTACTGTCCATGACAACCTGAACAGACAGAGCGCTGCACAGTCCTCCCAGATCCTTGCCAACATCCTCTGTCTGTCTGTCTGTCTGTCTGTCTGCCTGTCTGTCTGTCTGTCTGTCTGTTCTGCATATCGCTCTTTCTCTTTTCCTGTCCTTTCTATTTGCCTGTCTATCTGTCTGTCACTCCTTCTTTCCTTTTTAACCTTGACTGGGGGCTGAAATGTAAAAAAAAAAAAAAAAAGTTGTCTGTGTTCTTTTTTCTAACCCCTCAATAATAATAATAATAATATAATAATAATAATAATAATATAATAATAATAATAATAATAATAATAATAATAATAATAATAAGAAGAAAAGAAATTCATTTGCTCTCTCTCTCAATTTTTCCTTGACTGGGGGCTGAATGTAAAAAAAAAAGTCATCTGTGTTCTTTTTTCTAACCCCTAAATAATAATTAAAAAAAGATTCATTTGTTCTCTCTCTCTCTCTCTCTCTCTCTCCTCTCTCTCTCTCTCTCTCTCTCTCTCTCTCTCTCTCTCTCTCTCTCTCTCTCTCTCTCTCTCTCTCTCTCTCTCCTCTCTCTCTCTCTCTCTGTGAGACATGAGGCTTATTCCATTATCCTCGATAAAAAAAAAAAAAGTTATATACTGGCGATTGTTTCTTGGGCTTTTTGTTTAATATTTGTTGCAAAAAAAAAAAAAATCTTTTCTCATATTTTACTATTTTTTCTTTCTGCACGTGTATTCATATGTGTGTCTTTCCTATCTAAAATATTCCACTTAGAAAAGAAAGATTACAGTTTGAATGTTTTGTTTTGTGTGCTTTCAAACATCAGTAAATCCATCCTGCGTTAGATGCATTTTTACTTACACTGGTTTAGACCTCTCTCCTTGTGTTTTGTTTTTCACATCTATTCACTTTGAGGATGATTTCGACACTTAAAAACAAGGATATGTTTTGATCTGTGTTGTCATCAAGGCAAGTTATTTCGAAGAAAAAGACTTGCAGATATTTTACATTGTACTTTACAATAATTAAAAAAAGTGAAAAATACGGTGCGAAAAGCTTTCAGTTGTGATTAAACAGAAAGAAAATTGATAATGGCACATTTCCACGAGAAAAACTCCTTGTATGAAGTTTCATATCGGTGTTGAAAGCGTACATTTTTATATTTTGTATAGTCTTGTGTTGTCATGTAGGCAAGGTTTTTTTTTTTCCTGATGAATCGATATTTTCCATTTGCTTTTATTCATATAATGAGAAAAAAGAGTGTTTAAAGCTCAATTTTTGAGAAATCAGAGAGAAAAATAAAAATCTATCCATTTACTAAAAACCTTTCCTACCGCAAAACTCCATACACGAATTTCGATCCCATTTTGAAATACACATTTTGTTATTTAGATCTGTATTTTCATGAGCGCAACTATTTTGAAGAAAAAATAATCGCTAAGAGATCTGTTTTTCTCTGAACAAAAAAGAGAGAAATTGTGTTCAAAGCTTGAGCTTAAAGGCAGAGAAAAATGATTATGATTCATTTGCCTTCCCTGTCGCAAATTTGCATGTATAAATTTTGATTATTATTGGGAAAGATATTTTGTTTCTGTTTAGATCTGTACTTTTAAGAAGGCATCTCTTTCAAACGAGAGCTGAACAATTTTCGTAAACATTTCTTGCAATGGCCAGTTTACGTCACTGTGTGGTCGGGGGGACTGAATAGCTCAGTGGTCAAAGCACTCGCTTTCCCCCCAGCTAAAGGTTAAGCAGCATTGAGCGTGGTTACCAACTGGATGTGTGACCGTTTGCACTCCTCGGTTTCAGGACAGTCCCCCAGTTCACCCAGCTGTCAATGTGTTCCTGTCCTCTTTAGGGTCAGGGACGGTAAAGCAGTGAGGGAGAGGAGATGGGCGCCGCCCTCAACATGCTGGCCCCTGGAGAAGCTGAGGTCTCTGATGCCTCGCTCCCCAATGACTGCATAGGTTATGGAAACACCTTTACCATTATAGGGATATTTGGTTTTGATTGAATAATTAAATGATACTTCCATGAGATGTTATTTCGACCCGTTGATTTGTGTAGTGTGGTTTAACCTTCAAGCTGAGGCAAATCGGAATATCAAGCTGTCTATGTTTGTCTTTTTTTAATGAATAAAAAGTGTTGGTTTTCTTTTAAATCGGTGATATAAAAATTCAGTGTGAAGTTGCATGCGTGTGTTTCTCTGATATATATATATATATATATATATATATATATATATATATATATATATATATAATATATATATATATATATATATTGAATCTCTCTCTCTCTCTCTCTCTCTCTCCTCTCTCTCTCTCTCTCTCTCTCTCTCTCTCTCTCTCTCTCTCTCTCTGTGCGCACACTGTGTTAAAGATAGCCATGTGTGCGAGTATGCACCACCAGTATGCTGGTTCATAAGCAAGCGCACCACACACACACACACACACAACACACACACACACACACACACACACACACACACACACACACACACACACACACACACACACACACACAAGAGGGACGGGATAGCCTAGTGGTAAGAACATTCTGCTTGCAATTTGACGACCAGGGTTTGATTCCTGTTCGAGGGGATTTTCTTCTGGAGTTATCATCAGTGCTGACTCCACTCTCCTCAAAAGTCCTTCGGGTGAGACTATAAACCGTGTGCGAACACACGCCGAACATCTTGCACACACGTTAAATCCTGTTCCGCTTTTCGTAAGAGTATGCCATTGCGTGCTGGTGGGAACAGATGACAAGATTTACAAAACTGCATACACACGGGACTAGGGGTAAAACAGCACATGAGTGCTTATTCCATTATCCTCGAAATAAAATTACACACACACACACACACACACACACACACACACACACACACACACACACACACACAACACACACACACACACATCAAACACACACACACACAACACAAACACACACACACACACCACCACATATAACAAACACACACACACACACACGCACGCACGCACCACACACACACACACACAACAACACACGCGCGCGCGCGCGCACGCACCACACATCATGCATTTTTCGTAAACATACACGAACACATCATGATTAGAAAGGACCGTGAAGTGGATCGCTGGTCCTGGAGATAACGCGCCTGCCTAGAAAGCGAAAAGTCCGGGTCGGAAGTGTGCTATGGTTCGAATCCTGTTTGGGCTTGAAACTTTTCCCCCATCCATTAGACCATGAGTGGTGTCTGAGCGCTAGTCTTTCGGATGAGACGGTAAACCGAGGTCCCCTATGTTACACAAAATTATTTAGCGCACGTAAAAGAACCCAACGCAATAAGAAGGTTTGTTACTGGCAAAATTCTGTATTTAAAAAAATCCACTCTGATAGGGAAACAAATACAGCTGCAGACAGGAAAAGAAAAGAAAAATAATGGGTAGGCGCTGCTCTTGTGGCCATGCGCTCTCCCCGGGGAGAGAGAGCAGCCCAAATTTGACGCAGAGAAATCTGCTGTGACTTAAAGCGGTATAAACGATCGATAGATAAATAACACACACGTAATATTGATGGGCTCCCTGTGGACTCCCGACCCTGAGGATGAGACATAACGAATCTGGGTATGGCTGTGGCGGGGAGATTGAAATGAGCGGCGTGGGAACAGCAGGAGGCAGCGAAAAAAAAAAAAGCACACACACACACACACACACACACACACACACACACACACACACACACAATCACACACACACGCACCCTCGGTGTGCACACCGCGCGACACACACACACACACACACGCGCGCGCGCGCGCCGCGCGTGCGCATAACACACACGTTCTCTGAATCCTTCGGATGAGACTATAAACCGAGGCCCTGTGTGCGAACCACACAGAACATCTTGCGACACACGTTAAATCCTGTTCCGCTTTTCGCAAGAGTAGGCCACTGTGTGCCGGTGGGAACAGATGACAAGATTTACAAAACTGCATACACACGGGGACTGGATGTAAAAAAGCACACGAGTGCTTGTTCCATTATCCTCAATATAAAAGAAAAAAAAAGCACAGACACGTTCTCCGAATGTGACACACTTTTAATCTTCATCTTTCTTTTTTGTGTCTAATATCACTTCGAGTGAACAGACATGAAATTAAACTGCAGAAAGAACGACAATAATCCATTCTGGTCAGGTGATGGAGATTCTGGCTGTCCCGCCTTTCAGAAGAGTAGTCCATTACAGGCTTGTAGGAATGGAAGCACAAAAAAGAGGAAAAAACCCTCCGGCATGCGCGCTGGTGTGGTGTTTAGATACCATCCCTGTGGTCAAAACACACCTACATGAATCATGGACAAACGGTTTCATGCACAACAGCCTCACAATTTATGAACCTTAAAGCTCCAGGCTAGCAGAGGACAATCCCACCCCCCTAAAGCAAATGATGCATTAGATCTGATTCAGCGGCTGGCAAACTTGTTCATAGAGCCTCAAGACTAGACTAGATCTAAATGCACGATGAGTAAAGTGTACGCCTTCCTTGAACGTCTTCTTAAATCATTAAAGGTTCACAGACCAAGTTGTCTATCTATCTATCTATCTATCTATCTATCTATCTATCTATCTATCTATCTATCTATCTATCTATCTATCTATCTATCTATCTATCTATCTATCTATGACTTAGTCTGGCGACCGTGGGGGCACCCTGAAGACTTGACAACCAGTTCCCTCTATTCCTCTCTCTGTTCTGCCTTTCTCAAAATTTGGTTGAAGTTTACGCTTCTTTACGATTGATAGAAGATTATCTAAGGGACTAATGGTTTGCTGGATTCTATTACACACCAAGTAGCAAAACGTAATTATCTGCTTATACTATTTTAAAGCTTAAATGGTACGGGCATGTCACAAGATCAAAAGGACTTGCAAAAAAAAACAATACTGCAAGGCACCGTCCAAGGAGGAAGAAAAAGAGGCAGACCAAGGAAGAGATGGGAGGACAACATTAGCAAAATGGACAGGTCCTAGATCTCAACAAAATTTTGAGAAAGGCAGAACAGAGAGAGGAATGGAGGGAGCTGATTACCAAGTCTTCAGGGGTGCCCCGATGGTCGCCAGACTAAGAGATAGATAGATAGATAGATAGATAGATAGATAGATAGATAGATAGATAGATAGATAGATAGATAGATAGATAGACAGATAGACAGACAGATAGACAGATAGATAGATAGATAGATAGATAGATAGATAGACAGACAGACAGACAGACAGACAGATAGATAGATAGATAGATAGATAGATAGATAGACAGACAGACAGAAGACAGACAGACAGACAGACAGATAGACAGACAGACAGATAGATAGATAGATAGATAGATAGATAGATAGATAGATAGATAGATAGATAGATAGATAGATAGATAGATAGATAGATAGATAGATAGACTGTTTTTAATATATCAAAAATTGGTTTTGTTGTACTGTGCTAGTCTCTAGTCAGAAAACAGTAGGGTTACTTGTTGATGCAATGGATGCATCATAGTACGTGACAAAGATGGGCCTACACGTCAAAGGTTGTGAGTTCGAACCCAGAAGAAACATAGGTATTTTAAAAAATATATTCCAACCGCTTCCTACCCAGAGTGAGCGTGCTGTGGGCTTATTGGGAAGAATGGCACAACACAGTTGAGCTTCATCCATTTTAAGGATGCTAGTTCGATTGTTGCTAACATTTACCTTACCAACACACTGCAGAGATCTATCTCTTTGGCGCAATTGATGCTGAGGATGATCAAGATAAGAAGCGTAGAGTCCAGCCCTGTCAAGGAGTTTCAAAGCACATGGATGCACTGTCATAGCATTATCCCTACATCATTCTTCTCACCATCGAAGTGGATGGAGGTGGGGGGGGGGGGGGGTGGGGGGGGGGGGGGGGGGCTCCCCGGCTTGCTCTGGTCTCATGGCGACCTCAGATTCCATTTCCCCGTTCACTTCTCTGCCTGTGGGGGAGTTAAGAGTCAAAGCCTTTGAGGGTTGGAGGTTCACAAGAGAATGTCGTTGCAAGGACGTTGCGATGATCAAAACCCCAAAGTGGGCGTCTCATTTAGTCTGGGTTTGTGGCCAAGCTATCTTCATCGTCAGTAGAGGAGTTGATGGTTTCCTGCATTTGTTTGCTGAGAAAAGACAGCATTAATTCAACACTGCTGAAGTAATTCGGCAGCTGTGCAGGATCTCCCCAGCTGGTGGCTCGGAGTGGCTTCACATCGATAGAAAAAAACACTCCCCATGGACTTTTGACCTCGTGGATAATCATGATAATAACGAGGCCGTGTAATGACAGAGATGGAGATATTTTTTATTTATCTATTTATTTATTTCATATATCGAGGATAATGGAAGAAGCAATCATATGCTTTTTTACATCAGTCCCCGTGTGTATGCAGTTTTGTAAATGTCATCTGTTTTCACGGCACACGATGGCCTACTCTTACGAAAGCGGAACAGGATTTAACGTGTGCGCAAGATGGTCTGATTGAGATTTGAGATGAGCAGCGTGGGAACAGCAAAACAGGACGACGCCGCAAAACCCCACCAAAAAAAACACCCAAACAAACAAGAAAAAACAACAACAAAAAACCAACCCACCCGAAACCCGAACCAAAAAAAAAAAACAAAGCAAAAAAAAGGATATACAAAAGAACAACAGAAAAAACTAAAACTGACGAAAAACTAGCAACCAAACAAAACAGATACCCCACCCACCCCCCAAAAAAACAACAACAACAACAACAACAGCAACAAAACCAACCAAAACAAAACAAACAAAATGAGATAAGGGATGGGAGAGACGAATCCCCATAGGACAGAAATACAAAACACCCTTAAACAACAGAAATACAAAACACCCTTCAATAACAGAAATACAAAACACCCTTCAATAACAGAAATACAAAACACCCTTAAACAACAGAAATACAAAACACCCTTAAACAACAGAAATACAAAACACCCTTCAATAACAGAAATACAAAACACCCTTCAATAACAGAAATACAAAACACCCTTAAATAACAGAAATACAAAACACCCTTAACAAACAGAAATACAAAACACCCTTCAATAACAGAAATACAAAACACCCTTAAACAACAGAAATACAAAACACCCTTCAATAACAGAAATACAAAACACCCTTCAATAACAGAAATACAAAACACCCTTCAATAACAGAAATACAAAACACCCTTCAATAACAGAAATACAAAACACCCTTAAATAACAGAAATACAAAACACCCTTTAATAACAGAAATACAAAACACCCTTAAATAACAGAAATACAAAACACCCTTAAATAACAGAAATACAAAACACCCTTAAATAACAGAAATACAAAACACCCTTAAATAACAGAAATACAAAACACCCTTAAATAACAGAAATACAAAACACCCTTTAATAACAGAAATACAAAACACCCTTAAATAACAGAAATACAAAACACCCTTAAATAACAGAAATACAAAACACCCTTAAATAACAGAAATACAAAACACCCTTAAATAACAGAAATACAAAACACCCTTAAATAACAGAAATACAAAACACCCTTAAATAACAGAAATACAAAACACCCTTAAATAACAGAAATACAAAACACCCTTCAATAACAGAAATACAAAACACCCTTCAATAACAGAAATACAAAACACCCTTAAACAACAGAAATACAAAACACCCTTCAATAACAGAAATACAAAACACCCTTCAATAACAGAAATACAAACACCCTTAAACAACAGAAATACAAAACACCCTTCAATAACAGAAATACAAAACACCCTTAAACAACAGAAATACAAAACACCCTTCAATAACAGAAATACAAAACACCCTTAAACAACAGAAATACAAAACACCCTTAAACAACAGAAATACAAAACACCCTTAAACAACAGAAATACAAAACACCCTTAAACAACAGAAATACAAAACACCCTTAAACAACAGAAATACAAAACACCCTTAAACAACAGAAATACAAAACACCCTTAAACAACAGAAATACAAAACACCCTTAAACAACAGAAATACAAAACACCCTTAAACAACAGAAATACAAAACACCCTTAAACAACAGAAATACAAAACACCCTTAAACAACAGAAATACAAAACACCCTTAAACAACAGAAATACAAAACACCCTTAAACAACAGAAATACAAAACACCCTTAAACAACAGAAATACAAAACACCCTTAAACAACAGAAATACAAAACACCCTTAAACAACAGAAATACAAAACACCCTTAAACAACAGAAATACAAAACACCCTTAAACAACAGAAATACAAAACACCCTTAAACAACAGAAATACAAAACACCCTTAAACAACAGAAATACAAAACACCCTTAAACAACAGAAATACAAAACACCCTTAAACAACTAACCACGGAGCTAAGGTAAGGACAGGAAGGTTATCAACATGGGGGAAGAGAATGCGAATTTTGAAGGAGCAAGGAGGAGACTGGAAGAATCCTCTATCATTCTCCTTTACTATCACCTCACCAGCATGTCACACCCATAACAAAAAACATGACACTCGAAAGATAAATCCCCCCCGCACTACATTTTAAAATCCCCTGCAGAGTTACGTTTCCGGCTTTTGTGGTTTCCACAGAAAAGATTCGAGCCCCTCATTTCGCCCTTCACGCCAGAAGAGTGGCACTTGTGACCGACTTCCGTTTAAAATTATCGCTTCTTTGACACAGTGGAGAGTTTGTATCAGACTCACATCCTTCTTCTGGCTGAAACTTGTGATAAGCAGGTGAAGTTTTGTTGATTCCCAGTGAAGATAGATTCAACTGAAGGAGCATAAATAAATCAGCTGACCGTACTATATCCCTGACAGAGCCTCACTGTGTGATACATGACTGACAGCTGTCAAAACTTGGAACAAAAAGTAGAGGGAAAACAGTGGAAGTTTTGGGGTTTGGTGTTTTAATTGTATCAGTGTCGAGGTTACTGAACAGAGACAATCATGATTCGTAGTTACCACGTCTGCCTTTATGTTCTTGTGTTGGTCACTGGTAAGAGCTAGCTCTCTCTCTGTCTCTCTGTTCTCTCTATGTCTCTCTGTCTCTGTCTCTGTCTCTCTCTGTCTCTCTCTCTCTCTCTCTCTCTCTCTCTCTCTCTCTCTCTCTCTCTCTCTCTCCTTCTCTCTGCTTTTATATATTTTTTTATGTTTTTCATGATAATTGGTCAGAAGTGGGCGATTGTGCAAATTGATGATATTGATTCATGTAAGGATATATATGATGACAATAACAAGTTGATGAAATGATAATATCAGTAGTGATAACGACAGTGTAGATTATGACATTTATAATGTCGACGGATGACAAAAATGATGTTGTTAATGATAGTGATGATGTTGATAAAGAAAATAAGATATTAAAAAAACCCCTCTGTGACGGTAATGATGACGATACAAATGTTCACGATAACGAATTTATACTCTGAATAGAGACCGCAGTAATGCTGATGTTGATAATAACGATAGTGACGATGACAATGTAATGAAACAATAATCACTGTTTAGATATTGATAATTTTATTACGACATCAGTATTGATGTTGATCTTAACACGGATGGTTATGAAAACACCCATGACCATTTGAAGTTGTTGAAATGCTAACAACGATATGGTGACAGTAATGATTTTGACGATAACAATAGACGAAAGAGACAAGGATAACAACCCCACAGACTTTGACCCTGAGTATGCACATGACGAACCATGATATGTGACGCTCCACCACGAAATGAGTCACTTTGCACCTATGCCACTTTTTTTCCAGACTTTCAGCAAGGTTCCTACCTGTAGCCTGACAGAGCTTTAGCATGTGGTAGCATTTAGTGATGGTCACAGCATGATGGAAATCTACTGTATTAAATCCCGGAAAATCCCGGTTCTGGACTAAAGGGGGGCAATTATTCCAATCCCGGCAAATCCCGGTACGGGACTAAGAGGGTTAACTTAAAAGCCGTTTTAGGCCGTTGAGGCCAGGATTTCAGTTTTGATATTTTGATGGATTATAAATTTTAGCCCATTCTTCCTTGTACTGAAATATCAAGGCGTAGGTTCGTTTTCATTTGCTTTAAAAAACGTATTTAAAATTACCCCCGAACCCTCATTCTTACCACCTTTTTTATGATGCAAAACTTGTTCATTTCTCATTTTGTCACTTCACGCAGTCCATCATTTTCAATTTGTAATAACACTTTTCATAGAATTGACCGATTTTCAATCTGTTTTTGTTTTTTCGTTTTGAATAGCCTTTTATATGCAAACTATTACCATGTCAATAACAAAAAAATTTTTTTTTAAATGACCTGTGGTGCAATGCGATTCATTATGTGGTGGAGCGTCACATATGCCTAGGACGGACAGATTGAAATGAGCGGCGTAGGGAACAGCAGAACAAAAACACCATACAAAATGAGGCAGCAACAAAACAAACTAAAAACCCCAGAAAAAACAACAACCAAACTATGAAAAGGAGAAAAGAAAGAAAAAAATGATAGATAATGATAATGAAAAATGATAACAAATAATAAAAAAAATTAATAAATAAACAAAAAACCCAACACTATGACGATGAAAATGATGAGGTGAAGTTGACACTAGTGACAGTACTGACGACAATCATGAAGACTAAATGTTGATGATGTCATGACTGTCTGTGACGTCAGCCGTGTGGGGGCAGTGTCGTGAGGGGTGGACCTATGACGCCAGCAGAGGGTCCTGCTACGCCATCCCCACAGGGGCTGAGGGCAGCTGGGCAGAAGCCATGGTGAGCAGTGACGTCACATGTACACTTTACGTCATAGCCTGTCTGCTCGCAGGGCGTGCTGACATGACGTATTCTCTCTCTATCTCTCTTCTCTGTCCTTGTCTTCGTCTGTCTGTCTGTCTGTCTGTCTGTCTGTCTGTCTGTCTATCTCTCTCTATCTCTCTATCTCTTTCTCTCTCTCTCTCTTTGTCTCTCTCTCTCTGTCTCTCTCTCTCTCTCTCTCTCTCTCTCTCTCTCTCTCTCTCTCTCTCTCTCCTCTCTCTCTCTCTCTCTCTCTCTCTCTCTCTCTCTCTGCATAGTAGCTGCTGTAGCTGCTGCTGCTGCTGATGATGTCGACGACGATGATAATGATAATGGTGATTATGATAATGTTAAGTGACAAAGATGGTATATCGTGATGACGACAACAACGATAATATTTTAATTGTTCTCTTATTTTGTACTTTTTTGTTTTGTTATGTTCTTGCTGTTGTTGTTTCTGTTGTTGTTGTTGTTGTTGTTGTTGCGGATGCTGTTGTTATTGCTTCCATACTGTTATTGCTGCTAATGATGACAATGATGATGGTGGTGGTGGTAGTGGTGATGATGAGGCTGACGACGACGATGATGATACCAAAAACAACGGCAACAACAGAGATAACAATGAATACAACGACGACAATGATAATGTAAAAAAAAGTAATTAGTGACTTATATTTGATCTTATTCTGAAACTGTCTCAGAACGTTTAAACACCAAGTCGATTACAATGTGTTTTTTATTCATGGGGTTCCCCCACCTCCCTCCTTAGATTATAGATGACACGATTTACCAAAAAATTCTGCATGCACACGGGGACTGAATGTAAAAAAGCACGTGAGTGCTTATTCCGTTATCCTCGATATAAAAGAATAATAATTTTTAAAAAATATCCCTACGATATCGTCTGCGTGTCATTATTGTACTCTGTAACTATAAATTATAGTATAATTATCGGGAGTATTACAGTATTTTTGACTTGAGTTGACTTGGTTTTCTGATCAGGGCTACTGTGCGGCAATGAGTTCGGAACTGGCTATGATTGAGAGTCAGGGGAACAGGACTTCGTGGTCAACATGATCAAGAATATGACAGGTGAGAATATTAATCATCTATTCATTTATTTAGGGGGCGGGATAGCTCAGTGGTCAGAGCACTCGCTTTCCCCAAGTTAAGCAGCGCCGAGCGTGGTTACCAGTTGGATGGATGACCTTTTGCACGCCTTGGCTTCAGTACAGTCCCCCAGTTCACCCAGCTGTCAAGGGGTACCTGCCCGCTTTAGGGTCAGGGAAGGTAAAGCAGCGAGGGAGAGGAGATGGGCGCCGCCCTCAATATGCTGGCCCTTAGAGAAGCGGAGGTCTCTGATGTCTCGCTCCCCTACGACCGCCTAGGTTATGGGACACCTGTACCTTACCGTTTACTTTTTATTTATTCATTCATTTATTTATTTATTATTTGTTTATTATTTTCTATCGAAGATAATGGAATAAGCACACATGGGCTTTTTTACTTTTACATCCAGCCAGCCAGTGTGAATTCAAGTTTTGTCAGTTTTTTCAAATGTTTGAACCGGCACACAATGGCCTGCTCTTTTGAAAAGTTGAACATGATTTAACGTGTGCGCAAGATGTTCTGCGTACGTTCTCACACGGGACCTCGGTTTATAGTCTCATCCAAAGGACTTTTGAAGGGAGTGGAGTCGGCACTGACATCAACTCCAGAGGAAAACTCCTCTTAAATGAGATTTGAACCCGGGTCAGCAGATCACGAGAGCATCACTCTGACCACCAGGCTATCCCGTCCTCCCTACAACAGGTGAAAATACAACAGGTAAAGATTGTATTATATTGTGTTGTATTGTATTGTGTTGTATTGTATTGCATTGTGTTGTATTGTATTGTTCCATTGTTTTGTATTGTGTTGTGTTGTATTGCATTGTATTGTATTGTGTTGTATTTTATTGCATTTATTGTATTGTGTTGTGTTGTGTTGTATTGTATTGTGTTGTGTTGCATTGTATTATGTTGTGTTCTGTTCTGTTGAGTTGCATTGTGCTGTATCGTATTGTGTTGTGTTGTGTTGGGTTGTGCTCTGTTATCATCATCATCATCATCATCATCATCATCATCATCATCATCATCATCATCACCACCACCACCACCACCACCACCACCACCACCACCACCACCACCACCACCACCACCACCTCATTATCATCATCATCATCGTCATCATCATCACCACCACCACCACCACCACCACCACCACCACCACCACCACCACCACCACCATCATTCTCCTCCTCCTCCTCCTCACCACCACCACCACCACCACCACCACCACCACCACCACCACCACCACCACTATCATCATCATCATCATCATCATCATCATCACCATCATCACCACCACCAACCACCACCACCACCACCACCACCACCACCACCACCATTAACACCATCACCACCACCACCACCACCACCACCACCACCACCACCACCACCACCACCACCATCATCATCATCATCATCATGGACATTCTGACACGGGCTTTGGTATGTGGGTATCTGCAGGCTTCTCTCACGACAAGGATTTCTGGATTGGGGGGGTGGACATTTTGGAGGAGGGGGTCTTCATCTGGGCCAACCGCTTGACCCACGTGGAACGCTTTTTCTGGGGTCAAGGTCAACCTGACAACGCCAACGGTAGACAGAGTTGTCTGCGCTTGGAAAGTGAATTCGGCTGGTTATGGGGAGACGGAAACTGCCGCTCCAACGAATATTTCGTCTGTGAGAAAGAGTGAGTAGGCTGGTTATTATGTTTGTTAGTATGTCATTTTTTTCCAGTTCTGAATGGTGTGGGGTGTGCTGTGTGTGTGTGTGTGTGTGTGGGGGGGGGGGGGTGCTGTGTGTGTGTATGTGTGTGTCTGTGTCTGTGTCTGTGTGTCTGTGTGTGATGGGGGATGGGGGTGCACATGTGTGTGTGTGTGTGTGTGGTGGTACCTGCATATGTGTGTGTGTGTGTGTATGTGTGTAAGGGAGAGAGAGAGAGAGAGAGAGAGAGAGAGAGAGAGAGAGAGAGAGAGAGAGAGAGAGAGAGAGAGAGAGAGAGAGAGAGCGTGCGTGCGTGCGTGCGTGCGTGCGTGCGTGCGTGCGTGCGTGCGTGCGTGCGTGCGTGCGTGCGTGTGTGTGTGTGTGTGTGCATGCGTGCGACAATGTAATGCATTATGAACTGCATATCTTGTCAGAATAATTATGTTTCTCTATTGTACCAATATTCGTTTGTCATTTTGAAACCTGTATCGTCACTGTATCAATATTGGGACGGGACAGCTCAGAAGTTAGAGCTCTTGCTCTCTAAGGTTTAGCAGCATTGAGCCTGCTTACCTCGTGGATGGGTGACAGTTAATGCATCTTGGCTTCAGTGCAGTTCCCCCAGTTTACCCAGCTAGCTCTAAATGGGTACCTGCCCTCTCTAGGGTCAAGGAAGGTAAAGCAGCGAGGGAGAGGAGATGGGCGCCGCCCTCAATATGCTGGCCCCTAGAGAAGCTGAGGTCTCTGATGCCTCGCTTCCCAAAGACCACACAGGTTATGGGGGTACTTTGCTTTTTAATGTATTAATACTTATGATTATGTTATATATCATTGTTTATACCGTGCCATGGTTATCTGTGTCTCTTTTCAGGGCTGAAGGTTGATTGTCAGAGAGAAACCAGCCTGAGGATGACAAGGGAAGAGTTCATTAGACCTTCGCCTGCAAGCTAGTTTTTGCCATGTTCTTTTTTGTGGTTTCGTATTCCGTTGAAACTTTCTGTTCTTTCCTTGTCACTGTAGAACTCTAAGTATCCCTGTCTCTATCTCTGTCTTTCTGTCTGTCTCTGTCTCTCTCTGTCTGTCTCTGTCTCTGTCTCTCTCTCTCTCTCTCTCTCTCTCCTCTCTCTCTCTCTCTCTCTCTCTCTCTCTCTCTCCAGTTTTTCTTCTTTCTTCTTCTTCTTCTTCTTTCTTCTTCTTCTTCTTCTTCTTCTTCTTCTTCTTCTTCTTCTTCTTCTTCATCTTCTCCTTCTTCTTCTTCCTCCTCCTCCTCCTCCTCCTCCTCCTCCTCCTCCTCCTCCTCCTCCTCCTCCTCCTCCTCCTCCTCCTCTTCTTCTTCTTCTTTTTTCTTAGTTGTTGTCATTCTGTGTATTCAAATTGACCCTTGTCGGTTTCCTGCCATTATTGTTATTATCATGCAGATGTGTAATTGCTGCATTTCTTTCAGGCTTATATTGTTGTTGTTGCTGTTATTTGCTTTGTTGTTGATGTTGTTGTTTTTTCTTTGTTGGCAGTTTTTTCTTATTGGTTTGTTGTTTTGTGTGAGGTTTTTTTGTTTGTTGTTTTTTGGGGGGAAAGGAAGGGGGGAGGGGTTGCTTACGCATGAAAAATAAGGTCCATAATTTTGTATCGTCGTTAGCAAACTCCCAATAATTTTCTTGATATAATGATGCACAAGATTCACGTCAGTGTATGTGGGTGCTTGCACGCACGGAGTGAGCACATCACGCAGCATGCACACACAGTTGTTTTCTACAGTTCATTACTTTGGTCATTCTTTTCTTCTTCGTCGTCGAACACTCAGACAGTAAGTATTGTTGTCTGTCATACGAGCGGAAATACGTTGTACTGCCGTTAATGCACCTCCTGAAAAGTCAAACCAACACATCCGACTTCGGCGCGGGAGAATATCTTTGAAGTTTTTTTTCTGAACAAAGAAAGGCAGGAGAATGGACAAAGAAGGCAGAAAACATTCAAGAAGGAGGTGACAGAGAGAAAAGGAACAAGTCAGAAACTGAGAGAGGGATAGAAAAGAGGGAATTCCTAGCATAGAATTTGCATAAGGTGGGGATGCTATTTTTACTGGCAGGCTCGCATTACCTCCAGGGGGAACTTGGTCATTGTATTCAGATTTTAAAAAAAAATCTGCCCTGTGTTTCATATTCATCACATTCTTCTGGCCTTTTTAGCTTTCAATTTAGTTTTTACACAAAAAATCTCCCCCGCCCCCCCCCAAAAAAAAATCAGCAACCCCCCCCCCCCACACACACACACTCACCACACACAAACACACACACACACACACACGCACGCACGCACCCACGCACGCACGCACACACGCACACACACACACACACACACACACACACACACACACACACACACACACACACACACACACACACACACACACACACACACACACACGGGGGGACGGATAGCCTAGTGGTCAGAACATTGCGCTCGCAATTTGAAGACCCGGGTTCGAGTCCGGTCGAGGAAATTTTCTTCCTGGAGTTAACATCAGTGCTGACTCCACTCTCCCCAACAGTCCTTCGGATGAGACTTTAAACCGAGGCCCCGTGTGCGTACGCACGCAGAACATCTTGCGCACACGTTAAATCCTGTTCCGCTTTTCGTAAGAGTAGGCCATCGTGTGCCGGTGGGAACAGATGACAATATTTACAAAACTGCATACACACGGGGACCGGATGAAAAAAAGCACATGATTGCTATATTCTGTTATCCTCGATATAAAAGAATAAATAAATAAACACAAATGCAATGCACAAGTACACAAGATGTCGATAAGAACTCGAATGAGACTGTTCGGAGAACAACAGAATGACATCACTTGTGAATGATCTACAAAAAAATAATAATGTCTGTGACATCCACGATGGCTTTTTTGCTGCAAATATATGCTTTACCTAACCTGCAAAATCTAAGATCTGCTTTTTTGCCTTTATTTTTCATTTGCTTTATATTTGTCATCAGTTTTTTCTTTTGCTTTTTGTTTATTTGTTTTTTTAAGTTTTTTTATGGGAAATTTTTCTTCTCTTCAAACATTTTGCATGTAGTAGCAGAGAGAAATGAAATAAAGGGAAAATATACTGGTGTGTGTGTGTGTGTGTGTGTGTGTGTGTGTGTGTGTGTGTGTGTGTGTGTGTGTGCGTTCGTGCGTGTGGGGGGTGCGTCCGCGCGTGTGTGTGTTTGTGTGTGCTTGTATGTTTGTATGCGTGTTTGTGTGTGTGTGTGTATATATGCATATATATATACACATATACATACATATATATACATATATATATATATATATATATATATATATATATATATATATATATATATATATATGTGTGTGTGTGTGTGTGTGTGTGTGTGTGTGTGCCACCAAATGCAAACACAAAACAACACACACACACGCACAAACATGAGCGCACGCACACAAGGGCACATACACACCTTCCAGAAATAAAGCTCATTTCGAGGAAATGTGACAAAGGGGCGGTTTGAGTTCCATCCTGCCCCGACTTTTGCACCGTAACAGAGCTCACTGCACCAAGTAAAAGTGCTATACTGTATGCATACACACTTTACTAGCATCTTTGATATGCGTAGCGCTGATCTTGTGGCGACACCACAGCCCCCAAAAGAGGAACCTGGCTTGAATATAACCAACTTTGTCGGAACGAAAGCAGATACAGTGATGCAATCATACCTAGTAGTACACATAATAACAATGATAATATACAATATGATGCGCCACAGCAAAGAGTGGGGCCGGTGCCACATGCTACCATAAAAAACACACAGACTTAAACACCACCACGTGCATGCATACACAGCCCCCCAAAGTAAAGGGCATTTTGAGAAGATGTAACAAAGGTTTGAGTGCCGTCATACCCCAACGTTTGCTCAGTAAGAGAGCTCATGATAACAAGAGAGAACTGTACTGTATGCATACTCACTTCAATAGCATCTTTGATATGTGTGGCGCTGATCTTGTGGCGACACCACAGCCCCGAAGAGGGCAGCCTGGCTTGAATATAGCAGCTTTGTCAGAACAAAGGCCGGTACAGAGTATGCAGTAATACCTAGTAGCACATATCATAACAATGATAAGATACATTATGATGTACAACAGCAAAGTGACGGACCGCTGCCATATGCACACACACACATTAAGTCAGCCAGGGGGGTCGGGATATCCTAGTGGTCAGAACATGGCGCTCGCAATTTGACGACCCGGGTTCGATTCCCCGTCGAGGGAATTTTTTTTTCCTGGAGTTAACATCAGTGCTGACTCCACTTTCCCCAAAAGTCCTTCGGATGAGACTATAAATCGAGGCCCCGTGTGCGAACGCACGCAGATCATCTTGCTCACACGTTAAATCCTGTTCCGCTTTTCGTAAGAGTAGGCCATCGTGTGCCGGTGGGAACAGATGACAAGATTTACAATACTGCATACACACGGGGACTGGGTGAAAAAAAGCACACGAGTACTTATTCCATTATCCTCGATATAAAATAATAAAATAAAAATAAATAAAGCCAGAACAATGTGTCAAACCGGCCTGTCTACAAAAGAGAGAGAGAGAGAGAGAGAGAGAGAGAGAGGAGAGAGAGAGAGAGAGAGAGAGAGAGAGAGAGAGAGAGAGAGAGAGAGAGAGAGAGAGAGAGACAGACAGACAGACAGACAGACAGACAGACAGACAGACAGACAGACAGACAGACAGACAGACAGACAGACAGACAGACAGACAGAGACAGAGGCAGAGACAGACAGACAGACAGACAGACAGACAGACAGAGAGACAGAGACAGACAGACAGAGACAGAGACAGAGACAGACAGACACAGAGAGACAGAGACAGACAGACATAGACAGACAGAGACAGACAGACAGACAGACAGAGACAGAGAGACAGACAGACAGACAGACAGACAGAAAGGCAGGCAGGGAGACAGACAGACAAACAGAAGATGCAACACACAGCACAAACATAGCTGGGTAAATCATCTATGCTAGGTGTCAGTGTTGCACGTCCTGATTCACAGCTATCTGAGCTGAAGGCGTGACCAGGATAGACAGACGTGGCATGCAGCGCTCTGTGACACTGATTTAGGAACTTAAACCAGTACTTATACTGCAAGGCACTGTCCAAGGAGGAAGAAAAAGAGAGGCAGACCAAGGAAGAGATGGGAGGACAACACCAGGATGAATGGACAGGCCTAGCACTCCTATCTCCTCTCTCTATATCCTATCCTATCTCTCTATTTGATGAACTCACATTTTTGGCGGTTCAATTTCAGTCCAACACTTCTCAGTTTCTTCTCTGCAGATTCCAAGTGACTGCTGTGGCTCTCTCTGCCTTCACTGAAGACGAGGATGTCATCAAAGAAACACACTGTGTTGGGCTGGTCATTCAAGAGTTGTCACAGCGCACAAATCCAACATCACTCAGTTTGGAGCGCTACATTTAGTACTCCCCTTCCTTTTACCTAGTAAGTCCAAGTGTGGTCACATAATCTATGGCCTTCTCTCAAATAAAGGCACCCCTTTAAAAAAAAAAAGAAAAAAAGAAATCATGTTTGATACGGTCTAAGAGAGAGAACCCTGCTTATGATTCCCTGATGTCTGCTATTACTTCCCTTTAAGCACTCTGTCGACTGTCATTATCTCAAAACCTGCAGCTTTCAGAACACGCTGACATCAGCAGTCCCCGCATGAATAGCAGGAGTGGTGCATGGCCTGTGAATGCTGTGTGTGTGTGTAATAAGGAAATGCCAGCATTATGGAATATCAACTGCTGTAGGTGTTCATGTAGTGTTCTGTGAATGTTGTGTGTGTGTAATAAGAAAATACCAACATTATGGAATATCAACTGCTGTAGTGTTTATGTAGTGTTCATGTAGTGTGAATGATGTGTATAATAAGGAAATACCAGCATTATGGAACATCAACTTCTATAGTGTTCATGTAGTGTGAATGATGTGTGTGTGTAATAAAGAAATACCAGCATTATGGAATATCAACTGCTGTAGTGTTCATGTAGTGTGGATGCTGTGTGTGTAATAAGGAAATACCAGCATTATGGAATATCAACTGCTGTTGTGTTCATGTAGTGTGGATGCTGTGTGTGTAATAAGGAAATACCAGCATTATGTAACATCAACTTCTATAGTGTTCATGCTGTGTGAATGATGTGTGTGTGTGTGTAATAAAGAAATACCAGCATTATGGAATATCAACTGCTGTTGTGTTCATGTAGTGTGAATGCTGTGTGTGTAATAAAGAAATACCAGCATTATGGAATATCAACTGCTGTTGTGTTCATGTAGTGTGAATGCTGTGAGTGTAATCAGGAAATACCAGCATTATGGAATATCAACTTCTATAGTGTTCATGTGGTGGAATGATTGTGTGTGTGTGTAATAAAGAAATACCAGCATTATGGAATATCAACTTCTATAGTGTTCATGTAGTGTGAATGATGTGTGTGTGTGTAATAAAGAAATACCAGCATTATGGAATATCAACTTCTATAGTGTTCATGTAGTGTGAATGATGTGTGTGTGTGTGTGTGTGTGTGTGTGTGTGTGTGTGTGTGTGTGTGTGTGTGTGTAATAAGAAATACCAGCATTATGGAATATCAACTGCTGTTGTGTTCATGTAGTGTGAATTATGTGTGTGTGTTAATAAGAAAATACCAGCATTATGGAATATCAACTGCTGTTATGTTCATGTAGTGTGAATGCTGTGTGTGTAATAAGGAAATACCAGCATTATGGAATATCAAATGCTGTAGTGTTCATGTAGTGTGAATGCTGTGTGTGTAATAAGGAAATACCAGCATTATGGAATATCAAATGCTGTAGTGTTCATGTAGTGTGAATGATGTGTATAATAAGGAAAAACCAGCATTATGGAACATCAACTTCTACAGTGTTCATGTAGTGTGAATGATGTGTGTGTGTAGTAAAGAAATACCAGCATTATGGAATATCAACTGCTGTTGTGTTCATGTAGTGTGAATGCTGTGTGTGTAGTAAAGAAATACCAGCATTATGGAATATCAACTGCTGTTGTGTTCATGTAGTGTGAATGCTGTGTGTGTAATAAAGAAATACCAGCATTATGGAATATCAACTGCTGTTGTGTTCATTTACTTATTAATTTTAAAGAGGTGTCTCACTGAGAACTGTACCCCCATCTTATTGAAACCAATGCGATAGCTGATGGCAGTTCAGTTGGCTTGTTCTTGTAGTAGGGTCCTGCAGTACAGTGACAGAGGAATCACCCAGCTTCTTATAGTCAGCGGTTACTAATTTTGTATTTGTATTTTTTTTGTATTTTGTACCACTTTATGTCACAGCAGATTTCTCTGCGTGAAATTCGGGCTGCTCTCCCCGGGGAGAGCACGTCGCCACTAGTGCAGCGCCTACCCTTTTTTTTTTTTTTTTTCCTGCATGCAATTTTAATGCCACCTATCCTGCTGTTCCCAGGAGAATCACCCAGCTTTTTATTATTTATTTATTTATTTATTTATTCATTCTTTTCTATCGAGCATAATGGAATAAGCAACTCATGTGCTTTTTTTTTATATCCAGTCCCCTATGTAGTTTTGTAAATGTCATCTGTTCCCACCGGCACACAATGGCCTACTCTTCCAAAAAGCGGAACAGGATTTAACGTGTGCGCAAGATGTTCTGCGTGCGTTCGCACAATGGACCTCGGTTTATAGCCTCATCCGAAGGACTTAGCACTGATGTTAACTCCAGGAGAAAAATCTCCTCGACCGGGAATCGAATGCTGTTCCGCTTTTCGTAAGAGTAGGCCATTGTGTGCCGGTGGGAACAGATGACATTAACAAAACTGCATACACACGGGGACTGGATGTAAAAAAAGCACATGAGTGCTTATTCCATTATCCTCGATATAAAAGAAGCTTCTTGTAGTTAGTGGTCACTAATGCCACCTATATCCTGCTGTTCCCATGCTGTTTGAAGTCACGCTGGACATACACAGAGTTGTGTTAGGTCACATCCTCATGTTCAGAAATTTATTTATAGGGAGCTTATCAATATCAAGCCACTGTGAGATCACCAACAAGATTGGCCATGCATGAGGATTTGTGTTTGTTTGTTTGTTTGTTTTTGTCCACGTATGCTCAAAATATGACAGGGATGTTAATATGTGTATCTTGTGTCTGGTTTTCTTGTATCAAAGAGGAAAAAAAGAAAAGAAGGGGAAGAAGAACAATGATGAGAAAAAAGATGAGGAAAAGGCAGGAGAAGAAGATATTAAGAAAGAAAGAAAGATAGACAGAAAGACAAAAAGAAAGAAAGAAAGAAAAGGGGTAAAAAAAGAAAAATTGCAAAGAAGAAGATGAAGAATTGCAAAGAAGAAGACGAAGACGAAAAAGAAGAGGTAGAGGAGGAGAGGAGGAGAGAGGAGGAGGAGAGGAGAGGAGGAGGAGGAGGAGGAGGAGGAGAGAAAAGAAGAACAACAACAACAAGAACAAGAACAAGAACAAGAACAAGAACAGAAGAAATATTATTCAGAAGAAAAAGAGAAAAAAAAGAAAGAAAGAAAGAGCAAAGAATGACAGAAAGAAAGAAAGAACGAAAGAAAGACAGAAAGAACAAAAGAATGACAGAAGGAAAGAAAGAAAGAAAAAAAAAAAAGAAGGAAGGAAGGAAGAAAGGAGGAACGCACAAAAAACAAAGGAAAATAAGCATAAAAGAAAGAACGAAAGAAAAAAAACGAAAAAAAAGACAGACAGACAGAAAGAAAGAAAGAAGATTTCTGCATAGGGAGTGACACACTGACCGTAATTTTTTTAAAAATAAAAACGACAATGATAATTATCTGCCTTACAATCTCCCCACTTGACTCACACTGACAGAACCGCTCTGCACCTACACCTGTATCAGCCTTTTTTCAGAACTCAGTCCTAGTGCTGCTGTTATCTTGTCTGACCCAGGAGGTGTGTCTGCACACGTCATTGTGCACAAACAAACAGCTTGTGCTGATATCTGTGTCTAGTGACTGATCAAAAAACAAGGATATGTGATAACAGAAAGCGAGGATGGTTGTACCATTCAGTGACAGCACCGCTGATAATCGTAGTTATAAATATCTTTGGCCCTGTGACAGTGATCACATGAAGCCGAAGCAGTACTGGCCCTAATTCGTTCCGGTTGTTTTCAGAGTCCACCTCTGTGTGAAACAGTTGTCTTTTCACTGTATATACAGCTTTCACAGTACAGCTGTACAGAAGACAGCTGTCTCTTCACAGTGTATACAGCCTTCACAGCACAGCTGTACAGAAGACAGCTTTCTCTTCGTAGTAAATACAGCCTTCATAGTACAGCTGTACAGAAGACAGCTTTCTCTTCGTAGTAAATACAGCCTTCACAGTACAGCCGTCTCTTCAGTGCATACAGCTTTCACAGTACAGCTGTACAGAAGACAGCTTTCTCTTCACAGCATATACAGCCTTCACAGTACAGCTGTCTCATCACAGTGCATACAGCTTTCACAGCACAGCTGACAGTGACCACCACTCCCACAGCTGTCCACCAGCCAGACTCTTCTTTCAAATCAGGTAGGTCTGAGACTTTGGGAGGTCAGTCTTTCTGTTATCTGTTGTAGTTGGTGTTTTTTTTTTTGTTTTTTTGTTGTTGTTGTGGGGGGGGGTTGGGGGGGGGGGTTGGTGTCACAATGCTCTTTGTAGTCTGGCGGTTAATGCAAGGATATTGGGCAAAACCTGCAAATGAGGGTGACAGCATGACTCTAGCTTGGTATATGTACATATTTTGGACCCTCTTCTACAATACTGGCATGGGAATCACTATTATTGGCAATCTGTTTCTCACTTAAATTGCTACTCAAAGATATATGGCCCAATTATTATAGACCATGACACATGTAAACTTTCCCTTAACCTACCCTGTCCTTCCCTTCCCTATTCTATCTCCTCCTTCCCCCATCCTACCCCAATACCTATCCTCCTCTCTCTAACCTACCTACCTCCCCAAGCCTATCCCTCCTCCTACATAACTTACCTCTTCCCTCCCCATATCTTTTCACCTCCTCCATAGCCCTCCCCAAAGCCTACTCCCTCCCTCCCCTGACCTCTCTCCCCCCATAAATTAGCTACTCGCCCTCTTGACCTTGAATTACCCCTACCTCTCCCCTTACCAACCTCCTCTCTCATCCTCCCCTGCTCTTTTCCTTCCTTCCCTTAACTTAACACTTATAAGATCCGATAGAACCAAAGCTTTATCACGTACACATAGCGTGTATACAAATATAAAAAGGTAAAGGTAAAGGCGTCCCATAACCTAGGCGGTCGTAGGGGAGCGAGGTGTCAGAGACCTCAGCTTCTCCAGGGGCCTGCCTGCCTATCTATCTATCTATCTATCTATCTATCTATTCTATCTATCTATCTATCTATCTATCTATCTATCTATCTATCTATCTATCTATCTGTCTGTCTGTCTGTCGTCTGTCTGTCT
Source organism: Stramonita haemastoma (assembly GCA_030674155.1). NCBI lineage: Eukaryota > Metazoa > Mollusca > Gastropoda > Neogastropoda > Muricidae > Stramonita > Stramonita haemastoma. The sequence goes on from CM060343.1 coordinate 22,496,603, forward strand.
GTCTTCTGTCTGTCTGTCTCTCTGTCTGCCTGCCTACCTGCCTGCCTGTCTGCCTGCCTGCCTGCCTGCCTGCCTGCCTGCCTGTCTGTCTGTCTGTCTGCCTGCCTGCCTGCCTGTCTCTCCACCTATCCACCAATCATTGTTCAAGTAAACGGACTTGTAATAGATGATGCCTGTGTATACTGGTGTAACAGTGGTAAGTGTGGAGGTATCACTGGTGCACTGCTGTGTGTTGCAGACCTCTGAGCAGCTCCTCCACACGTCCCCTACAATGGCCACAGGAGGCAGTGGACAGGGCGTCAACACCTGTGCCATATGTCTGGGGGACTACAGGAACCCTAGGTTCCTTCCCTGCCACCACACGTTCTGTGCTTCATGCATCCAAAATCTTGCTGACAAACATTCTGGAGGTGATTTCCTTTGTCCTATCTGTCAAAAGATAACCTCCTTGCCCTCTGGGGGAGTTGCCTCCTTTCAGCAGAAGCCGAGTCACCAGAACATGTGTAAGGTTCACGATGATGAGAAATTCAAGTTTTACTGTGTGCCCTGTGACCAAGCAATATGTTTTGATTGTAAACTAACCAGCCATGAATCTCACGAAACTGAAGACTTGACTTTAGCCATTTCCAAAAAGCAGACAGGATTCCAAACAGACCGACAATGCCTACAGCGTGCTGTGTCTGACGTCACAAAAACCATGACATCACTGCAGAGAGAAAGACAAGACCTGGAGAAGAAGAGAGCAGCACTGGAGAAAAACATTCATAACCGTCACGCCCGCATAGTGGCTGCTGCTGACAGGAAGAGAGACAAAGTGCTAAAGTCACTGCAGTCACTGCACACAGACCTGGACAGTGGCATTGTCCGTGATATTGAACAGCAACAAAGCCACAAGGCAGAGTTGTCCAGTCTTCTCCAACAACTGGACAATGCCCTCACCTTAACAGTTGCCATTGACGTCATTGCTGTTGCAAAGGAGATAAGAAGGAAGCTTATGGATCAGACAACCATAGACGCCATGACGTCACCAGTAGACAGAACACTCCAGAGACCCGTTCTTCAGTGTGACGTCAGAAGAGACAGAGTGACCCAGGTGATAGACAGCTACCTGGGGAAAGTGCATCAGGTGGAGTTGAAGGAGACAGTGTCCGACGTGGGGGTGACAGAGTACTCCTGGTCAGGGCAGGACCCTGAAGAAGCCGTGTTCTCCCTGTGCAGTGCTGACAGAGGCCAGACCCAGCCACAGGTGACGGAGCAGTTCCAGTGTGCCCCCAGCGCTGACGACGAGGTCTTTTCACTGTGCCATGTTGACAAGGCCCCCTGAGTGTGGGTGTCCTACGAGTGGCGCGGGGAGGAGAACCCTCCAGTCACCGTGTTCACCCACACAGGGCAGTACGTGGGCACTGGGAGCAACGTGGGAAAGTGTCCAACAGACGCTACGCTCAAGGAGAGAGCATGTCTCCTACTGCGGAACCAGGCAGGTTTATCACTTTCTGTAAATCCCCCACAGCTGCCCACTTCACACTGAACAACGACCTGTCAGGACAGGCAGACATTGAAAGTACCACGGTCATCTCCAAGAACCCACTTAAAGCATACACCAAAACAGAGTTCACGATCCAGGTGGGCCCTCACCGTGCATTTGACGTGGACAACACAGAGCAGTATTTTGCTGTGGTGGAGGAAGCCAAAGAGTCCACACCCCGGCGCAGTGTCCATTTGTACCGACGGTCAGTGGAGAAGGCAGTCAGCACGTACACCCCTCCTACAGAAGAGTGCCGGCCCTCAGATGTCTGCTTTTACACACTGAGCGGGGAGAACGTTCTTCTGGTAACAGACGAGGGAACTGATTCTATCCACGTTGTCAAAATCAGGGGAGACACTATGCACTTTGCAGGGTACCTGAGTGCTGGTTGTCCCTCCCTTGTTCAACCCACAGCAATAACGGTGGATGTGCATGACCGCCTGTGGGTTGCTTGCAGGGGAGGGAGTGTTTTGATGATAGAAAGATGTGGCTGATTGTGAAAGTGCAGCTGTGTGTCTTGGAGTTAACATTAGTGCCAGCTCCACTCATCCCAAAGTTACTAACAGCAAAAGTAAGGATGCTTTCCCATTGGTTAAAGCTTGCTGATTTAGGACGTGAGTCACAAGTTTTCAGATAGTGTTTACAAGCTTCTACATGATGTGTATATCACTCATACCCACAAATCTGCCTAATTTAGTTACTGTACAATGTATATGAAATAAAACTGGATTAAGTGCTAAACAGCAGAGTCAGTTTGATCTTCATGTTATACCTGAATGGTTTAAAGCTAAAGTTACACACAGTTTGCAAGCAGCCATGTTTTTTTATGTAAATACCGACATATTCCTTAATGATAGACAATATCAAAAGTGTTTCTGCTTTTAATTACAGATTTTTTTTTAATCCAAATAGGCAAAATAAGAAATGTGACACTCCACCACGAAAAGAGTCGCTTAGCACCTGACCTACTTTTCCGCTGGGAGCCATTAAAGGCAGGTGGGGGTCATATTGTTGATTTTGATTGGATATAAAATTATAGCCATTATTCTACCTTGGAGTGAAATATCAAGGCACAATTTTGTTTCCTTTTGCC
>CM060343.1:22504220-22506720 GCA_030674155.1 Stramonita haemastoma
GTGGGCTAGATGGTATCAATGGTAAGATCTTAAAAATAGCAGTTCCAGTTATCTCAGAAACATTGACCTATGTATTCAATCTATTTATAGCAAAAAATCGTTTTCCAACAGCTTTCAAAGTTGCCAAAGTTTTGCCACTCCATAAAGCTGGTGATCGTTCTAATCCTGCAAATTATCGACCTATTTCTATAATTATTATCTAACTTATCTAAACCTTTAGAAAATCACATTAGACAGCACATTCTTAGCCACTTCAATAAGCATGACCTATTTCATCCCAATCAATCTGGATTTCGAAAAAACCATTCGTGTCACACTGCACTAACGAACTTAGTTGACAAATGGCTAACCAACATAAATACAATTTAATTACTGGTGTCCTGTTTGTTGATTTTTCAAAAGCATTTGATTTGATTGATCACAAGCTTCTTCTAAGAAAACTGAAACTGTATGGTCTTTCAGATAATACAATAGAACTCATGTCATCATTTTTAGACAAACGTAAACAACTTGCTTTAATTGAGGAATCTAAATCTTCTATTTTGCCCATTTTGTTCGGTGTTCCTCAGGGTTCCATCTTGGGACCCATTCTATTCTCAATATATATTAATGATTTACCCCTCTGTTTAAAAGCTAACTGTGAAATGTTTGCAGATGACACAACATTACATACTAGCCACACTAAATTAGATGACGTGATTTTTACCTTACAGACTAATATAGAACAACTGATAAAATGGTCTGATTCAAATCATATGAGCATCCACCCTCATAAGAGTAAACATATGATTATAACTATCAGACCAAAAACGGCAGAACCTTTCTAAAATCCGTAGTTCATTGGACATCAGTGGTAATGTAGTTCAAGAAGTTGATTTTCATAAAGTTCTAGGATTAGTAATTGATAACAATCTGTCATGGTCTGAACATGTAAGAATGGTGTGTAAAATCATATCAAAAAAGATTTATCAGCTAATGAAGATAAAACATTTCCTAAATTCACACTCTCGTAAACTGTTTTATCATGCTTTTATTGAGCCACACATAAATTATGTATCAACAGTTTGGGATACAGCGAGCGAAAACACTTTAAAACCATTGGCAAGTATGTACAGACGTGCTCTTAAAGTACTTCTACTAAAATCATCATCATTGTCATGTAATGATTACATCTCGCTTGATATTCTCCCTCTGAAATGGAAGTTAAGATACAATAAGGCAATTTTTATGTTCAAAATTATGTCTGGCTCTGCTCCACCTTCATTGATAAACAAGTTTAAGATAAATGAGTGTCGCTATTTTCACAAAATAATGTTACCACTGCCCAGAATTGATCTGTTCAAATCTAGCCTTACTTACTCTGATGGTTTATTATGGAATGATGTTTCATCCTCAGTTAATGTCAGTACTAGTTTATATACTTTTAAAAATAAGTATCATTCGATCCTAATGAATGAATATACAGGCACATTCACATAATATCTTCTCTTGTCTGGCATTGCATTTATTTTCCTCTGTGCTCATTTCCTTCTCTCTCTCTCTCTCTCTCTCTCTCTCTCCTCTCTCTCTCTCTCTCTCTCTCCTCTCTCTCTCTCTCTCTCTCTCCTCTCTCTCTCTCTCTCTCTCTCTCTCTCTCTCTCTCTTCTTTTTTTTTTTTTTTTTTTTTTACACAAAATCTCCTTTTTGACATGCATTTCTATGATGTTACAACGATTTTTTATGTTTTTTTTTCTCCTTTTTTGTTGTTTTTTTCATAAATTTGCAGTGGATTTGTTTTCATTGTTATGATTTTCTTTGATTGAGGGCTGGATGTAAAAAAGCCATTATGTGTGCTTATTCTTATCCCTTAATAAAAGTGTTTCAAAAAGTGTTTCAAAGTGTTTCAAAGTGTTTTTTTTCTCTCTCTCTCTCTCTCTCTCTCTCTCTCCTCTCTCTCTCTCTCTCTCTCTCTCTCTCTCTCTCTCTCTCTCTCTCTCTCTCTCTCCTCTCTCTCTCTCTCTCTCTCTCTCTCTCTCTCTCTCTCTCTTCTCATCTCTGTCTGTCTGTCGCTCTCTCCGACCCCTCCCTCTCTCTCCCCCCCCCTCCCTTAAATTGGTATTGATGATGCAGTATATCCTAAATACGCTTTAATTAAGCCTATTCATTGCTATAGTATACAATGAGTAAAATCTATCCATGCTTACATTTTGCATTGCTATTGTACGAGTGAAACTTATCCCATGTTTTCACTTTTCATTGCTATAGTTTGTGTGAAATTTATCCATGCTTACAGTTTTCGTTGTTATTGTACATGTGAAACTTATCAATACTTTCATTTTGCATCGCTATAGGGTTAAATTTATCCATGCTTTCATTTTTCATTACTATAGCATATGTGAAATTTATTCATGCTTTCATTTTCATTATTATGGCAGTCATGGAATTTATCCATTTTTCAATTTTTTTTAATTGCTATATTATGCGTGAAATTTATTCAAGTTTTCATTTTTCATTGGGGCAG
>CM060343.1:22509220-22511720 GCA_030674155.1 Stramonita haemastoma
AAAGAACTAGAAAGAAAGTAATAAAGGAAAAACTTGAGAAAACAGAAAAGAAACAAAGAAAAAATAGAAAAAAGAAAAGAAAAAAGAAAGAAAAAGACAAGAAGAAAAGAAGAAAAAAAGAAAGAAAAGAAAGAAAAGAAAGAAAAAGTAAGTAAGAGAGAAAGTACCAAAAAAAGAGGAAAAGAGAGAGACAGAGAAAGACAGAGAGAGACAGAAGAGAGAGAGAGACAGAGAGAGAGAGAGAAAGAGAAAGACACAGAGAGAGAGAGAGAGAGAGAGAGAGAGAGAGAGAGAGAGAGAGAGAGAGAGAGAGAGGAGTAAGAAATGGAGAAATAGAAAAAGAAAGAAAAGAAAACAAAGAAAGAAAGATGGACAGAAAGAAAGAAAAGAAAAGACAGAGAAAGAAAAAACAAACAAAAAAAAAAAAAAACACGAAATAAATAAATATATAAATAAAGAAAAAAAACAGAAAACAAGAGAAGAAAGAAACAAAGATGGAAAGAAAGAAAGAAAGAAAACATAAAAGAAAAAAAAGGAAGAAAAAAGACAAACGAAAAAGAAAAAGGACAAGAAAGATAAAAGATAGAAAGAAAGGGAAAAAAGAAAACAAAAGACAGGAAAAGAAAAAAACTGAAGAAAAGAAAAGAAAGAAATGAAAAAGAAAAGAAGGAATGAAAACAAAAAGTAAGGAAAACAGAAAAAAGAAGAAAGAAAAAAATCAGAAAGAAAGAAAGAAGAAAAGAAAGAAAGAAAGTAAGAAAAAAAAACAAAGAAAGAAAAAAGGAAAAGAAAAAGATAGGAAAAAAGAGATTAAGGGAGAAAGAAAGAAAGAAAGAAAGAAACGAAAGAAAGAAAGAGGTAAAGAAAGAAAAAAGATATGGAAAAAAGAAGACAAGGAGAAAGAAAAAGAAAGAAAGAAAGAAAGAAAGAAAGAAAGAAAGAAAGAAAGAAAGAAGGTAAAGAAAGAAAAAGATAGGGAAAAAAACAAGAGACGAAAGAGGAAAAGAAAGAAAGAAAGAAAGAAAAGAAAGAGAAAAGAAAAGAAAGAAGAGTAAAGAAAGAAAAAGATATGGGAAAAAAGAGACGAAAGGAGAAAGAAACAAAGAAAGAAAGAAAGAAAAGAAAAGAAAGAAAAGAAAGAAAGAAAGAAAGAAAGAAAAGAAAGAAGAAAAAGATATGGAAAAAAAAGACGAAAGGAGAAAGAAAGAAAGAAAGAAAGAAAAGAAAGAAAAGAAAGAAAAAGATATGGGAAAAAAAGAGACAGGAGAAAGAAAGAAAGAAAGAAGGTAAAGAAAGAAAAAGATATGGAAAAAGAAAACGAAGGGAGAAAGAAAGAAAGAAATAAAGAAAGAATGAAGAATGAAGGTAAATAAAGAAAAGATATGGAGAAAAAGATGAAGGGAAAGAAAGAAAGAAGGTTAAAGAAAGAAAATAAGATAATACCAAAAAAGAGACCGAAGGGAGAAAGAAAGAAAGAAACATAAAAGAAAGAGAGAAAAGGATGGAAGAGAAGAAAACAAGCAAGCAAGAAAGAAACAGAAAAGAAAGAAAGACAGACAAAAACAATAAAGAAAAGGAAAGAAAAAAGAAAGAAGGAACAGAGTAAAAAGAAAAACAAACTAAAAAAGAAAACATAGATAGAAAGATACAAAGATAAAAACGAAAAAACATTTTTTTTATAAAATAAAAGAATGAAGGAATCAAAGAAAAATTATAGAAAATAGAAATGAAAAAAGGAAACAAGAAAGATTAAAAAAAAAATAATAATAATAATAATAATAATAAAGAAAGAAAAACGAAAAAAATAGAGGGAAGAAAAGAAAGAAAGAGGAGGGAAAGAAAGGAAAAAAGAAAGAAAGGATGAAACAAACAAAAAGAGGAGAAGGAAAGAAAAGAAAGAAGAAAAGAAAGAACAAAACAGAAAATGGGACAAAAACAGTAAAGAAAAAGAAAGAAAAAAGAAAGAAAAAGTAAAAGAAGAAAGAAAGAATGAAAGAGAAAGAGAAGGAAAAAAAACTAAAAGAAAAGAAAAAAAAAAGAAAAAAAAGAAAAGAAAAGAAAAAAAAAAGACAGACGCAATCCACTTTACATAAAACAGCAGCACCATCCAGCATCCACCCACCCACCCCCCACACACCATATGCACACATCCACCCCCACCCCATCCCAATCCAACAGTTTGCGTTTCTGCCACAACCAAGGGCCATAACCCCACACCCATTCCCATTCAAGTCACAGCACCACGTTTGGCGAAAAGACCAAGGGGCATAAATCTGTCCACGCTCCACCTTTATCCCCCTTGTGCTGCCCTATCAATATGCATGAATGCACGTGCAAAAGCCACGTCATATTGATTGTCAGGCCGTTGGAATCGGAGGATTGTGGTGAGCTTGGATTGAAATGGATTGTTCATTGTAGTGTTGTTGTGTTGAAGTGTGTTTGTGCTGTGTGTGTGTGTGTTTGTGCGTGCGTGCGTGCGTGTGTTGTGTCGTGTGTGTGT
>CM060343.1:22519220-22524220 GCA_030674155.1 Stramonita haemastoma
TTTGGGGAGAGTGAAGTCAGCACTGATGTTAACTCCAGGGAAAAAAATCCTCTCGAACGGGAATCGAACCGGGTCGTCAAATTGCGAGAGCAATGTTCTGATCATTAGGCTATCCTGTCTACAACAGTAGATCAGTGGTCTAGAGGTAACACACCCGTTCCGTTTATCGGAAGAGTAGGCCATTGTGCGCCGGTGGGAATGGATAACAAAGTTTACAAAACTGTATACACGCGGGGATATGGATGTAAAAAAAACACACGAGTGCTTAATCCATTATCCAAGAAATATAAGAACAACAAGAAAAGAAATAGGGGAATCAAATCAATGCAAATCAATCCTCATATTTGTGTTATTTGTATAGAATATAATTTTTTTTTCATCGGTTTTGTTGATTTCTTCATCCAGGGGAGGGATAATCCTAATTGTCACTCATTTCCTCCCTTGTCACAATAACACGATTGGGGGGAGAAAGGCAGGGGGCATAATTCTGTCCACTTACTTGTGGTTTCGCCCCTTTAGTGAGCACATTGGCTATTCATGTATGCACGATTCAGGAAGCAGTTCTCTCCCATGTCCTACGCATCATCAGCCAATGAGAGTGGGAGAAGAAGAAGAGTGGCATTGACAGTGCTACTGCATAATGATTATACCGGCACTGTGCAGTCGCCATAATGTTGTTGTTGTTGTTGTTGTTGTTGTGGCTGTTGTTGTTGTTGTTGTTGTTATAGTTGTTGCTGTTGTTGTTATTGTAGTTGTACGTTCCCCGGCTTAATGCGCGGGAGTCACCCAGAATATGCAGTGTCTCTCTCATCACACCTGAGAATCGCTGTGAAACCTTAAGTACACATTATTAGATGGGTTCGGTTCCTGGTCGAGGGGATTTTTCCTCTGGATTTAACATCAGTGCTGACTCTACTCCCCCCAATAGTCTTTCGGAAAGACAAAAGAGGCCCATTGCAAGCTATGCATAAGATCTTACGCACTGCAGTCGCAAATCTGTTGTTTTGTTGTGTGGCATCGTGTGTTGTGGTTGGAACATGATGACATTTACAAAAGTTGCATACACACGGGAATACTGGAGTAAAAAAAATAGCAGTGTGTTTCACTTATCAATCTAGATATGATGAAAATTCTTAAAAAATATTAATAGATAGAAGTGTGCCTGTTTTCTTCGTGTTTTCAGACTGGTTAGCTCAGTGGTCAGAGTGCTCGCTTTTCCCCCAGCCAAGGTTAAACAGCATCGAGTGTGGTTACCAATTGGATGGGTGACGTTTGCACACCTTGGCTTCAGTACAGTCCTCCAGTTCACCCAGCTGTAAATGGGTACCTGCCTTTTTAAAGTACAGGGAAGGTAAACCAGCGAGGAAGAGGAGATGGACGCCGCCCTCAATATTATGGCTATAGAGAAGCTGAGGTCCCTGATGCCTCACTCCACTAAGAAAAGCATAGGTTATGGAACACCTTACGCACGCACGTGTGTGTTGTTTACCTCCGTGGGTGCATATGTGTGTGTGTGTTCGTTTGTTTGTGTGTGTGGTGTGTGTGTGTTTACCTCCGTGGGTGCATATGTGTGTGTGTGTGTGTTGTTGTGTGTGTGTTTTTACCTCCATGCGTGCATGTGCGAGTGTGTGTGTGTGTGTGTGTGTGTGGTGTGTACCTCCGTGCATGCATGTATATATATATGTCTGTCTGTCTGTCTGTGTGATTCTTCTTCTCTCTACTTGTTTTTTATTTTGTTTTTTAGATTTGCACTCATTATTTCTGTGTGCATGTTTTTAAATCTTAATAACATTCATCAACTTTTTTTTTATTTTATAGAACACACCCAAACCTTCGTTTTTATAAATCTTGACGAAGAAAACAGAATGATACATATCACCACGTAACTCTCCCTGAATACATCCTAATCAAAATGCTTTCAACAAGCAGGCTGCTTACATTCGAAATACCCCTCCCTCCCTCCCTCTTTTCTGTCTCCTCCCTCCCACCCTCCCTCCCATCTCCCTCCCTCCTGTCTTCTCTAAAGGCAACCAGTGGATTGGCATTGCTAATGTTGGCTGACTCAATACCCCACAAAAAAAAATGCCCACCCTCCCTCCATCCCTCCCTCTCCTTCCCTTCCCTTCTGTTCATTTCATTGATTAGTTTCAGAATAAAACTGGGGGAATATGTTTGGGTCTGTGAAAGATGTTCATTTCGTGGAGATTGGGGGGAGGAGGGAAGAGGGGGAGGCGAGGGTAGTGGGGGGGTGTTTGTTTGGTTTGTTTTTGGGTGGGTATTTTTTTTGTTATTTTTTGGGAGGGAGGGTATTTTTTTCTGTATGAAAATATTCCATCCAGTTTTCTATGATTATGTTTCAGCAGCATGCAAATAGAATGTGCACAGACAGACACAGGAATGTTTCTGTGTTTGCATGTTGCATGAATGAGCAGAGTCTATACCGATAAATACGCATAATGACACGCGAGTTTGGAGCACACATGCACATACACATACACACGATATACACAACAGACGCAGCAGGTATCAGGCAGGCAGGCATGCAGGCACGATGCCGCACACACAAACACACACACATGCGCGCAGCGACAGCGCGTACATGCCGTGTCCATGAAATGTAAATAGTGTTGGTTAACACTTAAGCTCTTTCAAGCACACACAAACACACACACAGACACACAACACACATACAACACACACAACACCACAAATCACACAACACACACAAACACACCACAGAGGAACGTGCGCACGCCTACCGACACCACACTATAGACAGAAGACAGAGATACAAGACAGACAGACAGACAGACAGACAGATAGATAAATAATGTAGATAGATAGAATGATAGATAGATGATAGATAGATAGATAGATAGATAGATATGATAGATAGTATTAGATAGATTAGATTGATATTATAGATGATATAGATAAATAGAATTATGATAGATATGAATGTGTGTGTATTATTATTTATTTTTTGTATGTTTGCACTCTTTTATTTATCTATTCTTTTTTTCGGGATAATGGAATAAGCGCTCATGTGCTCTTTTTACATCCAGTCCCCGTTTATGCAGTTTTGTTGATATTGTCATCCATTCCACGGCAACACAATGGCCTGTATTCTCGAAAAGCGGAACAGGTTTAACAGTGCCAAGATGTTCTGCGTGCGTTCGCACACGGGCCTCGGTTTATAATCTCATCTGAAGGACTTTGGGGAGAGTGGAGTCGGCACTCGATGTTGATGATGTGTGTGTGTGTGTGTGTGCGTGCGTGCGTGCGTGCGTGTGTGTGTGTGTGCGCCGCGCGCGAGGGTGCGTGTGTGTGTGTGTCTGTGTATCTGTGTTTCTGAGTGTGTATGTGTGTGTGTTGTTGTGTGTGTTGTATCTGTCTATCTGTGTGTAGATCTGTGTATGTGTGTCTTTTTGCGTGAATGTGAAGTGGGAGAACAAGGAGAAGGCTAAGGGAGAGGGGGCAGTCAAAATCAAATGGCAGAGGTTAATTTTCTTTGCAGTATCGTAACTGTATAGAGTGGAGGAATCTGGTGCGAAATCTTCAGTGGTTCCCCAAAGATCTACAAGACTATGGATAAGTGAGAGGGAGTTGGTATTTATTTATGTCGTCAGTTTCACAAAAATAGGCATTTGTCTTTGTATTCTCTATTTTCTGGAAACATCAATATCGCGATCAATATTTTCCCCAAATGCAAGTGAAAGCAGAGAGAAGAGATTCGACATTCATATTCACACACTGTTTCTGTGACTAAAAAATAATGTCACAGAAAGAGAACGTGTGCATGGGCGAAACTCCATACACACTGAACCTTCATTTTTCTTTTTTTTTAAATTTCTCCGGATTCCCATTTATGTGGGTGGTAGTGTTGTTGTTGTTGTTGTTATTATTGTTGTTGCTGCTTCTGCTGCTGCGCTATTGTTAGTTCTGTGCTGTTGATGGTGTTGTTGTTGCTTTTAAAAAAGGTGTCACCCCGTGTGTAACATTTTCATTATGCTAAATCACCTCAGATTTTCATGTCTTTTTTTTCTAGTTGTTGCTGTTGTTATTGCTGCTGTGCTGCTAATATTACTACTGTGCTGTGCTATTACTACTGCTGCTGCTATTACTACTGCTGCTGCTGCTGCTATTACTGCTGCTGCTGCTATACTACTATGCTGCTGCTGCTATTTACTCGCTGCTGCTATTACTACTGCTGTGCTGCCTGCTGCTGCTATTACTACTGCTGCTGCTGTCTATTACTACTGCTGCGCTGCTGCTATTACTACGCTGCTGCTGCTGCTATTACTACTTGCTGCTGCTGCTATTACTACTGCTGCTGCTGCTGCTATTACTGCTGCTGCTGCTATTAATATTGCTGCTGTTGCTATTAATCATGCTGCTGTTGCGCTGTCGCTGTCAATTTTAATGTACAACCAGGCATGGAATATAATGATAGTCCCTTCAGCTCATTTCATTTGTCATAGCCAAGACCAAAATAATCCTATGTGCAAGATATCTGACCAAATGTGTTACCCAACACAGCATGTAATTAAGTTAAAATTTAAGATTAGATTTTAATCCTGGGCCAACAATTAGTGTGAGTGTCTTTATTTTTTTTTATAATAGAATATGATTTCAGAGTGCAAGGTTTGGATTGCTCATTACCTTTTCTTTTTCATCACCATTTTTCTCTATGTCTTGATGATTGCAATGTTACGAAACTTTTTGTTGTTGTGATTAAATTAACGTCCCAGCGAATATTTCCGATTTAGGAAATACGAAACTTTTCCTTTTCCATTCTTTTTCATCTGATGAAGACATGATGAGACTTCAAGTCACGTGTCATAGCTCCCGTGAGGTCATTGGCTGAGGTGCATGCAGTGACTGCTGGGATTGCTGGGATTTTCTGGACCAATCAGCTCGCGACAAGGATTAAAAGATGATGGCGTCCACACGTGGGGTGAGTTTCTGTCTTTGTGTCCTGCCTGTATGTCATAGGAGAA
>CM060343.1:22541720-22544220 GCA_030674155.1 Stramonita haemastoma
TTTTTTTGTGGGGGGGGGGGGTTGCTTTTGAAATGGGGAGGGGGGTGGCGGGGGTGTCTTTTTGTTCTTACACTTTTGACTTCAAATTAAAACATGCTATAATACATAGTATAATTTGATATACAAACATTAAAAATACGAAATTATATGCAAATGTCAGTATGCATACATATGCGCGAGTGAACGAAAGCTTGGGATTTAGTGAGATTTAACAATTTACGAGGTGACAGTCCCGACATGGCCTCAGTGGTCGGCGGGGCTGTAAACAACAGGATTGGATTGGATAAGGTTTTACTCGTTATTCTTGCTTGACGTCAAGTAGTCATTTTCCCAAAATGCGTTGAAATTTTTTTTGGATACTTTTCAATCTGATCATACGCTTAGTAAAGAGACTGACTGACTTTAAAGAAAACTACGTGTCTGTCTGTCTGTCTGTCTGTCTGTCTGTCTGTCTGTCTGAACCTCGGTGTATTACTACTACTGTATAACTTTGCATCAACAAGCTTTTTTCCTTCCTGGCTTTCCTGACTTATTATCATCCCTTCCCATCCAACTCTCTCTTTTCTTTGAATCACTCCTTCCTTCCTTCCTTCCTTCATTCCTCTCCCCCCCTCTCCCCCCCTTCCTTCTTTCTTCTCACCCGGTGTCCCCTTTTTCACACGGTTTATCTTGCACCCGGACACACCCACCCCGCCTCTGTACTACTGTGTAGCTATGATCTACCCGTGTCTGCTGCCATACCCGTATCTTACCCACAGACCCAGCTTTCCACCCACAGACCCAGCTTTCCACCCAAAGACCCAGCGTTCCCCAAGGGCCCGGGTTTATTTCCAGGGAATAGGGCTTTCCCCAGATAACAGGCTTTCCGGCAGTCCTCGTGTATTGACAGGAGAATCTTCAGACGAGAGATCACTAGGCGAATAAAGCTGTGGACAGAAGCTGTATATTATACATAAAAGTACAGGTAAAGGTGTCCCATAACTTGTGTGGTCGTAGGGGAGCGAGACGTCAGAAACCTCGGCTTCTCAAGGGGCCAGCATGTTGAGGGCGGCGCCCATCTCCTCTCCCTCGCTGCCTTACCTTCCCTGACCCTAAAGAGGGCAGGTACCCATTTACAGCTGGGTGAACTGGGCGGTTGAACTGAAGCCAAGGCGCACAAACGGTAACCCATCATCTACTTGGTAACCACGCTCGATGCTGCTTAACCTTAGCTTGGGGAAAGCGAGTGCTCTGAGCACTGAGCTAGTGTACATAGCCACAGAGATAGGGAGGGCAATGAAGGTTTGATTGCCCTGTAGATCGAAAGAGCCCACAGTTAACTGGTGGTTTGGAATATGCTTCATCACTCATAAAAGTCGTGTAAAAGTAGAGATCATAAAATTATGCGCATCAGGACAATTTGCTCTCAGAAAATTGCGCTAAGTAGACATTTATTGAAAAGATGAATTGAGTTAAGATCATAAATGCGATCACGAATTTTGCCACGATCGTTAACTAGAATTTTACACCACTTTTTTTTCGTTGATGTGTATATTCTGGAAATTGTCAAGTCAAAATGATCTCTATTGGGGTAAAAGGTTGTTTCCACAACTTCTATTCATCCTGCCCTCACCAAAACATTTTTTTAATGACTTATAAAGCATTCAAAAGGCTAACAGTCCATGTTGAAAAGAGCAAGAATATGATTTTTTTTAATATAAGAAGTATGCGATTATTTATTTGACAGATTTGTGATCAGTGTGACATTTAGAAATGTCATGATCATTCCAAAAGTTTTGTTAACTTTATCACCGCCTTTTCTCGACAGAAATAACTTTTTTTTTTCTTTTTTTTTTTTTTGGGGGGGGGTCAATTAAAAAAAAAGTATTAAAAGTATGTTGAAGTTGTATTCTACAGTAGTATATAGTTCTGTCACTTGGAAATCTATTACATAACCTTTAGTGCTTCGTGCTTCTTACAACCAAACATCCTGAAAAAAAACCCTCAAACCAAACCCGGACAGAAATATTGTTAATCCAGAAATTGTAAGCTAGCCAATACAGATAAAACAATTAAACGTGGTAAACAATTAGCACTTTTGAAATAAACAGTGACAACCGCTGTTATTTTTCTTTGAGTATATATATATATATATATATATATATATATATATATATAGATAGATAGATAGATAGATAGATAGATAGATAGATAGATAGATAGATAGATAGATAGATATAATATATAGATATATAGATATATATATTATATAATAAAACAAATAAAATCAAAAGTCAAGTGATCTTTTGTCGTCATTCTTTACAACCCCCCCCCCCCTCCACCCTCCTTCCTTCCTTCCTTCCTTCTTACCTCCCCATTACGCAAACCTTCCCACCCCCCACACCCTTCCTCTTTCTGTCTTTCTTTTTTTTTTTTTTTTTTTTTAAAACTCGCTTCAGAACTTCGAACGGCACGTGCAAAACATCGTGATAGTCGACACGTGATACGCATGATCGGGAAT
>CM060343.1:22569610-22572110 GCA_030674155.1 Stramonita haemastoma
ATCTTTTGACAGATGGTGGTGGATTGATGTTTTCAGTTGTTTATTCATCTAGTTCTCTTGTTTGCTCCTTACCTATTAACACTTTACTATTCTTCCATAATCAAACTATTTTTTATTGTGACTTCTGATTTTTGTCTTCTGATCGAGTGCATTTTTTATTACCTTATCATATATAGTGTCCTTATTCTTGTGTGTTGTTTGGTACTGCGTAAAGTTTTATTGTTTAGTATCTTTTCAACTTGATGTATCCCTGAAAAGGGCGGGGACTGGATGTAAAAAAGCACACGAGTGCTTATCTATTATCCTCGAATAAAAGACTTTGCCTTGCCTTGCCTTGTCTCTTTCTCTCTCTCTCTCTCCCCCAAAAGACTCCCCAAAAGTCCTTCGGATGAGACTTTAAACCGAGGCCCCGTGTGCGAACGCACGCAGAACATCTTGCGCACACGTTAAATCCTGTTCCGGTTTTCGTAAGAGTAGGCCATCGTGTGCCAGTGGGAACAGATGAAAATATTTACAAAACTGCATACACACGGGGACCGGATAAAAAAAAGCACATGATTGCTTATTCTGTTATCCTCGATATAAAAGATTAAATAAATAAATAAATAAATAAAGGTCGCTTCATTCCAGTCGGCATCACAGCCGTGTCAAGGCCGGTCTGTCCAGTCTGTGATGTTAGGTCTGCATCATCCAGTTTTTCCTCTGACTGTCCAGTCTGTGATGTCAGTTCTGCATCATCCAGTTCTTCCTCTGTCTGTCTGCCCCCTGCCTGCGTCTTCCTTCTTCCTCGGGTGTCTTTTGTGGGATGGTCTTGACAAGAGAGTTATGACATGTGAGTGTGTGTGTGGGGGGGAGTTAAGTTACCTAGGCAGAGATAGATAGAGAGGCAGGAGATAGGAGAGAGAGAGGGAGAGAGAGGTAGACGTACACACAAACACACACAGACATATATATATATATATATATATATGTAACAGGGCGCAGATATTTGATCTGCCGCGACTCTGTACAACTTCTCGGCGACGACAGCACGGTCAGACAGTGGGAATGTGGCCTCTAAAGAGAGGCTGCATAAATACTACATTTTACCGCTACGGGCAAAGTGCATGCAGAGGACGGTTTTCGACCACCCCCCAACGATACAGAACGTCGCACAATTCACAGGTGTGGATCCAAACGTTACACCCACGTCGCTGCGATTGGCAGTTCCGATCGCAAGGGAAGTAATCTAATTACCGCCCTGCCACATATATATATATAGGGAGATAGAGCATGGATGAGAGCATGCAAGGTAAACATAAAGAGGGAAATCCAGAGATTAAGATGAACGGAGATGGAGGCAAATCAATCAATCAGTCAATTAATCAATCAATCAGTCAATCAGTCATTCAATTAATCAGTTAATCGATTATCAAATCAACCAATCGAACAATCAAACTTTTATTTTCCAAAAATGGAAGGTAACCAAAGCAATGTTCCAGCGGATGAATTTAACTTTTCCGTGTCATGAAATGTCTATACCTCAAACCTTGACGACAACATTTCATTTCTTTGCATTTTATTTAGCCCATGTTGAGTTGTAACTTTTGGTGAATTGATGAAATGTAAAAGTTATTTTTCTGTCTCTCAATGTTCTGAGATTCACTGGCATTTTATTGAAATTTCATTTCTTGGCTTTCACAAATGAAGATTGTATCTTGAAAAGAAAATTGATATTTTGTATGTCTAGAATTTTCATTGTCTGTCAATCATTTTAGTCTTGTTATTCCTGCCATGTTGAACATCCTAAGACATGTCTATGTAGAAGGTAAAGGTGAAGGTAAAGGTGTCCCATAACCTATGTGGTCGTGGGGGAGCGAGGCATCAGAGACCTCAGCTTCTCCAGGGGCCAGCATATTGAGGGTGGAGCCCATCTCCTCTCCCTCGCTGCTTTACCTTTCCTGACCCTAAAGAGGGCAGGTACCCGTTGACAGCTGAGTGAACTGGGGGACTGTACTGAAGTCAAGGTGCGTAAACGGTCACCCATCCACTCGGTAACCACGCTCGTTGCTGCTTAACCTTAGCTTGGGGAAAGCGAGTGTTCTGACCACTGAGCTCTACCGTCCCTTAATGTTTACCAACGTTCGACTTAAAAAAAAAAAATCCGAATGTGTTTATATCACTGTAGTGTATCAGTAGTGCTGTGTTATGCATTTGAGAGTCTTGTTTTAGACTTTTTCTTATGTAAAGAGCTTTGTGCTTCCCCTATGACTGGATAGGAAAGCACTCAAAAAGGTCGTCCATCATCAGTATTATTATTTGCTTTTCCTTTTCTATTCCTACTAACAATATTTTTAGGGGTATTGCCGTTTTCTATTTCTATTAACAATATTTTTAGGGGTATTGCTGTTTTCTATTCCTACTAACAATATTTTTAGGGTTATTGTTGTTTTCTATTCCTACTAACAATATTTTAGGGGTATTGCCGTTAAGTGTCCATCGTTAGCATTATCCACAAAAA
>CM060343.1:22577110-22582110 GCA_030674155.1 Stramonita haemastoma
TTATTTTTATTTTTATTTATTCTTTTATATCGAGGATAATGGAATAAGCACTCGTTTGCTTTTTTTCCATCCAGCCCCCGTGTGTATGCAGTTGTGTAAATATTGTCATCTGTTCCCACCGGCACACAATGGCTTACTCTTACGAATAGCGAAACAGGATTTAACGTGTGCGCAAGATGTTCTGCGTGCGTTCGCACACGGGGCCTCGGTTTACAGTCTCATCCGAAAGACTCTGTGTGTGTGTGTGTGTGTGTGTGTGTGTGTGTGTGTGTGTGTGTGTGTGTGTGTGTGTGTGTGTCTGTCTGTATGTATGTATGTATGTATGTATGTATGTATGTATGTATGTATGTATGTATGTATGTATATGTATGTATGTATGTATGTATGTATGTATGTATGTATGTATGTATGTATGTCTGTGTCTGTTTCTCTGTGTGTTTCTGTCTGTCTATATATCTGCCTGTCTGTCTTGTATGTCCGTACATCAACACTCACGCCTTGGGCACTTACAGATGATGTTTTATTCATTATTTTGTTGTAGGAGATCTCTATTTTTATGAATTCATACGTTCCCGATCTATTTTCCAAGGCCCCCCCTCCACCCCCCTCCACCCCCCCACCCCCCCCCCCCACCCCCCCTGCCACCCCTCCCTCAATCAGTCTCGGCAGCCAGTGTATTATCAGAAATACATCCATATTCCAATCATCCACTGTTCTTTCTGCAATAATGGCCTCTTTTTGCAAAGTGCCGGAAATGACGTTACACAAAGCGCCCCCAAGCGGCAGGATGTGGACCCGTCCACAAGGGGGGGAGGAGGAGGGAATAGAAGGGGGAGATAATGCATGCAGGCGTGGAAGACAAGAGGGGAGAGCACTGATGGGGGTGGGGGGTGGGGGGTGGTAGGGAGAATGAGACAGCGTTGCAGGCATTATTGGAGAAAAACAGCTGTTAGGGACGGGGTGAACTGGGTTGTTTCGTTTTTTAAGATTTTTTTTTTGGTGTGTGTGTGTCTATTTGAGTGCCTGTTTCTCCGTCTGTGTGTGTGTGTGTGTGTGTGTGTGTGTGTGTGTGTGTGTGTGTGTGTGTGTGTGTGTGTGTGTGTGTGTGTATGTGTGTGTGTGTGTGTGTGTGTGTGTGTGTCCGTCTGTCTGTCTGTCTGACTCTTATCAGTCTGTTTCTCCCTCCTTCTCTCTGTCTCAGAGACTGGATTTAAAATATAAAAAAGCACATGAGCGTTTATTCATTATCCTCGAAATATAAAAAGAATTTGATTTGATTTGATTTGATTGGTTTCTGTCTGTCTCTGTCGCTCTGCCTCTGTCTGTCTGTCTGTCTGTCTGTCTGTCTGTCTGTCTGTCTGTCTGTCTGTCTGTCTGTCTGTCTGTCTGTCTGTCTCTCTCTCTCTCTCTCTCTCTCTCTCTCTCTCTCTCTCTCTCTCTTCTCTCTCTCTCTCTCTGTGTCTCTCTCCTTCAGATGGACATATAGAGACAGAGAGAAGGAGAGACAGAAACACACACACATAGAGAGAGAGAAAGAGAGAGAACAGGGTCACAGACAGCAGGAAGACAGACAGACAGACAGACACAGAGACAGACAGACAGAGTGATGTTGCTAAGTTTCTTGCCAACCTATTACCCACACATGAAGAAGACAAGGTATGCGGATGACTAACCAGGTCAATCAATATTGTTGCACTGATATTTTCTCAGCTCTGCGCGCTGTCTCGTCTGCCTCAGTACTGTGTGGGTGGGTGGGTGGCTACAGCAGTCGGCCCCATCCGTGATTCTATTAGGTATGCGGTTCAATTCCGTTCGGGCTGCAAGAGTATGTATGTATGTGTGTGTGTGTGTGTGTGTGTGTTGTGTGTGTGTGTGTGTGTGTGTGTGTGTGTGTGTGTGTGTGTGTGTGTGTGTGTGTGTATGTATGTATGTATGTATGTGTGTGTGTGTATGTATGTATGTATGTATGTATGTATGTATGTATGTATGTATGTATGTATGTATGTATGTATGTATGTATGTATATGCTTGTATGCTTGTATGTATGTATGTATGTATGTATGTATGTATGTATGTATGTATGTATGTATGTATGTATGGATAGGTGGATGGATGGATGGATGCATGCATGCATGCATGCATGCATGCATGCATGCATGTATGTATGTATGTATGTATGTATGTATGTATGTATGTATGTATGTATGTATGTAGGTAGGTAGGTAGGTAGGTAGGTAGGTAGGTAGGTAGGTAGGTAGGTAGGTAGGTAGGTAGGTAGGTATGTATGTATGTATGTATGTATGTATGTATGTATGTATGTATGTATGTATGTATGTATGTATGTATGTATATATATATATGTATATATGTATATGTGTGTGTTTTTGTGCAGGGGGGGGGTGCATATGTGCACATATGCACATATAATGCTCATGAAATCAGTATGTCTTACTTTTAGCCTTTGTCACAACTCGGGCCCAGGTTCGAATCCTCACACCCCCTTCACCACCTCACTTACACCTCTCCTGACCGCCAGGGCGAAAGACTAGCACCCTGCATAAGGAGTGAGAGGTGTGGTTTCAAGGAGACTGACAGGCAGTCATTCATCTCCACACCACTTCAACCCCCCCACCCCACCCCTAAATTCTTTGTTTTTCGTGTTTTCTGCACCCCAGAGCCCAGGCTACAGTGTGCATGGGGAATCCATGGTTTTCATACTCCGTATGTCTTTGGGATGGGTTGAGCTCCGCTGCGTGACTGTGAACGAGTCGCCCGTGCCAGGTGGAGTTCTTCTGGAAACTGAAGTGGCATCTCACTTGTATTCAGGTGACGGCAAGTTTGTGTCGCCTGTCTGGATGCCACCACGACGCTTTGCGCTTGGCAGCCAAAAGTCACACACAACATCATCAGCGAATGGCCGGACAGGCCTAGAACTCCACAAAACCCCGAGAAAGGCAGAACAGAGAAAGGAATGAAGGGAACTGGTTGTGAAGTCTTCAGGGGTGCCCCCACCGTCGCCAGACTAAGGGATAGATAGGGAGGTAGGTAGGTAGGTAGGTAGGTAGGTAGGTAGGTAGGTAGAGAGAGAGATGGATGGATGGATGGATGGATGGATGGATGGATGGATGGATGGATGGATGGATGGATGGATGGATGGATAGATGGATGGATAGATAGATAGATAGATAGATAGATAGATAGATAGATAGATAGATAGATAGATAGATAGATAGATAGATAGATAGATAGATAGATAGATAGATAGATATACAGCAAAAGTGGACGTTGAGGAAAACTCATAGCCGGCGCAGAAGTATAATATATCATATATTGTATAGGTGCCGCGACCAGTACCACGATGATGAAGCCAACACAAGCCGCTTGAGGTAGGTAGTGTGTGGGCAAAGGAATTATTTTGTTCAGTTTAGACACTCGGAAGTGTTGAACGTTGTTTGCTAAACTACAGGCAAATATTTTGTGTACAACTATTAACGCACTCCGCTGACTGGAGTGGGTGGGTGTTGCACCTCGGGTTCGAACCCACGACTTCACCACTTTTGTGACGCTCCACCACATAAGGAGTCGCATTGCACCACAGGGCAATTTTAGTTATTGACATGCTATCAAATTGCAATGAAATGGCTATACAATGCAAAAAACAGATTGAAAATCAAACAATTCTGTGCAAAAATATTACAAATTGAAATGACAGACTGCAAGATGTGACAAAATGAGAAACGGGCAAGTTTATGTTTGTAACAGGTGGTCAGAATGAGGGCTTGGGTATTTTAAAAACACATTTAAAAGCAAAAGGAAAAAAATAATTCCTTGATATTTCATTACAAGGTAGAATAGCATATATAATTTAATAATCAATCAAAATCTAAAAATTGCCAACTTTACCCCCGCCTGCCTTTGATGGCTTCTAGTGCAAAATTGGGTAATGTGCTAAGCGACTCATTTCGTGGTGGAGCGTCATTTTTATGTTTTGTTGCAATAGTCTCTACTCTTGAACTCTGCCTTAGTGGGGGAAGAGAGGAGAGAGAGTAGGTTAAACTGAACATTCAGATTCCTCTTGGTTTCTGAGACATCATTTTCAGCGCACAATTCGTCTCTTTTTATAGTTCTGGGGTTTTCGGGCTGTTGCGGTAGGTTGAAAAACAGAGGGGACCGCGGATTCACTAGCGTGGCCTGATTCAAGCACTATCCCCAGTAATCTGTCCTGTCCCTCTGACTGTAGAAGTATATGGTGAATTTAAAAACGGCAGTCGGAGGTTATATTTTACTTGTATGGTAAAAGTGATGATTGTAACCTCATAAGAGGGGTTTATTATGATGGACATAGTATGAATTAAGGCGGGGGGGAAAGCGCAGGATGGAGGGAGGGGGTTAGACACTCGTATAATGACGTGATGTTAACTGTGTGGGCACAGCTTTTTGTTGGGCGTTCCCGCAGACCTATCTGAACAGGAGAGGAAGATGGCGTGAGGAGGACTGACATCACTTCTGGAGTTGCTTCAGGAGCCGCTTCTGGGAACTTTTCCTGAGTCATCGACGCGCGTCCATCGTCCTATCGTCGGCACTGCCTCAGTACTCGAGTTGAGTGTGCCCCATAACCCCTGTGGGGATGCTGGGGGTTCTTTCAGTATCAATAGCATCCCCACCTTCTGGAAATTCTGTGCTAGACGTTTCCACTTTTCTATCTCTCTCTTTGTTTCTTTCTCCTTATCTTTCTTATTATCTATAATTTCTTGTGCTTATTCTCTGCCTTCCCAGTCCACTCTTCTGCCTTTTTTCAAGCGACTCTTTCAAACAATTTTCTGTTTTCAATATACACACTGCCCGTGGTTTTATTTTAGTTCTGGCGACCAGGTAGTGAGACTTACACACTGGGATGGGCACAGGATATCCATTTTGTAGTGGTATTTGCCCATGTGGCACTTTTTCTGTACATTTTTGTATTTTAACATGTTTTTTTTTTTTTTTAAACCTTTTTATGT
>CM060343.1:22587110-22589514 GCA_030674155.1 Stramonita haemastoma
CTGTCTGTCTGTCTGTCTGTCTGTCTGTCTGTCTGTCTGTCTGAACCTCGGTGTATTACTACTACTGTATAACTTTGCATCAACAAGCTTTTTTCCTTCCTGGCTTTTCCCTCACTTATTTATCATCCCCTTCCCATCCAACTCTCTCTTTTCTTTGAATCACTCCTTACTTCCTTCCTTCCCTTCCTCTTCCCCCCCCCCTCCCTTCTTTCTTCTCACCCGGTGTCCCCTTTTTTCACAACGGTTTATCTTGCATCCGGACACAACCCACCACCCCGCCTCTGTACTACTGTGTACTAAGATCTTCCCGTGTCTGCTGCCATACCCATATCTTACCCACAGACCCAGCTTTCCACCCAAAGACCCAGCTTACCCCAAGGGCCCGGGTTTATTTCCAGGAAATAGGGCTTTCCCCAGATAAACAGGCTTTCCGGCAGTCCTTCATGTATTGACAGGAGAATCTTCAGACGAGAGATCACTGGACGAAAAAAGCTGTGGACAGGAGCTATCTAAGTGTACATAAAAGTACAGTAAAGGTGTCCCATAGCCTGTGTGGTCATAGGGGAGCGAGACGTCAGAAACCTCGGCTTCTCAAGGGGGCCAGCAATGTTGAGGGCGGCCCCCATCTCCCTCCTCCCTCGCTGCCTTACCTTCCCTGACCCTAAAGAGGGCAGGTACCCATTTACAGCTGGGTGAACTGGGCGGTTGAACTGAAGCCAAGGCGCACAAACGGTCCCCCATCATCTACTTGGTAACCACGCTCGATGCTGCTAACCTTAGCTGGGGAAAGCGAGTGCTCTGAGCACTGAGCTAGGTACATAGCCACAGAGATAGGGAGGGCAAATGAAGGTTTGATAGCCCTTTGATCGAAAGAGCCCACAGTTAACTGGTGGTTTGGAATATGCTTTCATCAGTCATAAAAGTCGTGTAAAAGTTAGAGATCAAAAAATTATGCGCATCAGGATCAATTTGCTCTCAGAAAATTGCGCTAAGTAACATTTATTGAAAAAATGAATTGAGTTAAGATCATAAATGCGATCACGAATTTTGCCACGATCGTTAACAAGAATTTTTACACCACTTTTTTTTTCGTTGAATGTGTATATTCTGGAAATTGTCAAGTCAAAATGATCTCTATTGAGGGTAAAAGGTTGTTTTCCACAACTTCTATTCATCGCCTGCCCTCAACCAAAACATTTTTTTAATGACTTATAAGCATTCAAAAGGCTAACAGTCCATGTTGAAAAGAGCAAGAAAAAATTTTTTTTTTAATATAAGAAGTATGCGATTATTTATTTGACAGATTTGTGATCAGTGTGACATTTAAAATGTCAAGATCATTCCAAAAGTTTTGTTAACTTTATCCACCGCCTTTTCTCGACAGAAATACTTTTTTTTTTGGGGGTGGGGGGGGGGAGGGGGGGGGGGGGGGGGGGGGGGGGGGGGGGGGGGGGGGGAGGGGTCATTTTTTTAAAAAAAAAAGTATTCAAAGTAATTGAAGTTGTATTCATACAGTATATATTAGTTTTGTCACTTGAAATCTATTACATAACCTTTAGTGCTTCGTGCCTTCTTACAAACCAAAAATCTTGAAAAAAAACACCCAACCAAACCCGGACAGAAATAATTGTTAATCCAGAAATTGTAAGCTAGCCAAACAGAAAAAGCAATTAAAACGTGGTAAACAATTGCACTTTTGAAAAACAAGTGAAACCCACTGTTTTTTTTTCTTTAAAAAAATATATATAAAATTTATAATAAAATAATATATATATATATATATATTAATATATAAAAATATATAAAATATAAAAATTATAATAAAACAAATAAAATAAAAGTCAAGGTCTTTTTCGTAATCTTTTTTCAACCCCCCCCCCCCCCCCCCCCCTCCAAACCCCCACTTCCTTCCTTCCCTTCTTTACCCTCCCCAAATTACGCAAAACCTTCCCACCCCTAACACCCTTCCTTTTTTCGTCTTTTTTCTTTTATTTTTTTTTTTTTTTTTAAAACTCGCTTCGAAATTCGAAAAGGCCACGGGGCAAAACATCGTGATAGTCGACACGTGTTACGAAGATCGGGAATTGTTTTAATGTGTGTGGACACCAAAAAAAAAAAAAAAAAAAAGCCCGTCCCAATTGGTGGGTAGAGGAAATTTTGTCATTTCGGCGTGTATAAGCTTCACTTGTCTTCGATTCCGTGGATTATTTGGGTGTCGAAGAAAACCAATGATTTTTTTTTTGGTTGTTTGTTGTCTTTTGAAAATTTGTTGTGTGGTGTGTGTGGGGTGTGGGGTGTGTGTTTGGGGGGGGTGTGTGTGCGTGTGTGTTTGTTGGGGTGGGGTGGGGTATGTGTGGGGTGTTGTGTGTGTGTGCGCGCGTGTTGTTGTTTTGTGTGTGTGTGT
>CM060343.1:22602114-22607114 GCA_030674155.1 Stramonita haemastoma
ACACAACATTATTTATCGCGCGTAACAGAACCCACGGCAACAAGAGGGATGTCCCTGGCAACATTCTGTGTAAAAAAGCCACTCTAATAGGGAAACAAATACAGTTGCATACAGGGAAAAGAAAATATATATATACAATGGGTGGTGCTGTACTTGTAGCGACGCACTCTCCCCGGGGTAGAGCAGCCTGAATTTCACGCAAGAAATCTGCTGTGACATAAAGTGGTACAAATAAATAAATGAATTTTTTTAAAAATTGATAAATAAATAAATGAAGTGTGCAGAGGCAAGTCATGATCAGAAACAATGTTGGGGAAAAGACTGAAAAGATCCGGTTATAGCCTATAATCATGGAATCCATTCATTGAACAGAATAGACGACAACTTTTACTTCAGGATTTGGTTGCAGAATGTACAGCCATGGATAATCCCATGCCTATACTTATGTTACACGTTGCTGTTTCCTTTGAACGTGTCTTTATCTTTCAAATCATTTCTAGTTTCAATGTTCCATGTCATTTTTTTTTCTCTATTCCTGAGTTAACGATTATTACATGCTTGACACTGATCAACATGTTCCTGTATTAGTTTTGTATTTTGTATTTTGTTCACTTTATGTCACAGCAGATTTCTTGCGTGAAATTCGGGCTGCTCTCTCTCCCCGGGGAGAGCCGTCGCCACAATACAGCGCCTACCCATTTTTTTTCTTTTTCCTGTATGCAATCTGTATTTTGTTTTCCTATCAGAGTGGCTTTTTTCTACAGAATTTTGCCAGGATCACCCCCCTTGTTCCGTGGGTTCTTTTACGTGCGCTAAATAGTGTTGTGTAACACACGGGACCTCGGTTTATCGTCTCATCCGAAAGACTAGCACCCAGACCACCACTCTCAATGGATGGGGAAAAAGTTTTGGGCCAAACGAGGTTTGAACCACCGCACACTCCGACCCGGACTTTTGGTTTCTAGGCAAGGCGCGTTATCCACCTAGACCACCGATCCACCGATTACTGTACCCCGTCCCCCAGTTGGCTGTATTGTGGCCTAAGGCCGAAGTGTCATTAAACTATTTGGGGAGTTCGGAGTTTAGAGTTCTCTCTCTCAACATAGTTTTATGGATGCATATGTTTGAAACTCACCCATTGTGTGTGAGCGCGCACGTCTGTGTGTGTGCGTGCGTGCGTGCGTGCGTTCGTGCGTATATATATATATATATATATATATATATATATATATATATAATATATATATATATATATATATATATATATTATATAAAAGTCACACACACACATATATATATATATTATATATGTATTTTATTGCGTGTTGTGTATCCATATATCTATAAATATATATGTATATATATATATTATATTATTATTAATTTTGTGTGGTTGCAGCGCGCGCGCCGTGCGTGCGTGCGTGCGTGTGTTGGCTGATGACGATGGTGATGGTGTGGGGGGGTTACTTCACAAAGATGGAGAGCTTAGAGGCAACACACCCCACACTTCATCATGTCTTAGCTCCTGTCACATCAGAGAGAGAGAGAGGAGAGAGAGAGAGAGAAGAGAGAGAGAGAGAGAGAGAGAGAGAGAGAGAGAGAGAGAGAGAGAGAGAGAGAAGAGACAGAGAGAGGAAGAAGAAGAAGAAGAGAGAGAGAGAGAGAGAGAAGAGAGAAGAGAGAGAGAGAGAGGAGGAGAGAGAGAGAGGCAGGGAGAGAGAGGGAGAGAGAGAGGGAAGAGAGAGAGAGAGAGAGAGAGAGAGAGAGAGAGAGAGAGAGAGAGAGAGAGAGAGAGAGAGAGACGAGAGAGAGAGAGAGAGAGAGAGGAGAGAGAGAGGAGGAGAGGAGAGAGAGGAGGGAGGGAGAGAGAGAAGAGAGAGAGAGAGAGAGAGAGAGAGAAGGAGGAGAGAGAGAGAGAGAGAGAAGAGAGAGAGAGAGAGAAGAGAAGAGAGAGAGAGAGAGAGACAGAGGAGAGAGAGAGACAGAGAGAGGAGGAGGGGGGGGGGGGGAGGAGGAGAGGAGAGAGATGAACCGAAGGAATTAGAAGGTATTGGGGGGAGGAGAGAGAGAGATAGGGAGAGAGAGAGAGAGACAGAGAGAGAGGAGACAGAAGAGAGAGAGAAGAGAGAGAGAGAGAAGAGAGAGGAGAGAGAGAGAGAGAGAACGAGAAGAGAGAGAGAGAGAGAGAAGTTCGGGGGTAGGGGGCAGACGGGGAGAGAGAACTCGAACACGAACTTGGAACTTTAATGAAGGTAATTGGAAAAGTCAGATCTTCTTTACACCGGATCCTCGTGAAAAAACGGAAAACAAAATAATGATAATAGTAAATAAAACAACAACAACAACAATAATAATAAATAATAATAATAATAATAATAATAATAATAATAATAATAATAATAATAATAATAATGGCTGGTTGGCTGGCAGTCTGTCTTGTCTGTCTGGTCTATCTGGTCTGTCTGTCTTGGCTGGCTGGCTGATTGGCTGGCTGGCTGGCTGGCTGGCCTTTTCGATTTGGCCTTGGTTCGATTCCCAGTCTAGGGGATTTTTCCTCTGGAGTTAACATCAGTACCGATTCCACTCTCCCCCAAAAGTCCTTCGGATGAGACTATAAACCGAGGCCCCGTGTGCAAACGCACGCAGAACATCTTGCACACACGTTAATTAAATCCTGTTCCGTTTCGTAAGAGTAGGCCATCGTGTGTCGGTGGGAACAGATGACAAGATTTTCAAAACTGCATACACACGGGGACTGGATGTAAAAAAAAAGCACATGAGTGCTTATTCCATTATCCTCGATATAAAAGAATGAATAAATAAATAAATAAATAAATAAATAAATAAATTATTTGACCAGTCATTGTCTTCATTAACAACAGGCTAGTTGTCAGCCCTAACCAAACCTCCAGCCATTATTAAAATTTTCCGTGAAGAAGATGACGCACACTGTTGGAGCTGTGGAATAATGCCCACCTAAAAATGGAAAGGGGCTCAATCACAAACGCTGTAATGAAAACGCCATTAAACTCCACGGCTCCAGGAAGCAATTATGGAAGTGTTATGGTTGTTGTTTTGTTGTGTTTCTGTTGCTGTTATCATTGTTGCTGTTGCTGTTGTAGTAGTGTTGTATCCCAGCTCTCAGTTTCTCCCCACTTTCAGCCACCCTGAGTTGCTGCTGTCCATTCCATCCCATGCCCAGTCCAGCTGGTGCTGGTTATAGCAGGAACTGACCACACTTTGGACTTTGTACCTATTATATAGGGGGCGGGATAGCTCAGTGGTCAGAGCGCTCGCTTTCCCCCCAGTCAAGTTAAGCAGCGTCGAGCGTGGTTACCAGTTGGATGGGTGAGCGTTTGCGCGCCTTGGCTTCAGTACAGCCCCCCCCCCCCCCCCCCCCGCCCCCCAGTTCACCCAGCTGCAAATGGGTGCCTGCCCTCTTTAGGGTCAGGGAAGGTAAAGCAGCGAAGGAGAGGAGATGGGCGCCGCCCTCAATACGCTGGCCCCTAGAGAAGCTGAGGTCTCTTATGCCTGGCTCCCGTACGACCGCCTAGGTTATGGGGAACCTTTACCGTTACCTTTTACCTATATATGTATGTGTATGTATATTTTTTCATTTCGAAGATAATTGAATAAGCACTCATGTGCTTTCTTTATTTTACAGTCAGTCCTCGTGTTTATGCAGTTTTTGGTGGCAAATTTTGTCGTCTGTTCCCATCGGCACACAATAGGCTACTCTTCCTAAAGGTGGAACAGGTTTTGACATATATGTACGCAAGATCCTTATTCTGCCTGCGTTCGCACACAGGACCTCGGTTTATAGTCTTATCCGAAGGACTTTAGGGGAGAGGGGAGAAGGGAGTGCAGTCAGCACTGATGTGTTAACTCCAGGGGGAAAATACTCCCTTGAAACAGATTTGAACACGGGGTCAGCAGATCACGAGCGCGATGCGCAACACTGTAACCAAACCAGGCTATTCTGTCCCCTAACAGGAAGAGAAAGTCAAAGTCAAAGTCAAATTTTTATTAACAGATGGTACATTGAGTAAGCAAAATACTTGATTTTTTTTCATCAAGCCATCTACAGAAGAAAAGTATGTAAAAAAAAAAAAAGAAAAAAGAAAAAATCGACAATAATGACGACGACAATGATTACAGCAATAACAAGAACTGAAATGATGATAATCTAAAAAAAAACTAGCCAACTACATACACCTGAACCAAAAATTATAGCATATCAATATTTCAACATTTCAATATTCAAAATGCATACATACTAATAAACACTTGTTATCGATCAAGGAAGAGAGTATGTGTGTGTGTGTGTGTTGCGTGCTTGCGTGCGTATATGCATGCATGCATGCGTGCGTGCGTGCGAGCGCATGTGCGTGTGTGCGTGCGTGCGAGCGTGTGTGTGTGTATGTGTGAGTGTGTGTATGATGTGTGTGTGTGTGTAAGTGTGTGTGTGTGTGTGTGTGTGTGTGTGTGTGTGTGTGTGTGTGTGTGTGTGTGTGTGTGTGTGTGTGTGTTGTGTGTGTAGTGTGTGTGTGTGTGTGTGTGTGTGTGTGAGTGTGTGTGTCCGTCCGTCCGTCCGTCCGTCCATCCGTCCGTCCGTAACTATTGTGTACACTACCACTAGGAAACTATA
Source organism: Stramonita haemastoma (assembly GCA_030674155.1). NCBI lineage: Eukaryota > Metazoa > Mollusca > Gastropoda > Neogastropoda > Muricidae > Stramonita > Stramonita haemastoma. The sequence goes on from CM060343.1 coordinate 22,606,763, forward strand.
TAAAGTTCTGACGTGTAAATTGTTCTAACATGTCAAACATACAAAACAAAATCCAATACGACTTTAACAGGAACGTCAAAAAAAAATTACAGAAAACGACCAACCGGGCTCTTAAACAAGTCTTTCACTATTTCTAACATGTGTGTGTGTGTATGTGTGTGTGTGTGTGTGTGTGTGTGTGTGTGTGTGTGTGTGTGTGTGTGTGTGTGTGTGTGTGTGTGTGTGTGTGTGTGTCTTTAATCTTGTGTGTGTGTGTCTTCAATCTTGTGTGTGTGTGTGTGTGTGTGTGTGTGTGTGTGTGTGTGAGTGCGTACGTGCGTGTGTGTGTGTGTGTCTGTCTCTCAATGTCTCT
>CM060343.1:22622114-22624614 GCA_030674155.1 Stramonita haemastoma
AAGATTTCTGTTCGACCTTGGCATATGTGTAATCGGCGACATATCTTTTAGAAGAGAAACAGGCTTCCTTTTCTTAAAACTGGTCAGACGAAAAAATCAACTGTATACAAGATAAACTCTTTTTTTCTTCTCTCAGAATGCTACCTAAACAAAAATCCATAAAAGAAACAACAACAGCAGCAGCAGTATCAGTAGCAGCAGCAGCAACAACAACAACAAAAATGACGACTGTTTCTTACAAGTATGTGCTCTTCTGAAGTGCGCTAGATTGTAGGACACGACAATAATCCTTTCCTTGCTATTTGCCCTATTGCATAGTTCTTTTTTGGGTGTGTGCGTGTGTGTGTGTGTGTGGTGTGTGTGTGTGTGTGTGTGTGTGTGTGTGTGTGTGTGTGTGTGTGTGTTTGTGTGTGTTGTGTGTGTGTGTGTGTGTTGTGTGTGTTTGTGTGTGTGTTGTGTTTGTGTGTGTTGTGTTTTGTGTGTGTGTGTTGTGCTGTGTGTGTGTGTTGTGTGTGTTTGTGTGTGTGTGCGTGTTGTGTGTGTGTGTGTGTGTGTGCGTGCGTGGTGTGTGTTGTTGTATGTGTGTGTGTGTTCGTGCGTGCGTGCGTGTGTGTGTATGTGCGTGCGTGTGTGTATGTGCGTGCGTGTGTGTGTGGTGTTGTGTGTTCGTGTGTGTGTATGTGGGGATTGCGTGTTCAGAGTTTGTGCGCTTAGCCACAGTTTCAGGAAGTTATAATGATGCTACAGCCTGTGAGGCACTTTAGGAGAGAGAGAGAGAGAGAGAGAGAGAGAGAGAGAGAGAGAGAGAGAGAGAGAGAGAGAGAGAGAGAGAGGAGAGAGAGAGAGAGAGAGAAAACTTCAAAATCAAGACAGACAGACAGGCAGACAAAGGAAAGAGAGAGAGGAGAGAAGGAGGAGAGAGAGAGAGAGAGAGAGAGAGAGAGAGAGAGAGAGAGAGAGAAGAGAGAGAAGAGAGAGAGAGAGAGAGAGAGAGAAGAGAGAGAGAGAGAGAGAGAAGAGAGAGAGAGAGAGAGAGAGAGAATGAACGAATGAACGAATTTTATTGACAAAAGCTACAAGCCCATCAGTCAAAGGGGGCTAATTATAAATGTCAATTTAATAATGGATGACAAGAGAGTAGGAAGCATAGGAAGAAAGGAGAGAGACAGAGAGAGAGAGGAAGAGGGAGACATACAGGACAGACAGACACACTACACACACACCTACACACACCTACACACACCTACACACCACACACACACACACACACACACACACCACACACACACACACACACACACACACACACACACACACACACACACACACACACAGATAGACAAACAGAGAAAGAGAGAGAGAAAGAAAGAAAGAAAGAGAGAGAGAGGGAGTGTTTTGAGGTCAGGCGGTGTTGTTCCGTTCCATCTGGCTAGTGACTCATTCTGTGTCCCTTCCGCATCGATCTGTCCTGTCTGTCCGTCCCTTTGCCCTGTTGCTTCCCTTTCACCTCCTTTCTTCCTTCCTTCCTTCCTTCCTGTCTTTCTTTCTTTCTTTCTTTCTCTCTTTCTTTCTTTCTGTCTGTCTGCCTGTCTTTCTTTTTTTTCTTTCTGTCTTTCTTTCTTTCTGTCTGTCTGTCTTTCTTTCTTTACTTCATTTCTTTCTTTCTTTTGTTCTTTCTTTCTGTCTGTCTGTCTTTCTGTCTGTCTGTCTTTCTTTCTTTACTTCATTTCTTTCTTTCTTTTGTTCTTTCTTTCTGTCTTTCTTTCTTTCTTCCTTCCTGTCTTTCTTCCTTCCTTTTTCTTTTCTTTTCTTTTGCATTTTTTTTTTTTTTGGGGGGGGGTTGGTTTGTTTCCTCGATTTAAAGCTTCATCAAGTATTTTACCTATGGTGAGATTGGACGGGGGGGGGGGGGTGGGTGGTGTTTGCGTATGAGACCGTTTTGTGTGTGTGTGGGGGGGTGCGCATTATGGAGGTAGCCGAATTCCAACTTCAGAGGTTGTTTTTTTTACTTATTGATTTTCTCTCTCTTTTCCTGTTCCTTCTTAGCACCTTCCTCTAGTACTGTCGTCTGTTTCTTTCTGCCTATCTTTCTTTTTCCCCTTTGTATCTTTTTTTCTTTCCATCTGTGTTTCTTTCTGTGTCTGTCTCTCTGCCTCTGTCTTCTCTCTCTCTCTCTCTGTCTGTCTCTCTCTCTGTCTCTGTCTCTCTCTCATGTCTCTGTGCTGTGTCTCTGTATCTGTGCTCTCTCTCTCTCTGTCTCTCTCTCTGTCTCTCTCTCTGTTCTCTCTCTCTCTCTCTCTCTCTCTCTCTCTCTCTCTCTCTCTCTCTCTCTCTCTCTCTTTCTACTAATCAATTGCTCATCTGTCATATATGCACTTATTTGAGGTTTTAGGTGAGACACCTAGAAAACTTTTGCAATGTAAAGTTGTACATGTACTTTATCAATGGAATCTGTGTTTTCAAGTCCCCAGAACTCTTATCCATATAACAAGATTGGCTG
>CM060343.1:22667676-22672676 GCA_030674155.1 Stramonita haemastoma
TTTCAGGGATACATCAAGTTGAAAAGAGAGAGAGAGAGAGAGAGAGAGGAGTGAGAGAGAGAGAGAGAGAGAGAGAGAGAGAGGAGAGAGAGAGAGATGTTAGGGCACACAGAGAGAGATGTTAGGGCACAGAGAGAGAGAAGAAAGAAGAGAGAGAGAGAGAGAGAGAGAGAGAGAGAGAGATGAGAGGAGAGAGAGAGAGAGAGAGAGAGAGAGAGAGAGAGAGAGAGGAGAGAGAGAGAGAGAGATGTTAGGGCACAGAGAGAGAGATGTTAGGGCACAGAGAGAGAAAGAGAAAGAGAAAGAGAGAGAGAGAGAGAGAGAGGAGAGAGAGAGAGAGGAGAGGAGAGAGGAGAGAGAGAGAGAGAGAGAGAGAGAGAGAGAGAGAGAGAGAGAGAGAGATGTTAGGGCACAGAGAGAGAGATGTTAGGGCACAGAGAGAGAAAGAGAAGAGAGAGAGAGAGAGAGAGAGAGAGGAGAGAGAGAGAGAGAGGAGAGAGAGGAGAGAGAGAGAGAGAGAGAGAGAGGAGAGAGAGAGAGAGAGAGAGAGAGAGAGAGAGAGATGTTAGGGCACAGAGAGAGAGATGTTAGGGCACAGAGAGAGAAAGAGAAAGAGAAGAGAGAGAGAGAGAGAGGAGAGAGGAGAGAGAGAGAGAGAGAGAGAGAGAGAGAGAGAGAGGAGAGGAGAGAGAGAGAGAGAGAAGACAGACAGACAGAAGACAGACAGACAGACAGACAGACAGACAGACAGAGATGGGGGGGGGAGGGAGAAAGGAAGGAATGAGAGAAACGTTAAATCAACCCCCCATCCATCTTTGGACAGAAGTTAAGAGTAAGCAGCCAGCTATGGCCGGTGCTTACTTATGGATCACGTGAACAATCCAGCATGCATCCTTGGAGAGGAATGAACTCCGCCAGCTTCCACCTGTCCATGGTACTACTGTCTGAAGAGTCAAGTCAAGTCAAGTACAAAACACTTTAATGATCCTTGAAAGGTAGTTACAAGAGTGGTGCCTCGGTGGTGGTTTGAACCCAGGCCGTCAAAACACGAATGCAGCGACCTAACCACAATAATCCACCCCCGGCCCCTCCGCCCTAATTTCTTTTTTTTTTTGGTGAGATTTTTTCTATGTGTATGGGATCATTTTGTGTGTGTGTGTGTTTTTTTTTATAACTCTCTGTTAAAGGTATCCGCATTCTAGCTTGGGGGATTGGAGTCTAAACGCCAGACCTGTGTTTATGCATTTTAAAAAATATAATTATAACGTTTATCATCCCTTTCTTCCGGCTTGAAATGGTATACTCTTATGAAAGGCGGATCGGGTTTGTTTTTTTAAAACGTGTGTGAACAAGATTTTCTACGTTACACTCTTAAGAAATGCTGATTAGGGTTGGTTGTGTTGTTGTTTTTAAATATTTAAAACGTGTTTGAACAAGATTTTCTGTGTGACTGTGTGTTTTTATACTCAGAGCTTCAGTTCGTATTTTCGTCCGAAGGTTTTTGACATTATTAAGTTTGGGTTGGGGTTTTTTTTTTTTCGTCAAACCGGGAAGCAAGAGCGAGGCTGGGAATTGAACCCAGAACTTGTTCATAGTTTCATTTGAATGACTTGTAGGGGGAGGGGGGAGGGGAGGCAGTAACGATGTTAACTCCAGTGGGGAAAGTTCCCTAATTTATCTATACCACTTTATGTCACAGCAGATTTCTCTGTGTGAAATTTGGGCTGCTCTCCCATAAGAGCAGCGCCCTACCCATTATTTTTTTTCTTTTTCATGTCTACAACTGTATGTTTCCCTATCAGAGTGGCTTTTTTTCCACAGAATTTTGCCAGGGACAACCCTCTTGTTGCCGTGGGTTTTCTTACGTGCGCTAAAATTATTATGTGTAACACACAGGACCTCGATTTATCGTCTTTTTCCTGTCTACAACTGTATGTTCCCCTATCATTGTGGCTCTTTTCTAAGGAATTTTTCCAGGGACAATCCTCTTGTTGCCGTGGGGGTTCTTTTACTTGCGCTAAATAATGATGTGTAACACACGGGACCTACCTCGGTTTATCATCTCATCCGAAAGACTAGCGCCCAGACCACCACTCATGGTCTAAAAGATGGGGGGAAATTTGGGGGGCCCAAACGGGATTCGAACCACCACACACTCCGACCCGGACTTTTCGCTTTCTAGTCAGGCGCGTTACCTCCTAGACCACCGAGCCACCGGGCGCCTCCGTGGAGGTTCAGTCCCAGGGGCATGCAATCAGATCACGAGAGGGGGAACGGATAGGCCTAGTGGTCAGAACATTGCGCTCGCAATCTGACGACCCGGGTTCGAATCCGGTCGAGGAGATTTTTCTCCTGGAGTTAACATCAGTGCTGACTCCGCTCTCCCCAAAAGTCCTTCGGATAGGACTTTAAACCGAGGACCGTGTGCGAACGCACTCAGAACATCGTGCGCACACGTTAAATCCTGTTGCGCATTTCGTAAGTGTAGGCCATCGTGTGCCGGTGGGAACAGGTGACAAAATTTACAAAACTGCATACACACGGGGACTGGATGTAAAAAAGCACATGTGTGTTTATTCCATTATCCTCGATATAAAAGAATAAAAAGATAAATAAAATCAAAGCAATGCTCTAACCACTAGGCTTCCCCACCCTCCACCCCCACAGTGAAAAGGTTTTTTAAAAGTGTCCCATAACCTATGGTCGTCGGGGAGCGAGGCATCAGAGACCTCAGCTTCTCTAGGGGCCAGCATATTCAGGGCGGTGCCCATCTCCTCTCCCTCGCTGCTTTACCTTCCCTGACCCTAAAGAGGGCAGGTACCCATTTATATGCAGCTGGGTGAACTGGGGGACTGTACTGAAGCCAAGGCGCAAAAGGTTACCCATCTTTCTTGGTAACCACGTTCGATGCTGCTTAAACCTTATCTTGGGGAAAGCGAGCGCTCTGACCACTGAGCTATCTCGTCCCTTAAGATTCAAGATTCAAGATTTAATTCGCCTTTGACCCCTCTTGGGGCATGGAGGATTTCAGTAAACAAAATCAACTAAACATATATACAATTTGCATTAACAAAATATGTTTACAAGACAAAATTTCACAGAAATAGAAATATAGGACCCACGACAGTTAGCTGTGTTTTAAAGTGGAAGAGACAACTTTCGAAATTATGTGAAGGAGACTGGGTTGTGGTGTGATGGATTACTCTCGTAGTATACAGAGAGTTGTGGCTTGTGTTATGTTGATTTATTATGACTGACATACAGCCTGAGCGGAAGTGAGCTCTCAGTTAGTTTGTACTGACCACACCTGACCATGTTCTGACCTTAAAACCCCCAATGTCCAGACTTGACCATAGTGGTGTGGTGGTTGGTTTGAAAAGTGTGGAAGATTGTGATTTTGATGATTTTTTTTTGAATTTTTGGTGTGTTTTTTTTCTCGCTGTCTAACCAAGGCAGATTTGTAGTGTTTTATGGCGATTGTCGTATGTTTTATTGATTGTCAAGGTTCGTTTGTTGTTTGTTTTTTACCAGGTGTGTGTGTGTGTGTGTTGGTTTATTTCCCACCCCCCCTCCTGTCTTCCTAGGATAAGGAGGGGATGTGTGTGTGTATGTGTGTGTGTGTGTGTGTGTGTGTGTGTGTGTGTGTGTGTGTGTGTGCGGTTGTGTGTGTGTGTGTGTGTGTGTGTGTGGCTGTGTGTGTGTGGATGTGTGTGTGTGTTTGTGTGTGTGTGTGTGTGTGGTTGTGTGTGTGTGTGTGTGTGTGTGTGTGTGTGTGTGTGTGTTGTGTGTGTGTTTGTGTGCGTGTTTGTGTGTGTGTGTGTGTTTGTGTGTGTGTGTGGCTGTGTGTGTGTGTTTGTGTGTGTGTGTTTTGTGTGTGTGTGTGTGTGTGTGTGTGTGTGTGTTTGTGTGGTGTTTGTGTGTGTGTGTGGCTGTGTGTGTGGCTGTGTGTGTGGCTGTGTGTGCGCGCGCGCGCGCGCGCGTTCATTTTTCCTTCACTCCCTTTCTCTTCTCCCGGTTGGAATGCTGGGGGGCCTGTCAGTATCAATAGAATCCCCACCTTCTAGAAATTCTTTGCTAGAAATTCCCCTTTTCTATCACTCTCTTTGTTCCAGCCTTGGTCCTTTTTTAACCTGTCACCCCCTTGTCTGATTTCTTTTTTCTCCTTCCATTCTCCCCTTTTTTTTTTTTTTAGAAAGACTTAAAAGATAACAAATTACCCCCCCCCAACACACACACACACACACACACACACGTCGGATGCGCTGGGCCTGACTTGTCAGGCGCTTTAACGGCAGCACAGCTTTGGCTTCAGTGCAGTCCCCCAGTTCACCCAGCTGTAAATGGGTACCTGCCCTCTTTTAGGGTCAGGGAAGGTAAAGCAGCGAGGGGAGAGAGGAGATGGGTGCCGCCCTCAATATTATGCTGGCCCCTAGAGAAGCTGAGGTCTCTGACGCCTCGCTCCTCTCTACGACTACGTAGGTTATGGAACACCTTTACCTTTTACCTTTTTTTTTTTTTTTTATTATTATTATCAAGATGTGTGATTTGATAAAGAAAAGTGTTTTATGATTATTTTCTGCGTCCATTGACAGCCAATCTTTGGTTTCCTTTGTTACAGATGGTGCAGCAGAGGCTGTTGGTGAGTAGCATCTTTTTGTACCCATTATTGGACACTTTTCTTTGTTTTGCTTTTGGACTGAAGACTTTGTATTTATCAGAGATATCACAAAGAGACAGGTTGTGCCCTAGAAGGGTTCAGTTCTGCGAAACATATCACACAAAAAAAACCTCACTTCATACAAGGTGTGTTTGTGTGATTTCGAAAAGTTTGCAATTTGGACACTTTTCTTTTTCGTCCCTCGGCTAGATGCCCGATGTTTATCAATCACTAGACAGCGAGTGGTGGTCTGGGTGCTAGTCTTTTTAGATGACACGATAAACTGAGGTCCCCGTGTGCATATCTCATTACTTAGTGCATGTAAAAGAACCCTCGGCAACAA
>CM060343.1:22687676-22697676 GCA_030674155.1 Stramonita haemastoma
GTGACGCTCCACCAGATAAGGAGTCGCATTTGCACAAGAGGTCAATTTTTAGTTATTGACAAGTTAATAATTTGCAATAAAAAGGCTATTTAATACAAAAAACAGAATGAAAATCGGACAGCTCTGTGCAAAGTTATTACAAATTGAAATGATACACTGCAGGATGTGACAAAATGAGAAACGGGCAAGTTTATTTTCGTAACAGGTTGTCAGAATGAGGGCTTAGGTATTTTCAAAACATATTTAAAAGCATAAGGAATAGAAATTATTCCTTGATATTTCATTACAAGGTAGAATAACAGATATAATTTAATAATCAATCAAAATCTCAAAATTGACAACTTGACCCCCACCTGCCTTTAATGGCTCTCAGCGCAAAATCAGGTAATGTGCTAAGCGACTCATTTCGTGGTGGAGCGTCACATATATATTATATAATATAATATATATATATGTATGTATGCACGGATGAACACTGTAAGAACACAAGCAATTCTCATACATTTTTGATGATTATATTTCCAATTTTCTCATAACTACCTATGTTTTGTGCTGTGTCCTCAGTACCCCCCCCCCCCCCCACACCCCCCACCCCCTAACATGTACACCATACATTTTTTTCATGCTTTTAAAAAAAACTGTGAAAATAAGCGAACGTTTGTTGTTGTTTTTTCTTCCCAGTAACACTCTATAGAAGACACTACTTGACCTGAAAGCTGAAGGTGGAGTGTAGCCCATGCAGGCCGCACTCCATAATTATAAATTCCCAAGGCTAAAATCACTAAACAGTCTCTGTCATACTCCGTATTGGACACAACTCAACAGGACGAATGCTTTCAGTCAAAGACCAGGTTCTGACTGATAATTCTCACAAATCAGGACAAAGTTTTGAGGTTTAGAGCTCCGAGGTTCACCAATGGTTAACATTTTGTGTATGCAACCCGGTTGTTGTTTTTTTCTTCATTGCTCTACGTAAAAGATCCTACACAACTGTTAAGGTAACTGTGAAGTGTGGCCGATTGGAGGGAGGGGAGGGAGGATAAAGAATTTTAGGGCAGTATGTTCAACCCTCCCCAAGTTGGCCTAGTGTGACGTCACCCACTATACCCTCATTCTCTCCCCTCCCCCCTCCCCCCAATCCACAAACACACACACACACACACACACCACACACACACACACACACACACACACACACACACACACACACACACACACCTTTCCTGCTAAGGTTAAGATTCATAGTTCGTGTAAAAAAAAAAAAAAAAGCCATTTTAATCATGGGAGGGAGAAAATTAATGTCCTACATTATCTACATTTTTTCAACAACTAAAAAATTGTTAAAATGTGGTCACATGGGAACATGGTTGTGTTAGTGTGTGGCTCAGTGGTCTAGAGGTAACGCACCCGCTTAGAATACGAAAAGTCCAGGTTTTCAAGTGTGTGGTGCTTTCATCCCTGTTTGTGCACCAAACTCCCCCCCCCCCCTCCCCAATCCACTAGACCGTAAGTGGTGGTCTGGGTGCTAGTCTTTCAGACGAGACGATAAACCAGGGTCCCGTGTGCAAAACTTATTTAATGCACGTAAAAGAACCCACGACAACAAGAGAGTTGTTGTCCCTGGCAATATTCTGTCGATAAAAGTCCACCCTGTAGGAAACTAAATACTTATGCATACAGGAAAAGAAAAAAAGAGTGGGTTGGCTGCTGTTGTGGTGACGCGACGTGCTGTCCCCGGGGTGAGCATCCCTAAAATTTTATGCAGATAATTCTGCTGTGACTACAAGTGGCATACAATAGAGTACATAAAATAGAGTACACTAAAATGCAGTGCAACATATAACAATATCATACAATACAATGCAGTACAACACAACATAAAATACAATACAATACCAAACTACAAAACACACATATAATAGCAATACAATACAATACAACGCAATACAGTACCAAAAAAAACATGGAACACATAAACACAATACAATACAATACACTTAATACAATACCAAAAAACAACACAATGACAATTAAACAAATACATACAATACAGCGCAATACAACACAATACAATACAATACAACGTAATACAACAAAACAAACATACAATCAATACAACACTTTGCAGTGCAGTTGACGTGATTGACTTCCTTGACTTATGCCTATGAATTCCCTGGGGAACAAAGGGCCACAACAACAACAACACACACCCCACCCCCCACCCCCCAACGGACTCGGTTCTGGGAGATCTATCCTAGCTCGGCCCACGTCATGACGGCTGCCTTCGTCTCTGCTTCAATGCTTCTGACGTCACACGTATCTCGGTTTCTGAGGGAGTGGACATAGGGCAATTTTCAAAGCCCCAAACCCCATTGTCTGAGATTTTTTTGCCCAGGACAGGACAGAAAAAAAATGCTTGGGGAAAAATTGTGTTGTGTCACGCTAAGAAGTGTTCGTGGAATGGACTTTTCATCGATTTTTCTGTGAAGGGGTTCTTCTCTTTTCTTTTCTTTTCTTTTTTTTTTCCCTTTGTTTTTACGCTGAATTATGATGTTGGGTAAGGTTCTGTTCTGGTGTGGTGTGGTGGTGGTGGTGGGGGTGGGGTGGTGTGGTGTGTGGTGTGGTGTGTGTGTGTGTGTGTGTGTGTGTGTGTGTGTGTGTGTGTGTGTGTGTGTGTGTGTGTGTGTTGTGTGTGTGTGGTGTGTGTGTGTGTGTGTTGGGTTTGTGTGTGTGTGTTGGGTTTGTGTGTGTGTGCGTGGTGTGTGTGTGTGTTTGTGTGTCTGTGTGTGTGTGTGTGTCTGTGTGTTGTTGTGTGTGTTGTGTGTGTTGTGTGTGTTGGTTGTGTGTGTGTTGGTGTGTGTGTGTGTGTATACTATTTTGTGTTATGAATGAAGAACTGAGCTGTGGAATAAATATTTATATATAATATTATATATATATATATATATATATATATATATATATATATATATATTATATATATATATATATTATATGAAAGTAAAGTTAAAGTGTCCCATAACCTATGTGGTCGTAGGGGAGCGAGGCATCAAAGACTCAGCTTCTCTAAGGGGCCATATATTGAGGGCGGCGCCATCTCCTCTCCCTCGCTGTTTTACCTTCCTTGACCCTAAAGAGGGCAGGTACCCATTTACTGCTGGGTGAAACTGGGGGACTGTACTGGAAGCCAAGCTAAGGCGCGCAAACGGTCACCATCCACTTGGTAACCACGTTCGATGCTGCTTAACCTTAGCTTGGGGAAGTGAGTGCTCTGACCGCTGAGCTATCCCGTATCCTGGAGTAATAGTGAACACCTTTGTTATGAGAACTAACAGATGATTATGGTATGGAAAACTATAATAACTTGTCTACTATATTGTTAACGCTCTTTTAAAATGTCGTTGTAGTTGTCACAACTTCCTATTGAGGTTGGACTTTTCCATAACATACCACGTGAAAAAAGATTGTGTTCGAAATGCAATAGTCTGTTTTAGGGGATGAATTTCACGTTACCAAGGAATGTCTCTACTTTAAATGTTTTACGACAATTTTTACACGTCAGCATTTTCATCAACCCATGTCCAGTTATAATTTTGTAGGCTGGTGAAATGTCAAATCTCGCAAAGTTCTCCTGTCCCTCTTATATTTCATGAGCTTTGGAAATAATTCTGGAAAATTCGTTTGTTGTCTTTCACATGTGAAGATTTATCTTTTTGAAGAAAACCGAATGTACTGTTATAAAATGACTTGAGACTTAGTGTGTTGTTGATCATTGTTACATTTGTTGGTCTTTCCATGCTGAACGCTTGCTTTTCAGTACCTATTAGTATTGAGCGTATTTTGGTGTGTGTGTGTTGTTGTTAGGTTTATTCTCCTGTTAAATTCGTTTGTAATCCTCCATACCCCAAAGGGAGTGAAAGGAATTAAATCTTGAATCTTGTGTCTTCCCCCCCCCCCCCTCTCTCTCTCTCTCCGTCTCTTTCTCTGTCTCTCTCTGTCTCTGTCTCTCTGTCTCTCTGTGTCTGCTTCTCTCTCTCTCTCGTGTCTCTCCTCTGTCTCTCTGTTCTCTCTCTTGTTCTCTCTCGTCTCTCTGTCTCTCTGTCTCTTCTCTCTGTCTCTCTCTGCTCTCTCTCTCTCTCTCTCTCTCTCTCTCTTCTCTCTCTCTCTCTCTCTCTCTCTCTCTCTCTCTCTCTCTCTCTCCTCTCTCTCTCTCTCCCTCTGCCCCCTCTCTCTCTCTTTTCCCCCCTTTCTTTTTCTCTGTCTGTCTGTCTGTCTGTCTGTCTACCAATCCAATCCTCTACAACATCAGGAGGCAGGCACCTGTAGATGAACACATCCTCAGTGAAAATGGACACGGCCAGACGAAAACAGACTGGGCCTCTGCACTTTCAAAGAGAAGAGAGGAGAGGGGTGTGGATTGGGGGGGTGTGGAGGGTGGGGGGGGTGGAGGCAGGGAAAGAGTGAGTGGCAGAGGGGGTAGGATGAGTGGGGATGTGGGGTGGAGAGGGTGGGGTGGGGTGTGCGTTGGGGTGTTGAAGCAAGTTCGGCCAGAAGATGAAAGACCTGATCCTATTTGCATAAAGGCTGCACGTGCTGCCAATAGCAGAAGACAGTTACCCCCTTTTGCCATGATTTGCCTGCCATTGATAGCCGAGAGAGAAGAGAGAGAGAGAGAGAGGGGAGGGGGGAGGAATTAGATAAGAGAGGAAGGGAGAGAGAGAGAGGGGGGGGGGAATTTGGGGTGGTGGGTTGGGGTGGGGGTTGAGGGGACAGGGAAGAAGAGCGTCTGTGGTGTAGTGGTAAAGCGACCACCAAGTCTATATAGAAATACAATGTGAGGGGGGAGGGTTTGAATCCCTTCTTACATCCAATTGATTGATGCTGAATGAAAATGTAGTAATGTGCGATGGTAAATCTGCGGGTGCATGCTGCGTTTTGAGCATGTTTTCCCACCTCCCTTCCCCATCCCCTCACGCCATAGGACCGTGTGAATGACTGGATCTTTATCGTGTCAGCATGTTTCCCCCTTCCCCCCACCCACCTCCAACATACAACACCACACAACACCACCACACACAAACACACACACACACACACACACACCACACACTACCACGCACACACACACACACACACACACCACCACCACACCACACACACACACACACACCACACCACACACACACACACACACAGAAAGAGAGAGAGAAAGGGGAGAGAGAGAGAAAGAGACAGACAGACAGACAGACAGACAGACAGACGAGGCAGGCAGACAGATAGGCAGCAGACAGACAGACAGACGGACAGACAGACAGACAGAAAAACAGAAGTAGAGACACACACACACGCACATCACACACACACAACAACAACACACACAAACACACACAACACACACACACAGACAGCAGACAAACAAGACAGACAGACAGACAGACAGACAGACAGACAGACAAATGGGAATAATAACTTAACACCCAGCACCTGGTAATTAGCTTCATCAACAGGTAATCATCTGTCATCAATCACTGATCGCTGCTTCCGCCTGGCCATTATCCTCTGAGCCAGCGAGGATCCAGCCATTGCTAGAAACGGAACTAAGCCGGGTTTTTTTTGTTTTTTTTTTCATTTGGTGTAAAAACGGATCTGTGGTGTGAAGCAGGGCATTGTTTCGTTTTTGTTTTGTTTTGGGGGGGGTGTTTTGGCTGGTGTGTGTGTGTGTGTGTTAAAGTGGACTAGTTAGCCTGAAGTGAGGCAGGTTTCCATTGGTGCAGATTTGGTCGACAGTCGGAATCATGTGATGTATCCATTCATTCAAAATGTTTAATGTGTGTGTGTGTGTGTGTGTGTGTGTGTGTGTGTGTGTGTGTGTGTGTGTGTGTGTGTGTCTGTCTGTCTGTTGTCTGTCTGTCTGTCTGTCTTCTGCCTTCCTGCCTGCCTGCCTGCTTGCTTACCTGTCTGTATAGTGTGTGTGTGTATATATGCAGTGTGTGCTGTCTGTCTGTCTGTGTCTGTGTTCCTGAGCCGTGTGCATGCATGTGGAACAGCACACACACACACACATACACACACACACACACACACACACACACACACACACACACACACACACACACACACACACACACACACACACATTGCCTGTAATACACACCACATTATCCTCGATATGAAAGAATAAATAAATATATAAATAATAAATAAATGATCAATAGCCTCAACCAAAGCAAAAAACAGACACACAGCCCAAACTTGCTAAAAAAAAAAATTAAAAAACCCAAACCTCCACCGCATCAACAACATTGAATTGAAACATTCCCTTCAAACATGACAGGTTGTAAAAGAAAATTCTTCGTCCATTTTCACTCTTGATACGTCAAACCCACACATGGTGGAAGGGTCCTCTCCAGCCCTAGGTTTGAAAAGGCCCTTGTGTCAGCAGCGACCATGGAGCGTAGCTTTGAGCCTAGCAGGAAAGGCCGTTAACTGGCTAACAGCTAATTCGGTTACTGCACGGACCAAAGGCAGCTGTATTAGTATTCTGGCCCTGGCCTGCCTTTCAACAGTTAACGGCATCAGGAAGGATTTGACCAGATTTCAGACAGAGAGAGAGAGAGATGGGGGGGGGGGGGGGGGAGGGGGAAGGGAGGGGGGGAGAGAGAGAGAGACAGACAGACAGACAGACAGAGAGAGGATGGGGAGTAGAGGGGAAGGGAGGGGAGAGAGACAGACACACAGACAGACAGACACACAGACAGACACACAGAGATGGAGGGAGGAGAATGAATGAATGAATGAAGGATTAATCTTTATTTTTCAGGGTTACAGATAAGCATTTATATATTTGTTTTTTCATCCAGCCCTTGCCCTGATTAGGGACTATCAAAACATAACAAACAAACAAATTAAAGAAAGATAGAAAAAGATTGAGAGAGAGAGGGGTGCGGGGGAGAGAAAGGGAGGGGGGGGGTGTAGTCTGCACTCTTGTCTCTGATTGACTCTGTGTGTGTGTGTGTGTGTGTGTGTGTGTGTGTGTGTGTGTGTGTGTGTGTGTGTGTGTGTGTGTGTGTGTGTGTGTGTGTGTGTCTGTCTGTCTGTCTGTCTGTCTGGTCTGTCTGTCTGTCTGTCTTCTCTCTCTCCCCTCTCTCTCTCTCTCTCTCTCTCTCTCCTCTCTCTCTCTCTCTCCTCTCTCTCTCTCTCTCTCTCTCTCTCTCTCTCTCTCTCAGTGTCTCTGAAACATTAGGGAGGGGGAAAGCCACAATGCCAGGCTTTTCAAGGTCTTTTGATATTAATGCATCCTGGCTTCAGTTTCTCGAACAACCGTGTTTTCGAAAGGTTCCACTTTTGTTCGTCTGCTAGTTGTGTCGATTCTAATTTCTAATCTTCTGTCACAGTGTTTTGTAAAGGTTAACGAGGGGGATGAAGATGACAGGGTGAGACAGAGTGCCGATGGGGGAGGGGGGGGGGAGGGGGAGTGAGAGAGGTAGAGAAACATGCAGGCAGGCAGACAGATAGAGGCACAGAGAGAGAGAGAGAGACAGACAGAGAGACAGAGAGACAGAGACAGAGACAGAGAGAGACAGATAGAGAGATATATATATATATATTATGTATTCTATATATATATTCTTTCTTTTATATCGAGGATAACAGAATAAGCAATCATGTGCTTTTTTTCATCTGGTCCCCGTGTGTATGCAGTTTTGTAAATCTTGTCATCTGTTCCCACCGGCACACGATGGCCTACTCTTACGAAAAGCGGAACAGGATTTAACGTGTGCGCAAGATGTTCTGCGTGCGTTCGCACACGAGGCCTCGGTTTAAAGTCTCATCCGAAGGACTTTGGGGGAGAGTGGAGTCAGCACTGATGTTAACTCCAGGAAGAAAATTTCCTCGACCGGACTCGAACCCGGGTCGTCAAATTGCCAGCGCAATGTTCTGACCACTAGGCTATCCGTCCCCCCGAGAGAGAGAGAGAGAGAGAGAGAGAGAGAGAGAGAGAGGAGAGAGAGAGAGAGAGGAGAGAGAAGAGAGAGAGAGAGAGAGGGAGACAGAGACAGAGAGAGAGAGAGACAGAGAGAGGCAGAGAGAGAACTCGAACTGGAATGTTTTATTGAGGAAATATGGATAAGCCAGAGGTTGTTTTTTTTTTTGTTTTTTTTTTTTACACCAGGTCCTCATAAAAAACAACAAAAAAGACAGACAGGGGAAGAGAGAGAGAGAGAGAGAGAGAGAGAGAGAGAGAGAGAGAGGAGAGAGAGAGAGAGAGAGAGAGAGAGGGGAGAGGAGAGAGAGAGGAGAGAGAAGGACAATGACAAGGACAAGGACAAATAGCTTATTATGCTTCAGGCATTCCGTCCATTCACAAACATGGGAACGGGTTAGGAATGAGGGGCCGAAATCCTTAATACCTATGAAGTGTTTGAAACCAAAATATCCGAAAAAGTTCATGAAGCCATGGAGGCCATTTCGCGGGGATAAAATTATAGGTGTGTTTAGTTCAATGATCAGTTCATAGTCAAACATCAGGGAAGTGTTGTTGTTTTTCCATTGTCTTGATCTCATCCCTGATAAGGGTGGGGACTGGTTGTAAAAAAGCTCACGAGTGCTTATTCATTATTCTCGAATAATTAGCCCTCCCCCCCCCCCCCTCTCTCTCTGTCTCTCTGTCTCTCTGTCTCTGTCTCTCTGTCTCTCTGTCTCTCTGTCTCTCTCTCTCTCTCTCTCTCTCTCTCTCTCTCTCTCTCTCTCTCTCCTCTCTAAGTTGTTTATTTCATTATGTTTCTTTGGTTGCTCTTTATCTATTAACGCTTCTCTTTTTCTTTTATAATCAAAATCATTTTATTGTGGCTTCTGATTTTCGTCTTCTGAAAGTATGCATTTTTATTATCTTATTATGTATAATGTCCTTATTCCTTTATGTTGTTTGGTACTGCATATAGTTTTACTGTTTAGTATCTTTTTATCTTGATGTTTTCCCTGAAAAGGGCGGGGACTGGATGTAAAAAAGCACATGAGTGCTTATCTGTTATCTCGAATAAAAGAATTTTGCCTTGCCTTGCCTTGCCTTGCCTTGTCTCTCTCTCTCTCTCTCTCTCTCTCTCTCTCTCTCTCTCTCTCTCTCTCTCTCTCTCTCTCTCTCTCTCTCTCTCTCTCTCTCTCTCTCTCTCTCTCTCTCTCTCTCTCTCTCCCCTCCCTCCCTCCCTCCCTCCCCTCTCTGTCTGTCTGTCTGTCTGTCTGTCTGTCTGTCTGTCTGTCTGTCTGTCTGTCTGTCTGTCTGTCTGTCTGTCTGTCTCTCTCTCTCTCTCTCTCTCTCTCTCTCTCTCTCTCTCTCTCTCTCTCCTCTCTCTCTCTCTCCTCTCTCTTCCACACACACACAAACACGCACGCACGCACACACGCACACACACACACATACCACACACACACACACACACACACCACACACACACACACACACACACACACACACACACACACACACACAACACTTCGTCAATGTAATAACCCTTATGTGGAATTCTTTGACTCAGTTCAAAAGTGAGAACTTCAACAACAACAAAAAACAACACAACCCTGCTTTAAAAAAAATGTTACGTGTTTTGGCAGATAATTCCAAAGGTTGCATAACCTTTGAAAATAACTGTGAAACATTTGTGCATGAGTCAGAGTAAAACAAACACAAAGTTCGGTTTTATTTGGGTTTGTTTTTTGTTGTTTTTTGTTTGTTTGTTTGTTTGTTGTTTTTTTTTTTTGGGGGGGGGGGTCTCCTCTTTCTGTAATATTTTCTGGATTTTTTGTTGTTGGAAATTTTTACAGAGAAAAAGATATGAACTTTCAGGGCTTTCATTCGAAGAACACGAGAAAAAATGTGTAATGAATTGTTGTTTTTTTGTAGTTGGATTGTAGTGGTGAAGTTGAAGGGGGTAAGTGGGGGGGGGGACGGGGGAGGGGGGGGGGTAGGAGGAAAGCAGATTTGATCTTTCTATTAAATGAGAAA
>CM060343.1:22700176-22702676 GCA_030674155.1 Stramonita haemastoma
TTTTTTTTTCTGTCTACATGTATTCAGTGAGAGGAAAGCCCAAGGAAAAAAGAAAGGTTTTTAACACTCACTCTCTCTCTCTCTCTCTCTCTCTCTCTCTCTCTCTCTCTCTCTCTCTCCTCTCTCTCTCTCTCTCTCTCTCTCTCCTCTCTCTTCTCTCTCTCTCTCTCTCTCTCTCTCTTTAGAAAATTACCACTGTCAGGTTTTTTTTCTTGTTTTTTGCACGTGTTGGCAAAAACGAAAAGTCAAGAAAGCTTTGTGGAGTGTGTGTGTGTGTGTGTGGTGGGGGTAGGGTAGAGGGTTAGTTTCCTTTTTTCAACGATATTCTGTTTGTTTCTCATTTTGTTTTTTGGTTTCTGTCTTTTTTTGTATTTTTTTGTTTTTTGTTTGTTTTTGCTTGCTTGTTTGCATCTTTTTTTTAAAAATATATTTTTTAGGTTGTTGTTGTATGGTTGTTGGGCTTTTTGTTTTTGTTTTGTGAGGGTTTTTTGTTTGTTTGTTTGGGTAGTTTTTTTTCGGAGGGGGGGTGGAGGGAGGAGATTACTTCGTAGTATAGTGACGGTAAAAGAAGCAACCAGCTTCCTCCACTCTCCACAGTCCTCTGCTTTCTGTAGCAGATCGTTCCACCCAAGGCCAGTCCACTCTCTGATGTTGTCTTCCCATCGTTTTCTCTGTCTGCCTCTTCGTCTCTCTCCTTTTACTGTTCCCTGTAAGACTGTCTTGGCCAGTCCAGATATTCGTGTGACATGTCCATACCACTTTAGCTTGCGTTTTTTATCACTGAAGTCAGGAGCTCTTCATATGGTCTGATGGTGCTTTTAATTCTGAATTTCACTTCTTCCTTAGTGATGTGATCTGTGCATGAGATACCAAGGAATTGAAAATAAACAGCAACACACACGAAAACTCTAAATCACCAAACAAACGCAACAACTGCTAAACAATCAAATACTACAATAACATCATCCACAAAATAGACAGGCAGGTAAACAACAGCCACAGCCAACAACAACAACAAAAAATAACAGAGAGAGAGAGAGAGAGAGAGAGAGAGGGGGGGGGCAAAGGCAAGGCAAGGCAAGGCAAATTCTTTTATTCGAGGATAATAGATAAGCACTGATGTGCTTTTTATATCCAGTCCCCGCCCTTTTCATGGATAACATCAAGATAAAAAGATACTTAACAATAAAACTATACGCAGTACCAAACAACATACAAGTAAGTAAGTACACTACATATAATAAGGTAAGAGAAATGCGACAGTACACTACATATAATAAGGTAAGGAAAAAATGCACTCATTCAGAAGACGAAAATCAGAAGTCACAATAAAGTAATTTTGATTATTAAAGAAGAAGAAGGAAAAAAAGCCGCTTATAGATAAAGAGCAAACAGGAGAACATAATGAATAAACAACTGAGAGAGAGAGAGAGAGAGAGAGAGAGAGAGAGAGAGAGAGAGAGAGAGAGAGAGAGAGAGAGAGAGAGAGAGAGAGAGAGAGAGAGTTTTGCGTGTTTCCTTTTCTTTCTTTCTGTCTTACTTTCTTGCTTTCTTTCTTTTTTTTTCCCCTTCCACAGATTTGTTTTTTTCATTCTCGGAATGTTATTCTGTCCTGTGATTTCAAGGACCGCAGGTCTGATCATCTGATCCAATATTCAATTCATTTATTTGTTTATTTATCTATACGCCCGTCCCTCTGTTTACGCATGTGTTTGCTCTTTTTTAAAAAATATTTGTTCGTTGGTAAAAAATAAAAAAATAAAAAAAGTTTAGGGGACGGGACAGCTCAATGGTCAAGGCACTCGCTTTCCCCAAGCTAAGGTTAAACAGCATCGAGCGTGGTTACCAATTACATGGGTGACCATTTGTTGCGCCTTGGGTTCAATACAGTTCCCCAGTTCACCCAGCTGTAAATGGGTACCTACCCTCTTTAGGGTCAGGGAAGGTAAAAGCAGCTAAGGAGAAGAGATGGGTACCGCCCTCAATATGCTGGCCATTGAAGAATTGAGATCTCTGACGCCTCGCTCCCCTACAGCCACATAGGTTATAGGACACCTTAACCTTTACCTTTAAAAACGAGTTTGCGAAAACGTCATAGTTATATTTCTCCATTTTTCCTTCCTTAAATTATTCATTTATTCAAAGTGTATCTAGCTAGCAAGCAAGCACACAAACAATAGAATTAACACACTGACCCGGGTTCGAATCTCATTCAAGAGGATTTTTTTCCTCTGAAGTTAACATCAGTGCCGACTCCACTCCTCCCTCCCAAAAGTCCTTCGGGTGAGACTATAAACCGAGGTCCCGTGTGCGAACGCACGCAGAACATCTTGCACACAACTTAAAAAAAAAAAAACCCAAGTGAGTGCTTATTTAATTATCCTCGAAATTGAAAAAAGAAAGGAAAAAAAAGAATAAAAAGGAAACCAAAACATAAGAGAAAGCAGAAAAAGGAGTGAAGTAAAGAAAGAAATGTAGAGGCTGTTTTTCTCCCAAGTCT
>CM060343.1:22722676-22725176 GCA_030674155.1 Stramonita haemastoma
ACCTCTCGTACTAAGGCATTTAAAGAAATACAAACCACTATTTCAACAGCCTGTTGAGAAAGAAATCCTACAGAGACGTGGGCGATGGATAGGACACTCCCTACAGAAACCTGTATCCAGCATCACAAGACAAGCTCTCACCTGGAATCCACAAGGGAAAAGGAAGAGAGGGCGGCCTAGAAATACCTGGCGCCGGGACCTGGATGCAGATGCGAAAAAGATGGGCAAGACGTGGGGACAACTGGAACGCCTAGCCCAGAGCCGAGATGCCTGGAGACAGCTAGTTGGCGGCCTATGCCCCAGAAGGGACCACAGGCAGACATGCTATTTGTTTTTTTGGTCTGAACTTTTTTTGGTCTAAAAACTATTTGTTTTTTTTGGTGAAAGACTGGCCTCTAACTCAAAACTCATATCATTTTGCACACATTTGGCCCCTTGAGAAGCTGAGGTTTCTGATGCCTCGCTCCCCTACGAGCACATAGGATATATGGGACACCTTTACCTTTTACCTTTAGTTTACTGCTGACTGCAGTGCAGAGACAGAGCAGACTGTTTGACGAATATAAACAGCAGCAGCAACAACATCATTTTTTTTTATCACCTCCCTCTGCCTCCCCCCCCCCCCCCCATCTCTCTCTCTCTCTCTCTCTCCTCTCTCTCTCTCTCTCTCTCTCTCTCTCTCTCTCTCTCCTCTCTGTCTCTGTCTCTGTCTCTCTCTCTCTGTCTCTCTGTCTCTCTGTCTGTCTGTCTCTCTCTGTCTCTCTGTCTCTCTGTCTCTCTCTCTCTCTCTCTGTCTCTCTCTCTCTGTCTCTCTGTCTCTCTGTCTGTCTCTCTCTCTTTCTCTGTCTCTGTCTGTCTGTCTGTCTGTCTGTCTGTCTGTCTGTCTGTCTGTCTGTCTGTCTGTCTGTCTGTCTGTCTGTCTGTCTGTCGTCTCTCTCTCTCTCTCTCTCTCTCTCTCTCTCTCTCTCTCTCTCTCTCTCTCTCTCTCTCTCTCTCTCTCTCTCTCTCTCTCTCTCTCTTTCTGTGTGTCTCTCTCTCTAACGTTCTCTTCCCCTTTCTCTCCTTCTCTTCTCATACTCTCTCCCCCTCTCCCCTTTATCTCACTCTTTCTCCCTGTCTTTTTTTGTGTGAGACTGCCTAGTATTGCTCCATTGTCGTCAACCCCACAAAATAAAACAAAGTTCACAGTGGAATCATTTCTTTTTTCATACTTTAAATCAATCTGTGAAAACCAGAAGAAACCGTTTAATATAGAAGATACTACATGACCCACAAGCTAAAGCAGGAGTGTAGCCTTACAGTGTTGTTGAAGGTCTGTTGAAAGTATTACGGTGTGTGTTATATGCAGACTATGATGAACAAGGTATGGTTTGGCAAACGTGCAAGTTGGTCTCGTGGCATTTTTTTTATGTATACCACTTTATGTCTCAGCAGATTTCTCTGCGTGAAATTCGGGCTGCTCTCTCTCCCCGGGGAGATCGCGTCACCACAAGTGCAGCGCCACCCATTATTTTTTTCTGAGTCCCTGTCTTGCAGCTGTATTTGTTTCCCTATCAGAGTGGCTTTTTTTCCTACACAATTTTGCCAGGGACAACCCTCTTGTTGCCGTGGGTTATTTCACTTGCGCTAAATAATGATGTGTAACACACGGGACCTCGGTTTATCGCCTCATCCGAAAGACTAACACCCAGACCACCACTCATGGCCTAATGGATGGGGGGAAAGTTTTGGTCGTAAACGGGATTGGAACCACCGCACACTCCGACCAGGACTTTTCGCTTTCTAGGCAGGCGCGTTACCTCTAGACCACCGATCCACATGACATGATTCACCGTTTGACATCTAAGTTGACGTCTGCAACGGAATACTGCATTGATCAGAGCGCTCGCTTTCCCCACGCTAAGGTTAAGCAGCATGGAGTGTGGTTATCAAGTGGATGGGTGACCGTTTGCGCACCCTGACTTCAGTGCAGTCCTCCCCCCCCCCCCCCCCCCCCCCCCAGTTCACCCAGCTGTACATGGGTACCTGCCCTCTTTAGGGTCAGGGAAGGTAAAGCAGCGAGGGAGAGGAGATGGGTACCGCCCTCAACATGCTGGCCTCTGGAGAAGCTGAGGTCTCTGATGTCTCACATAGGTTATGGGAACACCTTTACCTTTTTTCTGTAATTCTTTTTTATTGACGTCTTCAAATGTTTTATTGGTTCAGGCCAAAACCTTTGTCCATTATTGATGTGAAGAAAAAAAATCGCCAGAACCTATAGACTGTACTAAAGATGTTGTTAAGCTTTGAACCGTTAGGTTGAGATAGGGCACATTACTGAACAAGCTGTAAGTATAATACCTCGATGCCGCCTACTTTTTTTTTATAAAGAAGGTGGCAGGATGGGCAAGACATTCGCCTGCTAACAAGTAAACTGTGAGGTTCTGGGTTTGATTCCCAGCCTCGCCCTTTCTTCCTAGTTTGACGAAAAAGAATCGAACTGAATAATCAAAGTCATTCG
>CM060343.1:22732676-22742676 GCA_030674155.1 Stramonita haemastoma
GAAAAAAAAATGGATGGCGCTGCACTTGTGGCGATGCGCTCTTCCCAGGTAGGGAGAGCAGCCCGAATTTTACGCAGAGAAATCTGCTGTGACACACACACTCACGCACACACACACACACACACCACACACACACACACACACACACACACACACACACACACACACACACACACAACACAACACACATACACACACACCACAACACACACACACACAACACACACACACACACACACACACACAACACACACACACACACAAACAGCCCCCCCCCCCCCACACACACACACACACACAAACACACTAACACACACACACACACACACACACACACACACACACACACACACACACACACATGTAAGTATGTAGGTGCCATAGAGACTGCCGTCTGAAGGGGAGAGAAGAAAGGGTGAAGACAGCCCCAGGGGGAGATAAGTCTGGGTGTACATGACGTCGGCACGCCTCGCTCTGACACAGGAGATAAGGGGCCATCACTCATGATTTTCAAGAAACTACCCGCCGGAGAGAGAGAGAGGGGGGGGGGAGAGAGAGAGAGAGAGAGGGGGAGAGGGAGGGAGAGAGAGAGAGAGAGAGAGAGAGAGAGGGAGGGAGGGAGGGGGAGGGAGGGAGGGAGGAGAGAGAGAGAGAGAGAGAGAGAGAGAGAGAGAGAGAGAGAGAGAGAGAGAGAGAGAGAGAGAGAGAGAGAGAGAGGAGAGGAGAACACTGAACACTGAACACTGAAATGGTTTAATGGTACTTTGGCCTTGGACCACAATACACCAGGTGGGGAGGTCGGGGGTGTGTGTGTAATGCAAAGTGAAAATATGAATAAACTTCAAACATACTATGGTATTAAAAAAAAAAAAAAAAAAAAAAAAAAAAAACAAGCATGGGTAAATCCTATACATACTACACCATCCAAAAATCAAAGCATGGATACACTTCCTACATACTATAGCAATAAAAAATGAAAGCGTTGCAAAATTTCACACATATTGCCCCAGTGAAAAATCAAAATTTGGATTAATTTCACTCGTACTATAGCAATGGAAAATTGAAACATGGATAAATTCCATGACTGCCATAATAATGAAAATGAGAGTATAGATAAATTTCACACATACTATCGTAATGGAAAATGAAAGCATGTATAAATTTCACACTAAAGCAATGCAAAATGAAAGTATTGATAAGTTTCACACATGCAATAAAAAAAATTTTTAAAAAAGGGAGCATGAATGAATTTCAAACAAACTATAGCAATGAAAAAATGGAAGCATGGAGAAAATTTCACACGTTCTATAGCAATGCAAAATGTGAGTATGTATAAATTTCACTCATAGTATACTATAGCAATAATAGGCTTAATGAAAGCGTATTTAGGGTATACTGCATTATCAATACCAGTTTTACTTCCTTTCCATACAATGTTGGGCATATCAAATTTCAAACCAATAACAAGAATATATTATGCACACAGATACACACGTACGCATGCATGCACGCACACACGCACGCACACACACACACACACACACACATACACACACTCTTTCTCTCCTCCGAGCACACACACACACACACACACACACACACACACACACACACACACACACACACACGCACGCACGCCTCGAGAGAGAGAGAGAGAGGAGAGAGAGAGAGAGAGATAAAGTGAGGAAGTTGGGTATAGCGGTAAATGGGGTGGGGAGGTTGAAGAGATTGGAAGGAATGGCTGGGGGGGGGGGGGGGGGCCTGACTGGTGATAATAATGTTGTTATATATTGTTGCGTATCTCTGACATTTTCGTAACGATTGAAAAGAGATGAATGTAAGACCCTGTAATTTGCGGGAGACTGAGACAGACAGACAGACAGACAGACAGACAGACAGACAGACAGACAGAGAGATAGACAGACAGACAGACAGACAGACAGACAGACAGAGAGATAGACAGACAGACAGACAGACAGACAGACAGACAGACAGACAGACAGACAGACGAGGATAGACAGACAGACAGACAGACAGACAGACAGACAGACAGACAGAGATGCAGAGCCACATACACGCACACGCATAAACACACACACAAACACTTGCTACCCACACACCACACCCTCACCTCCCCTCCCCTCCACACACACACAATATTTTTTTATTTTTTTATTTATATGTGTATATATATATATATATATATATATATATATGTATAAAATTACATATAGATAGATAGATAGATAGATAGATAGATAGATAGATAGATAGATAGATAGATAGATAGATGATAGATGATTGATTGATTGATAGATTGATAGACACAGAAGATAGATAGATAGATAGATAGATAGATAGATAGATAGATAGATAGATAGATAGATAGATAGATAGATAGATAGATAGATAGATAGATAGATAGATAGAGAGAAAAGATAGAGAGAGAGATAGAGAGATAGATAGAGAGATAGACAGATAGACAGGACAGACAGACAGACAGACAGACAGACAGACAGACAGACAGACAGATAGATAGATAGAAGAGAAAAGGAAAAAGAGAAGACAGACGATGTCACTCAAGGTGACAGGAACCAGACCGCCAATATCTATCATCAGCCAGCGGGTACAGCTGAACATCAAAAGAACAGAGATTGAACATTATTGACAGTTGATATTGAAAACGAAGTTCATTCAATATAGGCCCTAGCCCCTTCTCAATGGGGGTACAGATAAACATCACAGATTGCGTCACACACAAAATATAATCTCCCCGAAATTTGAAATAAAAAAAATATTTCATAAGCATCACTTATTCCACTTTTTAAAAAAACCCTGTAGATAATTATTACAAGTCACTCCTATCACTCTCAGAACGTTTTCTGAAAACATTTTTATACAGGTATATGCATACACTCTTGAGCAAAATCCTCATTTTGACTTGACTTAATCAAGACTGCTGGAAAGAAAAATAGCTCCGATTAGAATTGAGATGGAATATAGTTATCTCTGCCTGAGATCAAGAATGACTGGACAGCAGAGGAAACTATGAACATCGTCTTTTTTATCACTTTTACACAATAGGCATACTAGACTGTTATCTTATATTCTTTTTGTAACGGTTAGAACGCAATCCTTTCAATAAGATCCCCAAACATAAGGCACCAAGGATTCACTAGGTGTTTATTTTCTCCTATTCATTTTTTTTGGGGGGCAACATATATTCTAAACATATTTTCTTTCTCTCTTTATCGTCATCTTTTGGTGGCAGCTTCGAAAGGCCACAGGGATATCAAATATTCTTGTGAATGCAATTGACAGTTTTAAATTCTGAAAAGTGTCTTGCTGTAAGGTACCACAGCAGGTGGAGCTTCAATCCGCTGGGACCTATGATGAAGGCTCATCCAGGAGCCGAAACTCGAGACAGGTCAGGCCAAAGGCATGGTTCTTACTCAAAGATGCCTGAAATGCTGCCACTGAAGGACATTATTCCCTAGAAATTGTTTTTTACTCACTTTTGTTTTATTGAATCTTTGATAAATAATCTTCAAAATGATTGAGACGTTATAATTGGCTACCTACACCTGTTTTTCCTCCAAAACTTTTCCCTCAATAATTAGAAGGCAATCTAGAGAGGCCGTGGTTTGAATTACCAGAGAGAAAATTGGTAATAAAACACCACCTTGCTATCATATCAAATAATTAATGTTGTCCTTTTCCGTTCTCCCATCAAAGTCACTTGAAAAATGAAAAAATCTTCACCAAACAAAAGAGTAAACACACACATACTCACACACACACACACACACACACAACACACACACACACACACACACACACACACACACACACACACACACACACACACACACACACACACACACACACACACACACACACACACACACACACACACACACACACACACACACACACACACACACACACACACCTTAAGTCCTTCGGATGAGACTATAAACTGAGGCCCCGTGTGTGAACGCACGCAGAACATCTTGCGCACACGTTAAATCCTGTTCCGCTTTTCGTAAGAGTAGGCCATCGTGTGCCGATGGGAACAGATGACATTTACAAAACTGCATACACACGGGGACTGGATGTACAAAAAAGTATAAGAGTGCTTATCCCATTATCCTCGATATAAAAGAATAGAACACACACACACACACACACACACACACACACACACACACACACACACACACACACACATACGCCGAAGTCGGATGCGTTGGGACCGACTTGTCAGGCGTTCCACGGCATCACAGCAATTCCTTTTCGCTCATAACTATGACAGCGATTTCTTTCTGTTCTCGTCAGTGTTCTGATTTCATTGAGAAAGAAGAACAAAAGAAAATTGATAGCGTCAAATATCTATGTGTGACATCTTTTATTTTATTTTTGTGTCTTCAGGTATGTTAGTAAGTTGAGTGAGAACTTTTTAAAGACATTAATGATCTCTCTCTCTCTCTCTCTCTCTCTCTCTCTCTCTCTCTCTCTCTCTCTCTCTCTCTCTCTCTCTCTTCTCTCTCTCTCTCTCTCTCTCTCTCTCTGCTCGTTGTGTCTGTCTGGTCTGTCTGTCTGTCTGTCTGTCTCTGGGTACAATTGGATCGAAAGTGAATTCGGCTTTGTTTATGTCTGATTCTTATGAGGTAAGATTTGCAGAAAGTGAATGTTCGTCATTTTGTAAATATAGATTGAGGAATCAAATGAGGATCAGTTTTTGAACAGAGTCATTGTAAAAATGAAAGAAGAGAGAAGACAGCAAAAGAGAAGTTTTAAAGAAGAAAAAGAAGAGAAGAAGAGAGAAGAAGAAGAAAAGAAAGAAGAAGAGAGAAGAAAGAAGAAGAAGAAGAAGAAGAAGGAGAAGAAGAAGAGAAGAAGAAGAAGAAGAGAAGAAGGAGAAGAAGGAAGAAGGAGAAGAAGGAGAAGAAGAGAAGAAGGAGAAGAGAAGGAGAGAAGAAGGAGAAGAAGAAGGAGAAGAAGAAGGAGAAGAAGGAAGAAGAAGGAGAGAAGGGAGAAGGAGGAAGGAGAAGGAGAAGGGAAAGAGGAGAAGAAAGAAGAAGAAGAAAGAAGAAGAAGGAGAAGAAAGAGAAGGAGAAGAAGAAGGAGAAGAAGAAGGAGAAGAAGAAGAAGAAGAAGAAGAAGAAGAAGAAGAAGGAGAAGAAGAAGGAGAGAAGAAGAAAGAAGAAGAAGAAGAAGAAGAAGAAGAAGGAAGAAGAAGAAGAGAAGAAGAAGGAGAAGAAGAAGAAGAAGAAGAAGAAAGAAGAAGAAGAAGAAGAAGAAGAAGAAGAAGAAGAAGAAGAAGAGGAAGAAGAAAAGAAGAGGAAAGAAGAAGAAGAAGAAGAGGAGAAGAAGAAGAAGAAGAGGAAGAAAGAAGAAGAAGAAGAGAAGAAGAAGAAGAAGAGGAAGAAGAAACGTTATATCCGTGTGGTTAAGACCGTACGACTTCAATCTCATGGTCCATGAAACCGCGAGTTCGAATCTCTAAGGTGCGTCTGGGGAATTCTTAGTCATGTCATGTCATGTTTATGTATGTATGTATGTATGTATGTTATGTATGTATGTATGTATGTATGTATGTATGTATGTATGTATGTATGTATGTATGTATGTATGTATGTATGTATGTATGTATGTATATATGTATATATGTATGTATATATATACAATTATATAGATTATATATATGTATATGTATATACAATTATATAGATTATATATAGATTATACATATACCCGTAAAATCCCTAGCATAAGCCCACCATCTAGCAAACGCCCACCCCCCACTTTGGGCCAAAAGTTGTTGCACAGGGGTAACTACCTAGCAAACGCCCACCCTGCTTTTTTCAAAGAGACTATACTCACTTTCACTAGGATTTGTGCAGACTGTTCTTTTTCCACTGACGTCTTTTGTCTGTCAGTGATGTACCGGTACTTTGACGACGCTTCCTGATGGCCGGAAGTTGGTTCTTGAATCTCTCTGTGCCATTTTTGCAAAATGCCAAGCGACAGTCTTACACTGCATCTTTCAATATTGGAAGCTCTCCAGTATGTGGATAACGAAACAGGTGGGAATGTTTCGGAGTGTGCCCGTGAATTTTCTGTGGATAGGTCAAGTCTTCTACTCACATGAGCTAACTTTCATGCTTCCGGGGTTTGTATTCACTCAATTACAGGGTTGAGCACAAACATTACTTTGTGCAAAGGGGTCTATCCCTAGCAAACGCCCACCCCCCAATTTTGCCCTGAATCAGTGCACAGGGGGGGGGGGGGGGCGTATGCTAGGGATTTTACGGTATATATACATATATATATATATATATATATTATATATATATATTATATATATATATTATATATATATATATTATTTCAGAGAAGAACTCCACATGATGTTATCTTAGAATACCACGATGTTATGACACCACATTATGTTATCTTAGAATACTACTTTATGTTATCTTATGACACTACATTATGTAATGTTATGACACCACATTATGTTATCTTACAACAACACATTGTGTCATTTTACAACAACACATTATGTTATCTTACAACAACACATTATGTTATCCTACAACAACACATTAAGTTATCTGACAACAACACATAATGTTATTTGACAACAGCACATACTGTTATCTAAAACAAACACATTGTTATCTTACAACAACACATATGTTATCTAAACACAACACATTGTTATCTTACAACAACACATACTGTTATCTAAACACAACACATTGTTATCTTACAACAACACATACTGTTATCTAAACACAAACACATTGTTATCTTACAACAACACATACTGTTATCTAAACACAAACACATTGTTATCTTACAACAACACATACTGTTATCTAAACACAACACATTGTTATCTTACAACAACACATACTGTTATCTAAACACAACACATTGTTATCTTACAACAACACATACTGTTATCTAAACACAAACACATTGTTATCTTACAACAACACATAATGTTATTTGACAACAGCACATACTGTTATCTAAACACAACACATTGTGTTATCTTACAACAACACATAATGTTATTTGACAACAACACATACTGTTATCTAAACACAACACATTGTGTTATCTTACAACACATTACTTTATCTTAGAACAACACATTTTTTTTTTATCTTAGAACAATACATTATGTATTCTTGGAACAACACATAATGTCATCTTAGAACAACACATTATGACATCTTAGAATACCACATTATGTCTATCTTCGAATAACACATAATGTCATCTTAGAACAATACATATGTCATCTTAAAATACCACAATATGTTATCTTGGAACAATACATAATGTCATCTTAGAAAAACACATTATGTCATCTTAGAAAAGGTATTTTTTTAAAAGTGTCCCATAACCTAGGCGGTCGTAGGGGAGCGAGGCATCAGAGATCTCAACTTCTCAGGGGCCAGAATAATTGAGGACGGCGCCCATCTCCTCTCCCTCACTGCTTTACCTTCCCTGACCCTAAAGAGGGCAGGCACCCATTTACAGCTGGGTGAACTGGGGGACTGTATTGAAGCCAAGGTGTGCAGTCACATCACCCATCCACTTGGTAACCACGCTCGATGTTGCTTAACCTTAGCTTGGGGAAAGCAAGTGCTCTGACCACTGAGCTATCCCTTCCCTTGAAGAAGTGACTAAACCAAACTTGAAAGACTCCATCAGAGAGAAAATGACCAGGATATTTCTTGTCTATTTTCTTATCTAAGTAAGAGAGAATCGACACATTTGAATGTCTTGACTTTAAATACCCTGTGATCATTTCTTTCTTTTTATGAAGTCTTCAGGGGTTTTTTTCAGATGTACTCGAAATTTAAAGACCTAAACCTTGTCTGATTTTTGGGATCAGATTCGACAGAAAATTGAAGCAACTTGTCTTGTGTCAGATTGATATTTTTTTTGTCGTTTGACGTAGGTAAAATGATTTTTTTTAAAGGAAAAAGAAAAAGCAAACAGGAAATTGACAATTGTGAAGTTAAAAGTGTAAGATGGCTTAAAAGACTATTTTTTAACAGCGTGTAGTGATATCTGTTGGGGACGAGATAGCTCAGTGGTCAGAGCACTCGCTTTCCCCAATCTAAGGTTTAGCAGCATCCAGCGTGGTTACCAAGTGGATGGGTGACTGTTGGATGGGTGACAATTTATGCACCTTGGCTTCAATACAGTCCCCCAGTTCACCCAACTGTTAATAGGTACCTGCCCTCTTTAGGGTCAGGGAAGGTAAAGCAGCGAAGGAGATGAGATGGGCGCCGCCCCCAACTGCTGGCCTGGAGAAGCTGAGGTCTCTGATGCCTCGCTCCCCAAAGACTGCATAGGTTTGGGAACATCTTTACCTTTACCCTTTTTAATTCTGTCTGATATCGCTGACAGATTGCTCTGCAGGATTCTCAGAATTCTCTCTTTAAGTAAGGGTGTCACCATTCTACTCTACCAATTGTGTTTTTCATTTTTTACCTTAATTGTTTTCATTTTAATCTTTTATTTAGAGGATATTGAAATAAGCACTCGCGTGCTTTTCTTTTTACATCCATTCCCGTGTGTATACAGTTTTGTCAATGTTGACATCCGTTCCCACCGGCACACAATGGCCTACTCTGTCGAAAAGCAGACCAGGTTTTAACATGTGTTGCAAGATTTTCTGCGAGCATTCGCACACTGGGCCTCGGTTTATAATCTCATCCGAAAGACTTTTGGGGGAGAGTGGAGTCAGCACTGATGTTAACTCCAGGGTTGTGTGTGTGTGTGTGTGTGTGTCTGTCTGTGTTGTGTGTGTCTGTGTTGTGTGTCTGTGTCTGTCTGTGTCTGTTGTCTGTGTCTGTGTCTGTGCATATGTGAGTGCGTGCGTGTATGTGTATGTGTGCGAACTGAAAAGCTTAGTGTTGACAAGCCTACATTGAGCTACTGGATGCGCTGCGAAAGACATTGTGCTCAGTATCATCATCAGCATCAGCAGCAGCAGCAGCAACATGCCGTCTTTAGCGTGATTAGCGTAACAACGGATTTCATTGTTGTTGCCTTTGGCTCTTACAACTATGCGCAGACTCGAACCCCGAGACACAACAAGAATTCTAGATGCACAACGTGACTCTACGGAGTTCGTTTGGTACCTTGTTACCTTCCTCCCTTCCCCTCCCTTCCTCCCCCTCCCACCCTCCAACCCTTTTCTCTTTCCATCCTTGACAGGTTAATGGTTTATACACACCAGTTGTGTGGTGGGTGGGTGGGTGGGGATGTGGGTGGGGGTGTTGAGAAGTGTGTGTGTGTGTTTGTGTGTGTGTGTGTGGTGGGGGGGGGGTATTAGTTGTGTGTGTGTGTGTGTTGTGTTGTGTTCTGTGTGTGTGCGTGTGTGTGTGTGTGTGTGTGTGTGTGTGTGTGTGTGTGTGTGTGTGTGTGTGTGTGTGTGTGTGTGTTGTGTGTGTTTTGTGTGTGTGTGTGTGTTCTGTGTGTGTGTTTTCTGTGTGTGTGTTTCGTGTGTGTGTGTGTGTGTGTCGTGTGTGTGTGTGTGTCTGTGTGTGTGTGTGTGTGTGTGTGTATGTGTGTGTGTGTGTGTGTTGTTTTGTGTTGTGTTGTGTTCTGTTCTGGGTGGGTGGGTGTGTTTTTTTTTTTAAATCTATATAGTTATTTTTTATATCGATGATAATGAAATGAGCACTCAGGTGCTTTTTTTTTTACATCCATTCCCCGTGTGTGTGCAGTTTTGTCAATTTTGTCATCTGTTCCCACCGGGAGTCGAACATGGGTCGTCAAATTGCGAGCGCAATGTTCTGACCACTAGGCTTTGCCGTGTGTGTGTGTGTGTGTGTGTGTGTGTGTGTGTGTGTGTGTGTGTGTGTGTGTGTGTGTGTGTGTGTGTGTGTGTGTGTGTGTGTGTGTGTGTGTGTGTGTGGTGTGTGTTGTGTGGCGTGTGTGTGTGTGTTGTGTGTTTGTGTAT
>CM060343.1:22752676-22757676 GCA_030674155.1 Stramonita haemastoma
GCGGCAAAGTTGGTTAGAATCGATATGAACTCAAGAAGAAACAGGATTTTTAGAATAAAAAGAAGGAAAGAAAAAGGAAAGAAAGAAATATATTTTTAAAAAAGAAGAAAGAAAATGAGAAAGAAAAAGAGAAAGAAAGAAAAGAGAAGAAGAAAAAAAAGATAGAAAGACAAAAAAAGAAAAAGAAAGAGAGAAAGAACAGAAAGAAAGAGAGAAAGAAATACAGAAAGACAGAAAGACAGACAGAAAGAAAGAAATACAGAAAGACAGAAAGAAATACAGAAAGACAGAAAGAGAAGAAAGAAAGAAAGAAAAACAGAAAAAGAAAGAAAGAAAGAAATACAGAAAGAATCAGAAAGACAGAAAGAAAGAAGAGAGAAAGAATACAGAAAGAAAGAAACAAAGAAAGAAAGAAAGAAAGAAAGAAAGAAAGAAATACAGAAAGACAGAAAGAAAGAAAAAAGAAAGAAAGAAATACAGAAAGAAAGAAGAGAGAAAGAAATACAGAAAGACAGAAAGAAAGAAAGAAAGAAAGAAAGAAGAAAGACAGACAGACAGAAAGACAGAAAGAAAGACAGACAGAAAGACAGACAGAAAGAAATACAGAAAGAAAGAAAGAAGAAAGAAAAAAGACAGACAGACAGACAGACAGACAGACAGACAGACAGACAGACAGACAGAAGAAGAAGAAAGACAAAGACAGACGAAAGAAATACAGAAGAAAAAGAAAGACAGACAGACAGACAGACAGACAGACAACAGACAGACGACAACAAAAAAAGAAAGAAAGAAAGAAAGAAAGAAGACAGAAAAAATACAGAAAGACAGAAAGAAGAAGAAAGAGAAAGACAGACAGTACTGTAGTAA
Source organism: Stramonita haemastoma (assembly GCA_030674155.1). Classification (NCBI taxonomy): domain Eukaryota; kingdom Metazoa; phylum Mollusca; class Gastropoda; order Neogastropoda; family Muricidae; genus Stramonita; species Stramonita haemastoma. The sequence continues at coordinate 22,753,544 of CM060343.1, forward strand.
GTAAAAAAGTAGGCCAGAAAACAAACGAAAAGAAAGAGAGAGAGAGAGAGAGGGAGAGAGAGAGAGAGAGAGAGAGAGAGAGAGAGAGATGAGATGAGATGGAGAGGAAGAGAGAGAGAGAATGGATGGATGGACGAGGATTGGATGGATGGTAAATAAATGAATGGATGGATGGATAAATCATTTTTATTTTTCAAGGGTGACAGATAAAGCATTCACATACTCTTTTTTTTTCATCCGGCCCTTTCCCTGATTAGAGACGATCAAACCAAAAATCAAACCAAAAAAAAAAAACAAAGCAAAACACATAAACAAACAAAACGCAAAACCAAAACAAACCCAAAAAAATAATAGCAACTCCCTCCCCCACAAAAACCACTACCAACAAAAGTTCAACACACTGACCACTAGGCCCTTCCGCCTCCCCCTCCCACATCCCCACCCTCACCCTCTTCCTTCCCCATCCTCTCCCCCTCCCCCGTCCCACCCTTCCCCCAACCCCACCCTCTCTCTCCCCTCCCCCTCCCCCAACCCCACCCTCTCTCCCCCTCCCCCTCCCCCAACCCCACCCTCTCTCCCCTCCCCCTCCCCCCAACCCCACCCTCTCTCCCCTCCCCCTCCCCCAACCCCACCCTCTCTCCCTTACCCATCCTCTCCCCCTCCCCTGTTCCCACTCCATCATACCCTCACCCTCTACTCCCCCTTCCACGTCTCCACTCGCTCCCCCCCCCCCCCCCTTTCCCAAAGTCTTGTCAATCATGTGAAATCAAGCCAAACACAGATTCACATCGATCAGCCGACAGTCTGATGGATGCACACACGTCATCTCTGATTGAGTCCTCACGTCATTTTCAAGACGTCAGGTCTACGTCACCTTGCCGTCACCCCACCATGACGGGCTGACATCACTTCCTCTCATGGGCAGCGAGGGGGGTTAATGAATGATTCACGGTCTCTGTTTCTGAGTTTGATGGCTCCCTACGTGGCGCTTTTCCCCAAGCGAAGGTTAAGAAGCGTCGAGCGTGGTTACCGGTGAATGGTGACTGTTGCGCGCCTTGGTTTCAGAACAGTCCCCCGTTTCACCCAGCTGTAAATGGGTACCTGCCCTCGTTAGGGTCAGGGAAGGTAAAGCCGAGCAAGGGAGAGGAGATGGGCGCCGTCCTCAATATGCTGGTTCCTAGAGAAGCTGAGGTCTTTGATGCCTCTCTCCCCTACGACCCCATAGGTTGTGGGAATTCTTTACCTTTACCTTTACAAAGCCATCAATGGATTAGTCATAACATACCTGATTATCTGCGAAAACATAAATCTCAGGAAAACATCATGTAGAATTCGTACAAATTGCTGTATTTTAATGATTGAGAAAGGACGATAATTTTTTTATAAGACTATGCCAAGGGAGAATAGAACTTGTCAATACTACAAGAAAATAGAATATGGGTTTCATTCACTAGATGAGTGGTAATGTCAAAGAGAAAACGTATTGGTAACTCTTAATGCTGATGTCAAAGAATATTACTATGAAAGGTATAGTCAATGTAGGCAGTTATAGCTGTAATAGATAATCATCAATCTGAAATAATTTATGTTTTTGCCTGTATTGATAAAAAAAAATTAAAACAGAAAGGAGAGCACTGGTTAGACAAATGGCAACACGGTTTTTCATGCACATAATTTCAGACACGCTGACCACTGAATAGTATGCTGTGTTGCATTATTGAAAAGTGTTTTCGTTTTTTTCAAATAAGTCTGTGTGACTTTTATGGTAATAAATAATTACGGGGACGGATAAGCCTAATGGTCAGAACATTGCGCTGGCAATTTGACGACCTGGGTTCGAATCCGGTCGAGGAGATTTTTCTCCTGGAGTTAACATCAGTGCTGACTCCACTCTCCCCAAAAGTCCGTCGGATGAGACTTTAAACCGAGGCCCTGTGTGCGAACGCACGCAGAACATCTTGCGCACACTTTAAATCCTGTTCCGCTTTTCGTAAGAGTAGGCCATCGTGTGCCGGTGGGAACAGATGACATTTACAAAACTGCATACACACGAGGACTGGATTAAAAAAAAAAGCACAAGAGTGCTTATTCCATTATCCTCGATATAAAAGAATAAATCTAGTAAACCAAAGTTATTCTGATTCCTATGTCAGAATTTTCTACTGTAAAAAGTTGTTCTGGGTCATGTCATATTGTTGTTGATTTGTTTTGCTTTTGGTTTGTTTTGTTATTATTTGATTAATATTAATTATCCATTGTCTTTATAGTTTGTTCTTCCATTTATATTTGAAAACCAATGAAAACAAAACTCTGTTTAACTCAGATGCGTTAGTGAACGAGAGAAGGAGAAGATGCCATACTTACTTATTTATATTATCAAGAGCTCATTTGCTCAGTCTTTTTTTTAAATTTTTAATTCAATGAATTTTTTAAAATTCTTTTATATCGTGGACATTGAAATAAGCACTCATGTGCATTTTTTATTACAGTCCCCCTGAGTATGCAGCTTTGTAAACATTGTCATCTATTCCCACTGGCACACAATGGCCTACTCTTACGAAAAGCGGAACAGGATTTAATATGTGCGCAAGATGTTCTGCGTGCGTTCGCACACGAGGCCTCGGTTTACAGTCTCATCCAAAGGACTTTTGGGGAGAGTTGAGTCAGCACTGATGTTAACTCCAAAGGAAAAATCCTCTTAAACGAGATTCGAACCCGGGTCAACATGTGTGTGTGTGTGTGTGTGTGTGTGTGTGTGTGTGTGTGTGTTGTGTGTGTGTGTGTGTGTGTGTGTGTGTGTGTGTGTGTGTGTGTGTGGCGCGGGCACGTGTATGTGCATGTGAGACAGACCACACACACACAGACAGAAACGCAGACAGACAGACAGACAGACAGACATAGAGGAGGGGGGGGGGGTGCATTATGATGAAGATTTAGTGAGTGTTTGGGTCGGGTGTGGGAGAGGGAGGAGACCTAATGAAGATGGAGAGGGGGGGTGGGGGTATGATGACTGTATGTCACTATACGTTTTGAAGATCATCCCTCACCTGACCTCACAGTTGGTTGATTGATTAAGTGATGGAGGGATGGATTAAGTGATTGGTTGGTTGGTTGGTTGATTGAAATTTAACGCCGAGTTCTGCTGAATTTGAAGAAATGGTAGTGATGGTGGTGGTGGTGGTGGAGTGGTGGCGATGTGTTTGTGTGTTGTGTGTGTGAGTGTTTGTGTGTGTGTTGTGGTGTGTGTGTGTGTGTGTGTGTGTGTGTGTGTGTGTGTGTGTGTGTGTGTGTGTGTGTGTGTTGTGTGTGTGTGTTGTGCTGAAATTAAGAGTGGGTTAAGGCCATAAGAAAGGAATGTTGCTGGGGGAGGGAGTAAGATGAGGGGGAGGGGCGAAATTTCCTACTAACAGCAAGACAGTTTAGTTCCTGTGTGATTGCCGTTTGAGAGATATAAAAAGAACTTAAGATTTAACCCGCCCCCGTGGCGCAGTGGTTAGCACCTTAGATGTTGGACTGTAAGGTCGCGGGTTCGAATCCCAAAAGACTCACAGGGATTTTTCTGACTCCGGCCGAGCTCCTACCCAGAGTGAGTGTGCTGTAGGCTCAGTGGGGAGACTGGGACCACACAGTCGAGCTTCATCCATTCTACGGATGCGAGTTTGAGAGTGTTGCTCAAATTACCTGACCAACACTGCAGGTGTCTGTATCTCTCGGGCCTGGTTGATGCCGGGATATAATATGATAGTAAGCGTAGAGTACAACCCTGTCAAGTAGTCTCAAAATGAATGCACTTCCATAGCAGCATCACTACATCATCCTCATCACCATTGATTATCATGCAACAATATTTTTTTTAATGCCTCTGATTCTGTGGCCCCCATTGCTCTGGTCTCATGGTGACCTCAGATTCGGTTTACCCATAACTTTTCTTTGCCCGTTGTGAGTTTGGGTCAAAGCCTTTGGGGTTGAAGGTTACCAGGCGGGCGGTCGTTGGAGGGATTTTGTGGTGGTTGCCATCAGGGTGGGCATCTCGTTCAGTCTGGCTCCGCGACTGAGCTAATACTGTCGTTAGTAGGGGGCTTAGTAGGGAATGTCCTGCTATGTTAGCTCAGAACAGGCACCACTGAACACCA
>CM060343.1:22772676-22785176 GCA_030674155.1 Stramonita haemastoma
CAGAGGAGAGAGAGAGAGAGAGAGAGAGAGAGAAGAGAGAGAGAGAGAGAGAGAGAGAGAGAGAGAGAGAGAGAGAGAGAGAGAAATGTTATCTTTTATTGATCTTTAACAATCTAAACCAGGCTGTATAGTTTAGGATATCTCTTCTTGCAATTGCTCTCAATGTGTGTGTGTGTGTGTGTGTGTGTGTTGTGTGTATGTGTGTGGTGTCTTGTATGTGTGTTGTGTCTGTGTGTGTCTCTGTGTGTGTGTGTGTATGTGTCTGTATCTGTGTGATGAAGAGACAAAGAGAGGATGGAGAGAGGAGGGATATAGGAGGGAGAGAGAGAGAGAGAGAGAAGAGGAGAGAAAGAGAGAGAAGGGAGAGAGAGGAGAGAGAAGAGAGAGAGGAGAGAGAGAGAGGAGAGAGAGAGAAGAGAGAGAGAGAGAGAGAGAGAGAGAGAGAGGGAGAGAGAGAGAGAGAACACAGAGAGAGACACAGAGCAGACAGAACAGAGAGAGAGAGAGAGAGAGAGAGAGAGAGAGAGAGAGAGAGAGAGAGAGAGAGAGAGAGAGAGAGAGAGAGAGAGATAGAGAGATAGACGGAAAGAAATACACACTTGTTGAATGATTACGATTTGTTATCATACTATGGCCGTTTTATGTCAAGTTTGTGTTCTCTGACTGTGATGTTAAAACAAGAAAGGAAATTATTATGATGACAGCCAAGAAGACGCATCATCATATAATCAGTGAACAACAGAATAAACCCTCAATACAACATCTGTAGCCGACTCAGTAATGCCCCCGATCAATATTGATTACCAATATCTGGTATACGAGCGAGTATACCTACAAATTCAGTCATCGTAGGGGGACGGGATAGCCTAGTGGTCAGAACATTGCGTTCGCAATTTGACGACCCGAGTTCGATTCTCGTTTCAGGAGATTTTTCTCCTGGAGTTAACATCAGTGCTGACACACCAATCGATTTTGAATCATTTATTCCATTTATGTTTTTGTTTCTCTCTCTCTCTCTCTCTCTCTCTCTCTCTCTCTCTCTCTCTCTCTCTCTCTTCCTCTCTCTCTCTCTCTCTCTCTCTCTCTCTTCTCTCTCTCTCTCTCTCTCTCGCGGGGTGACTAGCACGTGCATCAAGCTACAAGCTGCGTGTGACATCGTCTGAAGTTTTTTGCTAATTACTACGGACAGACAGTGTGTATGGTGCCATAAGTTGGGGACCTATCTTGTAAGATACCATGCCTTCCAGCCAGCTGGACTTTCGTACTTCATGTGGTACCTTTCTTCCAATATACCTGAATTTTATGTGGCGAAGATGTCAATTCAAGAAAGCGATGCGGGTGACCACGTTGAAAGTTCGCTACCGTACGACCGGTGTCCTCCTTGGTTTGACCCTCCTGTACCTGTTCTGGGGGGACAATTTGTTCCTGCATCACGGTGGGGGTGACCTGCTCCTGCGTTGTGGAGACGTTGAGGTCAACCCTGGCCCCAACCCGGTGACTCCGGAGCCTCTACGGCATCAGGTAACACCCGGCAGACCAGGCTGTCTACCTCCTACCCCTCTCGCTCTACTAAGGAACCCTCGCTGACTGACATCATGACCAAGCTGAATGACATGAACCAGAAAATGGACGGTGTGCAGGAGGACCTCAAGATGTTACGCCAGGAACACAATGACCTGCATGAAGTTGTGACAAGTCTGAAAGATGAAATCAAAGAACTGTATGACAGGAATAGAGTGTTAGAACAGCAGAACAGTGACTTGTGTGACAGAGTCAATGACCTCGAGCGAAAGAACGATGATCTTGAGAATCGATCTCGCCGAAACAACTTGATCTTTCATGGTGTTGGTAAGCGTGATGGTGGTGAGACAACTGAAGACTGTGAGCACATGCTTCAGGATTTAGTTACTGATAAACTTGAGCTGACTGATACCATTGAGTTCGATCGTGTTCACCGTCTTGGTTCGAAGCCCGATTCCCCAATTATCGCTCGCTGTTGTTTTTTCAAGCAGAAATTAAAAATTCTTAAAGCAAGGCAGAAGCTTAAGGGGACGAACATCTTTGTAGGTGAAGATTTCTCGTTGAGAGTCCGTGAGGTCAGGCGGAAGTTGAGCCCTCACCTGAAGCAGGCGAGGAGTGAGGGAAAGCAGGTCCGCATGGTGCATGACCATCTCTTCATAGATGGCAAGAGGTTTGGCCTGGACTCTCGGGACTCTTTGAGAGAAATCAGATAAGGGTTTGGCCGGCCCCATGGAAGAAGAAAAAGTGGTGGGGTTATTTCTCAGAGGGGAACAAAATCTACCCCTGCACCTAGAACCTCGCCAGCAAACATATGTAGCTCTCTTCCGACAGCCTGTTCGGCCACACCCGTAGCACGTGCGAGGGTACATGCATTCAGAAATAGCTCCAGTTTGTTTGTTTATGATGCGCCCTCTCCTTGCACGCACGATAGTTCAGAAGGAAACTGTCAGTCTACGGGAATTCCCCCTTGTGTTGAAGACACGACGTCACCGTTCGTTGCTAAATTTAGAAATTTCTCTTTTCTTTCCTGGAACGTCAATGGTTTGCGATCAAAATTTTATACATAATGATTTTGTAACATATATTTCATCTTTTGATTTCATTTGTCTTTTGGAGACGTTTGATGAAGTGGTTGACCCCGATTATTTTCCAGGATTTAAAACATTTGTAAAACCTGCAATTAAACTGTCAAAACAAGGGAGAAAATCAGGTGGGGTACTGTGTCTAGTGAAAAACGAGATGTGTACATTTATTCGTGAACTGAATACTAGATATGAAAATATTTGTGCATTTTTTGATCAATAAACAGTTATTCAGTTTCCCAAAAGACGTTTTATATGTTTGTGCTTATGTTCCTCCAGAGGGTTCCCCGTTTTATGTACACTTTGATTATGATAATGGAATTACTATTCTTGAAGAGTGCTTGACTGATTTATTATTGTCGCTTGACAATGTTTATATTATTATTTGTGGTGATTTGAATAGTAGAATTGCAAATGTTTCTCCAATACAGGTATCAAATGACATTGAACTCCAGTACAAAAGTAGTACTGTCTCTTCTGCTCGTTGTTCTCAAGATATTCACACTAATTCTTATGGTAATTCTCTTCTTAGTATGTGCACTGCGTTAGATATGATTGTTTTAAATGGCTTGTGTAATGGTGACCAGGAAGGTTGCTACACATACAGTGGAGATAGTGGCTGCAGTGTGAACGATTATTTCATTTTGTCTGTTGATTTGTATGATGCTATTCATGATTTGTGTGAATTACATGTTACTGATCGTTTGGAATCTGACCACTTTCCTGTAGAATTTCGTATTTTGTTTTCAAGTTCACAAGAAGACATATGTCTAGAACAAGGTGATGACGTTCAAGTAATAGAAAAGTTAGTTTGGAATGAAGAATGTAGTGAAAAATTTTATCGTAGATTACATGATTCCGATATGAATGATAGAATAAAATATGCCATGGAAATGATTGATGCGAATATAAATGATGCTTTGGAAATTTTCATTGGATGTATTAGAGAAAGCGCAGAATGTATGAAAAAATCTGTTAGGATCAATGGTAATAGAAGACAGCAGAGTTGGTTTGATGAAGAGTGTAAACAAATGAGAAGGAATGTGCGTAGATTATTAAGACAATTTCGTAGAAATTTAAATAACAATGATAGAGATTTATATGTTAAAGCTAGAAGAGAGTACAAAAACACCATTGATAAGAAAGAAAAAAGCATTTAATGACAATTTGGTAGCGAATCTTGTATCTAACATTAATAATCAAAAAGAATTTTGGCACAACATGAGTAAAGTATCACTAAAAAAGAGACAGCCACTGAATAGCATTGTGTTGGATGATTGGTTCAAGCATTTTAAAGCCTTACTTGATCAAGATTGTATTTGTGATAGCAGTGATAATGATTTTCTAGATAATGAACATTGTGTTATGGATCGCCCAATATCTCAAGAGGAAGTTGTGTTTGCACTTAGAAAAATTAAGAATCGCAAAGCTCCAGGTCCAGATGGCATTATTGGCGAACTTTTCAAAGCTCCTTGCAAACAAATTATAGACTTTCTTGTCAAGTTTTTTAATACTTTATTTGACCAAGGCATTTTTCCTGAAAACTGGTGTGAATCTATTATTCTTCCTCTCTATAAAAAGGGTAATGTAAATGATACAAATAACTATAGGGGCATTTCTCTGTCTGACATTTGTAGTAAAAATATATAGCATTGTCATTAACAGAAGACTGCAAGAATACGTAGAAGAAACTAATTTAACTGGAGAACATCAGGCTGGTTTTAAGCGAGGCTATTCAACAATCGATCACATGTTTACTCTTCTGGCCTTCATTCAAAAACAATTTTCTTATAACCGTAAACTATATGTAGCGTTTATAGACTTTGAGAAGGCGTTTGACTCAATCAATAGAAATTTGTTGTGGCCTATTTTGATAAAACAAGGGATTAGAGGAAAGCTGTTTAGATGTATAAAAAGTATGTATGATGTTGTCAAAACACGTGTCAGGTCTGGAAACAAGCTAACTGATTTCATAAACTGCACAAAGGGAGTAAGGCAGGGTGATGTTTGCAGTCCGATTTTGTTTTCATTATTTATAAATGAATTAGCAATACAAGTGATTGAAAAGGGAAGACATGGTGCAAAATTTACAGTTGATTTCTATGAATTGTTTATTTTACTGTTAGCTGATGACATAGTTTTGTTATCAGAAACTGTTGTTGGTCTGCAGTGTCAACTTAATAATTTGAAGAATGCAGCAAATGAACTGCAGTTGAAAGTCAATATGAATAAAAGTAATATTATTGTTTTTAGAAAAGGTGGGTTTTTGGCAGCCAGAGAGAAATGGGTGTATGATGGCGTTGAAATGACTGTTGTGAATGCTTATAGATATCTGGTATTATTTTTTCTACTCGTTTGAGTTTTGGTGCTGCCAGTAAAGACCTCTGTAGTAGAGCAAAAAATGTATTTGTTTCTTATTATGAGAAAGCTGTCATTGTTAAATAACAATTCTTTGCAACTTTTCTTAAAATATTTGATGCTCAGATACAGCCAATTGTCCAATATGGATCTGAGTTATGGGGTTTAGACAACAATGCTGCTGTACAGTGGAGTCAGTTCATTTATTTGGTCTAAAGAAATTTTTGGGTGTTGAAATGAGAACACCAAATGACTTAGTGTATGGTGAAACAAATAGGTATCCCATTCATATTAATTCTGTGGTGAAATGTGTCCGTTATTGGTTTAAATTGTTAAAAATGAGTGATGATAGACTTCCACGTAAGGCCTATGATATGCTATATAATTTAGATACAATGGGTAAAACTAACTGGGTAACTAATGTCCGCATATGTATATGTGAACTAGGACTGGGGTATGCATGGATATTTCAGGGGGTAAGTGATGAAAAAATATTTATACAAACTCTTCGTCAACGGCTGGTAGACTGCAGATGGCAAAGTTGGGAAAGTCATATTCAATCCAGTAATAGATTTGACATATACAGAATTCATAGTTCAACTCATATTTTGAAGAAATATCTTTCAGTTAGTATGGACAGACATTTACGATTCATTTTAACCAGATTCCGGTTTGGTGTATCTGAAATTAATGTTCATGTCTGTCGCTACCGACGTGTACATGAAGCTGATTTGTTGTGTCCACTATGCAAAGAGTCAATTGAAGAGTAAAGTTTATTCCATCAAAGTTCTATAGACAGCCTTGCTTATTTCGGTTTGCAATATTAATGGCATCAAATAACGATAGCATTGTGCGAAATTTAGCACTGTACTTTATATAAAGCTTTTCAGTTACGGGAAACACTATTGTCATGATTTTCCTATATGTTATCATTTCATTGGAATTTGCGATGTTTTTTTGTTGTTGTTTTTTCTTTCACAAGTCGTTTGTTCACATGACATTTTTGCCCCCTTTCATATGGGGCTATGGCCTTAATGATTAAACCATCTGAAGTCTGAAGTCTGAAGTCTGAAGTCTCTCTCTCTCTCTCTCTCTCTTCTCTCTCTCTCTTCTCTCTCTCTCTCTCTCTCTCTCTCTCTTTTGAGATTTTTCTCCTGGAGTTAACATCAGTGCTGACTCCACTCTCCCCAAAAGTCCTTCGAATGAGACTATAAACCGAGGCCCCGTGTGTGAACGCACGTAGAGCATCTTGCGCACACATTAAATCCTGTTCCGCTTTTCGTAAAAAAGTAGGCCATCGTGTGCTGGTGGGAACAGATGACATTTTACACAATTGCATATACAAGGGGACTGCATGTATAAAAGGCGCAAGAGTGCTTATTCCATTATCCTCGATATAAAATGAATAAATAAATAATAAATCGTAGTACAACTGCGCAACGATTTTTTGTTTGTTTGTTTGTTGTACTAGCAAAAGGAGCTAAGGTATTTCTGTCCATCATCCGGTTGTTTGTATATTTCATGACATTAAATCTCATTACATAATCCTTCTTCTTTATCGAAGGCTCAAACAGAAACTATTGCTGTCCATTTTATGAGCGAAAATGCATCACGCTGCCGTTAAGCGCCTGACAAGTCAAGCCCAGCACATCCGACTTTAGTATAATTAAGAGAGAATTGTTATCTTTTTAAGTATTTCTGGGGGGGTGGGGGAGGGGGAGCAGGAGAATGGACCAAGAAGGCAGAAAGCAGCAAAAAAAAGGAGGTAACTGGAAGAAAAAGGAACAAAGCAGAAAGAAAGAGAGTGATAGAAAAGAGGACATTTCAGGCACAGAATTTCCAGAAGGTGGGGATGCTATTTTTACTGACAGGCCGGCCACTGGCATCCCCAAGGAGTTCTAATACCACACTCAATCTTTGTGATTATACTTTTGAATCCTACAAAATGAAGATCTCCATATCGTAATTATAGTAAACATGGTTATTACACTGAACATGAAAAAAAGAGATAATGAAATAAGATATTCACAAAAAATAGATTACAATTGACAGTAGGACTGAGACTATTGATTATTTCTTAAGGTCAGTGGTATTGCATAATTGTACCATAAGTCTTCTCCACCGTAAGATTGCTTTGGATATAACTTGACAACCAGCCTTCTTCATCTTTCTCTATCTTCTTTCCGCGCCTCTCTCTCTCTCTCTCTCTCTCTTCTCTCTCTTCTCTCTCTCTCTCTCTCTCTCTCTCTCTCTCTCTCTCTCTCTCTCTCTCTCTCTCTCTCTCTCTCGTCTCTCTTCTCTCTCCGTCTCTCTCTGTCTCTCTCTTCTCCTCTCTCTCTCTCTCTCTCTCTCTCTCTCTCTCTCTCTCTCTCTCTCTCTCTCTCTCTACTCTCTCTACACACACAAACTACCCTCCCCACCTACACACACACACAACACACACACTACACACGTGTGTCACAGTTATATGGTCACAGTTATGATCGTGGTCATATTTATAATGGTCACATGATATAGTCACATTATGTTTTACATACTCTCACATACATTTTATGGTGACAGTATACACGTCACAGGATAAAGTCACAGTTATATTATGGTCATATTATATGGTCACATTAAATTATATGGTCATATCATATGGGTCACGGGTGGGTATCTTTACACACGGGATTTTTACCAAATGAGTGGGCTGACAGAGCTGCAAAAAGAGGTGCAAAGCATGGAGAGGATTCTGTAGAACTACACGTTCCATTATCTTTACAAGAAGGCTATCACTTACTACAAGAGGCATCGTGGAGCAGGCCAAAAAGCTTATTATCCAAAGAGAGCATTCAGAAAGGTCTTCATTCACTGTCCCTGTTTAAGGGATACTATCACTCTGAGATCTATACAAATTTTTATACAGCAAGAAAGGCTAGAGCTTTTTTTTCGGATAAAACTGAATGCGTTTTTCACCAAATATAACAGAAATAATTTAAAAAAAATGTTTGTGTTGAGGGAGTATAACTAGTATTCATGTAACATTTGAATGCAAGAGTCTAAAACCTTTCTTACCCTCTTTATAAAATAAACAACCCTTGAATAAGATTTTTTTTTAAATTTAAATTGTCGTTTTTTTAAAACAAAATCTTTGATAAAGAAGACATTTGTTACAGTTATTCATAAGTCAGTTTACCGTTTCTTAGGCGTTTATTGTTGTTATCATTGTTTAGCATTTCTGTGTACTGTTCTACTTATTTAGCAATAGATACTCACATTAACTGCACACATCCATCAATTTTAGTGCCCCCATCCCTTCCCCTCCCCTTCCCATCGTCTAATATCACTTTGAGTGAACAGACGTGAAATCGAAGTAACAGCAACAACAATAGTATATGGTTTCACTATATGGCCACATTATATAGTCACTTCATAAATTATGGTCGTATTATTATGCCCTTGTACTCACATTACTTTTTTGTGTTTATAGTATTTGTCTTGTGTGTTGATCGTTGTTTTAAGTGTTTGCATTTTATTGTTTTGTGTCATGATTATAACATCATGGCTCACAACAGTTGTCTTTATTGTATCATATTGTGTTTGTATTGTGTTTACTGTGTTACACTACAAAATAGAAAGAGAGAAAAGAGAGAGAGAGAGAGAGAGAGAGAGAGAGAGAGAGAGAGAGAGAAGAGAGAGAGAGAGAGAGAGAGAGAGAGAGAGAGAGAGAGAGAGAGAGAGAGAGAGAGAGAGAGGAGCAACAGACAGACAGACGGACAGACAGACAGACAGTCAGACAGACAGAGACAGACAGACAGACAACAGACTGAAAGAGTGAGAGTGATTCTCTCTCTCTCTCTCTTCTCTCTCGTCTCTTCTCTTCTCTGTCTCTGTCTCTGTCTCTTCTCTCTCTCTCTCTCTCTCTCTCTCTCTCTCTCTCTCTCTCTCTCTCATCCTTTGCCTTGTGATAGAAGACAGCCTAAAAAACATACACACACACACACACACACACACACACACCACAACACACACACACACACACACACAACACCACACACAACACCACACCACACCACACACACACCACAACACACACAACACACACACACACACACACACACACACACACACAACACAACACAACACAAACACAACAACACAACACAACACACACAAACACAACACAAACACACACAACACAACACAACACAACACACACAACACAACACAACACAACACAACACAACACACACACACACACAACACACAAAACACACACACAACCACACACACACCACACACACACACACACACACACCACACACACAACTTTTAGGAACCAAAATAATAAACAGCAAATACCCAATCATATCCCCTTTTTTTTTTTAACCGTTCCTTCCCAATTTTCCCTCTGAACACTCAACCATGAAAATGAATGCTGCCATCACATGCGGCCCTTGCGGTTGGCTTGGCGTTTCGGTTGGTCCTTGGCAAAACGGATGATGGAAGGAAGAAGGAAGGAAGGAAGAAGGGAGGAGGAGAAGAAGGAAGGAAGAGAAGAAGGGAGGAAGGAAGGGAAAAGGATGATGGGAAGGTGGGAAATAAAAAGAACGTCAGTAATCAGCCTTTCCTTTCATCTCGAAATTCTCGGCAGATTTCGTGGGTATGTCGGTTAGGAAGGAAGTGCTGTATTATATATATATATATATAAGAGTATATAGTAGTAAGTAGATAGTATATAAAAGATGAATATATGAATGAAGATAAGATAGATATATAGTAAGAAGAAAAAAATATACATACAATACAAACATTGTAAACTTTTTCAGATTAGTCGAGCAGATAATCATCAGGATAGGTCTATGATAGAATGATAAGATAAATACATTGACACATAGCATTGAATGCTATTCGGATATAATATAGCAAATAATAGAAAATATATTCGGGGAAAAAATACTGAATGTTTCCCCATGGAGATGCTGGGGGGGGGGTGTTAGTATTAATAGTATCCCCCACCTTCCGGTAATTCTGTGCTACGAATTCCCTCTTTTCTATCCCTCCCTTTATTTTTGCCTTGTTTTTTTCTTTTCTTCTTGTCACCTCCTTCTCGTCTATTTTCTGCCTAGATTTTTATTTTAAAAATCAGTTCTGCATGTATTTAATTATAAGGCAACCAGTTCAGTACATATTTCAACAAATAGATAGATAAATGAATGAATACGTAAATAAATAAATAAATAATTTTAAACCACAATATACCCAACTATTCCCGTAGGGTCCTATTACTCTGTGAAAGTGAAGGTGGACGTGGCGGAGGGGGGGGGGGTGGTGCTGAGAAGGGGAGGGGGGGAGAGGGACGGTCGGGGGAAAGAAAGGTGGAAGGAGAAGACTTAAGTGCCCTTGATGGGTTATCTTCCCCTCCACTGGTCCGTTATATGAACATTGGTGACATGCCGTGTCTTTGGTACAGATGGACACACACACACACACACGCACACGACACACACATACACATACACACACACATACACACATACACACACGCACACACACACACTCACACACACACCACACCGGACACACACGCATACATACACACACGCATGCACGCACACACATGTGCGCACACACACATGTGCGCACGCACGCACGCACGCACCTGTACCGACACCCACACCCACCCACACACACACACACACACACTTACACACACACACACTCACACACAACACCACACACACACACACACACACCACACACACACACACACACACACACACACACACACCAACACCACATTTTCTTATAATATGGGTGGCTTAACGCATTGCTTGTTCAATGTACCGTTTGGAAATAAAGATTTATGTGACGTTGACTTCATTTGCACACATTAAAACACATGCTGCGCGCACGTGTTCACAGACACAGACACAGACACACACAGACACACACACACACACACACACACACACACACACACACACACACACACACACACACACACACGCACGCACGCACACATACACACACACACATACACACACACATTGATTTGTTTTTATTTGATTTGACAGACACACTCACACGCACACACAAACAAACACATACACACACACACACACACACACACACACACACACACAACACACACACACACACACACACACACACACACACACACACACACACAGCTCAAGCATGTCCCTGTCCCCTATCAAACAATAGCTCTCTTCGTAGTCGTGTCAGGGCCAAAGGCAAAGTACCGGTGACAATGTCAAAACCCACCCTCCGTCTGTCTACATCATAGCATAGCAAGACACAGCATATCACTATATTACTGTAATAGGCAAAGGTGTCCCATAACCTAGGCGGTCGTAGGGGAGCGAGGCGTCACAGACCTCAGCTTCTCTAAGGGCCAGCATGTTGAGGGCGGCGCCCATCTCCTCTCCCTCGCTGATTTACCCTCCCTGACCCTAAAGAGGGCAGGTACCCATTTACAGCTGGGTGAACTAAGGGACTGTATTGAAGCCAAGGCGCGTAAACGGTCACCCATCCAACTGGTAACCACGCTCGACGCTGCTAAACTTGACTGGGGGGGGGGGGGGGGGAAGCAAGCGCTCTGACCACTGAGCTATCCCGCCCCCACACTATATAGGATAGTGTGATAAAGTATAGTATAACATTGCGTACTTCTCATTCAGTGTGCAATTTCAATCTCGCCGTGATTCCCAGGTTGGATGAGTCGAGTGTGTCAGAGAGTGGCACATTCTGGGTGACCCCCACAGTGTTAAGCTGAGGAGACGCACAACAACGATAATTGCAACAACATATATTGTGGCATGGCGTTGTGTAGAAATGTATAGTGCACATCACAGCATAGCGTAACACAGCATAGCATAACACACCATAGGATAACACACCATAGGATAAACACACCATAGCATAGCACACCATAGCATAACACACCATAGCATAGCACACCACAGCATAACACACCATAGCATAGCACACCATAGCATAACACACCATAGCATAGCACACCATAGCATAGCACACACATAACACACCATAGCATAGCACACCATAGCATATCACACCATAGTATAGCACACCATAGCATAACACACCATAGCATAACACACCATAGCATAACACACCATAGCATATCACACCAAAGTATAGCACACCATAGCATAACACACCATAACATAGCACACCATAGCATAACACACCATAGCATAACACACCATAGCATAATACAACATAGCATAACACACCATAGCATAACACACCATAGCATAGGACAGCATAGCATAACACACTACAGCATAGCACACCAACATAACAATAACACACCATAACATAGCACACCATAACATAGCACACCATAGCATAAGCACACAGCACAGCACACCATAGCATAACACACCATAGCATAACACACCATAGCACACCATAGCATAACACACCATAGCATACCACACCATAGCATACCACACCATAGCATACCACACCATAGCGTAACACACCATAGCATAGCACACAGCATAGCAC
>CM060343.1:22829422-22909422 GCA_030674155.1 Stramonita haemastoma
CATTACTCCTTCAAAAATATTTGCCACAGCCTTTTGCTGGGGTATTTAAAACTAGCTAACTATTGGGTTTTAAACTTGCTAGCATCCTAACTAACTAACTAGGGGGCTACTCCCTTGCTTGTTTTATTACTGAAAAATTTTTCTTTTCTGTTCATTGCCCCCAAAAAACCCCCCCCACTCCTGGTCAGAATAGCCCAAGCTGGGCTATTTAAACTCACTAGCTGCACTTTACTAGCAAACCCCTGCTCCCGCCGCCCCTGGATTGAGACAAAAAAACCCAAGGCCTTTTTTGTGCCAACGAAATTAAAGAACATCTTGCACTCACATTTAAACACGGGAAATTTTTGGAAAGTAAAGGGCCTTTTTTGCCAGGGGGTTTTTGGATGACAAAAATTTTCAAAACTGCAAAACACATGGGGGTTTGGGAAAATTAAAAAAAAAAGAAAAAAAAAAAGACCCAGATGCTTATTTCATTATCTTCCAAAATAAAAGAATAAGAAAAAAACAAAATAAAATGGGTAAGTAAACTTCACTTAGGGACTGGCTAACTTTTCTCTCCTTTTTTTTTTTGAAATAACTACCCCCCCTTTCTACCCTAACCCACTTCCATACATTTCTAACTTGACTTTCCTTTTCCAAATTTTTTTTCAATAACTACCTTCTCCCTTTTCCTTGCTAAAATTACATACTAACTTTATACCTGTTCATTTACCTTGAATAACTCCCCAAATACCCAAACCCACCTACTGACGTACAACTAACTTTACACTTTTTTCCCAAATTTTCCTTAAAAAAAAAACCCCCCACCTAAAACCCCGCTGACTTACATACTAACTTTACACTCTTGTTCAATTTTCCTTGAAATGACTCCCCCCCTACCTAGCTGACTTACAAACAACTTTACACTCTTTTCCCCTTTTCCTTGAAATAACTACCCACCTACCTAGCTGACTTACTAACTTTACACTCTTGTTCATTTACCCCCTTAAAAAAACTACCCCCCTACCTAGCTGACGTATAATTTAAATTTAAAACTCTTGTTCATTTAAAACCTTTTAAAAACTACCCCCCTACCTACCTTTACGTACATACTAACTTTACACTCTTGTTCATTTACCTTGAAAAAAACTACCCACCTACCTAGCTGACGTTTCATTACTAACTTTTACACTCTTGTTCATTTACCTTGAAATAACTACCCACCTACCTAGCTGACTTACATACAACTTTACACTCTTGTTCATTTACCTTGAAATAACTACCCACCTACCTACCTACCTAGCTGACTTACATAATAACTTACTGCTTTTATTTTACCATTGATTGTTGTTGATGTTTTCCTTTTTGATTAAAAAGGTTCTTTGGAATGTTTTTATATGTATCCCCTCCCCCCTCCCAGGTAGGAGTTGGTTGGTTGTTTTTTTTCTATTTTGAATGAAAATACAGCTGTATGTTTTTGTCATCCACAAACTTCACTGCCATACATTATTTTTTTCTGTCTGTCTGTCTGTCTGTCTGCCTCTCTGTCTCTGTCTCTCACTCTCTCTCCCCCCCCCCCCCCCCTCTCTTTCCCCCCTCCTCTCTCTTCCCTCTCTCACTCCTCTCTCTCTCCCCCCCCCCTCCTCTCTCTCTCTCTCTCCCTCTCTCCCCCCCCCCCCCTCTCTCCCCTCTCCTCCCCCTCTCCTCTCCCCTCTCTCCCTCCCTCTCCCCCCCTCTCCTCTCTCCCTCTCTCTCTCTCTCCCTCTCCCTCTCCTCTCTCTCCTCTCCCTCTCTCCTCCCCCTCTCTCTCCTCTCTCTCTCTCTCTCTCTCTCCTCCTCTCTCTCTCCTCTCTCCTCCCCCCCCTCTCTCTCTCTCTCTCTCTCTCTCTCCTCTCTCTCTCTCTCTCTCCCCCCCTCTCTCTCTCTCTCTCCCTCTCCCCCCCTCTCTCTCTCTCTTTCCCCCCATTCTCTCCATCAGTATACTGACCAACTCCTCCCCCCCCCCCCTCCTCCTCTTTAAGGGAGATATTTTCATTCCCAATGTTTCATTTCCTCTTTCTTTTTCTTCTCTTCTTATGAGGCTTGTTCCTGTTCTCTCTCTGTCTCTCTCTGTCTCTGTCTCTGTCTTTCTCTGTCTCTCTTCTTCTCTTCTTCTCTCTCTCTTCTCTCTCTCTCTCTCTCTCTCTCTCTCTCCTCTCTCTCTCTTCTCTCTCTCTCTCTCTCTCTCCTCTCTCTCTCTCTCTCTTTTGCTTCTGAAGTTGCTTGGCATCTCTTCTCTCTTCTCTCTCTCTCTCTTTCATTCTCTTCTCTTTCTCCCCTCTCCCCCCTCCCCTCTCTCTTCTCTATCTCTCTCCCTCATATCTCTCTTTCTCTCTTCTCACCCTTTCTCTCTCTCTCTTTCTCCCTCTCTATCTCTCTCTGTCTTCTTGCTCTCTCCTCTCCTCTCTCTCTCTCTATCTCTCTTCTCTCTGCTCCCCCTCCACTCTCTCTCCTCTCTCCATCTCCCTCACCTCACTCATCCTCTCTTCATTTTTTTTTGCTTTGAAGTTTGCTTGGCATTTTTATTCAAAACAATTTTTGGTCTTGTGTATGTGTGCTTCATCTTTTCCCCGCTCCCCCCCCCCCCCTCCCCTCTTCTTTTGTAAGTGAGGTGAACTCCCTAATAAGAAATGTGTGGTGTTTTTTGGCCAGCCCTTTCTCTCTCCTTTTCTCCCTCCCTACCCCTCTTTTCTGTGCCTCCCTCTCCCCTCTGCCTTCTCTCTATCTCTTTTTGTGTGAATCCCCCCTCACCACCCTCCCTCTCTCCATCCCCTCCCTCCCTCCCTTTTATTTTTTTTTGGGGGGGATTTTTAAAATTTTATACCACTTTTTATGTCACAACAGATTTCTCTGCATGAAATTCAAGCTGCTCCCCCAGAGAGAGCGTTTTGCCACAAGTGCAGCGCCACCCTTTTTTTTTTTTTTCTTTTCCTGTCTGCAACTGTATTTGTTTTCCTATCAGAGTGGCTTTTTTGCACAGAATTTTGTCAGGGACAACCCTCTTGTTGCCATGTTGTTGGGGTTTTTTTTACATCTCTAAATTCTGATGTGTAACACAAACCATGACCTCAGTTTATCATCTCTTCCGAAAACTGGCAACCCAGACCACCACTCATGGTCTAATGGATGGGGAAAGTTTTGGACCCAATTGGGATTCAAACCACCGCACACTCGATCTGGACTTTTCGCTCTCTAGGTGGGCGCGTTACCTCTAGACCACCGACCCACCCTTTCCCTATCTCTTATTTTTGTGTGCCACCCTCTCCCTCCCCCTCTCTGCCCTCCCCCTCTCTCCCTCCCCACTCACCCTTTCTCTCTCCCTCCCTATTGTGTGCCCCCCCCCCTCTTCCTCTTCCTGTCTTTCTGTTTATGTGCCTCTCTCCCTCCCCATCCATGCTGTCTCCCTTCCTGTCCCTCTTTGTGTGCCTCCTTTTCCCTCCAACTTCTCCCTATCTCTCTTTTTTTATGCCTCTCTCCCTCTCTCCTTCTCCTCCCCCCTCCCTCTCTCCTTCCTCCCTCCCTCCCTCCCTGCCTGCCTGCATCTGGATGCTCCTTGTTGGGTGTTGTTGTTGTTGTTGTTGTTATTCTTATGATCATTATGTTCTGTCTGTTGGTGTCTAGGTTTTCTACCTCCACCCCTATCCAGCATGTCGTGGAAAGACCAGGAGTTGTCAGGTGTGTGGTGCTTTGTTTTTCCTCCTCTTCCACCCTTATCTATGTATTTATATATCTCTATCTATCTATCTATCTATCTATCTATCTTCTATTGTTTCTATTGTTCTATCTATCTGTTGTTTCTATCTATCTATCTATCTATCTATCTATCTATCTATCTATCTATCTATCTATCGTTATATCTATCTATCTATCTATCTATCTATCTATCTATCTATCTATCTATCTATCTATCTATCTGTTGGTCTATTTATCTATCTGTCTATCTGTTGGTCTGTCTATCTATCTAGCTAGCTAGTAGTATCTTTCTGTCTGACTATCTACCTATCTATCGTTTATCTATCGTTCATCTATCTTTCTTTCTATCTATCGTTCTATCTATCGTTCTGTCTATCGTTCCATTATCGTTCTATCTATCGTTCTATCTATTGTTCTATCTATCAGTTCTATCTAGTTGTTCTACTATCGTTCTATCTATTGTCTATCTAGCTAGCTAGCTATCTGTCTATCGTATCTATCGTTCTATCTATCGTTCTATCTATCGTTCCATCTATTGTTCTATCTATCGTTCTATCTATTGTTCTCTATCTAGCTAGCTAAGCTATCTGTCTATCTATCTGTCTATCTATTCTATCTATCTACCTATCTATCTATCTACTATCTATCTATTGATCTATCTATCTATCAAATCTTTATCTTTCTTCTATCTACTATCTTTTTCTATCTATCTACCTATTCTACCTATCTATCTAACTATGTATTCTATCTATCTTCTATTCTGTCTATCTATCTATGAATCTATCTATCTACTTATCTATCTATCTCTATCGATCTATCTACCTACCTATACTATCTATCTATCTATCTGTCTATCTATCTCTCTACCTGTCTATCTACCCTTATCTTATCTATCTATCTATCTATTGATCTATTATCTATCTATCTATCTATATCTATCTATCTATCTATTTCTCCTGGAGTTAACATCAGTGCTGACTCCACTCTCCCCCAAAGTCCTTCGGATGAGACCTTAAACCAAGGCCCTGTGTGCGAACGCACGCAGAACATCTTGCGCACACGTTAAATCCTGTTCCACTTTTCGTAAGAGTAGGCCATCGTGTGCTGGTGGGAACAGATGACATTTACAAAAACGCATACACACGGGGATTGGATGTAAAAAAGCACAAGAGTGCTTATTCCATTATCCTCGATATAAAAGAATAAATAAATGAATAAATAAATAAATTATCTGATCTAAGTATTTATCTAAGTATCTATCTGTATCTATCTATCTGTCTATATCTATCTATATCTATCTATCTATCTATCTATCTATCCCTTAGTCTGGCGACCATGGGGGCACCCCTGAAGACTTGACAACCAGTTCCCTCCATTTCTCTCTCTGTTCTGCCTTTCTCAAAATTTTGATGAGTTCTAGGCCTGTCCATTCGCTGATGTTGTCCTCCCATCTCTTCCTTGGTCTGCCTCTTTTTTCTTCCTCTTTGGACAGTGCCTTGCAGTATTGTTTTTGCAAGTCCTTTTGATCTTGTGACATGCCCGTACCATTTAAGTTTACGCCTCTTCCCCTTCCTGATAAATCGTAGTCATCAGATGGAGAGTGCTCTCTCAGTGCGCACTTCTTTGCTTGGCTTTGAGTTTGGGGTTTTTTGTTGGTTTTGTTTCTGTTTTTTTGTTTGATTTATTTCAGGGGGGGGGGGGGGGGGGGGGGGGGTTGTGTGCGTGAGGTGCGTGTGTGTGTCGTGTGTGTGTGTGTGTGTGTGCGTTCGCGCACATGCATGTGTTGGGGGAGGTGAGGGAGTGGGGGGGGGGGGGGGGGTGATAGTTTTAAATGCCCTCAGTGCTTTTTTGTTTTGTGGTTTGTCATCGTCTTGTGTGTGTGAGTGTTTTCTCTGTTGTGTGTGTGTGTGTGTGTGTGTGTGTGTGTGTGGTGTGTGTGTGTGTTGTGTGTGTGTGTGTGTGTGTGTGCTTGTTTTGAGAAAGGAAAGGAAGGAGAGAATGTCAAAATTCCTTATGTATGTATGTATGTATGTATGTATGTATGTATGTATGTATGTATGTATGTATGTATGTATGTATGTATATATTATTTATAGAGAGAGAGAGAGAGAGAAATTTTTTAATCATAAGTAAGGATTCCTGAGTATGTTACTGTTTCCTGCCCCATGCCTATTTGTGGAGTGCGACCTTTGTGTTCCTTGTTTGGTTGCCTTCCTTGACTGAATGGAAGACCACTGCCCTTGTACATAACATCATTTCAAGTGTAGATTGCGTGCATGTGTGTGTTTGATTTTTGTTCCCCAGTTTGGTTTTTTTCTTCTTTTTTTTGTTCTTTTGATAATGTTTGATTGATGTTGATGCCCTTCAAGATGTGCTTTGTGAACTTTCAAAAGATAGGAGTCATTTTCAAAGAGTGCAACATAATTTTAGGTTGCTTGCTTGAAAAAAGTGTTTTATAGATGGAGTTGAACTGCTCTGCATCTACTAATCAGGCATAATATGACAGTAGGTCAACTTTATCTATATGCACCAATTCAGGCATGAATGTAACACTATGTCTTCTCTCTCTATATGGACCAATCAGGAATAATATGACACTATGTCTACTCTCTCTTATATGGACCAATCAGGAATAATATGGCACTATGTCTACTCTCTCTATATGGACCAATCAGGAATAATATGACACTATGTCTACTCTCTCTTATATGGACCAAATCAGGAATAATATAGACATCTATGTCTACTCTCTCTCTAGATGGACCAATCAGAAAAAATATAACAGTCTGTCAACTTTCTCTTTATGGACCAATTAGGAATCATATGACAATTTGACTTCCTGTACACATACCTGTGGGCAATAATGTAACATTTTGACTTCCTATACATGCACCAATCAGGACTAATGTGACATTTTGGCTACTTATGGTACACCAATCAGGAATGATGTTACATTTAGACTTCTGTATATACACCAATCAGGAATTATGTAACACATTTGAACTTCTGTGTGCACCAATCAGGAATGATGCAACATATCAACTTATTTATGCACCAATCAGGAATGATATGATATTTTGACTTCTTATACATGGCACCGATCAGGAATGACGTAACATCTCAACTTCTGTTTACACACCAATCAGGAATGCTGTAACATGTCAACTTCTGTTCGTGCACCAATCAGGAATGCTGTAACATTGGAAGTTGTGTGTGTGCACCAATCAGGAATGACACACCTCCAGTACCCTCGCCACTCCAACCCGACACAAGTGCCGCCTCTACCGGCCGGGCAAGCAACGCAAGAAATGGCCATTCCCAACGATCTGATTGGCTGCATCATCGGCAGAGGGGGACAGAAGATCAATGAAATCAGGTACTTCTTTCTTTCTTTCTTTCTTTCTTTCTTTCTTTCTTTCTTTCTTTTTTTTTTTATTTATTTATTATCTTTGATATTGAGGATAATGGGATAAACACTCATGTGCTTTTTTTACATCCAGTCCCCGTGTGTATGCCGTTTTTTAAAAAAATCTTGTCATCTGTTCCTGCCGGCACGTAATGGCCTACTCTTATGAAAAGTGGAGCAGGGTTTAATGTGTGTGCAAGATGTTCTGCATGCATCCACACATGGGCCTCGGTTTATAGTCTCATCTGAAGGACTTGTGGAGAGGGGGGGGGGGAGGTGAGTCAGCACTGATGTTATCTGAATGTCAAAATCCTTCGAATGAGACTATATACAGAAGCCCAGTTTGCCAATGCATGCAGAACATATTGTGCACATATGAAAAACCCACTCTGCCTTTCAGAAGAGTAGGTAGCCATTGTGTGCTGGTAGGAACAGATGGCAAAGGGAAAAAAAACAGTATGCACACAAGTGTCGTGTTTAGACACCATCCACAAAGTCGGAATGCGGCTACCTAAATGGTTGTTTTGGGGGGGGGGGGGGGGCAGGCACAGTTGCATACACATCTCAGAACTCTAGCTGAGGATAAAAGAAAAAATCTTTAATATCCAGCATTTCAGCAAATTTTGCGGGAAGTCTCAGAACAGAAAATGCTGCAGCATTGTCAATCGGTGTGGAGATTCACTGTGGAAAACCAAAGCATTATTGTATCTCTTGCCTGTCAATGAGCGCAGAATATACAGAGAATGCAACAGCATCTTAAATCTGTGGGTATGCATGCTTGTGGGTAGATGCATGCATACCTGCTTGAGTATGTTAGTGGGTAGATGGGTGTGTGTTCATATGAATTAAAACAAATAGTGAAAGAACAGTGCTGGGCTGAAAGAAGGATGATATTTTAGAAATATGTCAACATGCTTAAAGTGAGTGATATGTAATTTTAAATGACAGTGTGTGTTTTACGTCATGTAGTGCAGTAGAGAGACATTTTTCTCTATGTAATTTGACAAGAAAGGTTTTAGGTTGTATATTTTCCAAGCCAAAAGTATCGTCAATCTTTTTATCTTGTTTTTTTCTTTTTTTTTTTGGTCAGTGTGTCCAGACTACATAGAAAACGTGATGACAGACTTTTTATATGTGTGATGTTTCCTAAGTGAAAAGCATTGTTGATTTTTTTATGAATTAAATTTTTTTTTATGTAATTGGACAAGCAAGGTTGTATGTTATATGTTTTCCAAACCAAAAGCATCATTGATCTTTTGCTTCTTTTTTTTTTTTTTTTTTTTTTTGGTCAGTGTGCCCAGACTACACACAAAAAAACACAAGACAAACTTTATGACCTGTGCATGGATGTTTCCCAATCCAAAAGCATTATTGATCTTTTTATGAATTAAAAAAAAATTTTGTCAATGTGCCCAGACTACATACCAAAAAACACAAAGGCAACCTTCTTGATCTGTGCATGGATGTTTCCCAAGCCAAAAGCATTATTGATCCTTTTTTTCTTTTTTTCCCTGCCATGTGCTCATCACCACAGACAAGTCTCAGGAGCCAACATCAAGATCTCCAACGCGGAAGACGGATCGGCAGACCGCAAAGTGACCATCACGGGCACGCCCGAGACGATTGGTTTGGCGCAGTACCTGATCAGTACCAGGTTAGTGCAGCAGTCCTGCTATTCCTCCTACCCCCTGGCCCATAGATGAACCCTTCACCTCTGCCTGCCAGCCTGCCTGCCTGCTGCCTGTAGCGCTGAGCGCGCACAGGGGCCTGGCTGTGGGCTATGCTGCGCTGTAAAGCTTTGACACTGAACAGGCAGGGAGTCAGAGTGTCGCCCTGAAGTATGCTGTCAGGGATTGAGGTTTTGGGTGGGGGGAGGGATTTATGGGAAAGTTTTTGGCTTCTTTGCTTGCTAGAGGGAGGGAGGGGGTGGGGGGGTTGGTCCATTATTGAAAGCAACGAGTGATAAGAAAGCAAAGCGCTGTTGGTGATGAAGTGGAGGCCTGAGGTCTGTGATGAGGTCAGCAGCACCAAGAATCAAATGCCCTAGAAATGTCTTTTTCTATTTACACACGCGGCACAGTTTTTTTGTGGTTTTTTTTATGACATTGTAAGCTTTAGTCACTTCGTTTTCTAGTCGTGAAATTTTCTCGCTATGTTGAAATTGTTTTGGTTTTGTTGGGGAAGGGAGGAGGGGGAGGGGGCTTATCCTGCCTTTAAAGGCAGCTATATTCTGTTTACTGAGGCTTGACTGAAAGGTGTGTTTGATTGTAGATGAGGTTGTTCGATCGGTCAAGGTGACTGCTTTATAGTCGATAGTTCACGTTTCGTTGGTAGACGTGGCAATGTTCGGATGCATGATCAGGGATCAGTTTCACCTATCAGAATCTGCCTCAAGTCCAGCAGAAATAGCAAGGGCAACGTGTCCATCTGTCAGTGCAAACAGCGAGCCTCTGACTCTGCTTACATAACTACAGTTAAAAATGGCAGCAGCAGCATCAGCAGACAACAAAAACCATTCAAAGAGAAAAGATGAAATGCCCTTTTTTTTTGTAAATGTGGATGGCTTGCGAAAACTAAAAACAAAAATCTGACACATATCGAAATCACTTTTGGGTTGGATTTCTTTTTTTTTAACATACTCTGGCAAGCAAAGATTTCAACTTGTTTGAATTTTTTTGTGGTTGTGGATTTTTTTTTTTTTTAAACCTGATACTGGCTCGTATTGTGGCTGGCTGCTCTAAACTGGTTGTGTTTAAATGTAATGATGATGATGATGATCATGATTATGATGTGGAGCGCATTGTACATTGCTGTGCTGGGATGTGTGGGGTTAGAGACTGTAGGTCAGTTTTGTGATTCGCCACTCTGCTGCTGCCTGGCTGATGACTGCAGGCACCCAACATGCCACCTTCCGAGACCCAGGACAGCACCCGGAACTTTCCATCACATGGCGGAAGTCATCCATCCACTTTTGGGACCTCCACAAAGGCTGGGACACACCCCACTTCATCCTCGTTTTGGAGGTTTCGGGGTGGGGGGTGTGTGTTTTTTGCGCTAGCTACTTAAAGAAGACACCTTTTTTGTACATCAGAGGAAAACAGGAATAATTCATCCAAACAAATTTACTAATATCTGATCTAGACAAGAAAATCAAGGGACAGGTAACAGTTTTAGAAGAATGTTAACAGTTTGAGAGGGATGTTTTCCTCTGTAAGCACATGCGAGTCAGTGAGGGTGCCGTGGAAGATGAAGAGTTTTTGAAGCCCCAGAATTGTTTGTTGGTAGCTGTGTAGTTTTCAGAACAGGGTTGAAACTTAAGCTTGACAGTCTGTTGAAGTTGCCTGTTTAGGAAGTGGATTTTTAATGATTGTATATGATGCCCTTTTCATTTCTGTGAGACAAAAAAAAAACCACAAAAACAACCCAAGATATGGAAACTTTTTTTTTTTATCAGGTAAGACCCCCACATCCCACCTTAGGTGTGGTTAAGATGTAAAGCCTGCTGTAAATGCCAGTAAAAAGGTAAAAAAAGGTAAAGGTGTCCAGTAACCTGTATGGTCGTAGGGGAGCGAGGCATCAGAGACCTCAGCTTCTCTAGGGGCCAGCATGTTGAGGGCGGCACCCAACTCCTCTCCCTCGCTGCTTTACCTTCCCTGACCCTAAAGAGGGCAGGTACCCATTTACAACTGGGTGAACTGGGGGGACTTTACTGAAGCCAAGGACGCGCAAACGGTCACCCATCCAACTGGTAACCATGCTCGACGCTGCTTAACTTTACTGGGGGAAAGCGAGCGCTCTGACCACTGAGCTATCCCGCCCCCGAATGCCAGTAACAGTGCAAATTCTTTGTCAAATGCTCAGACAGCAACTGTTGTTCTGTTCTATGAGCAAAAATGTGTCGCTCTGCCATTAAGGAGCTGACAATTCAGGTCCAGTGATTCGAACTTTGGGGCATGGGAGAGATTGGTTATTTTTTGATGCTTCTGGAAAGAAGAAGGAGAACAGACTGAGAAGTGCAGGAGACAGACAAAAAGGAGGTGACAGAAGAAAAAGAACAAGACAGAAACAAAGAGACAGAGGAAAAGAGGGAATTCCTAGCACAGAATTTCCAGAAGGTGGGAATGCTATTTATACAGTCAGGTCCCCGGAAAGGATGTTCTGATAGAAAGGTAAAAAAACAAAAAAACTCTCAGTTAAGTCATCAGATAAATTGAAGATCATTGCAATAATAATCACACTCACACACACCCCCCACAGGCATACGTCCACATACAAGTGCATGCACATGTCCACACACACATGCACCCACACACACACGCACACATGCATGCACAAATGCACGCATGCACATGCCACACACCACGCACGCACGCACGCACAACACCCACCACACACACACACCACACACACACACACACACACCACACACACACATCACTCACTCACACACACTATGAATAGACGTGCACGCATGCTTGCATCTTTTGGGGGGCCTTTTAAAAATGCATGGCATGTTCTGTGGCTCTGGTATCAAAATCAACATAGTTTCCATCTTTTTTTTCAGTTAAATATAAAAACGAAAACAAAACTGATTTTGCACATGTTGTATAAAGCAAAGATGTTTCATTAGTTGAGGATTGAAATACCAGCTGTAAAAGTAGAAGAAATAAGAGCAAAATTATTTGTAAACCAGAAAACAAAACCAAAGAAAACAAAACCACAAAGAGAAATGTTATTTTTCTTCTGCACAAGATTGGTTAGGTTTGGTTTGGTTCTGTTAGAATCCCAGCGGAGCTATCCGATTTAGGGACCTGTACCCTCAACCAACCAACCAACCGCCTGTATAGCACGCACAAGATCAGAAAATAGTGTTGTATTATTTGTTAATGTGACCGTTAGTGTGTCTGATGTGTATGAACATGATTTTTTTGTGTATGTGTGTGCGGATACACTTTTCAAAAAGATGATTTCTTATGGGTTTTATTTTTCACCGCTTACGAGTTATACTTGAAGCAGCTGCAATTTTTTATCTCCTTCTGATATTATGCACTGTCCTGGGCTTGTCACCACTCTTTAAGTCTGAATTATTTTTGATCAAGGTGGTTGTGAATTATTGTCATGTTGTATCGTGAATCACTGTGTGTATGTATATTGATCAAACCGGGTAATGGACAGGATTGTTTGACCTTGTGCTTCTTTAATTTTTTTTTTTTAATCAAAGTGTTGTCGTTATATGATGTACTGCATTTGCAGATCTGTTATTGTACGTGTAACGGAGAGGAGGTAGGTTACCTCCCATCTCTGTAACAGATTACCTCCCATCTCTGTAACAGATTACCTCCCATCTCTGAAACAACAATCTCCAAGCTAAACAGCATGATCAGAAACAGCGAGGAATACGAGGCCTCTAAACAGAGGAGGTATGCGTTCTACATTTCACCGCATGCATGAAGCATAGCTTTGGAGTAAGCCTGAACTCTACCCATCCAAGGAAACACAGCCTCACACAACACAACCACTCACTCGGAAGAGACTATAAACTGAGGTCCCGTGTGCGAACGCACGCAGAACATCTTGTGTACACCTTAAATCCTGTTCCGCTTTCCGTAAGAGTAGGCCATTGTGTGCCGTTGGGAACAGATGACAAGATTAACAAAACTGCATACACATGGGGATTGGATGTAAAAAAAAGCACATGAGTGCTTATTCCATTATCCTCGATATAAAAGAATAATAAATAAAAAATAAATGAAACTCGCCTGCCCCAGTGTAGAGCGTGGCTTTACTCTTTTAACTCCTACCACAAGGGAGGCAAGTACAAAGCTCCCCACCCCTGCCCCCCACTCTACAGTCAAATAGATATCGTGGATGGAGTTTATAGTGGAATTTTTTTTTTTTAATGGGAGGGGGGGGGGATTGATGATCTACAAGTTGCTTCGTTATATGAAGTGTATCCCCCCACTTATGGGGCTTTTTATGGTTCAAAAGCAAAATGTAGGGGGATGGGAAAGCTTGGTGATCAGGGCACTTGCTTTCCCTAAGCTAATATCAGGCAGCATCGAGCGTAGTTACCAATTGGATGGGTGACTGACCGTTCACGCGCCTTGGCTTCAGTACAGTCCCCCCAGTTCACCCAGCTGTCAATGGTTACCTGCCCTCTTTAGGGTCGGGGAAGGTAAAACAGCGAGGGAGAGGAGATGGGCGCCGCCCTCAATATGCTGTCCCCTAGAGAAGCTGAGGTCTCTGACGCCTCGCTCCCCTGCAACCACATAGGTTATGGGACACCTTTACCTTCTAAGTGGTTTTATTGAATACCTGACATTGAAGCATTGATGGCTCATGAGGAAGAAAGGAACTAAATCAGTCAACCTCTTTCTACTGGTGGTATCTGTCTTAAAAGCAGTATGGTGGGAGAGGGAGGGGTGTCCTTTTTTTCAAGGTTTTTTTGGGGGTGGGGTTTGGAGGAGGAGGGGGTAGGTGGTTGTTTTTTTTTGGGGGGAGGGGGGGGAGTTATAAATATATAATTTGGGGGAGAGGGTGGAAGGTGCAATGAGAACAAGTTCAAGTAATTAATAATGTAGTGTGATCAACACACACACACACCCCACCCCCACCTCCAACCCACTCCCCTACTTTGCATTTCAAAAATATGGAAAGACCAAAAAAAAAAAACCCAAAAAAACAATTGAGAGACCTTTTTTTTTAACAGTCACAAGAGTGGTTTTTTTTTTTGGGGGGGGGGTTTGGGGGGGGGTTTGTATTACTATCACTTTGTGTGAAGTTTTTGTTATGTTGGTAGAGTTTATTACGTTGGAAAAAAAAGGGGGGGGTGGGGTGTCTTATAGTGTAGTTTTTGGTTGTTAATTAGGGGGGGAGGGGGGGGGGCATTTGATTTGGGCTTTGTGGGGGGTGGGTTAGGGGGGGTTGGGTTTGTTTTTTAAATTTTTGTCAGCATTAAAGCCCTGTGTTGGGGGAACTCTGTGGCTTTTTTTTCCTTTTTTTTAATGCCAACATACACTCGAAACTGACTTTGGATAGTAACGATTATTGTGACTCGGCTGTTTTGTAAATAGTTTTTTTTTTTCTTAATAAAAAAAAAACAAAAACAATAATCAATGTTATATACCGTGTGGTTTGCTGTGGCGATTTCTGTACCTTTGTAGTAGTAAAAGTTAGCCTTGTCTTCACCCATATAGCGCTGCATGCCAGGATTGTTCAGTTTTTTTTGCCGTAGGTAGTTAGGCGTTCGTTCACTTGTAAGCAGCACCACCACCTTGTTTCCAACAGGTCAGAGTTTTCCCCTCTTTTTTTGTGTAGTTCATCTATCCATATAACCAGCTCTCCAAGAAAACAAAACCCCAGCATTCTTCTCCGGAGTATATTTGACCCCTACCCCCTCCCTCCCCTCCCCCAAGTTTATGTACCCCGTGTTCAAGACCTGTAGATGACTTGGGAGAAAAACGCCAAGCAAGTAAGCAAGCATCCCGATTCCCCAACTGCCCTGTCCC
The DNA here is from genome assembly GCA_030674155.1 of Stramonita haemastoma. Lineage (NCBI taxonomy): Eukaryota > Metazoa > Mollusca > Gastropoda > Neogastropoda > Muricidae > Stramonita > Stramonita haemastoma. Next base: position 22,844,048 of record CM060343.1, read on the forward strand.
GATCCTGTCCCATCCTGACCTGTCCTGTCCCCATGTGTGACCTGATCTGGGTGTTTTGTGCAGTAAAATCTGATGGGACACTGCCTGGCTTGATGGCTTATATGGCTTTATGGCTCTCCCCCAAAGTCCTTCAGAATAGACTATAAAACGAGGCCCTGTGTGTGAACGCACGCAGAACATCATGCGCACACGTGAAATCCTGTTCCGCTTTTCGTAAGAGTAGGTCATCGTGTGCCAGTGTGAACAGATGACATTTACAAAACTGCATACACACGGGGACTGGATGTAAAAAAGCACAAGAGTGCTTATCCCATTATGCTCAACATAAAAGAATGAAATAAAATTTTTACAAAATAAATAGACTGTCAAACTTGCCATCGGCGGTTCCTCCCTGTCAGTCCCTAGCTGTCTGTTTGAGAGAGTTTCTGATGATGAGAGGAGGAAGAGGATTAAAAAAGAAGAAGAAGAAACAGATAAAGAAGAAGAAGAAGAAAGAGGCTGTCAATACTGTAAAAGGACTCAACTGGATCACAGACAATGGCAGAATGATTCTGGATGCGACAGACTGGAGAGAGTCCTAGTGCACAGTCATGAAGAAGGGAAGCAGGACAAAAACCAGGCCTGGCCAGAAGGAGAGAAAGAGAGAAAGGCTCCTGAGATTTCCATATGGACCCTCTTCTAGGAAAAGGTCTGGGTTCTCTTCCTGTGCTAAACCCCAGGTCATGTCACAGTGTGGGACATTTTCAGTATACTTCCCAAACCCGCCCGCCCCGTCTTTTAGTTTGCGCAAAATGATTGGATACGCAAAGTCTTCCACAGAGATTTGAACCCAGAGTCTGTGCTGCAGTCACCCGTAGGGCCAAACCCCCCCCACGCCCCCCCCCCCCCACCCCACCAACCCCCCACCCCTTGTGGACCTTGCTCCCAACCATGTGGAAATCGTCAGCAGTAGTAACCCAAACCTTAACCCACCAAACACCAAGTGCTGGTGTGTTTCTTCGTTCGATAGTCTGTCCACCCCAGTTTATTACCGCAGTTCAAAGTGAAAAAAAAAGAAAAGTATATCAGATGTTAACTCACGGGATCAAACTATGTGTACATAACCACTTTGACAAAATCTTTTAAAAAAAGAGAAGATATTATATTCAAATGGGAAATATATATGCCTCGTTGTGATCCGTAATTATGATTGTGCTGGAAAACTCAAAACTCTTTATGATTCAATGATTTAGCGTACAAGTTCTACTGGTGACAATGATCGGTTTTGAAGTGTTGCTTTGTGTGGTGGTTTGGGTTGTTTTTTGTTTGTTTTTGTTTTTGTTTTTTAATCTTCTCTCTCTCTCTCTTTGTTCTGCTCAATATATTTTTACACACAGAACAATGAATGTGATTTATTTTTGTAACTGAAGATCGGTGCAAATCAGGTTTTGATTATGGTGTATTACTGCACATGGCGCTTTTTTGTTTGTTTGTTTGTTGATGATAATATTATTATTGTATTAATTAATCAAGGAATGCAGTGTTGACTTGTTTGTGTCTTTGAAACGGTTTTATCAAACTATATCTAGCCATGTATTGTATCTAGCAATATTGAGAGAAAAAGTGAGAGTGTGTATGTATGTATGTATGTATGTGTATGGGTGCGTGTGAAAGGAAGCCACAAGGTGAATCATGTCGTCATTTCATGCACGAAGCACAGTACAGGGTAAACCGTCCTTTTTTTTACGGGAAGGGGGAACATTTTTATGTTGATTTTTTTTTTTTTTGGTTTGGGGTATTTTGTTTGGTTGTTTGTTTTGTTTTTATGGGTTGACAATATGTATAGATCAGTTTCTTGTTATGATTATATTCATCATTCAATTTTTCGACAGTGTTCATTTTTTTTAAATTTCAGATTGATGTTCAGGTTATGATTGTTGAGGGTTGTGTCTATTTTGTTTGTTGTTGTTTAGTATTGTACCTAACCACTTGTGAAAAGAAAATACATACATATTTGTTTGTTTTCGGGTGTTTTTTTGTCAGTGTAACCTTTATATGTGTAATTTCATTATCGTGTTCCATCTATACATGTGCTTTGTAATTCTATGTCGTGGATTTCAGTCTGATCTCTCTTTTGGAAACAAACCTTGACTGTTTCTTCGTTGTGTTTCCAACCTGTGTGTTGTATGTGTATTTGTATGTATGTATATATAAATATATATATATGTGTGTGTGTAAATTCATGTGCCAGTCCTGTTCTCTATGTTATACATGTAGAAGTTGTGTACGAAAGCGATGATGCACACACACACACACACACACACACACACACACACACACACACACACACACACACACACACACACACACAGAACGTTGAATTGAATGAAATAACCATGTTGTTTTTTTTGTTCTAATACATTGCTCTTGTTTTTTCTCTGTCCTTCTAGTTACCTACGTTGTCTTTTATAGATAAGTGCTTTTCTTTCTCTGCATGCTCTCTTTTGGCATGGGTGTTACTTGAAACTTTTGCTGCTGTGCTCGGGCATGGTTCTAACACCCCCCCACCCCCCCTCCTCTCCCCACCTACCTGCCAATGACTTGGAAAGCGATGGACCCCTAAAACCAAGACAATGTGTGGCAACCCCCCCCATTCCCCCTTTCAACTTTTTTCACCCTCCCCCCCCCCCCCCCCCCCCCCCCCCACTCCCCCCCCCCCCCCCCCCCCCCCCCCCCCCCCCCCCCCCCCCCCCCCCCCCCCCCCCCTCCCACGGCAATTTTGCCCCTGCTTTTTGTGTACCACCTACTGATCATAATGGGTGTGAGATGGCATTATTATTATTATGATGATGATGAATGGAACTGTGTTGATTGTAATGAATGTTTAATGACATTACATCAGTTGCGATTGATTGTGGTGGGTGGTGTAATGGCATTACAGTGACATTACATCAGCCTCGATTGATCATAATGGGTGTGTAATGATGTATAATGCATTACATCAGCCTCGGTTGATATATGGGTGTGTAATGATGTTATAATGGCATTACATCAGCCTCAGTTGATCATGATGGGTGTGTAATGATGTTATAATGGCATCACATCAGCCTCAGTTGATCATGATGGGTGTGTAATGATGTTACAATGGCATTACATCAGCCTCGGTTGATCATGATGGGTGTGTAATGATGCTATAATGGCATTACATCAGCCTCAGTTGATCATGATGGGTGTGTAATGATGTTACAATGGCATTACATCAGCCTCAGTTGATCATGATGGGTGTGTAATGATGTTATAATGGCATTACATCAGCCTCAGTTGATCATGATGGGTGTGTAATGATGCTATAATGGCATTACATCAGCCTCAGTTGATCATGATGGGTGTTGTAATGATGTTATAATGGCATTACATCAGCCTCAGTTGATCATGATGGGTGTGTAATGATGTTATAATGGCATTACATCAGCCTCAGTTGATCATGATGGGTGTGTAATGATGTTATAATGGCATTACATCAGCCTCAGTTGATCATGATGGGTGTGTAATGATGTTATAATGGCATTACATCAGCCATGATTGATCATAATGTGTGTTGTAATGACATTACATCAGCCTCAGTTGATCATGATGTGTGTTGTAATGACATTACATCAGCCTCAGTTGATCATAACGGGCCTGTAATGACATTATAATGACATTATATCTGCCTCTGTATCGATCAATACAGATGTGGGATGAGATAATAATCATGACCTGTGCTGATTGTAACGGTTCCTGTAATGACATCGTAATGGCATCATTACATCTGCCTCTGTATGGATCAGAATACCTAGAGAAGAACATAGACATACTCTCATCTCCCTGGCCTGGTGTTTAATTCACAATGTTGGTGGTGTCTTTTAACCTCTTGGTTGGGGAACGTGGCTTAATCCCCTCATCCGAAAACAGCGATTTTTTTTTTTTTTGGTCTCGTTTCGTTTGCCAGGATTCTTCAGATTCTTGATCGTGTTCATACAGTTTGATTTCTTTTTGGGTTGGAAAGAATCTCTGAACGATCTCATGGATCGGTATTGATTTAGCTAAAGATGTGTTTGTATGTGACGCGATTCTGTCAGTACACGTTTGCACAGTTGTGACATCGTCGTCAGTTACGTTAGTTGAGGTAGGATGTTGAAGAACGCACAGTTTGTTGCTATGTTAAAACAGCGAAGAAAAATGAATAGATGTTCTGTATAATCATGTCCAGTTTTGCACACTTTAAGCATGCAATTATGTACTTAAAAATGGTTGAAACTATCTGATAATGTCTTGTATATGATCAGCTCTTGAGGGTCCTTCTTTTCTTCTTTTTTTTTAACAGGTTTGTTAGTTTAGATGTTTGATCTTTAGAACTCTCTCTCTCTCTCTCTCTCTCTCTCTCTCTCTCTCTCTCTCTCTCTCTCTCTCTCTCTCTCTCTTTTTCTTAGAATATGTTGTTGCTTCTGTTTCTTGAATATCGAAAATCATGTCATATTGTACAGTCTCATGTTAAAACTAGTGGTAAGCAAATTTATGGGGAAATTGAGCAAGAACATAGGTTACTACTATTTAAATTCTTACAGATAATTTATCACTTATTTAAAAAAGAAAACCCAACCAAGTAACTTGTGATGTATATTATTACGATGGAAATGGTAGTGTTGATACTTTTAATAAATTGTTGATATGTAATATGCTGGGAGAAGAGTAAAGTGCCAATGCCTTAAGTTTCTTTTATGTGATAATTCTGGTAAAAGATGTGTTTCTGTTCTATCAGTTAAAAGTGTCAAGTCTTCTTTAAAAATGAAATTATGAAGATCAAAGTAAAACCAATTTGGATTTCAATGTATTCACATGTTCATTTGATGATTTTTTTTTTTTTTTTTTTTTTTTTTTTTTTTTTTTTTTTTTGCTTTCATGGTTAAGGTTGGTCGTATACCTGTAAGTTATTTGATTTTGTTGAGATTTATTTTCATATATACTTTATATTTTTTGTATTCTGAATTCTTGGATGGACTCCCTGTTGACCTCTCACCCCCTGACCCCTCATCTGTTGACCCCTGCAATGTACCTGCATACTTGCATTACTCACGGCACGTTGATTGTCTCTGTTGTCAAACAAATGCACACCTTGCATCAAATTTTTTTTTTTTTTTTTTTTTGGTCAAAGTAGAAGTAAAGAAGGAAAAAGGCCTGTTTATAATTATCATGGTGGCTTACATAAGAATCGTTCCCCCCTTCTATTTTTCTGTGCAAAATTGCCTCAATGTTTGTTTTTTTACATCATCACAATCGGTTTGCAAAAAAAACAAGAAACACCAACTAAAACCCCAAATAAACGCCACATGTGATTGAAAGCGTTACCGTTGCATCTGTATTTGTATGCGGTGTTCGTTTGTCCAAAAGTCTGTGACTTTCTACAGATAACTCTCAGTAAAGGCTTCCTCAGATAAAGCAATTTTTTGGGGGGGTCCTTTTTTGTGCAAGAGATTTAACAGAGTAAACTGTCGCATGGGAGGGGAGGGAGGGGGGGGGCGAATTTTTGCAGCTTATGCTGGAACCGAAAAATTTCTTGAGCAATGCAAGAAAACCAGTGGTGCTAGATTGGTGTGAACGCTTGCAAATGTGTTTCTTCATACACACTGTGTGTGTTGTGTGTGTGTGTGTGCGTGTGTGGCGTGCGTGTGTGTGTGTGCACATATTGGAAGCATGCATGTTTTTATCATGGGGCACTGACTGAACTTGGAAACAGTATTTGAGGCAGAACAGCAAAGTTATTTCATCATCATGGGATGGGCCCTGGAACAGATAAGGGTTTGGAGTTTTGTTGTGTTTTGTTTTGTTTTTGTAATGAGAAAAGAAACAGCTAAAGAAATTTGCTCTAGTCTTTGTGGTGCTAATTTCAGGGGGGTGGGGTTTGGTTTGCATGGGATTTTTTTTTTCATCTAAAAAAAAAAATCGAAAAAGAGAAAGAGAGATTTGATAAAGGAAGTCAGGGGGGATAGAAAAAGAGAGATTTGAAAAAAGGAATAAGAGAAGTGGGAGTGGAAGCAGCAACAGTTTTCCCCCAGCAACGAGAAAAGCCATTTGACACGGATAAGAAACGTGTGGAAAGGGAAACAACATTTGATTTCTGAGGCGAGGGTTGTGTGTGTGTGTGTGTGTGTGTGCACCACTGCAAGTCGCTCCTAGTGCTGTCCCCTGCTTGGAGCAGATGCACAGGCAAATTGTAATCATCTCGGCTTCCTCACACTAACGTGTGCTACAGAGGATTGGAAAGGTGATTTTATTGGAAAGACAGCTTGTCTGGGTGGGTCAGTGTGGTGAGGTGGGGGGTGGGGGGGGGGGGGGGTGCTTGCATCTGCTGTGAGGGAGTGGGGGAAGTGGTGTCTGGATTTTGTTGTTGTTGTTGTTTTTTATTGATATCTGTGTCATTATTTGAAATGTCTGTGTTCAGTTAATATTTTTGAATGGCAGTTTTAGATTGTGAAGGGCTGGTGTCTGTGTGTGTTTGATAAATCAGATTTTTTTTTTCAATTTCTATTTGTGTTAGTGTGTGTGTGTATATATATATATATATATATATATATATATATATATATATATATATATATATATATATATTATATATATACACACACACACACACTCATACATATGTACATGATTGTTTTTGATCGTGTTATTTCGATGCATTTCTGCCGAATATATTTTTTGGGTTCAGATGTTTTTACATTGATTTTATATATTTTTGTAAGATGTGAAATGTTCTTGTAATAATACAAATAACAATAATTTTAAACAAGGTTGTGGTGAACATAACATTTCACAACCTTTTTTTTTTTTCCCTTTCCTGTACATTGTGTGTTATTTCATATCACAACATCATGTTTTGAGTATTAAACATGGATATTTTTGTAAAAGATTTTTTTTTCCCCACTGTATACATTTTTTTGGTTGTTGTCAATATGTTTCATCGTTCAGTGTGGGCACCTTTTTTTTTTTTTGTATCTTGTGTAATTTATTTGATGGTAAAGATATTTGCATAATGCAAATAAGCAGCAGCAGCAGCCAATCAGAGCCAGTTATCAGGATGACAGGCATTGTCTAATTTTCTGTCAGTTCAAGAAAAAGAAAAAAAGCCAGCATCATTGGGTGTCATTTGTTTGTGAAGGGACAGGATCAGGGTTGGGATCCAGTTCCGACCCCGATTCAAAGATCGGTCGATAAACTGCCCTAGATGTTTGTCTTCTTGTTCACCAAATGGGTCACCATTTTTTGCTATTGCTTCATATTGTCAGTGATCGGGCTGGTGTGTGTGTGTGTGTGTTTGTTATGACGTATAATTATAAACTGTTGTTGGAGGAAGATTTTCTGATGACTTGGAAGATTTCGTACATTTTGAAACGAAAGTGAACGTTGTGAACATTCGGTAACAGTAGATAGATGTAAGTGTGTGTGTGTGTGATAACAATTTGTTGGATGTAGGGTGAGTGAGTGATTGAGAGAGCTCAAGCTAAACATCGACACTGTGTAGAAGTGTGTGTGTATGTATTGGTGACGTCTTGCTCTGTCTGCAGTTGTAGGTCGATCTGTCTGTCTGTGATGAGGTGGGGGGGGGGGGGGGGGGGGGGGGGCAGCGTGTTGTGTGTGGTGTCTTCTTGTCTTAGCTCTGCCGTTGTATTAGTAGTGGTTAAAACTTTTGCTTGGCACCTCTCTCAACAGCCTCTTTCTCTCTCTGTCTCAGTGTCTGTCTGTCTGTCTGTTTTGGCCTGTCTCTGTCTGTAGGTCTCTCAGTGTCTGTGTCTTTCTTTCTGTCTGTCTGTCTGTGTCTTTCTGTCTGTCTGTCTGTCTGTCTGTCTGTCTGTCTGTCTGTCTGTTTGTGTCTGTCTGTCTGTCTGTCTGTCTCTCTCTCTCTCTCTCTCTCTCTCTCTCTCTCTCTCTCTCTCTCTCTCTCTCTCTCTCTCTCTCTCTCTCTCTCTCTTCTCTCTCTCTCTCTCTTTTATGTTCTTGATAGGGGATAAAAAAAACTTCAGCAATCTAGAGAATGTGGACTTAATCTTCTCTTTTTTTCCAGCACAAATGTGACAGTTTCTCTTTAACCCTTTGTTTCATTTCAGAAAAGGTTGTTGTTGTTTTTTCACATGTTTAATGATTTTATATTTACAAAATGTTCTACAAGAGTTTTGTGCTTCTCAAACTGTATTTTAAAAAAATTGATAAGGCATGTGACAAAATATACAACGGTTTATATCTTTGATTGTTTCCGATATTGAAAGGACAATCGTAGAATGATGACAATACTTGTTTGCAAACTGTGGGTCATAGTGTGTTTACCTTTAGTGTGTTACTTCATAGGTGTATGTGTGTATGTATGTAGCTTACATGACAAGAAGTTGCTGAAACGAATTCTGAAACATCTACCTACCTGTACTGAAACAGAGCTGTTGAAACACGTACATAGCCTGTGCTGTTTTGTCTCTCAAGCTTTGCAGTTGTTGTTTTTTCAGACCATCAGAAAAGAAAGAAAGAAAAAAAAAAGGTTGATGTTGATGGATTTGTGTTTTCATTGTTTGATTAAGAGCGATAGATGTGTTGTTGTAGATATTTTATTTATACACTTTGTGGAGGGACTCTGAAGACAGATCATGGATCCAACTGAAATCACACGACTTCTCTCTCATAACGTATAACAAACCTATCTCTTTTACTTTTTTTTTTTTTTAAAAGATAACGAAACAAAATTCACAACCCCACCAAAACCAAACAAAAAATCCAACGATGAGAATAAACCGGTGAATCACGACATCCCAAAACACTTTTTTTGTGTGGAGTGGCTTGGGAGCGAGGGAAGGGTGCCCCCTTAACCCCCACACCCCACCTCCAACCTCTTCTTTTTTTTTTTTTTGTCCTCCCTCCCTCCATAGATTTTTGACTTGTATGTACTGTCCTCCTCCCTTCAAGCAGAGAGTGAGTGTGACCCGATAGATGGAACTCTCTTCCATAACACATAGTAGCAGCGTGGTTTCGTTTTTCTTTCTCTCTCTCACTTTCTCTCTTTCCTCGGAAGCATGTGCAGAGGGACAGGTAGACACAGTGTAGGTGAAGACTTGGAAATGTGGTAGAGAGACACAAAGAGAGAGAGAGCGGTAAGGTGTAGCAGTAGCCTTCAGTTCTTTTGTCCTATTTCGTCTTAACCATACTCCCCTCCTCCCTTACCCCCTTCCCACTCCTTTACTGTTTTCCCAGTGTGAATTTCAGTGTCCATGAATGGGTTATCTGCCTGGGGTTTGGGTTGGGAGGGTGGGGTGGGGGGTTGTTGTTTTGTTTTTGTATTTTTGTTGGGTTTTTTTTTGGGGGGGGGGTGTCTGTGTATATATAATATATATATATATGAGATATCAGTCTCCTCCCATTTCCTGTCCTTGCCGCTTTTGTGTGTGCCTGTCCTTACTTACTTACTTAAACCGTGCCCTGCGACATAGATCCCCTTTTGTTGTTTTTTTTCCTTAACATCAGAATTTTTCGTTATTTCCCCCCCACCCCTACCTGCTCTCTTGCACTCCTTTTGTTATGTACCCCTACCACCACCACCATTATACCTTCTGGTCCCATTATTGCTCCTCCTCCTCCTCCTCCTCCTCCTCCTTCGCTCTTTTGGTGTTCTGGATTTGTCAACTCTCATTTTGGGGGAATGCTTCCTACCACCCTATTTTTTTTCTCCTCTCTCCCTCTCTCTCTCCCGTACTTCGCTGCACCCATTGCTGTGTTTTAACTTTTACGCTCTATCTTCCCTCCCCCCCTCCCCTCCTCCCATTTTCTTCTCCTCCCCTCTCTTCTCCCAGCCTCACATTTGTTATGGAGTAACCCTCACCCTCCTTCCACTGCCACCACCACCACCACCTCCACCACCACCGCTACCACTGTCACACCGGTTGCTGCCAGCGTGGTTCTTTTTTTTTTTTTTTTTTTTTTTTGCGCCAATGTTGCCATGTCTGCCACATGACGGCTCTCTAAAAAAAGTTCTGTGGGCATGATCTGTCTTTGGTTTCGACTTTTTTTTGTTTTTTTTTTCCAACTCTTTTTTTTCCTTTTGAATGTATTCATATAGCCAAGAGAGTTGTCATATTATTATTATTATCATTATTATCGTTATTATTTTCTTTTGGGTTTTTTTTTTTCTTCTTGTCACAGTGGATTTGTGTTTTTGTCTAATACATTTTTTTTTGTCCTTCCTTCCTTCTTCCTTCCTCTTTCCTTCCTTCCTTCCTTCACCCACCCTCCACCACCCACCCACCCACCCACCTACCCTACCCACCCACCTATCCACCTACCTACCTACCTACCTGCCATCCTTTCCTCCACCACTTTCTCTCCCCCCGCCCCTCCTCCTCCTCCCCCCCCCTTCTTTTTTTTATATATTCTTCAGCATGGAGTTGCATAAAGCCTTGACCCACGTTGACCCGACCTCTACCCCTCCAGCGACCTCGACCTCCCTGACCCCGTGCACCACCACCACCACCACCACCCCGCCACCGCCGGCGCCCCCATCCCTCCCCAGCAGCCCCCCGCCCCCGCCGCTCACCCCCACCCTGCCCACCCCCACCACGCCCACCACCCCACCCCCATGGCTTTCCCCCTGCAGCCCTTGACGATGAAGCCGGCTACAGTCACTGCCACCGCTGCTGCAGCCACCCCCATCACCTACATCAGTGGCTACGGCCCTATGGGGCTGGTGGACCCTTTGGCCACGTCTGGGGCTCCGGCCGGAGCTGTGGCCGTTGACCGTAAGGCCTTGACCACCAAGCTGAGAGTGCCTGTGGCTGCTGGACCCCTCAAGGCGGCTGAGAGGCCCAAGTTTGCTCCGTACTAATTCTTCAGTCTTCTTCGTCCCTTTTTTTTTTTTTATCTTTCTTCCTTCCCTTTGCTGCTGCTGCCATTGCTGCCGCTGCCACCACCCCCCCTCCTCTCTCTCTTACTTGTCTTGTCTTTTTCCTTCCTGTGGCTCTATAGCTCTTGGCTCTGGTTTGTGTGTCTTGTTGTGTTGTGTTGTGAATGTCAGTCAACCCTGTTTGCTCGTTCTTGCTGCTGCTGTGTGTGTTTGTGGGTGTGTGTGTGTGTGTGTGTGTGTGTTGTGTGTGTGTGTGTGTGCTACTGATGATGCCACTTTAAAGGATTAAAGGCTGGTGCAGCAGCAGTGCGTATATCTTATCTATCTGTTTGGCTAGCAGGTGTCGTTTTCTCCCTCTCTCCCTCCCTCCCTCCATCCCTCCTTGTCCTCCTCCTCCTCCTCGTTGTAATAATAATTATTATTATTATCATCCTCTTCTTGTGCTAGTCTATATGGGTTGATGTGAGGGAGGCTTTGGTTGGAAGAGAGAGAGAGAGGGGGGGGGGGGGAGAAGGTGGACAAGTTTGTTGGAAAGCTGTTGAGGTTTTGATACTTAGGGCGGTTTGGGATTTTTGCAGCCTGTTTTTTTTTTCTGGTTTAACCTTGCTTCACTGTTGACAAGATTTTTCTTGCTCATATATATATATATATATATATATATATATATATATATATATATATATATATATATATATGTATATATATGACCAAAATTGCCCCTCTTCAAAAAAAACCACCCAAAAAAAAAAAACCTACCCCAAAAGACACATGAAAAAAAATTTCAGAAGAAAAAAAAAAAACCCACAAAGCTTGAGCTGTTTCCTTTGCTACCTTTTTAATTAATACCCTGTTGGCAGCTGCTTTCTAACAAACGTGGTCCCCCATGTGTGTTTGTTACCATGGACGTTTCATATCCAGAGTGGCGTACATGGGTTGTCTCCTCCTTTTAGGGGATTTCATGTCTGCTTTATGGTGGTACCCCCTGTCTGACCAACATCCTGAGTCATAACTCCCCCTAAAAGGTTGAGGTTGATAGTCGGGTCTGTAGGAGATTTAGTGTCTTAACCCTAAAGGGTTGAGGTTGATAGTCAGGTCTATAGGGGATTTAGTGTCTTAACCCTAAAGGGTTGAGGTTGATAGTCGGGTCTATAGGGGATTTAGTGTCTTAACCCTAAAGGGTTGAGGTTGATAGTCAGGTCTATAGGGGATTTAGTGTCTTAACCCTAAAGGGTTGAGGTTGATAGTCGGGTCTATAGGGGATTTAGTGTCTTAACCCTAAAGGGTTGAGGTTGATAGTCTGCATGTAGGAAATTTAGTGTCTTAACCCTAAAGGGTTACAATTAACTTTTTCCTTATGGGTAAGACAGATGTATTAGGTATGTATTACTTTGGGACTGTCCCTAAGACACAGGTAATACATTGATATATACTATCAGACAATCCCTAAGACACAAGCAATAGATTGGTATATATATATATATATATATATTATATATATATATATATATATATATATATATATTATATATATATATATACACTATCGCAGCAGACCAGTCGTTCTTAACTTTCCCAAAGTCACAACTGGCCCTGCTGCTGCCAATATGAGCAGCAAGGTGGCCAGAATGTTTACAGTTGTTTTCAGAATTATGGAGGAAGAAATTATATCTGTAGGATTGCTTGGGGGGGGGGGGGGAGGAGGAGAGGAGGTGGGGGGAAGGGGGTGATATGGGTGGGGGGAGGGGGGGGGGGGGTTGGCCCCAAACTTGTTTGGTGTTGGAGTGAGTGAGTGAAGTGTGGAGCAGCGCAGTGGGGTGGGTGGCTGTATGTGTGGCTGTGGGACCCTCAGTCAGGCCACTGTCAGTGTCTGTGTTGGTTGTCATGTAAAGGAGCATAGAGCTATGGGAGATGGGGACTGCACAAGGGAGAGAGAATTCTGTGTCTTACAGACAGAACAAAACAGGACATTTCTGTGAGTGGAGTTATTGAGAAAACTGGTAATGAAGGGACATTAATCTAGGGAAGCACCCACCACCCCACCCCTTCCTACCTCCTGAAAAAAATTAGCTCAACATTGAAGTTGAATAGTTGTTTTTTTTAAAGAAAAGCAGAAGAATGCTGAAAATGGAGACTTCCGAAGTAGAAGCAGTGGAAATTCAAAACAGGAAAGAAAAATTTTGGGTCCAATTTTAGAAAAATGTCCAAAAAAAGTTAATTGTGGAAAAGGTTAGATGGAATGGAAATTATAAGAGGTTTTGGAAGTTGTTCGAAGATTGATGTTGAAAATATCAAACAATTATTGATAATGATATGTAAATACACAACAAGAAAAGGGTCTCATACGGAAGGGAAGAAATTCCATCAGTGAATGAGTGTGTTCTCTGAAGAGGGAAGGGAAGGAAATGGTACTGAAAGGATTAATAAAAAATTATATATATATAAATTAAAATGTTAAAAAAAAAGTTTAAAAAGACGTTAACTTTGATTGTTGATGGTGTTGAAGCTGATACAAAGAAGAAAGAGGGTGCAAAAACTGATACCAGCATAAGCTTAGAAGAAAGAGAAGGGGGAAAAATGTTGAAAGTAAACCCAGGGAGCAGGGGTTAAAAGGAAAAGCAGCCTCAGAAACTCCAGTCGTGTACAGAAGATGCATAGATGTGGGTTCTGTGTAGCCTTCATTTCTGGGTTGTGAGACATGAAACCTTACAATATTCGTTTCCTTGATATCAAGTGTACATAGTTCATGTTTGAGGCTATTATATCCATATGTTTGTATGATATCATCTATGTATTGTTTGAAAACAGTTTTGAAATGTCTGGTTTTAGAATGAGGAAACCAAGTGGATAATGTTTTAGAGAAGAAAATTGTGTCCTAGAGGATTCTAGGATTTATTCTTCGGACATAGTTGTGTCCAGTAGGGGCAAAGTTCATGATGTTGTGCTTAGTTGTTGCTGAATATACATAGTGCACATCCACCTTACGCTAGTACCAATACTGTAATCTTGATGAACAGAGAAATTCATGTGGGTTGCAAGCTGTATAATTTTTTTTTTTTAAAACAAAACAAAAAAGAGAAACATTTGTCGCAGAAGGTAATCAAATTTCATTTAAAAAATTACACATGCACGCACGCACGCACGCACACGCGCATGCACGCACACACACACACACACACACATAGCACATTATGTATAGGTTTAGGGTATTCAATTTGCACATGAACATGCATTTACACATGCACAAGTACATGCATGCTTTCATACACATGCTGTTTGTAAAAAAAATTATCTCCTTTCCTAACTCACTACATCAACAGCAATCACCTACTCAGATTTTTTTTTATTGTTCAAAAATGTTAGTGTTAGTTTGGAACTCTGAATAACAAGATTTTTTTTTTTTAAGTTTTGGGAGGCCATTTTTTGTTCACAAAAGAAAAAAAATTCTTTAGAATCTTAACTTGTACCGGCCATTTCAAGAAGTTTGTAATTCAATGTAATTCAAGTTATACTTTTATTTCGAAGGTAATGGAACAAGCACACATGTGCTTTTTTTGCTTTTTTCTTTTGTATATCCAGTAACTGTTCTGCAGCTTTGTAAAATTTTATCAGATCCCACTGGCATAAATGGGCAACTCTTCCAAAAGGCAGAACAGGTTTTAACATACAATGTAATGGGGTGGAATAGTTTGATAGTAATCAGGGTCTCAAGGCTTTCTTAATGTTATGGAAAGAAAAGAAGCCGCAATCATTACAAGTGATTTGAGTCAATAATAACAACACACATGTTGTTTTTTTAATTTTCACACTTTGACCACTCAGTGCAGCCATAGAGATGAGTTCTATAACAAATATTGGGATTCCCTGTTATTGTAGGGATGGGATAGCTCAATGGTCAGAGCGCTCGGTTTCCCCAAGCCAAGTTATGCAGCATCAAGCGTGGTTCACCAGTTGGATGGGTGACCGTTAGCGCGTCTTATCGGTTCAGTATGGTTGCGTTTTAGACTTTGGAAGTAGTTCCATTTTTGTTTCTGTGGTAGCCTATCCATAAAAAGAAGTAAGTGCTTGGAATACACTTGTACCATTGACAACACTTGTGTAGTGTGTGGTAACAGTTTTAAGATTGTTTCACAATCCCTGAAGTTGGAATGTGGCTACAGTGGGCAAACAGCTGCAAATACAAAAATCTTATTGTAGGTGAACCTTGGAGCTCTAGTCAAGGAATACAGAGAGAGAGAGAGGAGAGAGAGAGAGAGTAGTGTGTGTGGTGTGTGTGTATGTGTTCCCATTTGACCCTTGCAAAATTTTGTGCAATAACAGTAGTCTTCTATAATATTGGAAAGGATCACAATCAAAAAGTAACAACCAGTCTTGAATTGTGGCTTGGATCTAGTTCTGTTTTACATGATCATGTACCTATTTTCTGTGTGCAATATGCTTTTTTTTTTTTAAATCATGAAAACTTGGCAAGGAGAGAGTTATCCTAGCCCAAACTATGCAGTAATTCAATCTCTGACAAATATATACACAGGAGAGGGGGGGGGGGGGTTGAGGATTAAAAAACAAGTACAAGTGGCTGTTTACTGTGGCAGCATTTTGGAAAGACAGCAATCTGCTGAAATCCGCTGTAGAGACAGACGACTAAAAATGCCAGACATGACTAGCTCAGACTGGCAAGGGTTCTCTCCCCTGCTTCTTAACTATATCTTGCCCAATTCTTCAAGGCCAGTAACATCAATAACAACAATAATAACAGTTTCACCCCCACCCCCACCCCCACCCCCCCAAAAAAAAGTAACTTGCAAGTTAGTTTATGAAACTATTCCGACATGGAGCTAGTTAGTGTCATAGTAGGTTCCATTCCTTCATAGTTTTAGCTTGTAGAGAGAGATAGATATACATGTACAGTGTTGTTGTGATTGTATTTTTTTATGCCCCAGCCTGAGATTTCCAATTTTAAGTACTGCAATACAAAAAAAATGTTGATATCGTTTCAAGATATGTATGAGAAGTATGGATAATTTATGTTAATGAGATGCAATGAAGATCAGGTCACAAGCGCACAGGCCAGCATAATCCTTTCTGATTGGCTTATTTTGAGACAGAGAGATAAACAGGTCAGCATAGCTGTGATTAGCCCTATGAGGTCGTTACGTTGTCTTACCAAGATGAAAAAAAAAAAAAAGAGAGTGCTAAATCGGGGAATCTGATAGGAGGTGTTGGGAGGGAATGAGCTAAATCTAATGCAGGAGACTTTTTTGTTCAGAAGTTGTTTTTTTTTTAAAAAAAAAAAAAAAGGAGGGTGGGGGGCTTAGTGGTTAGAGCCTGATGCTGGTGATTTGATGGCCTGGGGATCGAGCCACCATAAAGGCGCTCGTATTTTAGGGGATTGTACCCAGGAGTTAACAACATCATTCCCCTTAAAAAAAAAAAAAAAAAGTCCTTCAAGTGAGACTGTAAATGGAGGCCCTGTGTGCAAATGCACGTAGAACATCTTGCTCACAGGTTAAAAACCTGTTCCGCCTTTCGGAAGAGTGGGCCATAGTGTGCCAGTAGGGATGGATGAGAATTTTTTTTTTAAAGAAAGAATGCATACACACAGGTGTTACGTTTAGACACCGTTCCAGAAGTAGGAACATGGCTACATCCTTAATGCTGGGTAAAACTGGTCGCATACGCAAAATTGCATCATTGGTGAACCTGGGAACTCTAGAAGCAAGACAGGTGAATGAGGTGACAGCCCAGATGTGGCGTGGGTTTGGTCGTGGGTAGGGCTGTAAACAGCACGGAATAGGAGAAATAATGTACACAAATCTTCATTTTTTTCCATGTCGAGGGCTTACTTGTTTGCTTGCTATACTGTACTGTACTGTAGGCTTTTGCGGGACTCGAGTTTACGGGTGCTGTTACCCTCCCAGTTTGTTTTTCCTTTCAGAATGTGGCCATTAAGTCTTAAGATACAGGATAGGCTGCATTGCATCGTACGCTGCAGTGGTTGTAGACAGTGAGAACCTGCTGTGTGTCGTTCACTGCCTGTGGTGTACTTGATAGAAAACCCACCACCACTACTGTTGTGATGCAGGTCATTTAATGATAATAATAATGATGATGATTATAATGATGAATAGAATTTATATCGCGCTATATCAAAACAAAAACAAATCATAGGAGCAGTTCCTTTCCAAAAGCTTATTTTGGGAAGTTTTTAGTACTCTGCATTGGTCTGTCTTTGGGGGTGTGGGGGTGGGGCGCTAATTATTTGATTTAAAATGGTATACTGTGAGAGGGTGATGTAAAACGGTATATCCGGTTTGTGAATAGGAATGTTCTCCTTGTTGAGTAAGCTGGTCTGTGACTTTCTGGTGCGCCTATACAACATATGAGGTCAGGCTGGACTGTGTTATCCCTGAAGTGGTATAATACCAGTTACAGAGCAGTTTTCAAACTTCAGAGTTGATGCTTTTGTGGGGGGGGGGGGGGGGGGGGGGGGGAAGTTTGTTAAAAAAAAAAAGTTACAAAGGAGACTGTTTGATTTTAATGCTAGCTACTTAATTAAAGTACTGCTGTAAGCCCATGATAGACCCCGTGATGGTCTGTGATGTCTGTGTACATGTATGTCATTCAGCTAGCTGTGGTCAAACTGTTTACCCTTTACCATAATCGTCTAAAGCCACATGTATATATACATAGTGAAGCATTCATGGAAAGAAGAAAAAAAAAACAAGAATATGTAAAATGATAGTGTGCATTTAAAAATCTTAAGTTATACCTCTTTTTTTTTTTCTTGAAGGACAGGTATTTTTAAAAAATCATGTATATATTTTTGTGGCTTCACTTGGACACTGTAAAAAAAAAAAAAAAAAGGTTATCGTGCTGAAATGTTGTTAAAAAAGATCATTGTAAATTCCATTGATAAGATTTGATTGTGCTGAGTTTGTAGGGTTTGTTTGTTTTTTTAAACAATGAGAGAGGTCTTAAAAAAAAATAAATAAATAAAATAATGGCATATTTTATTTCATATGGATTCTAACAAAATCATTGGGTTTTGACAATCTTGGATCATTTGTATAGTTGATCTCACGGATAATCATGTCTTCTTTTTTTTTTTATTAATTTTTTTTTTTTTTTCCAACTACATTGGTCAACATATCAGTTTTTAATCTGAGAACAGAAATTAGCATTATATAATACACACTTAAACCTGTGAGCTGATTTTACCATATCTGTTCGAATAATATTTATATATATCATAATTATTCAGTAACTCTTTCAATATCATATCTTCAGTATGGTCGTCGGTGTAGTCTGGATAAGTCGCCAAATGTATTGCCAAAACTGTAATCAGCATTTATGATGTAATGCATACTCTCCTGTAGTTTTGTGCAATATCTCGTCTTCTGTGTTGTTCAAGTGTTGTACTGCAGAAGTTAGCATCCATGAATAACATGAAAAGAAAAAAGATTTCATCAGAGGGGGAGGGTATGGAAAAGGTGTCAAAGTTTACTGAGTTCATGTGTGTCACTGCTGGAGGGGGGGGGGGGTTGTTGTCATTCCATCAAGAGACTTCTGTTGATATGTCGATCAATACACATACACACTCACACACACACAGCCACACGCAGAGCTACATGTGCCTGTGTGTGTGTGTGTGTATCTGTGTGTATGTATGTCATTATAGACCTGCTTAAGGACAGCTAATGAATTACTTATTGATTGTACAAGTTGGATGTTAATTGTGGTGTAGATAGATCATATTATGTGCAAGTGTTGTATTCTATGATAAGGCAAAACGTTGGATGGTCACATGGGTATTTAAAAAAAAAAAAAAAAAATTATGTGCAGGAATTTTGATTCGTGGTGATCTATTTTCTTTCTTTTTTTTTTTTTAAAAAAATTATTTATAATAATAAAATTGTGTTGTTTTTTTGTGTGTGTAAGCATGATGATTATACAACTCACTTTTACTGATTGTGTTTGACATGCTCGCTGTTGTTCATTCTTTCACCTGCCCACCCTCCCTCTTCTCCCTTGCTTTCCCCACCCCCACTCTACCCCCTTCCACATTTTTCTCTTTTGTTTACCATGTGGTAGGCAAAATATTACAAGGGTTTTTTTTTTCTTGGAGGGGGCAGGGGGGTATTTTTTCCTGAGCATATTTCAACCTCACTTCTTCATGAGTAAAGCTATTTTTTTTTCTCTTTCTGTAGTGGAAAGGCCTAACCCTACCTATGGTTGGCCGCTTTCTGCAGACTTTTTTTTTTTGGTTACACTTGCATGCTGGGAATCCCACAACTTGTAGTCTATTTTTATTTAGACGTCTGCATTTCATGAAGACGGTACCAACCAGTCCTTGCCTGACTTCCTGACAAGTTAGAATGACTGCACACAGACCGTAGGCACCCACCCAGTTTTTGTAGCTTTCCTGTGTCGTCATCGTGGAATTTCTGTCACTTTAAAAATCGCCGTGAAAAAAAAAAAAAAAAGAAGAGAAGACAAGATGCGGTTGTTGTGATTTGTTTGTTTGGAGAAACTAGTCACTGATCATCACCACTCTACCTGTACATAGTTATTCCGTGGTCATTTTAAAGCCCTGTTTTTTACCATTTCAAAATCTGATTTTTTTTTTCTTTTTTCTTTTTATTCTTTTTTGTGAAATGACTGGTGAAATGGTCTTTTTGAACTTTTTTTTTTTTTTTTTTTTTTTTTTGGATATAGAGATTATTTTACGAAGATTTTGACGGTTAGTGGATTGTTGCTGCGAAGGAAATGACTCTCATATTCTATGAGCAGGTTATTTTTTTAAAACTTCTTGTACGATATAATTCAGCGTGCTCAATATGGTGGCGGTTTTTGTGTTTGTTGTAGTCGGGTGCGGAGGGGAGAGAGAGAGAGAGAGGAGTGTTGATGATGATGCCTGAACACTTCTTCATTCTTGCTGTGTTTGGATTGTTGGGGCCCGAACCAAGTGTTCTTTTCCTTTCCTTTGAGGAACCAGCTAAGGTTGTGACAGCAGTGCTTTATTTTCTACACCCTCTTTTTCATGCCCATGGAGATGGCGTGCGCACACACAACACACACAACACACAACACACACAACAACAACACAACACACAACACACACAACAACACACAACACACACACACAACAAACACACACACAACACACAACACAAACAACACACACACAACACACCACAACACACAACACAACACAACAACACACACACACACACAACACACACACACACACACACACACACACACAACACACACACACCACACCACACACACCACACACTCTTTACAGTTTGCAGGGAGTTTTCCACTCTCTGAGTGTATGATACACTTCGCCGAGTCACTCATTTTCTTGTGGTGAGCACAGTCCTGTGGGTTGTCTTTGGTCTTATCGCGACACGATTGTCGTCGCCATCATCGTCATCATCGTCGTCTGTGTTCTGTTCGATGTCGGTTGGGATAGTCGTTTTGCTGTTGTGGAGTCAGTCGCACTGTAGTCACAGACTCTCGTTATGTCCTGTTGTCTGTCGTCTTGTCGTCATCGCCTATGTGTGGGGGTCAGTTTCACAACAGTTTGTTGGTGTGTATGGATCATGTCGGTTTTGTGATCTTGGAAAGCGTTTTGTCGTGGGTTTTTTGTTGTTGTTGTTGTTTATTTGGGGGAGGGGGAGGGGGGGTGCCCAAGGCAGGAGGATCATGTTCAAGTTTTTGTTGATAAAAGAGGGTTGTGTGTTTCTGCCAGAGTTAGAACTCTACCAGAGTTGGGATATAGGTAAACATGGCTAGTGTTTCTGCAGGAGTTAGAACTCCACAAGAGTTTAGTATGTTGTGTGGGGGGGGGAAAAAGTTTTAGTGTTTTTTCCAGGGATAGACTCGTTTCAGTTTGAGGGAGGTGTGTACGTTCATACCTTTTCGCCCTTAAAAGTTTTACTCATCAGAGACGAGAAAGTGATGGATTTATGAATGTTGGCTTCAGTTCCACCTTGACTGAGATCCCAAGAGTGCTGAACGCATCAGTCGGGTTTCAAGTTGTGCACGTTAATGTTTATCTCCAAATCACTGATGTCAATTCTTCATGGAGTGCTACTTCTTCTCATTGTTACTGGAGTTCATTGAAATAATCGAGATATTTATTGATCATTCTGTTGATTCGTTCAGGGTTTTTTTTTGTTGGGTTTTGTTTTTTTTTTGGTGAGGAGAGCAAGCTTGATAAAAATGACCAATACTGCTATAAACGGCCAGTTAGCACTGACAAGAGAACAGACCCTGAGGTGTGCTGAAACTGAAGGGGAGGGGAAGGGGGGGGGGGGGTGTTTGTGTGGAGATTGCACAATGAGAATTGGTGGCAATGTTTTATGTTTTGTACAGTTCTCAGCTCTGGGTCTGAGGTGGTTTGAAGTTGAGTGATAGTTCCAGTGTGTAGCTGTCGGTGAGAGCAGAGTAGACTTGTGTGGTTTGTGGTTTGTGGTCTGCGGGTTGAGATTCCCAGAGGTTGGCTGGTGGGTTTTGGGGGGTTTTTGTTTTTGTTTTAAAATCTTTTGTCGATACGTTTTGTCATGACAGCATTTGGAAGGTTTTGTGATTGATTTTACTGTGACACGGTTCAGTCATAATATTTTTTGGTTTGGTTGGTTTTGGGGTTGGGGTTTTTGGTTTTGGTTTTGGTTTTTTGTCTCCTCAGACTGTTTAAGTGTGCAATTTTTTAAATGACCTCTGTTGAGGGGGTGGGAAGGGGGGGGGGGAGAGAAAGCAATCACATAGTATTACGCATAATTCTTGATGCAATATTTCTGCAACTTTGGACAGCAAGGTTGATGATTAGCATTTCAGCTTCTGTTTTTCCAAAAGCGAAAAATCGTCATAATTTAAACAAGTTGTTATTCTTTTTATCTGTGTTTTTTTTTTTCAAAGAAGAATCATTTTGGTCCATATAGGTTGTTGTTTATTTATGGAATTTTTTTTTTTTTGGGGGGGGGGGGGGGGGAGGGTTAACCTCACACCCAAGAGGGCTGTACTACAATCCCCTCGTGGTGTGTGACTTCTGATTCCAGTGTTGAAATTGATAGGGGCCCATGTGAACATGGACTTATAAAAATAATTATTTGGAAACTTTCAAAAATGAAAAGAAAAGGAAAGGTTCATGAGAGTTTTACAGACAAAAAATCTGTGTTCATAGAGAAACACAATTTTAAAAAAAACAGTCTGAAAAACAAACCTGAGAATTTTGTTGGGGGGTTTTTTTGGTGGTCATTTGCATGGAGTTTTTCAAGCACGTGATGATGCTTGATGATTTTTGTGTGGGACGGCAACAGCTTTGTCACCCTCCTTTTTTTTTATTTCTTTTTTTTGTAAGCGTCTTTTGGGACAGTCATCATCCCCTTCCTTATCTTACATTCAGTCACACAATGTTTTTCAATCAGGGAAAGTGTACAGAAAACTTCCTGCTTGTCGTTTGGCTTTTTCTTTCACGTGCCTGTGCTTGTCTTTTTGTTCATCATATGCCTGGGTTTTTTGTGGGGGGTTTTTTGTGTTGTTTTTTTTTTTTTGGGGGGGGGGGGGGGGGGGGGCAGTGTTGTTTGTTGTTTCTCCAACATCCATCTCCTCTTCTCCTCTCACCTCCCCCCCCCCCCCCCCTCTCCTTGCTTGTTCCTCATCGGGTGATGTCATTGTTGGTTGTGTTTGGTGTTGGAACAACCCACTGCCTGCCTGTCTGTCTGTGGTCAACATTCGGTTCAGTTCTGTCTTACCGGCAACTCCCTTTTACCTTGTTTGTGTCCCTTGTCACGCACAGCCTGATGTGTCAGTCCTACATGGCCTGATGTGTCAGTGCTACATGGCCTGATGTGTCAGTGCTACATGGCCTGATGTGTCAGTGCTCATGGCCTGATGTGTCAGTCCCACATGGCCTGATGTGTCAGTCCACATGGCCTGATGTGCCAGTCATGGCCTGATGTGTCAGTGCTACATGGCCTGATTTGTCAGTGCCTACATGGCCTGATGTATCAGTGCTACATGGCCTCAGTATCAGTATGGCTGATGTGTCAGTGCTACATGGCCTGATGTATCAGTATGGCCTGATGTGTCAGTGCTACATGGCCTGATGTATCAGTATGGCCTGATGTGTCAGTGCTACATGGCCTGATGTATCAGTATGGCCTGATGTTCAGTGATACATGGCCTGATGTGTCAGTGCTACATGGCCTGATGTATCAGTGCTACATGGCCTGATGTATCAGTATGGCCTGATGTGTCAGTGCTACATGGCCTGATGTATCAGTATGGCCTGATGTGTCAGTGATACATGGCCTGATGTGTCAGTGCTACATGGCCTGATGTTCAGTGCTACATGGCCTGATGTACCCAGTATGGCCTGATGTGTCAGTGCTACATGGCCTGATTATCAGTATGGCCTGATGTGTCAGTGCTACATGGCCTGATGTATCAGTATGGCCTGATGTGTCAGTGATACATGGCCTGATGTGTCAGTGCTACATGGCCTGATGTATCAGTGCTACATGGCCTGATGTATCAGTGCTAATGGCCTGATGTATCAGTGCTACATGGCCTGATGTTCAGTATGGCCTGATGTATCAGTATGGCCTGATGTGTCAGTGCTACATGGCCTGATGTTCAGTGCTACATGGCCTGATGTATCAGTATGGCCTGATGTGTCAGTGCACATGGCCTGATGTGTCAGTGCACATGGCCTGATGTATCAGTGCTACAGGCCGGTATCCAGCCAGGAAGTAGTTTTCCTGTTAGAGTTGACTCAAAGTCCGATATTTAACTTGGGCCACTGTTCAGTTTGACGTTGACCTTGCTTCCTCTTTTTTCTGTGGTAAGTACTTTGTGCTTGTAGACCTTCCCACAAGCCCAGTTTTCACCACTCTTGTTTCTGGATGTTAGGGTTTAGTTTTTTTTCTTCTGTTGTTTGAAAATTATGTGTAGGATGGAATTGACATAGCACTGTCTTTTGCCCAAAGAAAGAAAAGAGAAAGTTGCAAATGCTGCACATTCTTGCAACAGAAATTTTAAGTAGGCATGCGCATCTTTGTAGACAAGAAGACAGTGCTCAGCTACTTAAAAGACAAAAGTGAGAAGTCGTGTGATGATGAGAAAGAAAACTCTTGAAAAGTAGAGTGTGGTAGAACTAGTCAAGACATTTGAATATGATCAGTATTTTTCTGTTCAGACCATTTCTCGCCACCCCCCCCCCCTCCTTCCCCTTATTTTCATTTTTATTCTGCAGTAAAGGCTAGTAGTGTGTGTGCTGTGTGTACAGAAGGCAGTGGAGAGAGACGTGTGATGTCAGTTGAGTTATAATATGGGCGATAGAGAGATAGATAGAGAGATAGATAGAAGACAGAGAGATCACTGTACATTTTGTTACCACTGTGAAGTGAAGGTGATGTGTTGCTATGTGATGTGATGTGATGTGTCCAGGAGAAAGTACAGTAGTTCAGGACATTTTGAGTCATAATTCAGCGTCACATTTCAGTGTCTTGTTTGCTAATTCCTTTTTCGTCTCTGTGATTTAAAGCACTGCCCCGGAATTTTTTTTTTTTTTCAAACAGAATCTATTTTTGTTAAAGCATCAATATCGCTTAAATAATGCATACCGAATTTGGAAGTGACAGAGATTTGGATTTTGGGGGGTTTTGGTTTGGTTTTGTTTTTTTACTGCAGCACATTATTTTTAATGTTGAGGTATTTCAAGACCAGCCCTGAACGTTTATTTTATTTCAAGTTCATCCACCTCTGCCGAAGGATTGATTTCATGCCGAAATCTTTCAACTTCGAGCACAAGAAATTCAAAACGCCATGCAACATTATATTTATAGCAAACTGTGGGACAGACAAAAGTGATTGCATATTTTCAAACTTTTTTTTTTTTTTTTAGTTCCTGCAGCAGTAAAATGTACCAAAATCCTTTATACAGAAAGAGGAAGGACGAATGTTTAATGAATTAACCCACATGTTATTACATAACGTCGGTGTCCACTCCGTTTTGTTGAAATGTTGTTCTGTGGATTATATCACGTCAGTTTGACATCACTAGTCTCGTTTGTAATATGGTGTGTGATACAGTCTATATATATATATATATATATATATATAAATATAAAACACTTGTCTGTAGTTCTCTGTTGACTCATCAGCTGGGGGAGGAGAAGGGGGATGTTGGTGATTTTTTTTTCATGTTAAAAAAAAAAAAAAAAGATATATATAAAAAAAAAAGGTGGTTTGATGTGTTGTTCCAGTGATTCATCATTGATTTTCTCGGGGGGGGGTGGGGGGTGTTTTGGGGGTTTGTTGTTTTTTTTGGTTTTATTTTTGTTTGTTCTTATTTTTCTCAGTGGCAGTGAAGATTTTTGTGTTTCTACATCATCATCCTGCAATCATTGATGTATGGCGTGTGTGTGGTGGAAGGGTGCCTCTCTCCTATGGGGAGGGAGGGTCCTGTGTATTGCTGGATACAATAAACTGATTTGTTTTGCCAAAAAAAACACAAAACCCCTACCTCTGCTGCTCTTCATATTTTGCGTGTGAGCTGAGCTGGTGAGTCGTCGTTTTCCAGGGAACTGAAGAATAATAATAATAATATATAATAATAATGATAATAATAATAATAGATGGAATTAATTAATATAGCAGTACTATATCTTGCAAAAACAAATCAAAGCGCTTGCGTTCAATCAATTCTTACACATCCAACCTATAACAATTTACAGTTTTAACAAAGTCAAACGTACACACCAATACACACAACACACACACAAACACACACACACTTTATACACACACACACACTAAACACACACACACACACACCACATACCGCAACACACTACACACACACAACACTTACACACCCTAAAAGACAAGAAGTCATCTTTTTGACATAATTCATCACCCCCCCCCACCCACCACCCCCCTCTCATCACCACCACCACTACCACCACCACCCTTTTCTTTGGGGCCCCCATCTACATGGCCTGACATGTCGGGGGAGGGGGGGGGGGGGGGGCTGCACATCTAGTTCACTGACTATGAACTTTCACACGATTCAGTCTTCCTTACTGCTGCTTGTGGCATGGAAAACTGAAATTGGATTCCCCAGAAACTGGTGACTAGCAAGTTGCCTGGAAAGTGAGGGGGGAATGACTGCATTTTGTACCAGCAGCAGACTTTTGCTGTATATGATGAACATATTCAGCTACACTTGTCAGCAGCAGCATGCAAGAAGTCTTCATTCTCTACTCCTCTAACTTTCACAGGCTCACGTTTTTCACCAGCGCGTGTGTGCACACACACACACTTGCGTGCACTTACATGTCACACACACACACACACACACACACACACACACACACACACACACACACACACACACACACACGGGATGGATATCCTAGTGGTCAGAACATTGGCTGGCAATTTGACGACCCGGGTTCGATTCCAGTCAAGAAGATTTTTCTCCTGGAGTTAACATCAGTGCTGACCCTACTCTCCCCAAAAGTCCTTTGGATGAGACTATAAACCAAGGCCCGTGTGCGAACGCATGCAGATCATTTTGCGTACATGTTAAATCCTGTTCCGCTTTTCGTAAGAGTAGGCCATTGTGTGCCTGTTGGAACAGATGATAAGATTTACAAAAATGCATGCACACGGGGACTGGATGTAAAAAAGCACATGAGTGCTTATTCCATTATCCTCAATATAAAAGAATAAAATAAAATAAGATCAATAAACACACACACATGCACACACCTTGGATCCCCCTCCAGCAGGTACATGGAACCTCCCACACAGTGATCTCATTAGCCCACCACATGGCACCCCTTTGTCTTACTAGACTCTTTCTTATATTCTACATGTTCACTTTCAAAAGCCTGAAACCCTTTCAATAGTTTCATTGAAATGGACTGTCCCATACTGCATACAACTTTTAACACCCAACACCCCTACACTTAGAATGGATTCTTCCACATGTACTCCAATTTCATTCTAGCACCCACCACCCACTACCCCCCCCCCCCCCCTTTGCCACAATGGACTCTTCCAAATGTTAACTTTCAAAAACCTGACACCCCTCCATGAAAAATGGTCACTCTACTTTCAGGTTGGAACCCCAACCCTTTTTTCCATAATGGACTCTCCCAAAAGTTCACTTTCAAAACCCTGACACCCTCCATCAAAATGGATTTTCCCACATATCCTTATAACTTTTAAAACCCAACTCCCCTCCTCTAAGAATGGATTCTTCCACATGCATTCCAATCTCTCTGGTACCCCTACTTCCATTGTGGAATCTTCCAAATGTTAATTTAAAAAATCTGACACCCTCAAAAAATAGACCCTCCCACATTGGCTAAGTTGTTTAACTCAACACCCCTCCACTTAAAATGGACTTTTCCACATGCACTCCAATTTCAGCCTGGCACCTCCTACTACCATAATGGACTCTTCCAAATGTTTACTTTCTAAAACCTGACACCCCTCCATGAAAATGGACTCTTCCACATAGCCATAAACTTTTAGAACCCAGCACCCCTCCACTTAGAATAGACTATTCCACATGACCCTACAATTTCAGCCTGGCACCCCCTTCTACAATAATTGACTCTTCTAAATATTAACTTTCAAAAACCTGACACCCCTCTATAAAAATGAACTCTTCCACATAGCCTTACTTTTAAAACCCAACACCCCTCCTCTTAGAATGGATTCTTCCAAATGCACACCAATTTCAGTCTGGCACCCTTCTGTATATGGACTCTCCCAAGTGTTAACTTTCAAAAACATGACACCCCTAAACAAAAATGGACCCTCCCACTTTGCCTTTAAACTTTAAAACTCAGCACCCCTCCACTTGGAATGGACTCTTCCACATGAACTCCAAATTTCAGTTTGGCACCCCCTTCTACCATAATAGACTCTTCCAAATGTTTACTTTAAAAAACTTGACACCCTTCATGAAAATGCACTCTTCCACAAAGGCCATACTTTTAAAACCCAACACCCCTCAACTTAGAATGGATTCTTCCACATGCACACAAATTTCAATCTGACACCCCTTACTTCTATAATGGACTCTCCCAAGTGTTAACTTTCAAAAACCTGCCACCCTAAACAAAGATGGACCCTCCCACTTTACCTTTAACTTTAAAATTTAGGGACCCTCCACTTAAAATGGACTCTTCCACATGAACTCCAATTTCAGCCTGTCACCCCCTTCTACCATAATAGACTCTTCCAAATGTTTACTTTCAAAAACCTGACACCCCTTCATGAAAATGGACTCTTCCATGGACCATAGACTTTTAAAACCCAAACACCCTCCACTTAAAATGGTTTCTTCCACATGAACACCAAGCTCAGTGCTGGCACCCCTTACTTCTATAATGGACTCTCCCAAGTGTTAACTTTCAAAAACCTGACACCCCTAAACAAAAATGGACCCTCCCACTTTACCCATAACTTTAAAATTTAGGCCCCTCCACTTAAAATGGACTCTTCCACATGAACTCAAATTTCAGCCTGTCACCCCTTTCTATCATAATGGACCCTTCCAAATGTTTACTTTCAAAAACCTGACACCCTTCATGAAAATGGACTCTTCCAGGGACCATAGACTTTTAAAACCCAACACCCCTCCACTTAGAATGGATTCTTCCACATGAACACTAATTTCAGTCTGGCACCCTTACTTCTATAATGGACTCTTCCACATGTTCACTTTCAAAAACCTGACACCCCTCCAAAAAATGGACCCTCCCATATTGTCTTAAACCTTAAAACTAAACATCCCTCTACTTA
Organism: Stramonita haemastoma; assembly: GCA_030674155.1. Lineage (NCBI taxonomy): Eukaryota > Metazoa > Mollusca > Gastropoda > Neogastropoda > Muricidae > Stramonita > Stramonita haemastoma. The sequence goes on from CM060343.1 coordinate 22,872,774, forward strand.
GAATGGACTCTTCCACATGCTCTGGAATTTCCATCTGGCATCCCTTTCTACAATAATGGACCCTTCCAAATGTTCACTTTCAAAAACCTGACACCCCTCCATGAAAATGGGTTCTTCCACACAGCTTTCAACTTTTAAACCTAACACCTATCTTTTAGAATGGACTCATCCATATGCATTCCAATTTCAGCCTGGCACCCCCTTCTACTTTAGACCTAATGAACTCTTCCAAATGTTCACTTTCAAAAACTTGACTCCCCCCCCCCCCCCCTCCATAAAAATGGACTCTTCCACTGAGACAATCTTTTTCAAACCCAGCACCTCTCTAATCAGAATGGACTTTTCCATGTGCACCAATTTGTCTTGTACCCCTCTTTACTATAATTGACTCTTCTAAATGTTCACTTTCAAAAACCAAACATCCCTCCTTTTTTTTTTTTAAATGGACTCTTCCACATTGCCTTAAAATAATTTAAAACCTGACACCCCCCCCCCTCCCACTAAGAATGAACTCTTCCAAATGTACTCCAATTTCTGTCTGGCACACCCACTTTTTCCATAATTGACTCTACCAAATGTTAACATTTCAAAATCCCAACACCCCTTCATGAAAATTGACTCTCCCACATTGCCTAGAATCTTGGAACATGGCACCCCTCTATATGAAATGGACTCTACTACATCAACTCTAGTCACTGCCAAAGGCCCCTTATCTACTCTTAACTTTGAAAACCTGGTACCCTTGGTAAAAGTTGACTTCCCCACAATGTACAATTTAAAAACTGGACACCCTTCATCCCTCATAAGTGGACCCCCCCCCCCCAACTTTGTGCCATTAAAATAGACTCTTCCAGTCATTTGAATTGCACTCCAAACACAAAGAGGTTTTTGTTTTTTTTTTCAGGCAATTTTTATTGAAATTCACCAACATTGTTATACATTGTAATTGGATTTTTTTTTTTTTGTAACCCAAATCCTCCCCCCTCCCTCAAAGTTTATACAGTGATGAACAACAAAAATGCCACACAAGAGGAGAGGGGAGTGAGGGAATGACAAGATGGATAGTATGTCACAAAAGATAGGCAAGCTGCACAGTAGTCTACAGGGGGCCAGTTTGACCCAAGTGGGGTTGAAAATCTTCAGTGGTGCCCCAATGATCTACCAGACCACCCAGCTATAGGTGAGGTGCCCATCACAGTACTGTCTGAGCTGACTCCCTCCCTCTGACAAAATCAGGCTAACACAAAAAATTGTCCAACTCCACTTTATCTGCCAAACTGAAATGCAATTGCAGGGGGATGGGATAGCCTAGTGGTCAGAACATTGCGCTCGCAATTTGACGACCCAGGTTTGATTCCCGTTCAAGGGGATTTTTCCCCTGGAGTTAACACAAGTGCTGACTCCACTCTCCCCAAAAGTCCTTTGGATGAGACTATAAACCAAGGCCCTGTGTGCAAACACACGCAGAACATCTACACGTTAAACCCTGTTCCACTCTTTACTTAATACATCTGTGTTAAAAGCTTGCAAAAAAAATTGTGCGACTGTACAGTGCTGAAACACATAACACTGTTCCTGGATTACAATTGTACTCAGATTGCTGTTCGTTACCCTCATCACTATTGCTACAGTGTCTGGATTACAATATCACACAGATTGCTATTTGACATAATGCTTTTACACAGACATCTATGACAGATCCTTTGCTGAACCCATTTTGTAAACATGCAGAGAGCGACTTTTCTGGACATTCTCGAAATTGTTTTATGCTCCACTTTACTGTTTACAATATTTTGAAAAGATATAATAAAAAGATATAATAAAAAGTGGGCGTGTATGGGGTGCTTAAGGAGAGGTGGTACCTTTGTAAACCAGGCAGTAGCATCCTTCGGGATGGACGGGAGCACTGGTCCTCACTTGGCACTCAACTCTCACTTCTGGGTCCGGGTCCTTAACCCACCCACACCCCGGTAACCGCTTCTACTAGCGGGCGAAACGTTGTGAGGGGCTGGTGCATTCTTACCCACCAGTAGGAGTCTTGGAGAGGAGATGGGCGCCACCAAGCTTCCTCAAGCCCACTGCAAGGACATGATGAGAAAAACAAAACAGAAAGACATGCCGGATCGGTCGAGGCCCGGATCAACAACGACCGCGCTACCCACTGCAAGCCTCCAGGGTGGGAGTGACAAGTGTGCTACTGGGGCAGAACCAACTCTAAAGCTTCCAGATAAAGGGGCAACCATTGGTACATGGAATGTAAGGACTCTGTACCAAACAGGAAGAGTACAGGAACTTACACATGAATTACAGAGGTATAAATGGGACATCCTAGGGCTTGCGGAAGTCAGATGGATTGGCTTCGGAGAAACAACCACGCAAGACGGCCACAAAATATGGTACAGCGGAGAAGAGAAACTACATCAACATGGAGTAGGCTTTATTGTCAGGAAAGAGATTGTGTCAAGTATCATCAGCTGCACACCAGTATCCAGCAGACTCATCTCAATCAGAGTTTCTGCAAAACCCCAGAATCTCACCATCATCCAAGTGTATGCTCCAACATCTGACTACGATGATGATCAGATAGAAGAATTCTATGAAGAACTTGAAAACGTCATCTCCAAAACGCCCCAAAAAGACATCCTTATTGTGGAAGGCGACTGGAATGCTAAGGTGGGACCTGATGCCTATGACACCTGGGCAGGAACCACAGGACGATTTGGACTGGGAGAAACAAATGACAGACAGCGGCTGCTGGAATTCGCAAAGAAGCACAAACTGACTTTGGCTAACACACTCCCCCCTCACAAGCCATCCAGAACATCAACCTGGCACTCACCAAATGGTCTGATTCATAATCAAATTGATTACATTCTGTCACCCCAAAGATTCAAATCCAGCATAAACAAGGCAAACACAAGAACATTCCCAGGAGCTGACATTGGCAGTGACCACGACCTTGTACTTACCACCATCAGGCTGAAACTGAAAGCAAAACAACAGCCAAAAAGCCCACGCAAAAGATTCGACCTGGAAAAACTCAAAGACCCAACAGTGGTTGAGATCTTCCAAGCCAACATTGGAGGAAAGTTCACCGCACTCACAGCCATCGACAATGATGTGGACACATTGGCCAACAACATCAAAGAAGTGCTAACGACAGCAGCAGAAGAAACATTAGGAAGAAGCAGAACAAAGAAACAACCCTGGGTGACAAATGAGGTTCTTGACCTCTGCGACAAAAGAAGAGAACTTAAGAAACAAAAGTTCACAAGTCAAGAAGCTTACAAGAAGTACATGGATAGCCACAGAGAAGTGAGGAAAAAGATGAGAGAAGCCAAAGAAGCGTGGATAGAAGAACAATGCAACAACATCGAAGCTGGAATGACCAAGGGAAACAGCAAAACAGCTTACAACACTTTGAAAGCACCAACGAAAACCACACAGCCTAAAGCCTCTGTTATTGAAGACAAAGAAGGAAATCTTTTAACGGAAAACAATGCCATCCTCCAACGCTGGACAGAATACTGTGAGGGATTGTACAACTACCCACTACGCCCAGATACTAACATAGTTTCTGACAAACCCCCTGAACACCAAGATAAAGACCCACCAATACTAAGGTGTGAAGTAGATGCAGCTATTAAACAATTGAAGAAGGGGAAGTCCCCTGGAATCAATAACATCCCAGCTGAACTCATAAAAAATGGAGGGAATGAAACAGCAAGGCGATTCACAGAACTTTGTCAGAAGATCCACGACACCAAAGAATGGCCAAAAGAATGGACACAGTCTCTTGTAATACCCCTGCCAAAGAAAGGAAACCTCAAGCAATGCCAGAACTACAGAACCATCAGTCTCATAAGTCATCCTAGCAAGATCATGCTGCAGGTAGTCCTCAACAGACTGAAAAAACAAGCGGAAAAACTCCTGGCAGAAGAACAAGCGGGCTTTAGACCAAAACACAGCACAATGGAACAAATTTTCAATCTAAGAATTCTGATAGAGAAGCATCTCCAACACCAAAAAGACTTGTACCACAATTTCATAGACTTCAAAAAGGCCTTTGACAGGGTATGGCATGACGGCCTCTGGCAAGTACTCAGGCACTTCAACATTGACAGCTGCCTAATTGAAGTCATCAAGGCTCTGTACGAGAACGCAAAAAGTGCAGTTTTCATGAACAATCACATGGGCGAGTTCTTCAAGACCACAGTTGGGGTTTGCCAGGGCTGCCTTCTCTCACCTGTACTCTTCAACCTCTTCCTCGAAAACATCATGACAGAGACACTGCAAAACCACCACACTTCCATCTCCATTGGTGGAAGACCCCTTTGCAACCTCAGATTTGCAGATGACATTGACCTCATGGGCAGCAGCAAACAAGAACTGCAAATCCTCACAGACAATTTAACAGATCGAGCGAGCGCATACGGCATGGAGGTCAGTACAGAGAAATCAAAGATCATGGTCAACAGCGCGAGTAATGACATCACGGAAATAAAGATGAATGGAGAAATACTAGAAGAGGTGAGCCAATTCAAATACTTAGGCTCCATCCTAACAAAAGATGGCACATCAAACAATGAAGTGAAAGCTCGCATTGCAACAGCAACATCTGCTCTAGTCAGACTCGAGAGGATCATCAGAAGCAACAACATCAGCTTCTGCACCAAATACCACCTTTACAAATCCCTCGTGATATCTATCCTCCTATATGGCTGTGAATCATGGACTCTGACAGCAGAGTTAGAGAGGAGAATCCAAGCATTCGAGAACAAGTGCCACAGAAGACTCCTCAAAATATCATACAAAGAACACAAGACCAATAACTATGTGAAAGAAGAAATCAAAAAGCGTGTGGGCCCCCAAGAGCCTTTGCTCTCCACCATAAAGAGGAGAAAGCTGATGTGGTTTGGTCACACCACAAGACACGACACCCTAGCAAAAACCATCCTGCAAGGAACAGTCGAGGGCAAGAGAAGAAGAGGCCGCCAAAAGAAATCATGGGTTGACAACATCAAAGACTGGACCGCCCAACCCCTGCAATACCTCCTATTAGCCACACAGGATCGTGAAGCATGGAAAAAGATCTCTGTTGCGTCTTCTCTCATGCCCCCCCTACGTCCTTTGGGACATGGGACTGAGTGAGTGAGTGAGTGATAATAAAAAGTAAATATATATCATAAAATATTTTCCATGCCAAAGTCGGATGCACTGGGCCTGACTTGTCAAGTGTTTAACGGCAGTGCAACACTGTTTCACTCATATAACAGACAACAGTAGTTGATGGCTGAGTCTTGGGCAAAGAAGAAGAAATGGTTTTCATCTTTTAAGTACTGATCTTTATTTTTTAAAGACAAGCAAACATACTTAACAGTTGTTAGTGTTACCTGTTAACATTTGGTTTTCTGTATGTATTCAATCAATATGAATTTATATTTTCAAAAAGTAACAAAATCTGTATAAACTTTTCATTTCAATTTAAATTATTTGTATGTCATCATCTTTCAAATCTAACCATTCAATTTTCTAAATTGTATATGCCAGTATGCCAGGAAGGATGGTGGCAGGATGGTTAAGACGTTCGCCTGCCAATATGTAAACCATGAGTTTCTGGGTTCGTACCCAGCCTTGCCCTTTCTTCCCAGTTTGACAAAAAAAATCGAACGGAATGTCAAAGTCATTCGGATGCGACTCAAAACCACGGCCCCATGTGCAAATGCACGCAGAACATCTTGCACACACGTTAAAACCCCGTTCCGCCTTTCGGAAGAGCAGGCCATCATGTGCCCGTAGGAGCGGATGACAAAATTATAACAAACCAGCATGCACACAGGTGTCGTGTTTAGACACCATCCCTGAGGAAAAATCGGGGAGTTGGAGTCCCAGAGTGGCTCGGGGCTGTAGGTATATGGCAACATTCTGGTGGCTCCTGTGATGGTACTGGAACCATTTGTATCAGTCATTGCCTTTCCAATGGATCATACCAGTGCCGTGGAGAGGGGGGGTCTGCTGCATGGGGAACAGCTTGCCCTCCATGCATACATGTCCATACTTTGCGCTCTAAAGACTTGAGCACAACTCCATAGTCTTCCGAGACTGATGGGTGCCTACTACTACTATATGCCAGTATTGATTCATGTTCTCACTACAGCACATTTCTTTCCTGCCAGTATTCTGTTACTGAAAGATGATTCCTTCTGCTAAAAAATAATGCATCAAAGTTACTTCAACTAACTTCGCTGAAAAAAAAATCTGTGTGCACTGTGAATACTTAGGTCCAGAACACTTCTGTCTTGAACTCAAACTATTAAAGATGCATATTTTTTAATATTGTTAAGGTGTGGAAAGCTGAAAAATGTTAAGCCTTCTGTTTCAACCTTTTGTTTGGATTATTTTCCATATGATATAATTATCAAAGTCAAATTTTGTGAAATTTTCAAATGTTCATAGCTCTGGAAAATCAAGACCACACTTTCTACTTATGACGCAGCTTATCTGCTTATTATTTCATCTTATCATTCAACAAAAATTGATAGAATAGCAACAAACATGGAACCTTTTGCAGCAGGTTTATCAATTTAATTTTATCAATTTGTTTATTCATTTATTCTTTTATGTTGAGGATAATGGAATAAGCACTCATTTGCTTTTTTACATCCAGTTCCTTTGTGCAAGAAGTTTTGTCAATGTTGTCATCCATTCCCACCAGCTAACCATGGCCTACTCTTCCGAAAAGTAGAACTGGTTTTGATGTGTGTGCAAGATGTTGTGTGTGTGTTTGCACATGGGGCCTTGGTTTATAGTCTCATCCAAAGAACTTTTGGGAGGAATGGAGTTGGCACTAATGTTAACTCCAGGGGAAAATATCCCCTTGAACAGGATTTGAACTTGGTCATGATATTCAAGGCCAGACATGCTGCTGAAATGTGAAGAAATATATGTGACGCTCCACCACACAAGGAGTCACATTGCACCAGAGGTCAATTTTTAGTTATTGACATGTTATTAATCTGCAATAAATGGCTATACAATAAAATAAAAAAACAGATTGAAAATCGGACAATTCTATGAAAAGTTATTACAAGTTGAAATGATAGACTGCAGGAAATGACAAAACGAGAAATGGACAAGTTTAGCATCTTAATAAATGGTCAAAATGAGGGCTTGGCCATTTTTAAAACATGTTTAAAGGCACAAGGATACAAAATTATGATTTGATATTTCATTACAAGGTAGAATAATGGCTATAGTTTTATAATCAATCAAAATCTGAAAATTGCCAACTTGACCTCACCTGCCTTTAATGGCTTCTGATGGAAAAGTGGGTTATGTGCTAAGCAACTCATTTCATGGTGGAGTGTCACATATAGACAGACATTGTAAGGCATCATCCACAACTCCTAAAAAAAAAGATAAATAAACCCAACAAACATGTAAGATTAAACTTTTCAACCACTGGTTGCCATGGTCCAGATTCAAGATAGCCGACAAAAGAATTGAAATACTAAAAACTTCAAAACTGTAACATTGTCCCTGTTTTGAGCGGGTTTTTTCCTTTCTTTCTGCAGTTCATTCCTCATACACCAAAAATACACATTACATTTGGACATTTTGTGTACAAACTTCAAACATCATATACTTGAAAAAAAAAGGCTTGTTTTGAGAAATAGAGTTGTAAAGGGTCTTTTTTTTTTAAGCAAAAATGTTTAAATGACCCAAGCACCCCTCCACAACACTTATGGCCTCTTCCACTGCATCAGTTTGCACCCCTCCACAAAACATGGAATCTCCCACTCCATGATCTTGCACCACTCCACTGGACACATGAACTCTCCCACTTCTGCTAAAAGGGAAAAGAGGGAGGGGATCAGGGATGGAAAAAGAAATTACAATGGTTTCGCACACGACTTACGTTGCAGCCGATTTCTCCTAGTATTGGTTTGTAGTTAGGCCATTCCCCTATTTAACACCCTGGAGGTCACCCAGAATATGCATTCTGACTCACTCATCCCACCTGGGAATCTCTGTGAGACTGTAAGTTCACACCGGATGAGACGTTTGCCTGTGTATAACCGTTTTCAAGTACCTTGCCATACAGGTATACATATTCCAGCTTCAGAGGATATTTTTCTCCTTTAATCTTACCCCAAAATTGATAAGCGCAGACTAAGCTACAAAAGTCTGCATACAGAAACACACAGACGTCAAAATCAGGATGACCTAGATCTCAAAGACAAGGTTGAGAGCAGAACGAAAAGAGGCAGACCACCAACATCCTACATTGCCAACATCACTGAGATCAGTAGTCTGGGAGGGCTACAGGAGATTGTACAAACTCAGCACAGGGACAGAGAGAAAGATGGCGAACCCTGCAGGTTTTGTGTGGAACTCCTAGCGATGATAAATGGAAGCAGTTGACAGGTAACAGTGAGTACAGACTGTTACAACACTGAGAGCTTGACACAGATCCATGGAGACAATCTCAACACAGCGTTTCAAAACAGGAACATTTTATTTTCACTGCAGGTTTCGGCAGTTGGCTTACATCAATAACTGACACGGCCTTTGGCCTGGGATCTCATACCATGTCCTTCTGTAGAACAGCATGTCACCACAATATGAATTATCCATATAAATACTTTTTTTTATCTCGAAAAACACTTTCTTGTTGTTCCTCAGCTAGAGCTCCAAGGTTCAGCGATGGTGAGATTTTGCGTATGTGGCCGTTTTTGCCCACCATGAAGGTAGCCGCATTCCACCTTCAAGGATGTGTGCTGGGTAGGTTCGTGTTTCTGCAACCCACCAAACGCCGACATGAAATATGGGATCTTTAACTACATGCATATTTTGATCTTCTGCACACACACACACACACACACACACACACACACACACACACACACACTACACTACACACACACTACACACACTACAACACACACACACACTTCACACACACACACACACACACAACACACACACACACACACACAAGCCACACACACACACACACACACACACACTACACACACTAACACACACTACACACACACACACACCCCACACACTACACCACACACACACACACACACACCACGCACACACACAACACACACACACACACACACACACACACACACACACACACACACACACACACACGCACACACACACACACACATCACACACAAAATCACACCACACACACACACACATCTGCACACATCCACACACACACACACACACACACAGCACACACACACACACACACACACAACACACACACACACACACACACACACACACACTCCTTCAGTGAGACTATAAACTAAGGTCCTGTATGCAAATGCACGCAGAACATCTTGTGCACACATTAAAACCTGTTCTGCTTTTTGGAAGAGTAGGCCTTTGTGTGGCAGTGGGAGTGGATGACACAATTTACAAAACTGCATAAACATGGGAACTGGATGTTTAAAAAAGCACAAGAGTGCTTATTCCGTTATCCTTGAAACAAAAGAATAAAATGAAAATGAATAAGGAAAATTTTTTCAAACACTACACACACACACACACACACACACACACACACACACACACACACTACACACACACAAACACACACACACTACACACACACACACACACACTACACACTACACACTACACACACACACACACACACACACACACACAGATTCAAGGAAACTGTTTTCTTACTCTGAGATGAGAGGAGTTGAATTCAGCAGATCACAACATGTTGCAGTTGTGACAGCCCTAAAAAAAAGTATATATATTAAAAAAGATGGCAGCAGATCACGTGTCCCACGTGTCACCTCTGATTCAACTGCACACTCCATCCCTCTCTCCTCGCCCTTGAAACAAAATAGTAAACAATGTTCTTGAAACAACAATTACACTACTAATGATGATGATGGTGATGATGATGATGACAATGATGATGATGATGATGATGATGATGATGATGGTGGTGGTGGTGGTGGTGGTGGTGGTGGTGGTGGTGATGATGATGATGATGATGGTGGTGGTGGTGGTGGTGATGATGATGATGATGATGATGATAATGATGACAATGATGACAACGACAATGACAATGATGATGATGATGATGACAACGACGATGATTATGATGATGACAACGACAACGATGATGATGACAATTATGGTGATTAAATCACATGGGGGTGGGATAGCCTAGTGGTCACAGCGTTGTGCACGTGAAGTGATGGGGGACAGGATAGCCTGGTTGGTTAGAGTAATGCACACTGCTCTCATTATCTGCTGACTTCCGAGTTTGAATCCCATTCAAGGGGGTATTTTCCCCCTGGACTTAACACACAGAGACTGAATGTTAAACACACACACACACACACACACACACACACACACACACACACACACACACACACACACACACACACATGCTTATTCTACTATCCTCAAAACAAAAGAATTTTTTTTTTTTTTTTTTTAAATAAAATAAATGGCCTGGGATTGAACCACCACTGAGGTCACCACTCAAGAAATTTGGGGGTAACTTTTGGACCGACTCCACTCCCCTGCAAGTCCATCAGATGAGACTAGAAACTTGCTGTTCTGCATTTTGGAAGAACAGGCTATTTTGAGCTGGCAATAACGCAAACCAAAATTTTCCCTGTAGTTGGAATGCAGCTACCTTAATGGTGGGTGAACGGTCGCATTCACTAAATTTCACCATTGGGGCACCTCAGGGGCTATAGCCCAAGAACAAAAGAAAACAAGATGATTGGTGTTATATCACAGCTGTTGTTATTTTTCTTTTATCTTCACCATCATTATCATCATCATCATCATCATCATCATCATCATCATCATCATCATCAAGTGCATAAACACTGAGCAATTCGTTTGTTTGCCTATGAGAGTGGTCTTTGTCTGAAGACACAGTTTTGCCAAGGACAACATCTTGTTGCAGTGGTCTGGGTGCTAGTCTTTCAGATGAGATGCTAAACCAAGGTCCCATGTGCAACAACAGGTGCACATATCTAGATTTTTCTCCTGGAGTTAACATCAGTGCTGACTCCACTCTCCCCACAAGTCCTTCGGATGAGACTGTAAACCGAGGCCCCATGTGCGAATACATGCAGAACTTCTTGTGCACGTGTTAAAACCTGTTCTGCTTTTTAGAAGAGTAGGCCATTGTGTGCCAGTGGGAACAGATGACAAGATTTACAAAACTGCATACACACGGGTAGTAAAAAAACACATGAGTGCTTATTCCATTATCCTCGATATAAAGAAGAAAAAATAAATAAAATGAATAAATGAAACCTCTGCAGCAAGAGAGTGGTCTCTGACAAGGTTGTGTAGACAAGAAAACCAAAAGGGGAAAATGAATAAAGAAAATGATGGGTCTGCAGCACTGCTCTTGTGGTCACACACTCTCCCAGGCTGGAACAGCAGTCTGATTTTCAAGCAGAGAAATTTGCCATGCTAGCCACCATGCACAGTGATGAGCACCTTGGGTTACGAGGTAGAAGGTTGTGTGTTGAAACCTCATATCAAATCCCAGTTGTAAGGATTTGTCCGACTCTGGCCGGCTTCTACCCAGAGGTAGAGTGCAGTGGGCTCATTGGGAAGACTGAGACCACACAGTTAGGCTTCATCCACTTTACAGCACATGATTTTGAGAGTGTGCTCGACTTCCCTGACCAACACCGCAGGTGTTTGTTATCTCATGGGCCTGGTTGATAGTAAGCGTAGAGTACAGTCCTGTCATGTAGTCTCAAAGCAAATGCCCTTCCAACATCATTCAGTCAAGTGCTAAATTTAGTGCGTCCCTTCCATTCACCTAGTTCAAAAGTGGTCAGTTCCTGCTATAAATAGCACCAGCTGGTCCCAGCTGGGCTGGACTGGGCTGGAATGAATAGTAGCTGCTGAGAGGAGGTGAAAGTGGGGGAAGCCAACAGCTGTGCCTGTGGTTGTAACTCTGCAGAAGGTCTGCCCACTGGCCTCAGCCCACACATTCCAACTTAAGAGCAGCTCATCTATAGATTTATGTATCTATTTATTTATTTACTTTTAAATCAAGGATAATGTAATAAGCACTCATGTGCTTTTTTACATCCAGTCCCCATGTGTATGCAGTTTTTGTAAATCTTGTCATCTGTTCCCACTGGCATACAATGGGCTACTCTAATGAAAAGCGGAACAAGGTTTAACGTGTGCGCAAGATGTTCTGCATGTGTTCGCACATGGGGCCTCCGTTTATAGTCTTATCCGAAGGACTTTTGGGGAGAGTGGAGTCAGCACTGATGTTAACTCCAGGGGAAAAACCCCCTCGAACAGGTTCAATTCCCGGGTCGTCAAATTGAGAATGCACTGTTCTGACCACTAGGCATGTTAGGTACATAACTGTTACTGTTTCCTAACCCATACTGAATGCCAACATCAATTATGGGATTTTTAACATGCATATTTGACCATCTGCATGAGTACACACGCATGCATGCATGCACGCACACACGCACGCACGCATGCACGCACGCACACACACACGCACACACACACACACACACACAGGGGACGGGATAGCCTAGTGGTTAGAACATTGTACTCGCAATTTGATGACCTGGGTTTGAATCCTGTTCAAGGGAGTTTTTCCCTGGAGTTAACATCGATGCTGACTCCACTCTCCCAAAAGTCCTTCCGATGAGACTATCAACCAAGGCCTGTGCGAATACATGCAGAACATCTTGTGCACAGGTTAAATTTGTTCTGCTTTTCAGAAGAGTAGGTCATTGTGTGCTGGTGGGAACAGATGACAAAATTTACAAAACCGCATACACACAGGGACTAGATGTAAAAAAAAAAAAGCACTTGAGTGCTTATTCCATTTTCCTCAATTAAAAGAATAAATAAATAAATAATGCGCAACAGCAACACCACCAACAACACAATATTCAGTCCCAAAACAACTGACCTGGGTCTCCCCCAAAACACAGCCTCAGCACCCCTCTGCTGACACTGACGGGAACAGCCACACCCTGACCTTCCCTGACCCCCACATGCAGATAAACAGGAAGTGATGTCACACTCTCGTCGTCCAGCCTGGAGAGACCTGGATGGCCAATGGCAATCACCGCGCCGCCACTGGACCCTGGACAGGAGGCACAGGTGTGGTAAACGCGCACAGTTTGTGGGGAATCTGCCTCTGAAAAGTCCAGCATCGTTTGCCTGAAACTGTCTACACCTCTGAAGAAATCTGAACAGAAGGTGACGATTCTAGCCCACAGAGTTGCAGGTCCTGAACAAAGGCGGAGAATCTTGCTCCACAGCAGAGTTGCTCTTCCTGACACGTTTTCTCGTTTCTCTGCGGTCTGCGTGAGGCGGAGTGAAGCGCAACATGAATCTGACGACGCAGCGAGCGATGAAAGCTGCGATGGTGGAGATGACGATTGTGTCGTAACTGCATCCGACGTCAAAAGTAACCTTCCTTGCCATCCTGAAGACCTCAAAGTTACATCATCTTCACCATCATCATCATCATCCCAGAATTCAGAAAACTTGTTCGTCATTAACTCTTCCGTTCCCAACCTCCCTGCCGCATACAGTTCCAAACGTCACCTTCTTAGGATACCCGTGAGGGTGAGAGATCAAAGCCGCCTCCAGACCCTGAGTTCTTCGCTTGGAGTCCAAGTCTGGCCGTCTTGTCAGCGCCTTAAAGGTCAAGGCCATATCCTCCTCCCTGTGCTGTTGGAAGCGTTGTTTCAGCTCTGGACGAAAGTGACAGGTCAGTTGGGCGATGTGCTGGAGATGGTGTCGCACCAAGGATTTCCCTCTGACAGTGATGATGACGTTGTCGTTGTCGTTGTCCTCCTCGCTGTCATAAAAGAAATCCACTGATGTGTCGGCAACCTGCAACAAAAAGAGCAAAGAACAAACAAAAAAACTGACACTGAAAACAGTAAAAGAAACAGATCAACAACAAGAAGTGGGTGTTACGTCTTTTGGAAGAGACAATAAACTGAGATCCCATGTTCAATATTCATTTAGTGCATGTAAAAAAAAACCCCACCCCACAACAACAAGAGAGTTGTCCCTTGCAAAATTCTGTCCAAAAAAACAAAAAGCCACTCTGATAGGAAAACAAATACATATATGCAGACAGGAAAAGAAAAAAATGGGTGGCGTTTCTCTTGTGGCGACACGCTCTCCCTGGGGAGAGCAGCCCGAATTTCACACAGAGAAACCTGCTGTGACTTAAACAGGTATACAATATACAATACAAAACAATACAACAGACATGGCACAGCATATAATATAAATTTTACTCCCAATCATTAAAATGCATGTTCTGGGTGATCCCCAGGGTGTTAAGCTGGGGAACAGACAACAACAACAACAAACCAACACATACAGTATATACACCCTGGGGATGCAACGTAACGAGTCTGGGTATGGCTGTGGCAGGGAGATCAAAATAAGTCTGAGTGGCATGGGAACAGCAAGGGCAGGAATGTCACAGAAGAGGAGGCAGCAACCAAAAAAAAAAAAACCACCAAAAAACCCCAACAAAACAAAACAAAACTAAATCAACCGAAAAAACCAACACTATTTTTTGTCTATTTATTTATTCATTTATTTCTTCTTTTATATCGAGGATAATGGAACAAGCACTCATGTACTTTTTTACATCCAGTCCCTGTGTGCATGCGGTTTTGTAAATGTCATCTGTTCCCACAGGCACACAATGGCCTACTGTTACGAAAAGTGAAACAGGATTTAACATGTGCATAAGATGTTCTGCATGCGTTCACACACAGGGCCTCGGTTTAGTCTCATCTGAGGGACTTTTGGGGAGAGGATTCAGCACTGATGTTAACTCCAGGAGAAAAATCCCTCAAACAGGAATTGAACCCTGGTCATCAAATTGCGAGCGCAATTCTGTGCATACACTCATCCATCCATCCATTCCGGTCAAGGAGATTTTTCTCCTGGAGTTAACATCAGTGCTGACTCCACTCTCCCCAAAAGTCCTTCGGATGAGACTTTAAACCGAGGCCCCATGTGCAAATGCACGCAGAACATCTTGCGCACACATTAAATCCTGTTCCCCTTTTCGTAAGAGTAGGCCATCGTGTGCCGGTGGGAACAGATGACATTTACAAAACTGCATACACACGGGACTGGATGTAAAAAAGCACATGAGTGCTTATTCTATTATCCTCGATATAAAAGAATAAATCAAATTAAATCAAATCAATCAAATCATCCATACCTGCACATCTCCCTGAAGGGCGTGTAAGGGCACCATCACTATGATGTCATCACCCTCCTCGTTCACTGACGTCAGCACTCCTGAACACGTCCGCTGCCTCAAGCCTTCTCCTTGCCTCACCAGCTTCAGCCACCACCACCCTCACTCGCACCACCAACCGCGCAAGGCCTTGAACCAGCTGCAGAGTTGATGTGCAGCGCAGACTGTCGTTAAAGTACTGCAATGCGAGGTGGTGGATGGGACAAAACCTGGAATGGTTGCTGTGTTTTGTGCATGCGCGAAGAACATGGCGCCCGTTTTTCAGTTCTAGAGTTGACAAAGTTTTCGTTTTCCTGTTCACAGATGGAGACATTTTGTTTGCAGAAGACGGGTCAGGGGAGGATAAGTATCCTTCTCTCCCCTACATCATCCAGCTATGTGTGTTATCTGAAACAAAATTATATACTACAATTATTATGGGTTGGGGGGGGGGGGGGTGTTGGTTGTTTTTTTTTCATTCCTTGGATAGACCTCCCAAGAGTTTTGGTTATATATATATATATATATTATTTTATTTATTTATAAATAAAATAATATATATACATAAATATATATGCATACAAGGTCATTTTTATTCACCATTAGGGTTGCCACATTGTGACTTAAGGGGTATCATAAATGTTTAAAGCCAAACATATTTTTTTTAAGTTACATATTGTTAGTGTCTGCGTTTTTGTTTGCTTGCCTATTTTTCGTGAATGAAAAGAAGTTGATATTTTTATCATCATTATTGTTGCTATCATCACTATTATTCATCATAATTAATCATTATCTATTATCATCCATTCGGCAGCATCATTATTGTTGTTATTGTTACTGTTATCAATGCTGTCCTTGCTGTTGCTCCTGCTACTGTTTTGTAGCTGTTTCTAAGCAGGAAATAATAAATAAGAATATTGTCTTTTTATCTCACTTGTTTGCAACTTTCTCGTAAGTACCATAGGTCATACTGAGGAACTGTCTGTCGGTTGCTTGGCGCTTTTCAACACTGACGTTGATCGCTGGTGCAGTGTGCACTTCGAATAACTTACGAACTTGTTCCCTGTCTCGGTTCTTGGTTAAAGCAGATTGTTAGAAATGGTTGCAACAGGAAACAGTCAATGATTTCAATGCATTGCCATCTCTCAGAGATTTTTTGTGGCTGATTTTGTTCATAAATACACAGGCTCTATATGATGCAGCTTTACTTGCACATTGCCAGGCTTCCCCCCATGTTGTTGTGACACTGTGGAGGTCACTTCCGGTATATAGTTCATTTCCGCAGAAACGAGTTTCTGTTCGGTTAGGTTAGGACCTAGTCTGCATGACCGTTCCCACTAGCACATCATAGCCTACTCTTACGAAAAGCGGAACTGGATTTAACATGTACGCAAGATGTTCTGCGTGCGTTCGCACACAGGGCCTAGGTTTATAGTCTCATCCGAAGGACTTTTGGGAAAAAGTGGAGTCAGCACTGATTTTTTAACTCCAGGGAAAAAATCCCCATGAAAAGGAATCGAACCCCGGCCGTCAAATTGCGAGCGCAATGTTCTGACCACTAGGCTATCCCGTCCCCCAGCACACACACAGAGATAGATGTGCTAAGGGTCTGTCAGTCAACTGGTTAATAGTGAAAACAATGACAAACATTTATTGTTATGACTCGAGTATTTACGGGAATGAGACAGGGCACAAAACACAGACTAGAAACACAATAATTATAATTAAGGATTAATAGACAGCCTAAATGAACTTCATGCTATGGATTCCACATCACCGCTTTTTATTAATGATTCACATTATTAGCCTACCATTCATCATATCAGCAGCTGCACTCCGACTTCAGAGGATTT
The DNA here is from genome assembly GCA_030674155.1 of Stramonita haemastoma. Taxonomy (NCBI): domain Eukaryota; kingdom Metazoa; phylum Mollusca; class Gastropoda; order Neogastropoda; family Muricidae; genus Stramonita; species Stramonita haemastoma. The sequence goes on from CM060343.1 coordinate 22,889,928, forward strand.
TACTAAAGGAAACTATTAAGTCGTATTCATATTTACATTTATATTTTGTTCTTTTATATCGACGATAATGGAATAAGCACTTATGTGCTTTTTTCATCCAGTCCCCGTGTGTATGCAATTTTGTCAATATTGTCAAGTGTTCCTACCGGCACGCAATGGCCTACTCTTACGAAAAGCGGAACAGGATTTAACATGTGCCGAAAATGTTCTGCATGCGTTCACACACTGGGCCTCGGTTTACAGTCTCATTCAAAAGACTTTTGGGGAGAGTGGACTCAGCACTGGTGTTAACTCCTGGGGAAAAATCCCCTCTAATGGGATTCGAACCTGGGTTGTCAGATTGTGAGCGCAATGTTCTGACCACTAGGCTATGCTAAGAGCTTGTCATGGATGAATAATTTCAACATGGCATTTGATATCAAAGCTTAACAACATTTTTTTTAATTTCTCAGATATCAGTTTTACATCTGCATTAATTTTTCTTTTTTTCTGTCAGATGTTTGATACTTCAGGATTGGATGATACTGTACTATCAGATTAGGACTTTTGCCTTGAAAACAGCATCCCAGGTTGGTGGGTGTGGGTAGTTGCAAAACTTATGTGAAGTGTTATTTGTTCCTCATCCATTTGGTAACCCAGCTATGCTTATCATAACATATACAAAAAAGGATTTACTTATACCACTTTTTAAATGGTTTTATGAAGGGTAGAGTGGTGTTTGCCGTAGCCCCCAAAACGGGTTAATAAACCTCTTTTTGATTTACCTCCTTGGCTAGAGGTTTGAGGTTCATCAATGGTGACATTTTGCACGTTATTGATTTTTGCACTCCATTAATGCTTTCAACTTCAATGTTGATGTCTAAACACAACACCATTGTGTACACTTTTTCTTTTTAAATGTCATCTGTTCTACCAGCACTTGATGTCCTACCCTTCCAAAAAGCAGAACAGATTTTAACTTGTACACAAGACGTTTTTGTCTGCATTCACACATGGGACCTCAGTTTATAGACTCATCCAAGGCCTTTTGGTGGAGTGGAATCTGTACTGATATTAACTCTAGGGATAAATCCCCCCAACAGGCTCAAACTGGGTGGTGGCTCAGATGGAAAAACTCAACACTCTAACCACTAGGCTATCCTGCTCCCTTATTATTATGGTCATGGATTCTTCAAAACTCCCTTGCACTGGTGAAGCCTTTCTCACAGTTTTCTGTGGCACAACAGAGTCACACAAAACAAAACAAAATCCCCAAAAGACACTTTGATATCAAGACAGATAGTGTGCCAGCATTTCCTACCCTGATTGGAGCCATGTTTTGATATTTGAATAATAGACTGTGTGTGTTTGTGTTGAAAACTTTGAATACCACATGGCAGATTTCTAATGATAACAATAATCAATGGAATTTATAAAGCGCTACAGCTTGTAAAGCCAAATCAAAGTGCTTGCGCTCAACCCATTCTTACACAGTCATGCAACCAATGGCAATTAACAGTCCCAGCAAATCCAATTGTGCACACAACACACAACACACTCACACACACAATTAGACACTCACACACACAGATTACACACTTTGGCAGGGCGATGGGATTTCTACTGTTGAAGACAGGGGTAGTTACGAGATGAAACAGTAGAGGAAAATCTTCGGTTTGAAATAAAAGGTCTTGAAACTGGATTTAGAAGTGTCATAAATAGGCTTTGGGTGAAGAGAGAGAGAGGGAGATCATTCCAGATCGCTGGACCAGGAATAGAGAAAGAGCAACAGCCAACGGTGTACAGGTTGAATCTAGGTATTTGTAAGCCAAGGTATCTGCAGCAGAGCGGAGGGAACAAGAAGGAGTGTACGGGTAAAGACATTCACAGAGGTAAGAGGGCGCTGTTTTGTGGCGACATTTGTAACAGAGGGTACTGATCTTATAGTTAAATCTCTTCGGCACAGGCAGCCAGAGGAGAGATTGTAAGAGACGAGTAATGTGTTCAGATTTCTTTCTTTCTGAGGACCAGTCGAGCTGCAGATTTGTGTATACTTGAAGGGAGTGGTTAGGTGATGCTGGCAGACCAGCCAAACAAGAACTGCAATAGTCCAGACATGGTAAACATCTGGCTATGTCCCGAGGCAAAGCATGTCACCATAAGAGCCAGGCCACCTATATCTTTTTGTATTTCCTTTTTACAAGTGTATTTGCTTTCCAATAAATGCGATTTTTTTCCTAAAGGATTTTGCATGGAAACAACTTTCTTGTTGCCATGGGTTCTTTTATGTGCGCTGAATACGTGTTGCACACAGGACCTCGACTTAACCTCTCATCCGCGTGTGTGTGTGTGTGTGTGTGTGTGTGTGTGTGTGTGTGTGTGTGTGTGTGTGTGTGTGTGTGTGTGTGTGTGGTGTGTGTGTGTGTCCCCCATAAAATAAAAACATTCATATAATATGTTTTATCAATGCGTTTTTTCATGTACATACTGCAGGCCACATACCCAAAACAACACACTCCCCACACCACACAGAATCACACACCTCTACTTTTTCTCAACTTTATTTATTTTCCAATACTGAAGTTGAACAAAACTTTAAAGCGTCAACTAGTTACAAACCCAACAGGAAAAAAACAAACCAATTGGATTATAATATCAAAAAAGCTTTTTGTGATACATGGCACAACTCAAGAAGAAAAAAAAACAAAAAATCCAGCAGATCAGTCTTTGTGTAAAAAAAAAAAAAAAAAAGTTAGGCACTGGCAGTAACACAGATCAGCTGCTATGGACTGCAAGCCACATGAAGCTAGTTACCAAGTTTTAACAACCAGTTACCACAGCAGAGAATCACAAGTCAGTTTTGGAGTGGGTTTTTTTAAAAATATATTTCAGTCAAATTTGAAGTGAAAACAGGACACAGCAAGCTTGCCAACAATTTCAATGATATGTTAAGAGATACAAATACTTTCGGTCCAAATACTTTCGGTCCAAACCATGACCTATACAACATAAACACAATCTGTAGAGAAAGCTTGCTGTAGTATTTTCCACAGGCTGTTATGACACATCATTCATAAAACATTCAGGATTTAGCTGTAAAGGCTTCACCTGTCACCGTATATAACATCCATGAACATTTCTTTGGATTCTGAATACATTTTCCATTCTTTTTTTTTTTTTTTTTGCTTTCTACTCTTCCTCTGAGTAGGACACGAGTCACTTTCAGCAGTGAAAAAAAAAGTGAAGGAATAAAGTTTCCAATCAGATCACCATCAGGTCCTGCTGACCCACAAGGGCACAGAGAGAGAGAGAGAAGATATATGGCAGAACTGCTATGGCACAAAGAAGGAAACAGCATACCACAATCTAAACGCCCACCAAAAAGCTTGAGGGAAGACCTAGTAATACTCCCCAAAAGTGTGATTCAAGTCCAATCTAGATGCCATTACACAGCCATATCTAAGGCGGAATTCTCAAATTCGAGAATTATGAAAAAAACGACAACATCCATTCTGAATGAGTAGGATTTCAATACATTAAAGACACAAAAAAAAAGAATAAATAAATAAAATAATGGTTACCCCAGCTTCACACCTGCCTCTGAAAATGCTAAGACATAACAAAAGTTTTGACAATTATTTTGAAAAAAAAAAAAAAAAAAAACACCCCCTGGAAAACACCAAAAGACTCCAAAAAGTGCTGTCATTCTACAAAAACAAATGCCCAGTTGTGTGAAGGCATTTCAAATTCCAAAAAGGTTACATTTATGACAAAACAAGTACGAATTTTAAACCAATTAAAACATTCAATTTAGCTAGTCACCTGATCTCAATACTGACAGCAAAAAGAAAAAAAAAAAGGGTGAACATTTTTTCAGTTGAAGATGGGAAAACACGGTAGAAAATCCAGAGTGCTCCGACTATAGACCAAAAAAGCGACCACATGATGTTGAAGGTGGGAGAAGAAATACGGTAGAAAATCCAGAGTGCACTGACTATATACCAAAAAAGCGACCTAATGATTACAGTTGTGCCAACAACACAGACAGCAGACAGCAGTAGTGGGGGTTCAGGGAAGGAAGGCAGAAAGGAAGGAGGGGAAGGCTCTGGATCTAATCCACCTCCTCAATGGTGGGGCCGGCAGAACCCCCCCTCCTGGGGCAGCCCCCCCTGCCCCTGCCCCCGAGGCGTCAAAGTTGGGCATGCCCCCGGCGCCCCCGGCAGACTGGTAGAGCTTGGTGATGATGGGGTTGCACACCTTCTCCAGCTCCTTCTGCTTGTCGTCAAACTCCTCCTTCTCCGCCAGCTGGTTGGAGTCCAGCCAGTTGATGACCTCCGTGCACTTGTCCAGGATGGTCTGCTTGTCCTGGGGGCTCACCTTGTCCTTGATCTTCTCGTCCTCCAGGGTGGACTTCATGTGGAAGGCGTACGACTCCAGGGCGTTCTTGGCGGCGATGCGGCTCTTCTGCACCTCGTCCTCCGCCTTGTACTTCTCCGCCTCGTTCACCATGCGCTCAATCTCCTCTTTGCTCAGCCGACCTGCACACACACACACACCCAGCATACTTGTTCAGTTTTGGATATTGAGAACATCCTTTGTACTCAGTTAAAAAGTTAAAGTCTGTCCCGAGCCTAAGGCTCATCAGGCCGGTGCTTATCCTGGTTTCTGTGGCGCTAAGCGACAGAGTCATAGACTCCCCCCCTGGATAGGACGCCAGTCTATCGCAGGGTTAACCCCCAACACAAGGTTGGTACCCCTTTTACACCTGGGTGGGGTGAGAAAATAGCCATAAAGTGCCTTTTCCAAGGGCACAACGCCATGGCCAAAAGCTGGGATCGAACCCGCAACCTTTAGATTACGAGTTCAACGCCCTAACCACTAGGCTACAGCGGTGGCTGCATACTTGTTCAGTTTTGGATATCAGAACATCCTTTGTACTCAGAACAGCTTTCAAAAATTCTGTACTAGAAATATCATTTCTTTAATCCACAGACTGAAACTAAATGCATTTCAAGCAAAATTTGCCAAAAATATAAAATGTATATATATGTGATGAAAAACTTTTCAATGTTCATATTTTGTTATCAATGTCAAGGTTTTAAAAAAGTTCCTACCAGTATTTCAAGATAAGTCTCTGCAAGAAGTGTTAATCAATCCAAAGTTGTTGTGTGAGATAGCATTGTCTCTGATGCGATCTCCAGTATTCTCTTTTTTATAAAGTACTACTGTGATGATTGTGAAATTATAACACCCCACTGTCGAAATGTACTTTTTGCTTTATTCATGGCAGCCTTTACATGTAGTTTGCAATTGTTATTTTACAGCTTTAGATTTTACAGTTTTCTATTGTTCAATGTTTTTGTTATTATTTGAGTTTCTTACGCCATGTTTTGCAACATTCTGTTTTAACAGCATCTTTTTTTTGTCTTTAGACCCTCATCTCATTATTGCCCCCATTCCCCCCCCCTTCCCCCTTCCTTCATCTAATATCACTTTAAGTGTTCAAACAGACGTAAAATCAAGACACACACACACACATACATGTACTACATCATCAGGCCAGTGAGGGGAGGCTTTTACCACCTTTTTTTTTTTTAACTTTTCTCTTGACTTTCTTTTTTTTTTTCAGTTTTGAATGATGGAATAAGCACTTATAAGCGCTAAACAAAACACTCTAACCAAACAGGCTATCTAGGCCAGTGAGGGGAGGCTTTTACCACCTTTATTTTTCAACTTTTCTATTGACTCTTTATTTTTGGGGTTATGGATAATGGAATAAGCAACTTATGAGCTACTATGAGCAACACTCTAACCAACCAGGCTATCTCCAGTTTCAAGAAGAAAAACAAAATCTTACACTGTCTCCAATGCAACCCCCTTCTCAAAACGGGAGGAGAGACAAGAGACAGAAAATGAAAGGGAAGGGACTACAGCATGACTACCACGTTCCCTCAGCACACATATACAAAGAAGAGGATTCAACCATTGAAGCAGAACGTGCAAGCGAGAGTGTATCAGGTTTTGGGGCCGAGATAGCAAAAGGAAGGCCCAGCTGTCCTTTTCTCCCACTTTCAGCTCCTCTCAGCTGCTAATGAATCCTTCCTATCCCAGGCCAGTTGGGGCAAGCTGGTGCTATTTTTTAGCAGGAACTGACCACACTTGGACTAGGTAAAAGGAAAGGGTGTGCTAACTTTAGCACTCTTGACTTAGCGATGTTGGAGTTGGATTTGTGCGCTGTGAAGGAGATGATAAAAGGCTGGGATGGATAATAGTAATACATGGAATTTATATAGCGCTATATCTTGTAAAAAAAACAAAAAACAAATCAAAGCGCGTACATTCAACCTATACAACACACAAGCAATCAATAACAATTTATAGTTTTCGCAAATTCGACCGTACACACACATGCACGTATGCGCGCGCGCATACACACACTTACACACACACACACACACACACTTACACACACACACTTACACACACACACACACACACTTACACACACACACACACTTACACACACACACACACTTACACACACACTTAACACACACACACACACACACACACACACACTTATCATCCCTTCTCCACACACACACCTTTGTCGTTGGTGATGGTGATCTTGTTCTCCTTGCCGGTGCTCTTGTCACAGGCACTGACGTTGAGGATGCCGTTGGCGTCGATGTCGAAAGTGACCTCGATCTGGGGCACGCCGCGGGGAGCAGGGGGGATGCCCGTCAGCTCAAACTTCCCCAGCAGGTTGTTGTCGCGGGTCATGGCTCGCTCCCCTTCATACACCTGCACAGCACAGCACCACACAACACGTTGGCATTCAACAACACATTGGCAGGAAAGAAGGTGGCAGGATGGTTAAGGCATTCGCCTGCTAATATGTAAACCGTGAGTTTCTGGGTTTGTACCCAGCTCGCCCTTTCTTCCCAGTTTGACGAAAAAAATCGAACTGAATGTCAAAGTCATTCAGATGAGACTATAAAGTGAGGCCCCATGTGCAAACGCAAGCAGAACATCTTGTGCACAGATTAAAACCCCATTCCTTTTGGAAGAGCAGGCCATCGTGTGCCGGTAGGAGCGGATGACAAAATTATATATAAAAAAAAAACCAGCATGCACACACATGTCGTGGTTAGACACCATCCCTGAGGAAAAATAAAATATGGGTAGGCGCTGCACTTGTGGCGACGCACTCTCCCCGGGGAGAGCAGCCTGAATTTCACACAGAGAAATCTGCTGTGACATAAAGTGGTATAAAATAAAATAAAATAAATTCAAAGGGAACCATTGAATGCAGTTTCGCGAAAACCATTGATTACTGATGGTGCTAGGATAATTTCCAAGTCTTATGTAAATATACACGTTGGCACTGAAATTCAAAGGGAACCATTGAACGTAGTTTCGCTAAAAACATTGGTTACTGATGTTGCTAGGATCATTTCCCCAAGTCTTCTGTAAATATACACGTTAGCACTGAAATTCAAAGGGAACCATTGAACGAAGTTTCACTACAAACTATTGATTACTGATGTTGCTAGGATAATTTCCCCAAAATTTTCTGCGTGCAAGATGTTCTGCGCGCCAATTATGAGGAGACTTCGAACAAGCGACCGTTTTTGCCCACCTTTTATGATAACCCCACTCTGATTCTATGGATAAAAAATGTCTAAATATTTTTCTCTTGCCAGAACAGTCACACTACCACCAGCTCCATAACATCATGCAGAAAATGAAAGATGTCTGGTTTTGTTGTGTGTTTTTTTTCTAATCCTACAACAACAAACAACCCTCTGACTATCCAAAAACTTTGCGTTTCCATGCAGTAATGACAGTTTCCAGTCCCCCCAACCCCCCACAACACCCCCCCCCCCCAAATCTTTTTTTAATGAATTAAAAAAAATATAATGGAGTGTACAGCATGAGGGCAACAAGGCTGCCTGGTGCCTGACCGGGGCCGGACTGACCTGAATGAGCACGCCGGGCTGGTTGTCGGAGTAGGTGGTGAAGGTCTGGGTCTGCTTGGTGGGGATGGTGGTGTTGCGCTTGATGAGGGCCGTCATCACCCCTCCGGCTGTCTCGATGCCCATGGACAGGGGAGCCACGTCCAGCAGCAGCAGGTCCTGCACCTCCTCAGACTTGTCTCCATGCAGGATCGCAGCCTGCACAGCTGTGGGCGCATGCACACACACACACACACACACACACACACACACACACACACACACACACACACACACACACACACACACAGAGCACACACACACACACAGAGCACACACACAGAGCACACACACAATACACACACACCACACAACACACACACACACACACACACACACACACACACACACACACACACAATTCTGGTCAGTGCTGCTGGAATATAAAGTACGCTCTTTCAATTCCTATCTAAGAAGGAAGGTTGGCAGGATTGTATAGACGTTCACCTGCCTAACAACTAAACAGCACCATGATCAGCACCATGCAATAAGGTATTGCAAAGAATGTAAAGCAATTCAACAGTATGATTTAAGACTGCAGAAAAACCTATCATGTACACAAGATCAATGTCACATCCATCATGTAAATAAGACCACAGTTATCAAACCTATTGTGCAAACAAGACCATAGAATTGTATTGTATAGTAATGTACTGTACTGTGTACTGTACTGTGCACTGTGTTGTGTTGTGTTGCATTGTTTAGCATACTGTATACCACATCAAGTCACAGCAGATTTCTCAGCCTGAAATTCGGGCTGCTCTTCCTGAGGTAAGGGCTGCTCTCCCTGGGGTGAGCGCGTCGCCACATGAGTAGCGCCACCCTTTTTTTTTTCTTCTTTTTCCTGTATGCAACCGTATTTTGTTTCCCTATCAGAGTGGCTTTTCTCTACAGAATTTTCCCAGGGACAACTCCCCCGAATGCCGTGGGTTCTTTTACATGCGCTAAATAATGATGTGTAACACAAGGGACTTCTGTTTATCATTTCATCTGGAAGACTAGCACCAAGGCCACAGTCTGGTGGATGGGAGAAAAGTTTCGGGTTTAAACAGGGATTGGACCACCACACACTTCGAACCCATACTTTTCACTTTTTCGGCAAGGTGCCTTACCTCTAGACCACCGATCCACAGTAAATAAAATCGACCATGAATGTAAAAAAGACTACAGTCGTCACAAATCTAGCACATCTAGCACACATCTAGTCATTCAGATGAGACCATAAACTGAGGCCCCATGTGCGAGTGCACGCATAACATCTTGCGCACATGTTAAAACCCTGTTCCGCCTTTCAGAAGAGCAGGTCATTGTGTGCCGGTAGGAGCAGATGACAAAATTATGATTTAAAAAAAACAGCAGGCACACAGGTGTTGTGTTTAGACACCATCCCCGAGTGGAGAAAAAAAAAATAATGGGTAGGGGGCTGCACTTGTGGCGACGCGCTCTCCCCGGGGAGAGCAGCCCGAATTTCACGCAGAGAAATCTGCTGTGGCATAAAGTGGTACAAAATAAAATATAAAATAAAAATAAAACAAGACCCCCAGCCAAATCTCCCCTGACAAACAAACAAACAAAAAGCCTGTCCCCTGTCAACAACCCCCCCCCCCCCCCCACCCCCCCCAATCCAACCCCCACACTCACCGGCGCCATAAGCCACGGCCTCGTCGGGGTTAATGCTCTTGCAGAGGTCCTTGCCGTTGAAGAAGTCCTGCAGCAGCTTCTGGATCTTGGGGATGCGGGTGGAGCCCCCCACCAGCACGATCTCGTTGATGGCCGCCTTGTCCAGCTTGGCGTCCCGCATGGCCTTCTCCACAGGCTCCAGGGTGCCGCGGAACAGGTCTGCGTTCAGCTCCTCAAACCTGGGGTCACAAACAAACAACCACCACGCTTTGTTTTATGTTCATCATTCTCACCTTCATCTATCACAGCACACCAATCCATATCATTAGAGTTGCTTTAAGAATTGGGACATTTTTGGGGTGGCCCGAGGTCCTGAAGTGGGAGAATTCGCCAAAGCGTGGGACCTCTGACTTTCTGGCTTCTGACCACAGTCCTGATATCAGAGAAATCTGGAAAGGACTATAATTTGACTATTAGAAGTAAGAAGAAGACACCAATCCAGCACGACTCAAGTCAAAGGTTCAGGTTATGTTCCTTCTCGTGTTCATCTATCGCAGAACGCCAATCCAGCACAACTCAAGTCAAAGGTTCAGGTTATGTTCACCCTCACTTTCATCTATCGCAGCACACCAATCCAACACAACTCAAGTCAAAGGTTCAGGTTATGTTCACCCTCACTTTCATCTATCGCAGCACACCAATCCAACACAACTCAAGTCAAAGGTTCAGGTTATGTTCACCCTCACTTTCATCTATCGCAGCACACCAATCCAGCACAACTCAAGTCAAAGGTTCAGGTTATGTTCACCCTCACTTTCATCTATCGCAGCACACCAATCCAACACAACTCAAGTCAAAGGTTCAGGTTATGTTCACCCTCACTTTCATCTATCGCAGCACGCAAATCCAGCACAACTCAAGTCAAAGGTTCAGGGCCCAGTGCTTAAAGTTAGCACACCCCTTCCTTTTACCAAAGTCCAAGTGCAGTCAGTTTCTGTTATAACTAGCACCAGCTGGGCTGGGATGGGTGGGGTGGAATGGATAGCAGTTCAGAGTAGCGGAAAGCAGGGGAAAACTGACAGCTGTGATATCATGTCGTCTAATCTACTGTTGGTGAAACACCGTTTTCGGGTTACATACATCTAAATTTGGTTCTCCCCAATTTTTTTTTCTCCTTCTGTTACAAGATTCACATTCACTTTTTCAATGCTGTTCACAAAATGTTATTTTTAATGTTACGCAAATCGGCACTCACTCACATCTCTGTGCTCGCACAAAGGTTTACTTACTGTTGAAGGTTCTGCATTCAGTCTTTTTGCTTCTTTCTTTTTCCTTTTCAGTCCTTGGCTTGAGCTCTGAGGTTCACCAACAGTGAGGTTTATACATATACAACTATCCCCCCCATTTAGGAGCCACATTCCGACTTGAGGGATAGACTAGATATAAGGGATAACCAAAGTGACTCAGCAGAAGTGCAGGGCCCCTCTGGCTGGTTGGCCCCACGGCGGCCTAATATTGATGTGCTCCCTGTGGACTGCTGATCCTGAGGATGAGACACAACGAATCAGGGCATGGCTGTGGCGGGAGATTGGAATGAGCTGCGTGGGAACAGCAGTATGAGGACATCACAGAAGACAAAGCAGCAAAAAAAAAAAAAAAAAAAAAAAAAGACATAAGGGATGGATGCCCCCTCCTCACCTGGCGCGGGTGATGCTGGTGTAGAAGTCGATGCCCTCGAAGAGGGAGTCAATCTCGATGTTGGCCTGCGTGGACGAGGACAGCGTGCGCTTGGCGCGCTCACAGGCCGTGCGCAGACGCCTGACGGCCCGCTTGTTCTCTGAGATGTCCTTCTTGTGCTTGCGCTTGAACTCCTGCACGAAATGGTTCACCATGCGGTTGTCAAAGTCCTCCCCGCCCAGGTGGGTGTCCCCAGCCGTGGACTTCACCTCGAAGATGCCGTCCTCGATGGTCAGGATCGACACGTCGAACGTGCCTCCCCCCAGGTCGAAGATCAGCACGTTGCGCTCCGTCCCCATCTGAAAACATAATAATAATGATAATGATAATACATGGAATTCATATAGCGCTATATCTTGCAAAAACAAATCAAAGCGCATGCATTCGACCTATACACATCTGCCGGGGTCAGCTCTTGGGGGTCTGGGGTAATCGACTGTCAGGACTTTTTTTCTACATCATCACTGGCAGTCACTTTAGCAGACTCAATTTTACACACACCTAACATGAACTTCAGGTGAGAGTCAAGAGCTTCTAAAAGCATTCAAATTCCACAAAGTGGTACCTTTAAAATAACCCTTGGCATCTTGTCCAAGGTAAGGATTCCGACAGACTGCCCCTTTTCCAAAGTGTGGTCAATTAAGGTTTGGTCACAAACTCTTCTAAGGCTACCAGTTTTTGTTGTTTTGTTCAAAATCTAGATAGCCCCTCACTTTTCTGAAGTGAGGTCATCTTATTATCAGATACTCTTCCACTCTTACTACTTTGTCAACAGTTTCAAAGATACAACACTGGGAGAAATGATATACAGATGAAAGAACAGTCTACTGCATGCACAGACACGTCTGCTGCCACTCAAACTGAAATGTTAAGAAAGTAACACTGATCATCAGCTATGAAAATAATAATCACACATCTCTCGCACTCATGGGAGGAAAGTGCAAGGCTCATATCATATCTGTCACAAAGTAAAATCACTAACATTGCTTTCAGTTTGTCATAATCTTCTATTTTACATTTTTAAAATGTTGCTGTCAATCTTTTTTTCTTTTTTATCAAAATCTCAAACTGAACGAGAAAAAACGGAGCAGATCATCAATCACCTAACAGACAAAAAGCGGCTAGGAAGGGCTGTATCTCTCTCTCTTTACTTAGATAAGCCACGCCCACAGCTGTCAGTTACCCCACTTTCAGCTCCACTGCTATCCATTCCATCGCAGCCTGGAGCTAATCACAGCAGGAACTGACCACACTTGAACTTGGTAAAAGGAAGGGGAACACCGATTTTAGCACTGGACCCTTGACTGAATTATGCAGGATTTGTGCAGAGTGTAAAATCACAAACCTTGCTCTCAGTTTGTTATAACCTTTTACATAAAACAAAGTTGCTGTCAGCCAAGGGCTGCCTCTCTCGTCTTTACTTAGGTAGGCCACACCTACACTTGCAGCGCAGGACCCCATCCACCAGATAGGGAGATGTAGGTTTAACAACATAGCTTGCTTACCTTCTTGTCCAGGCCGTAAGCGATGGCAGCAGCAGTGGGTTCATTGATGATGCGCAGCACATTGAGGCCAGAAATGGTGCCGGCATCTTTGGTGGCTTGGCGCTGGGAGTCGTTGAAGTAGGCTGGGACGGTGATGACAGCGTCGCTGATGGTCTGTCCAACAACAGACACAGGTTTGTGTGTGCACAAAGAAGCCTGACAGGTCAGCCAGCATGTACAGGGCCCTGCAGTACACCTGTACTGAACTTGTTACCCCATTTCAATCCTACTCACTTATGTCTGATCAATTTATACAACTTTATACCCCCATTAATCAAAAAAAACATACTACCAGAGCTGACATCTTGCCTAGAATTAAAGCTCAAATTAAATCTCCACAAGATATATATAAACACCATGATTAAAAAGTACACCCTACCCCTTCATCCATGTGATTTAGAAGAAACGACAAATTACCGGGGCACAACCTTAACACCTAAAAAAGCGAAACAATATGAAAACAAAACCACCAAAAGCCCAAACCCCCTGAAGTGAAGAAGTGTACACGTACATACCTTTCCCAGATAGGCTTCAGCCGTCTCCTTCATCTTGTTGAGGACCATGGAGGAGACCTCTTCGGGGAAGAAGGTTTTCTTCTCTCCTTTGTAGTCCACCCTCAGCTTGGGCTTGCCCCCCTCGCTGATCACGTCAAAGGGCCAGTGCTTCTTGTCCGACTGCACTGCCGGGTCGTCAAAGCGACGCCCGATCAGACGCTTGGCATCTGAAAGGAGAGGACAACGGCAGGCGTACATCATCACCATCGTCACCACCAGCTACAGCCAAATTTCTTTTTAAATTTTTACAAATTTATTTATTTATTCTTTCATATTGACGATAATGGAATAAGCACTCATGGGCTTTTTCACATCCAGTACCCGTGTGTATGCAGTTTTGTAAGTCTTGTCATCTGTTCCCACTGGCACACGATGGCCTACTCTTGCGAAAAGTGGAACAGGATTAAACGTGTGCGCAAGATGGTCTGTGTGCATTCGAGCACAGGGCCTCTGTTTATAGTCTCATCCGAAGGACTTTTGGGGAGAGTGGAGTCAGCACCGATGTTAACTCCAAGGGAAAAATTCCCTCAGAACAGGAATTGAACTTGGGTTATCAAATTGCGAGCACAATGTTCCGACCACTGGGCTATCCCGCCCCCCTATTATTATCCTATGCCCTGTAAGGGATCCTAAAGAGGACTGGGCTCTAGCACTAGCTTCAAGCTTCTTCTAGACACACACACTGCTTATCAGTTGATCCATTCAGAGCAACAGCACCAACCACTCCATTCTGTACACAAAGCATGTCCAGTTAAAATGAAGGCAAGATTGTTCATGAAGTCACTGTGCACACCTCTATATTATAAGCAGGCATTCCACATCTGAAAACAAACACTGCAAAAAGATCCAAGTCACTATAGTGAAGGGTTAAGTGGGTTTTTTATTTCTCTTTTCGCTCCTCAGCTTGAGCTCCAAGGTTCACAAGTGATGAGATTTTTATGAATGCAACCGTTTTCCTCACTGTTTAGGTTGAGGTCTGCGTTCCATCTTCAGGGATAGTGCCTAAACACAACACCTATGTGCATGCGCTGTTTTTTCTCATTCTTTCTTTAATTTTGTCATCCATTCCTACCAGTGCACAATGGCCTACTCTTCTAAATGGTGGAACGGGATTTTAACGTGTGCAAAATGTTCTGCCTACATTCACTGTCCGAAGGACTTTGACATGTATTTAGTTCAATTTTTTTTCATCAAACTGGGAAGGAAAGGGTGAGGATGGGAATCAAAACCCCAAGACCTCACGGTTTACTTGTTAGGCAGGCAAATGTCTTAACCATACTGCCACCTTTTTTTTTTTTTTTTCTTTTACTGCTGCCACCTTTAATAGTGAAGATGAATCAGACTCAGGATGTACATATATATATATATATATATATATATAATATATATATATATGGGTCACTCTTCTGAAACCTATGCAGGAGAGGGGTGTCATATTCATAGCCAAATAAAAATTGTTCTAATTTGTTTTGGGGTGTGTAACTTGACATATTTAATCAAAAGTGGTACAACTATCAGCACAATCAAGAACTATGTGCTACAACTAGGAATTACATCCATAAACTGATTTGTTTCTTGAAAAATCCACCATTTACAATCTCAATTTTGTTACAT
Organism: Stramonita haemastoma; assembly: GCA_030674155.1. Classification (NCBI taxonomy): domain Eukaryota; kingdom Metazoa; phylum Mollusca; class Gastropoda; order Neogastropoda; family Muricidae; genus Stramonita; species Stramonita haemastoma. The sequence continues at coordinate 22,904,994 of CM060343.1, forward strand.
TGCCGTAGGAGTGGTTTGCATTTGCTAAAATTCTAACTTCAGGTACCAATCAGATAGAACAGCTGCACTGAAAACTAAAGATGACCAAACATGCAAACAATTATATTGCATTTTATACCTTATTTGGATTCTAACACATGACTTTTTAAATTTAAAAAAAAAAAAAATGTTCGCGCGTAACCGCGGTGTCGCATTCATGACCTGCCTTGTGCAATGAAACTTCTAGTCTTATCAAGTGTGAGCAGCCTACTTTCCATTTGTTCTCAAAATAAAACTTATTCTTATGAATTATGGATGTTTAACAGACTTGTAAGTCGGAAAGTTTTTATACAATAAGCACTCCAACAAAAATTATGTCAGTGGTGTCTCAAAAATCGCGTTACAACCGAGACGACAAAAGGATTATATTTTCTCAAATTCAATCCCTGAGGCTGTTTAGCGGAAGAATATTAAGGAATCCAATGCATAACATCATTTTCTCTCCCCTTCTAGATGAGACTATGCGCTGATTGGTTCTGCCATGTTAAAATGAAATCTTTTTCTGCATATAAAATAAAAAAATATTTCCTTCTTATGGTGTCATCTGTTACGCGCGAACGTTTTCAACTCATTGGATAAAGTATTGTTTTTTTAAAGTTCTCAGAGAGTAATCAATTTACTTTTGATTTTACCTGATCAAGCAATCATAAATCTCTTAAAAACAACTGAAAACAGCATCAAATGCAGATTTTGATTTTTCCCAAACCATGTAACAAAATTGTACAGGTTTCAGAAGAGTGACCCATATATATATATATATATATATATATATATATATATATATATATATAAAAAATATTATATATATATATAATATTATATATTATGTGTATGTGTGTGTGCATGTGTGTGTAAAAGTAAATAACAGCAAGCAAAAACAAAACAAAACAAAAAAAAGACCTGTAGACAAAACAAAACACACAAAAAAAGATCTAAATCAAATGAGGTGCAGACTGCCCCAGCCGGGCTTACCAAAAATGGTGTTTTCAGGGTTCATGGCCACCTGGTTTTTGGCAGCGTCGCCGATGAGACGCTCCGTGTCTGTGAAGGCCACGTACGATGGCGTGGTGCGGTTCCCTTGGTCGTTGGCGATGATCTCCACTTTGCCATGCTGGAACACCCCCACACACGAGTAGGTAGTGCCCAGGTCAATGCCGATGGCTGGTGCCTTAGCCATGGTGCTTTTTTTTTCTGTCACACAACACACACACACACACACACACACACACACACACACACACACACACACACACACACACACACACACCAATGCACAGAGTGAAATCTCTATAACACACACACATATAGTATATAATATATATATATACATAAGCTCAAGACATATATATTTACTTCAAACCTAAGATTTTCCCCTCCTGTTAAAAGTGTTATATCTCCTATGTTCCTGCCTTCAACAGCCCAAATCCTCTTTACCCTGCTAAAGTGTATTTATTATCTGTGTGTGTGTGTGTGTGTGTGTGTGTGTGAGTGTGAGTGTGTGTGTGTGTGTGTGTGTGTGAGTGTGAGTGTGAGTGTGAGTGTGTGTGTGTGCATGCACGCCATGTGTGTGTGTGTGTGTGCATGTAGATTTGAATTTGTTAAAACTATTAATTCATAATAATTGTCATTGGCTGCATGACTACAAATAGGTTGAATGTAAATCCTTTGATATTTGTTTAAATTACAAGTTATAGCGCTATATAATACACTCCATTTATTATTGTTCTGATGATTAAGCTCGGACACATGCACACACTCATGACAAGTATAACTGTCAACCTGACAACTTTAATGACTGAAGATCCATGCCAATGCCAGTGGCAGCTTTGGGTGCCTGTGTGGTCAGCAGGCATAACTTTGTTTCCTTTTGCTTTAAAATGAGTTCAAAATACCCTGTCCCAAGCCATCATTCTGACCACCTATTAGGATGCTCGACTTGTCAAGACGGGATAGCCTAGTGGTCAGAACACTGTGCTCCCAATTTGACGACCCGGGTTCCGTTCCCGTTCAAGGAGATTTTTACCCTGAAGTTAACATCAGTGCTGACTCCACTCTCCCCACAAGTCCTTCAGATGAGACTACAAACCGAAGCCTCGCGTGCGAATGCACACAGAACATCTTGTGCACATGATAAATCTTGTTCCGTTCAGAATAGGCCATTGTATGCCGGTGGGAACAATGAGAAGATTTACAAAAACTGCATACACACGGGGACTTGATGTAAAAAAGTACATGAGTGCTTATTCCATGATCCTTGATACAAAAGAATAAATAAAACAAATAAATAAGTTTTTATTTTGTTACTTCCTACAATTTATCATTATAATTTGTTATAACTTTACATAGAATTTTCTGATTTTCAATGTTTTTTTTGTATTGGATAGCTCTTATTGCCCTTTAATAAAATGCCAATATCTATACATTAACCTCTAGTGCAATGCAACTCATTATGTGATGAAGCATCGCATTTATCATTTATGCCTTCCCACTAGGCCTAGTGAACTAATAAATTAAGTAAATTGACAAATATTTATGTCATTATATCTTTATAGCACTATCACTAGTACTTGGCAGGATAGGCTTCATTTAGTACATGTAATCAATGATGAAAGATTTCAGGTGGATTTGGTCTCAAAGTAATGTTTTTTACACTGTCAATTATTATTGAGGTTTACCTGAATCACAAATTGGCCTAATAAAACTGTTGAACTTTTCTTTTTTTTTAATCATCACATTGGGTTGTTTTTCCTGTGGTTTAGTTAATTCCCAATTCCTGTGTTCAGTGTCCAAAATCACTCTATATGCTGTTTCACCATCTGAAGAGTACATTTTGACATAAACAGTAAATAAATCATTCTAAGCCTTTTAAAGTAATTATTTTGATACTGCACAATACTATGAGGGGTATTACAAGATGAGGGGAAGGGAGGGGAGGGACTTTTTTTTTTTTTTTAAAGAGCGCATGACAGGCGACGGAGACAGGGCGCATCTCGCTGTTCGGCTGCTTAGCAACCTGTATCAGTGTATCACTGTATGCACACAAAACTGTCCGTAAACACAAGCATGACTTGAAACGCACCCCTATCCCGACTTCGGACTTCTTTAACTTCGGACTTGTCTAGTCTTGGCGTGGCGAGTCTTGTCACGACAAGACAAGACAAGACAAGACAAGGCTTCCCTACACACTCGTAACTTGTCCACTTACAGTTCTAAACAAAAACATGCCCGGACCACAAACCTTGCACCAACTATGTTTGCATAGTGCACAAAACTGCTGTTTTTGAACATTTCCGTAAGTACTTACCTTGTAAAGTGTTGCAGCGACTTTTTGCCAAGCGCAAACTGATGTTCACAGAACACCTCCTCTTTATTGCACACACTTGCTTGTTCTCTTCAACTTGTCTGCCAGCCGCCGCTTTTCTGCAAACGTTCAACGGAAGTTTCGTCAGAACCGAACTTTCTGGATTTCATAACAAGCCAGTTATCCAATCACGAGTTAAAACTCAACTTTTCGTCCAATCAGTTATGCCGTTTAGAATGTGGGCTGAAGTTCCAGCCGATTCTTTTCAGTTCTAGAAACTACGAGCGATAGGCCTATCTGTTGCCAACTTATGGGTACGTTTACTGAACGCCTCCGTATCTTTTGCTCATATTAAAATCAACAAAGTTTAAAGTCGGAGACTTACGACAGTAGGCCTACTCAATTGATGACAGATGAAACAGGCTTTCAAAATAATTATAGGGCCTAGTCATTTGCGAAAGTGAAAGTAGGATTTCTGTCTTTTTTTTTCTTTCTTTTTTTGATAAGAATTTCTGGGAATGACGTATTTCTCAATGCATGTACTTCTTCGTGCTCACCTAATGAGTCATCGATTTGTCGAACACCTTACGCCGATGTGGAAATACCTTGTATCACATAAACAAGTTTTGTGGGGATTTTGGTTTGTTCATTTTAAAGAGTGACTAGATCTAGATAGATTCCACTGGGCGTTGGGGCCCGTCACATCTAATTTCATGCATGCATTGTCGCCTGACATTGTTCCCTTCCCCCCCCCCCCCCCCCCCGATGATGTGGCCCTAGGCCCTAGGGGGTCCCCAATGATGTGGCCAAATGGGGGGGGGGGGGGGATCCCCGATGATGTGGCCTATGGCTAGAAAGTGGGTCACGAGGCGAGGGGGACGGAATAGCCTAGTGGTCAGAACCTGACAACCCGGGTTGATTGCCGTTCGTGGAGATTTTTCTCCTGGAGTTAACATCAGTGCTGACTCCGCTCTCCCCACAAGTCTTGTATGAGACTATTTATTTATTTATTTATTTATTTATTCTTTTATATCGAGATAACAGAATAAGCAGTCATGTGCTTTTTTTCATCCGGTCCCCGTGTGTATG
>CM060343.1:22914422-22936922 GCA_030674155.1 Stramonita haemastoma
ATTTTCGCCTCCTGTTTTTATTTCCTATCTGTTCCTGCCTTTAAGATCTGAAATCCCCATCACCCTGCCAAAATGTCATTTATCCGTGTGGTGTGCGCGTATGTGTGTGCATGTGTGTGAACATTCGAATTTGCTAAAACTATTAATTGTCATTGGCTGCTTGTGTGTTGTATAGGTCGAATGCAAGCGTTTTTTGCAAGAATATAGCACTATACAAATTCTATGTATTATTGTTGTTGTTATTATCATTGTTATTATCATTATTATTATTACTATTATCATATCAGTTTGCATAGCTATACTGGGTAAAATGCTTAGTGCCTGCTCTTCTCCTGTGCTTGCTCAGGACAGGTGTGCCTACTGGCCTCAGCTCGCACATTCCAACTTCAGGGCAGCTTGTTAGAGAGTTCATTAAAATAATAAATCAGATTTGCTTGAAAAAAGGCAAGAGAACGGGGCAGGGTAGGCAGAAAATAAGCAAGAGATAGAGAAGGAGAGGATAGGGAGGTAAGGGGAGGAGAGGCAGAAACAAAGGGAGTGATAGAAAAGGGGAAATTTCTTGCACAAAACTTCCATAAAGTGGGGATGCTGTTTATACTGAATGAGCTCCTGGGATCCCCAAGGGGAAAAAACCCCAGTGCTTAAATATCACAACCTGTTTGCCAGAGTAAAACAACTCAGGCAAAATGTCAGACAATGAAAACAGAATATTGGAAAGATCTGCTTGAGAAAAAAAAAAGGCACGTGAATGGACTAGGAAAGCAACAAAAAAAAAAGGCAAAAGAGATGATAGGTAGGCAAAGAAAAAGACAGAAACAAAGCAAGTGATAGAGCAGAGGACATGGATTTTTAGCACAGAATTTCCTGAGGGTGGGGATGCTGTTTGTACTGAAAAAGCCCCAGGCATCTCTACCAGGATCACACACACACACACACAACACACACACACGTACACGTAAAGGACAGCACATCTGCTCAACACTGGTTTAACAATGTAATGTTTATTGACTTTGTCATGACTTTGTTACACAATGTGCATATGTGACAATATGATATTCCTGAACAAAAAATACACACACACACATTATATATATATATATATAGGCATCATGTCCCTCATCCCCCCTTCAAAGAAAAAACACAACAACCCCAAAATCCCCCCAGAACTACCCAAAATGCATACACGTATGGAAAAAGCATTTCATGCAATTTACTGTCGTATCTAATTGTTCAACATAAGAAATAAAGAGCATTTTTCATAACAATGACTTGGAAACATCTATCAATACATGTACACATGTGCTGTAAATTGTTGTTAACATTTCATCAAAATGGCTAGAAAAAGTTTCTAAACATGTGCTGATAGCATCAGTTGTGTCTTTTACTAAATAATGGCACCCTCACCTTCCACATATATTCACAGAAAACAAAAGCAAAAATAAAACAAATAAACATCTGTTCCCCTCCCCCCCCCCAACTTCTTGTTTATAACTATGGCAACCACCAACAATATGCACCATACCCCCCCCCCCCCCCCAAGCAAAAGAAACAAACAAACATATTACTACACAATTTGAATGAAGTTTTTCCTAAATTCTTCTCCACTACAACAAAATAGATACACCCTTGCAAAGCACCTTTGACTATGTAAAACTGCTTCAATAAATGATTATTTAATTCATCAATCAATAAGGTTGAACAATAATTCATCTGTGAAAGGATACTAAACAAGGACTGTGATTGTAAAATATGGAAAAAATAAAATTAATCAACCATGGCACAAGAAAATTGATCAGTGGATATAATGTATAGTATGTATACCTTGTAGAAGTAAAAATGTTTTCAAGCATGGCAAAATTTTTTCAAGCTGGCTGCTTTAGTCCAGCTCTAAGAATAACTGAATCTTCAGCTTCACGGTTCCTTTTTCTTCTCTCCCCTTTATGTGTGTCTATTTAATTGAACCTGATGTGTATAACATTGAATTTGTGGATTCTACAGGTTTCAAGATCATATATAATTACTATCAACCCAAGTCATTCAGTTCTTACCTCATCAGCTGGACACAACTACTGATGCTCTTTTATCACACTCTGCTGACACTCACCAAACCCAAATCAACAGAATAGATTTCCAACAGAAAACAGATTTTGCCAAGTAAAGAACAAAATTCTGCTCTTTGAAAAAAAAAAATTTACTTTGATCAAAACAGCATTCATTTTACAAACAAAAAGTAGGATTTTCTATTACTCACTATTCAACCAAAAACAAAAAAATGCACGACAGATTTTTTTCATCTCACGGAATATCATACCTAGTCCTACTCATCTCTCAAGTCAGAATGCGGTTACCTTCATGGTGGTTTAAAAACTATCACAAACGCAAAATCACACCATTTATAAACCTCGGAGCTCTAACTGAGACACGAAAGAAAAAAAAAAGGACCTACCTACTCTTTCCTGGCCCAATCCGTTCTGGTTTATTTCTTTTTCTTTGCTTTTGTAACGAAATGAAACAATAACATTGAGAATGACATATAATGATGTAAATACCTGAAGCTATCAAAAAAACAAAATGTCATCAACAACTTGTTCCTTATAAATTCTCTTGCATGTGCGCAATGTTGTCGGAATGCATCAAAGTTAGAATCAGCATCGACACTCACCTAATTTGACTTAACAGCAAATCAAAAAGCTTTTTTGCTAAAACAGGAAAAAGTATACACCTGTAAAATCTGTCATTCACTTCAAGGATTGAACACACAAAAAAAACCACAACAAAACCCTACAACCCCAAACCCCTCAACTTTAAAACAGCTTTGTAAGGAGAGAGACAGAGACCGGATAGAGAGACAAGAGACAAAAATGCAACATGTCATATCAAACACACATGGACAAAGACCCGCAAATAAAACCACCCGCATAACAACAACAACACCAAGCACCACACTTCTTATAACAAAAGAACACTACCTGCAAAATAAACCACGTCTACCAGCATGCATGTATGTATGTATATATGTATGGAAGTAAACTTCTAACAAAAACACATGGCACTAACAAAAAGCAACTCAAGGAAACCCCCTCCAAAAACCCTCCAAAACAAAGATCACTGAACATATATGGCAGTCAACATACAACTGTGACAGTTGTAGAGATTTAGGAAGCAAGAAAAAAAAACCCACCCAATCTGTTCCTTGCTCCCCTCTCACAGAAATGTCATCTGTATTAATTAAACAAAACGCATCCAGCAAAATCATACACTACTCTCTGAACTGTTTGTTGTAAAAATGTTTTGGCATGGCACTTTCATTATCATGATTAGGGTGACGATTATCATAAGCTTTTAGTATCATAATTACGATGATGATTATCATAGCCGTTATTATTATTATTATTATTATTATTATTATCATCATTACGGTGCCTACATTATTTAAATAACAAATGCTTCTAAATCTTGAAAAACACCATTACAACAGTTAAAAAAAATCATTTTACTTTTATACACCATAAGCTAAATTGAAATGAAACAATCTTCTTGAAATAAAACCATTTGCCTCTAAAAAAAAAAAAAAAAAAAAAAAAAGGAAAACCAACAAGACCCTCCCCCCCCCCCCCCCCCCCAAAAAAAAACCCAACAAAAAACCTCAAACAAACAACAAACAAAAAGAAGTTACAGAGGCTTGACATTAAAACAAGGGAAAATTGTTCTGTCACTGAACAGGAAAACTGGATAAGCCAATACAAAGAAAGGAGAACAATATGCAGTTACATACCCAAGAAATTTTCAACCAAAATGCTGGGATGTCAGTATCAACTGCCCGCATGGGAAATGAGCGAATATCAAACTTGGCTTTTTTCCCCTTCTCACTCCCAAATTTTGTTTTCATGGTGTTAAAACCCTAAGAAAGGCAGAACAGAGAGAGGAATGAAGGGAACTGGTTGTCAAGTCTTCGGGAGTGCTCCCACGGTCGCCAGACTATGGATATAGATAGATAGATAGATAGATAGATAGATAGATAGATAGATAGATAGATAGATAGATAGATAGATAGATAGATAGATAGATAGATAGATAGATAGATAGGGTGTTGGTTGTTTGTTTTCACCTTGTCTTTTTCAAGGCCAAAGAAACAACTAAACATCATCTGTTTACACATCTGCAAAAATTCTTTCTTAAGATTGTGTTAACTAATTATGAATTGACTATCCCAAAAATAGCACTGAGCTAAATCTTTGTTAAAATCAAATGAATCCACATCTGTAATAATTATATATCAACTAACACCGTAAATAATTCTTAAGTTCTTTTCTCTCTAACAAACATTTGAACCAAAAAAAATTCAACAACCAAAACACACCATTATTCCCATTTCATTCCCCTAAATTTCTATAAAAAAAAACAAACAAAAAACCCCCCACAAACCCAAAACAACCTTTTTCTATAACAAAAAGTTTGATAAAAACAAACTATCAAAATACAACATTATTCCTATTTTTGCAATTTAGCTTCTTTATAATGGCATGTTGCTATATTACATTCTTTGCATAAAAAAAAACGAACATCTGAACACCACAAAAAAATTAAAAAATTAATGTTAGAAACATCCCCTCCCCCTTCCCCCACCCCCAGTTGGATAAACATTTTCAGTTAAATATCATAAACAAAGTCACCGGATTTTTTTTTTTTCCAGATTGTACAGCTGATAACATTTTGTAGTGAGTCTGAAAGCCGGAATATTATTTCTGGGAATATTCTTTCTTATTCTGCTTTCTTTCTTTCTTTCTTTCTTTTTTCTTGTTCTTTAGTTATGCATAAAACAAAACCTTATGGCACTTAGTATCCTGCTACTGACTAAAGTTGAATTTTTTTAAAAAAGATAAAAATCCAAGACAAAAGAGACAATTTTGCGGCAATAAATGGACATTTTCGGAACTTTGAAACCAGACTAACAAAACATGATAAAGTTTGCGTAAACTCACTTATTTAAACCTGATATTATTTATACTTAGACAGTTGCTAGCTCTGACACAGTCTAGGATTTAAGATGAGTGAACATACACATACCACTGTAAAATTTGTGTTAATTCATGCCAAAACTGTTGGGTTTTTTAAAGTGACCAGTTTTTATGAGTTTCCACCTATACACTCACCCACTCACACACACACACACAGACACAGACCCCCCCCCCCTAGATCACCATCAACACCACCACCAAAAACATGAGCACTCTCTTCACCCAAAAAGACCTCCCCTCATAAAAAAAAACACAACCAAACAATCAAAAAACCCCAAAACAAACAGAAAAATAAACAAAAATAACAAACTCCCACTCCCCCACTCTACCCCACAAGAAACAAAAAACCCCAAACAAAAACAACAAATAAACCCCAAAATACCCCCCCCCTCCCCTAAAAAAAAAAAACCTCCAGGAAAAACCACACCAAAAAACTACCCCCCTCCTCCATTTCTCACTTCTGTACAACAATGCCTTCCACACACAACACAACACAGCACACGACCATCATCATTGTGAATTACGACATGCGATTGACCAACCAGTCAAGCTGACGACAGAGGTTGTCCATGAGACAGCGAGCTACCAGTCTGTACACCGTGCCCATCAAACCACCCTGGAGTGATTTAGCCACAATGCACTCTCTCAATACTTAAAAAAAAAAAAAACAACAACAACCCCCCCCCCACAACCCCCCCCCCCCCCACCCCAACAAAACCAAAACAACCAAATTAAAACCCCAAGCCAAAGAGAAATAAAGCCCCCATTCTCCCCCCCCACACCAGCAAAACCTAATTTTCAATCCTGTTGACTTTAAAACCCCAAACAAATTATATATATAATATATATATATATATATAATATATAATATATATATATAATATATATATATATAATATATATATATATATATATATATATATAGAAAACAAACAAACAAACAAAAAACCAACAAAATTTCAATTACCACATCAGCAAAATAACATACTCAAACAATCTATGTTCTGTGTGTTTGATAACAAACATTTTTAAAAACTAAAATCACATTTCAATCTTTCCTCTCACTACAACAAACCAATAAAACGACCAGTCTTCGGTTAATTAAGTACCGTCTGTCAAAAGAATATCATCTTTAGAAAAATAAAGTAAACAAAAAGAAAACACAGAAAAAAAAATCCACCCTACTACAATGGTCAAGCTTATTACACATACCTCTCTGTGATAACAGCGTACACTGTGAGAATGTACAAAATTTTGCAAGAAATCGACTTAAAAGCTGAAACCTCTTCAGATCTCAGTATATATATATCCCTCACACCACTTGTGTAAAACTAGACCACAGTTACAGATATTTTTGATTTGGTTTTTAAAGCCCTGTCAAAAGTGATCTACTCTCTTTTCTTTTCAGACGACAAATATCTCTCACACCATTTGTGCATGATTAGATCGCGTATTTCAATACCTAGTCAATCAATACCCTGTCAAAATGACATTTTCAGTCTTATTTTTTACAGATGTTCACCCTATTGTGATATTACCAAATCATATGTATGTTTTTGATCACCAACACACAACCCTGGCAATTTTCCCCATGATTCTACTTCACTGATAGGAGACCAAGATGATAGACACCACACCTGCAATGATGCATGAAAATGTAAACCAGATACGATCAAAAAAAAAAACAACAACAACAAAAAAACACCCAGATCACCATTAACCCTGTAGAATTTCTCTACTGATATAATGTCTTAAACAATATCTACTCTTTAATCAATAAGAACTTGTCGCACAAGTGGGTGCAAACACACACACACGCACACGCACACACACACAACAGACAACACACACCACACATCCAACAAACACCACAAAGTACATACACACACACCGCATGCACAGTCATTCAAGCAAAACACACAACTTCTTTTATCTGATTTTGCATCTAACAAAATTACACACACCACACACACACACACACACACACACACACACACACACACACACCACACACACACACCATAAAATTTACATACACACACACATAAACCCACGCACATGCTCATTCAAACACAAACACAAACAACTTCTTTTTATCTGATTTTGCGTCTAACAAAATTATGCTACTTCAAATACAACATGGAGCAGAGGTAGACTCTTTATTCCCCCTTTCTTCATAAAAATAACATTCAAGAAAAGTCTTGTTACAATAGAGGGGATACAGTTTTTTTTTCCTTTCCATTCCTATCCTAAACCATCCTAAACAAAAAAACTCATATAATTGCACACGTCTTAATTTTTTCTTTTAAATGGCAGTAAAAAAAATATAAAAACACAACAAGACAACCCCCTTTCTCCAAAAAAAACCTCAACAACTAAACACACACCCACACAAACATGCTACACACACACACACACACACACACACACTACACACACACACACACACACACACACACTACACATGCTCTACACATACACAACCACCCACACCCACTTCACACACGCATGCACACGCATGTGCACAACACACACACACATTCTGGTAGTACAGTAAAACAATAGCCAATCACCTCCCCATCAAAACAACAAAATCAGATTGTCACACCAATAACAAACAAAAACACCTCCTCCATCAATAACTGAACTCCCCTACTCAACAGCACTCACTATCTCACTTTGTGAATGAAACGAAAATTGAATGTGAAGGGTGGGGAAGGATAGCCTAGTGGTTAGATAGCTGAGCTTGCAATCTGCTGAGCAGGTTTGAGCTACCACTGGGACACCCATTCCAGGAATATTTTTTTCCCTGGGAGTTAACATCAATACAGACTCCCTTCCCCTGAAAATCCTTGGATGGGACTATAAACTGAAGTCCATGTTCGAAACGCACGCAGAATATCTTGCGCACACACGCCTATAGGGAGAGTTGGCCTTTGCGTGCAAGATGGACCTGAATGACAAAATTTGAAAAAATGCCACACACTGGTGTCCTGTTTAAACATTACACCTGAAGTCACAGTGCTGCTGCCTAAAAGGTCGGCGAACTGTCATATGTACACACAAAATCTCATCATTGGTGAACCTCAGAGCTCTATTGCCAAGTAACCAAAAAATGTTGAAAAAGTGATCCCTTGTTTATTTTTGTTTTTCAAGGAATGATTCATAATGTACACCCTTTGAGCCGAAGATTGCCAAAAAATAAAAATCCTTAGATTTGATTTTTTTTTTTTCAGGGACTGATTCATAATTTACACTCTTGAGCTGAACATTGCCAAACAGAAATAATGAGCTGATAAAATGCAAGACACTCTGTTAACCCCCCTCCCCCCCTTTCACTCCCTTAAAAAAAAAAACAACCTAAAACCCCCACCCCCCAGGAGAACCATCCTCTTTTTCTCTTCAACCACAAAATCAAATACAAAACACACAAACACGATAAAAACCCATCATGAACAACCCAGAACCAAAATACAAATAAAACCAAAAAGAGAAAAAAAAAAACCAACAACCTAACTCTTTCCCACCAAACAACAATGCCAAAATAATAATAATAATAATAATAAAAAAAATAATAATAATAAAAGAAAACCAAATTAAAATTAACCAACCTGAAACAAAAATAAAAACAAACTTAAAACCAACAAAAACAGTTCTCCCCCCTTTTCCAAAATCCAACCGATTACGTATCAATCAAATATAAGCAACAAAACAGCACTAACAACTCCAAACACCAAAAATTCCGTACCATCAAACCAATCAGCACTGTGACTGGCAAGCAGCACATACTTTTGCTTCCTCAGTCATTTAAAGCTTGTCCCCCCTCCACAAGACCTGGCGATGCGTTTGGGAATGCATGATTGTCTAGTTACAAAACTTGACCGACTAGTTTCATTATAACAAGTAAACCTGGAATTTGACGAAGCTTGTACATCTAATTCACCGTAGGGTTTTTATTTCCTGTAAAAACTATCACCTTTACTATGGTCCAAGTAAACAGACAAAATTAATATTCATCCTGATTTTGACCAAAAGTGTGTTTATGGTTTGTAGCAATTCCAATATCCCTGGTACATAAAACGGCTGTGTGAAAAATGTTCTGACAATAAAAGCAATATCAACATCTTAACTAAAATTAGTATAAAAACTTTTTTAATTCATAAATTTCTTGAATCACTGGAATACAAAAAAGACCCCCCCCAAAAAAAAAACCACAACAACAAAAAACAACCCCCCCCCCCCTCCCCCCCCCAAAAAACCCAAACCAACAAACTAAAAAAAACAAAAAACAAAAACTGAAAGCTCTGCATCCACATATTTTACGAATCACCAATAGAATTATTTCATTCACATTTCAAATAAATTTTGTGCATAAATAGGAGCTGACACAATTAAAAAAAAAAAACACCACCCAAAACCCCCACCCTAAAAGTGGATAAAAAGAAGCAACAATTAAAAAAACCTACCAAAACATACACACATTTAAAAAAAACCTACCAAAACATCACACACACATTCTCAACTTGCATCAAACTTTCAAAACCTAGTTGATTTACATGAAATTTCATGGATAAATTAACCATGTTCATATTACATATCGCATATCAACCTCATTTCCAGCCAGCAAATAAAGCACTGGAGTTGCATCGTTCAGCAAACTATCTACTTACAAGGAACACCTACCTATCTACTGTATGCATATAAACCACATGACTTCCACACAACTCTAAGCAATAGTGAACTGTGAAATGCTCTGACAACACACACACACACACACACACACACACCCACACACACACACACACACACACTCACACACACAACACACACACACACACACACACACACACACACACACACACACACACACCACACACACACACACACACACACACACACACACACACACACACACACACACACCCCCCCTCTCTACCTTATCAGGATAAAGCTTGATACACCCTAGCATCCAGTATTCGCTTCAGCTAAGTTTCTACGACTACTATACAGATGTAAATCTACTGTACTTCAAACTTCAATACGTGAACAGGTACATGTCAGCTGAACACTTAAAAGTAATTACGTAACTAGAAGCTTTTAGTGTATGCTGAAAAAAAAAAAACCCAAACAAACAAACCAACACACACACAAACAATAACAACAGGAACAACGAAACAGAATAACCCAACCACAACAGAGACAAGCATACCCCCATCTTGTTCCATTTTGCACTATGGATAACCCCACCCATCATATAAGCAGTATTCAGGCTTTCTCTCTGCACAATACCTTCAACCAAGACCTATAAAATGCAAGTTTAAAATTTGTTTGCAATACACATACCGTTAGTTCTCTACTGCTGAAAAGATAAAGGGGGGTTGGGGGGGAAAAAAATGACTCCAGAGGCAAATCTGTTTTGTTTCTAAATACACACTGCCTTCCCTTGCATGCCTCTGTCAAAAATCTTGCCATGAAGATTTGCCTCCCTTTTTGCCAAAGGTAAATTTTTCAAATCTGTTGTATTTCTGTATTTATTTATCTGTTTATTTTTTTAAAGATGACCCTGAACCCATGGGCCATAATTTTCATGAAATCAGTGAAAGAAAAAAATGCACAAGAATATTCCCAACATTTACAGATAACATTCATAGCCCTAATTAAAAACAAAAAAAAAAACTTTTTACTAAAAAGTTTCAAAATTTCTCTCTGGAAAAAAATCCTTTACAAAAATCCCATACAGTGCACCAATTTTCTTAGCCGTCTTCCTTAGACTGTCAATAGAAACTCTTTGGAGAAAATTTATCTACAATTACTATCATACAGCAGCCAAGAATATAACTACATTACCAACCTGAAGCCCACCATTTTTGGACATCTTCTGTAGGTCCTTAAACCCCTCCCCCCCCCCCCCCCAAAAAAAAAAACCACCCAAACTTTTTCCAGAATATTTTCCTATAATTGTCACAATACATTTCTTTCCCTTTTTTTGTGTGTTCAACCCCCATGGCACAGCAAAATCTCATAAAAAGTTTACTACCTTACAATGACAGTCTCATCGCTGACATAGATTCACCATCTTATTCCACAACACGACACAACGGTCTGTCTTCCATAACACTATACCGAACACCACCACTGTATATATACAAATAACCACCATACCTTATCAGAAAAAACAAACAAACAAAAAACCATCAAAAAATCAACCCATCAAAAAAAACAAAATCATTAAAAAAAAAAAAAATTGCAACAACAGCGATCATCATCCTGAATACTCAGAAACGCACACCATCATGGATAGATATTAGTCAACCAAAGAAAAGGCACCCACACACAAGTAAAATCCTTCAGAGAGCGATAAATATGCAGGAAAAAGAGAGAGGATGATGGCAAACAACGAGGATGAGGAAAAGGACACGGAGAAATCCCGAACGTACACGTCACAGCCGCTACATATGTTCTGGATGGTTCTTCAGACAGTCCAGAAACATCTTGGCCGGGACCTCCCCTTTGCATATCTGGTGTATGGCCGTAAACAGGGGGAACCTGGCCACACACAACAGTCATATATATATATATATAATTACACAATGCACATATAAACACACACACACACACAAGTCCTTCGAATAAGACTATAAACCGAGGCCCCGAGTGCGAATGCACGCAGAACATCTTGCGCACACGTTAAATCCTGTTCTGCTTTTCGTAAGAGTAGGCCATCGTGTGCCGGTGGGAACAGATGACATTTACAAAACTGCATACACACGGGACTGGATGTAAAAAAAGCACAAGAGTGCTTATCCCATTATCCTTGATATAAAAGAATAAAAAAAATTTTTTTTAAACACACACACACACACAGAGTCCAACGTCCATGTAAATGCATGCAGAACACCTTGCACACACATCAAAACCTAGTCCGCCTTTCAGAAGAGTATATGCCATTGTGTGCCAGCTGGATCAGGTGACAAAGTTTACACAGGGACTATTAGATGTAAAGGAAGCATGTGAGTGCTTATGCCTTATTCTCAAAATAAAAGAATAAATAAAAATCAAATAAACAATTAAAAAACCACACATACACTCGCACATATGTATATACATGCTCTCTTCTCACATACATGATTCAACACACACACACACTATCAACCCCCCCCTCCCCCACACAATATCATCCCCACACACACACTATCAACCCCCCCTCCCCCACACACACACTATCAACCCCCCCACAAACACACACAATATCATCCCAACACACACATACTATCAACTCCCACCCCCACCCCCACACTATCAACCCCACATACATTGATGTAAAAAAAGCACAAGAGTGCTTATTCCATAATCCTCGATCACGGCTTCTCATAGCGATCTCTTTAGTTCCCCGCTCAAAGTTCATGACCCGCAGCTGGAAGGGCATGGATATAAATAAACGGGGCAAAAGGAAAGACGGCACTAGCTGCTTGCACTATAGCCGTGTTCAGCTGTAAATTACCTTTGCTTCTTTCATGCATCGTTTCGCACAATGAATCATCCAAAAATATACAAACAAAGCAATCCTTAAAATGCGCTTTGAACTAGCTTTCTTTTGACACCAAACTCAATATACTTTCTTTCATACTGTTTGACGTGACAGCAGTCAAAACATAGATAAATGTACACAGTATAGGGACTGGCAGAAACACAATCACAAAAATCAGATATTCTTAACTCTCTCTCTACAAAAGCGCATATTTATAATATACAAACAATGAACAGAGAGAAAACATGGAACATGTCTGCATGCAGACTAGTTGGGTTTTTCTGCTGTTCATTTCTTCCTGTTGGCACAGCCAGGCCATAGCTGAACACACCCTAGTAGGCTACTGCGCGCCCTGCAGCGTGAGAAGCCAGGCGATGAAGAGCTGGGGTGAGAGTCTGGCAGTCATTAGTGCTGGCTTGGGCTTATCTGATTTCACTGTAAACACTTCTGCATGGTCATGGCGATACAGCACGTACACACTCCACTGTTTCATCAGCTTTAAGTGGTTTCCTTGTTAGAGTTGCACGTTTGTTCACTAACCAATTCCAGTGCAGTTCATATGGCCCCGAGCACACAGTAGTATACAAATGTCTTGTCACTATTGTACACTATCATCAGGCAAAGATAGCTCACAAATGATTCAGGTTTTTGTTTTATTGATGTTTCTGATACTGTACAGAAAACATCTTCTGTTCATGTCGAAAAACTGTGGTGATCAAAAGCGTACCTACTTCCGTGTTGTGAAAAAAGAACAAATTGCACATATGCCTACACTTTGACATCAAAGCAAAAAAAACAAACAACAACAACAACACACACACACACATGCACATACACCTAAGGGATGAAAAACAAACAAAAAATAACAACAAACACACACATAACAGATGACAAAATTGACAAAACTGCATACACACTGAGACTGTAGGTAATAAAAACATATGAGTGCTTGTTCCATAATCGTCAAAATAAAAGCATAAACCAAAATAACTTCACACCACACACACACACACACACACACACACACACACACACCACACGCGCGCGCACACATGAACACACACACACACACACGCACACACATGAACACATGCACGCACACGTACACGCACGCTCACACAATCACACAGACAGAGTCTCTCTCTCTCTCTCTCTCTCTCTCACTCTCTCTCCTCTCTCTCTCTCTCTCTCTCTCTCTCTCTCTCTCCGTGTACGAACGCACGCAGAACATCTTGCGCACAACGTTAAATCCTGTTCCGCTTTTCGTAAGAGTAGGCCATCATGTGCCGGTGGGAACAGATGACAATATTTACAAAACTGCATACACACGGGGACCGGATGAAAAAAGCACATGATTGCTTACTCTGTTATCCTCGATATAAAAGAAAAAATCAATAAAATCTCTCTCTCTCTCTCTCTCTCTCTCTCTCTCACACACACACACACACACACACACACACACACACAAACGTATGCACGCACGCACGCGCGCATGCACGCACACATGTGCCAGAGAAAACTAACACAAATCTTGATACTGACAGACAGCCAGGAAGCGCATGTATACAGGTAGGTGTCGTGGCCCTTCACACACCACACACACACGCACGCACGCACGCGCGCACACACACACGAATGCACCACACACCACACCACACATACGTGCACACACACACACACACACACAGAGATGTTCGCATGCACGCAAAGCACATTAACACATGCACATGCGTGCGCGTGCACAAGCGCGCGCACACACACTCACACTCACACACACACACACACACACACACACACACAAACGCATTTGCTCTCGAATATATGCACTTGACTGATGTTCAGACAATTAGGGATACAAACAAAGCAAACTTAGTAAACACCAACAAAGCACAAGCAAACACAACAGCACTCAAACATACAGATAGACTGTTAACGCGATCAAGTAGAAGATTCACATAAAACAAAAGGCACATATGCCTACATAAGCGAACACAGATAAGATGCTTTGCCTCTGGAAATAAGAAACAAGCTCGGTTTCTCGAGAGACACATTGCTTGTAAAAAAAATTGTTAAAAATAGTTAACGAAATTGAGCTGCACAACAGTCACCACGAACAAGTAGAACAAGTATTAAAGTTTTGTTCACTCAAGTATGAACTCTGTAACAATTAATGGGAATCCGGGAGCATATGGTAAAAAATGCCTTTCAAATGAAAATTCGCCCAGTTGCTAATAGACAGCAAAGAAGGAAAGTGTAGCGGCATCGCCAGATGCTGGACTCTGACCCCTGACCGCGCGGTGCCCTAGATAGCGGTAGAGTGGAATTTCGGGTTACGGAGTGCAGTGCCAGCCGCCAACTAAAGAGTCGGATTTTCCCTGTTTTGAGCAGCCGTGCGATATAAAAGAATCAATCAATCAATCAATCAAACACACACTATCAACCCCCCCCACACACACTATCAACCCCCCCCCCCCCCCCCCCCCCCAATCAACCACACACACACACGAGTACACACACACAGTACACACACAAACACACTATCACCCCTCCCCCCCCACCCCCCTCCACGCACACACACTATCACACACACACACACACTACACTACACTACACACTACACTACACTACACTACACTACACTACACTACACTACACTACACTACACTACACTACACTACACTACACTACACTACACTACACTACACACACACACACACACACACACACACACACACACACACACACACACACACACACACACACAACCTACCTGTCCTCCATATCCTTGTTCTTCAACATGTAGTTGACCTCGAAGGCCGTTGGAGGTCCCTGTAGTTTTTGTCCATTCAGCATTTCTGTCTCCAGCTGTTCGATCGTCTGTTCAGGGAACACGTGTTGGCATCAGTAAGGTCATGTCAAAGAGTAAGGTAAAGGTGTCCCATAACCTATGTGGTCGTAGCGGAGTGAGGCATCAAAGACCTCAGCTTCTCTAGGGGGCCAGCATGTTGAGGGCGGCGCCCATCTCCTCTTCCTACTTTCCCTGACCCTAAAGAGGGCAGGAAACTACTGACAGCTGGGTGAACTGGGGGATTGTACTGAAGCCAAGGTGCGCAAACAGTCACCTATCCGATTGGTAACCACGCTTAATGCTGCTTAACCTTGGTTGGGGGACAGCAAGTGCTCTGACCACTGAGCTATCCTTTCCCCCAATGTCATAGAGTGCAAATTAAAAAAAAAAAAAGAATACCCCATGGAGATGCAAGGGGCCTGTCAGTATAAATAGCATCCCCACATTCTGGAAATTCTGTGATAGAAATTTCCTCTTTTCTATCACTCTCTTTGTTTTTGCTTTGGATCTTTTTCTATTTGTCATCTCCTTCTTGTCTAATTCTGCCTGCTTGGTCCATTCTCCTGCCTTTTTTCCAGAAAGACTAAAAACGTAACGATTCTCTCTTAGGTCGAAGTTGGACACTCTGGGACTGACTTGCCAGGCGTTTAAAGGCAGAGTGATTTATTCTTGCTAATATAACATATAACAATAGTTGCCTTGTGTTACAGACTGGAAGGTTGCCGGTTCGAATCTGAGTCATAGGGATTTTTTAGACTCCGGCCGGCTCCTATCCAGAGTGAGTGTGCTATGCTCTCACTGGGAAGACTGGGACCACACAGTTGAGCTCCATCCACTTTTCTTTGGATGCAATTTTGAGAATGTCACTTCGATTACCTGACCAACACTGCAGGTGTCTGTATCTCTCGGGGGGGGGGCCCGGTCAACGCTGGGATATATTATGACAGTAAGCGTAGAATACACAGCCCTGTCACACAGTATCAAAGCAGATGCCCTTCCACAGCAGCACTGTTACATCACCTTTGTCATTAATCATCATGCAATAAAGGAAAATGTCTCTGATTCTGAGGCCCACAGAAGATGAGGCAGCCCCCCCAAAGGTAAAGGTAAAGGTAAAGGTGTCCCGTAACTTGTGTGGTTGTAGGGGAGCGAGGCGTCAGAGACGTCAACTTCTCTAGGGGCCAGCATGTTGAGGAGGCGTCCATCTCCTCTCCCTCGCTGCTTTACCTTCCCTGATCCTAAAGAGGGCAGGTACCCATTATTTGACAGCTGGGTGAACTGGGAGGACGGTACTGAAGCCAAGGCGCGCAAACGGTCATCCTTCTAACTGGTAACCACGCTCGACACTGCTTAACTTGACTTGGGGAAACTTGAGCGCTCTGACCACTGATCTATCCGCCACCCCCCCCCCTCACCCCCCCAAAGAAAAGGATAAAAAAAGAAACCTTGGATTAAAAAAACCAAAACCAACCGAAATTTTTTCTCACCTTTCCGGTGCGAATGTAAGCTTCAGCCACGCGACGGTTGCGACCTCCATAGCAGGTGGTCACCAGGTCAGCCACCCCACAGCTTTCCAAAAACGTGCTCTGCTGAGAACCTGCACATGGGGGAGTTTGGCTAGCAGTTGGTTTTTAGTTTGTTTGTGGTTGGGTGTTTCCCAGCCTAACACCCTTGGTGGTCTAAAAAAAGAAAATGAAAAAACAAAATACCATCCCCCCAAAAACCACCCTTGGTGGTCGGTCACCTGTTGTTGTTTTTGTTGTTGTGTGTTCCACAGCTTAACACTCTGAGGGTCACCCAGAATGTGCACTCCTCTGACTCACTCATCCATCCCACCTGGGAATCACCCTATGATTGAAACTGCCACACTGAATGAGAAATTTGCATGCATGACTGTTTTCAAGTACCTCGCCATATAGGCAGCCATACTCGCCATATAGGCAGCCGTACTCGCCATATAGGCAGCCATACTCGCCATATAGGCAGCCATACTCGCCATATAGGCAGCCATACTCGCCATATAGGCAGCCATACTCGCCATATAGGCAGCCATACTCGCCATATAGGCAGCCATACTCGCATATAGGCAGCCATACTCGCCATATAGGCAGCCATACTCGCATATAGGCAGCCATACTCGCCATATAGGCAGCCATACTCGCCATATAGGCAGCCATACTCGCCATATAGGCAGCCATACTTGCCATATAGGCAGCCATACTCGCCATATAGGCAGCCATACTCGCCATATAGGCAGCCATACTCGCCATATAGGCAGCCATACTCGCCATATAGGCAGCCATACTCGCCATATAGGCAGCCATACTCGCCATATAGGCAGCCATACTCGCCATATAGGCAGCCATACTCGCCATATAGGCAGCCATACTCGCCATATAGGCAGCCATACTCGCCATATAGGCAGCCATACTCGCCATATAGGCAGCCATACTCCGACTTCAGAGGAGTCGGTCACCTGTGCTGTGCACTCTGTCTGGTTCATCCCACCTGGGAGTTGCTTTGAGACTGTAAGGTACAAATCATAATAATAACGATAATATTGTTTATAGCCCTACCGACCATGAAAGCCATATCAGGGCTGTCACCTCATTCAGTTTCAGTTGTTCCAGTAACTTTAAAATTCAGGTTCGAAGCCAACACTTCCTAATACTTGTACAAACCAGATGAGAAAGAGAGTGTGTGTGTGTGTGTGTGTGTGTGTGTGTGTGTGTGTGTGTGTGTGTGTGTGTGTGTGTGTGTGTGTGTGTGTGTGTATGTGTGTGTGTGTGTGCGTGTGTCTTTGTGTGTGTGTATGGCTGTTTTGATGTTAACTCAGTGTGCACCTATCCATACTTCAATTTCAGAGGATTGTTTCCCCTTTAAAAAATTTTTTTTTTTTTTAGTCTTTTAATTCAAGGATAACGGAATAATCTCATGTTCCTTTTTACATCCTGTCTCCATGTGTATGCAGTTTTGTCCATTCTGTCATCCATTCCCACCGACACACAATGGCCTACTCTTCCGAAAAGCAGAACAGGCTTGAATTGTGTTTGCAAGATGTTCTGCGTGCATTTGCACATGGGACCTTGGTTTATAGTCTCATCCAAAGGACTTTTGGGAGCAATGGAATTGGCACTGATGTTAACTTCAGGCAAAATAGCCCCTTGAAATGGACTGGAAACCCGGGTCAGCAGATCACGAGTGCAATGTGCAGTTTAAGAGAAAGAAGAAGAAGAAGACGATGATGATGATGACGATGACTCTCCACAGTGCAGAGGACAGCCCCAGGAGGCCCCAGTGACTCACTCACCTGGATAGAAGACCTCACAGAACTTGACCATCTCCATCAGCCCCAGGCGTATGACAGCGGCCTTGGTGTTGTCCCCGAACCCCAGGCCATCAGCAAAGCCTGCACCCACCGCCACAATGTTCTGCACAGTGTGGGGACACCAGCGTTAATTAACTCACTTGGGACCGGCCAATTCTCTCCCTTGCTTTCCCCCCCCCCACAGACGGCCCATTTGTAATGGTTAGTAAAAAAAATCAACAACAAAAAAAATCATGACACAGCCTGGAATGTTGTTATGTTGTACAGTGTTGTGTTGAAATGTTGTTATGTGTGGACACCAGCGTTAATTAACTCACTCAGGACTGGCCAATTCTCTCCCTTGCTTTTCCCCCCACAGACGGCCCATTTGTAATGGTTAGTAAAAATTAAAAAAAAATTAAAAATCATGACGCAGCCTGGAATGTTGTTATGTTGTACAGTGTTGTGTTGAAGTGTTATGTGTGGACATCGGCGTCAACTCATTCCGGACGGCCAATTCTCTCCCTTGCTTTCCCCCCCACAGACGGCCCATTTGTAATGGTTAGTAAAAAAAAATTTTTTTTAAATCATTAAAAAATACAAAACACACAGTCAGAAAATGAAATTTTCTGGACTTATGAATAACATGCTGGGTTAGTACATATCAAAAGATTGAAGCTCTCACTTTAATATTTGAGCTTTGATTAGCATGAAGAAAAATACTCCGAATTTTGTACTCCGTGTCACTACTCTGTGTCGGCTACTCTCTGCAACTGCGAATTAAGAGTTTGGAACACCTGGAATCAACTGACAACTCTCTGCATTCAACCTTGGACAAGCTCACAAAGCTACGTTAAGCTGCACTAGTCACAGTATCATGTGGCTGCCATGTGAAAAATCTGCAAACAGCAAATCCGCTATAGTGGTCAGTTGTCCAAAACCGTTGCTTTACACTGATCCGCAATAGCAGACGGCCGTCCTCTGAGAGTTAAAGTCAGACACAGCACACACGCTTCTGCTGTTAACAAAACACCTAGCTAAGACACATACCTTCGATGCCTGGACTTTGTTTATCTCAGTTCTTGAATAAACCACTGATGCTGAGGGCAACAGAAAAGTGAGAGGCTGTATGACCAGTGGCTTGCTTTCCCACTCATGGAATACCACTTTACAGCTTAGTCTTTAGTGATCGACTATGACTCTCTGACTTGGAGGCCCGACTTGCACAGTCCTAATGTGCTGCAGCTCTGGGGGCTAGTTGGCCTTTGGAGAACATCTCCAACACTGACTGTCCTTATGCCCTCTTGGCCAAGAGAGTGTGGATTTAGTGGGGGCAAGGCACCTCCCCTATAAGTGTTAATCAGGGTGTCTACTTCAGTGTCCTAAGCCGCCGCTGTAGTCTAGTGGTTAGGGCATTGGACTTGTAATCTATAGGTTGCGGGTTCGATCCCAGCTTTCGGCTATGGCGTTGTGCCCTTGGAAAAGGCACTTTACGGCTATTTTCTCACCCCACCCAGGTGTAAAAGGGGTACCAATCTTGTGTTGGGGGTTAACCCTGCAATAGACTGGCGTGCTATCCAGGGGGGAGTCTATGACTCTCAGTCGCTTAACGCCACAGAAACCGGGATAAGCACCGGCCTGATGAGCCTTAGGCTTGGGACAGACTTTAACTTAACTTCAGTGTCCTGGTTGTCAAGAACGAGTAGTGGGGCAAATTTTCCTCCTATCGTAGCTTTGAAATTTTCTGTTACGATTGGGTCCTCTAGTCTGTCGAGATTGAACTTAATTCTTAAGTTGCCCTGTATCTAAATACCCTTGAGGCGGAGTCTAAGTGTCATCATCACAAGCTCATGATCGCTTCCTATGTCTGCTCCTGGAAAGCTCCTGGTCTTTGCAATACTGACACTTGATCTGAAGTGTTGTTTGACCATGATGTAGTCAATTTGATTGTGGTGATCTCTTCCTGGGCTGTGTCATGTCCAACATCTAGATGGTTTGTGTGGACCAAATGTGTTCTCTCTTACACACACACACACACACACACACACACACACACACACCACTCTCTCTCCCTCCCTCCCTCTCTCTCTCTCTCTCTCTCTCTCTCTCTCTCTCCTCTCTCTCTCTCTCTCTCTCTCTCTCTCTCTCTCTCTCACCTTGAGGGCTCCACACACTTCCACAGTCTCCTCATCATCGACGACGACGATGCGGAAATATTTGGTCTGGAACATCGTCTTCAGCACTTTGCCCAGGTCTGCATCCTTACAGCCTGCAAGACAGGGAACTCTGCCTTCCTTATTTACAACATACTATCTATCTATCTATCTAATCTATCTCTCTATCTAAATTGATCTGTCTGTCTGTCTGTCTGTCTGTCTGTCTGTCTCTCTCTCTCTCTCTATCTACCTATCTCCATCCATCCATCCATCCATCCATCCATCCATCCATCCATCCATCCATCCATCTATCTATCTGTCTGTCTGTCTATTTATCTATCTATCCCTTAGTCTGGCGACCATGGGGGCACCCCTGAAGACTTGACAACCAGTTCCCTCCATTCCTCTCTCTCTGCTCTGCCTTTCTGAAAGTTTTGTTGAGTTCTAGGCCTGTACATTCGCTGATGTTGTCCTCCCATCTCTTCCTTGGTCTGCCTCTTTTTCTTCCTCCTTGGACAGTGCCTTGCAGTATTGTTTTTGCAAGTCCTTTTGATCTTGTGACATGCCCGTACCGTTTAAGTTTACGCTTCTTTACGATTAATAGAAGATTTTCGTAGGGACAAATGGTTTGCTGGATTCTGTTCTGCACTTCTTTGTTGCTTATGTGGTCTCTGTAGGAGATGCCAAGGAGTCTCGGAAGCATCTCATCTCTATCACCTGTACTCTTCTCTCCAAATCAGCAGTCAGGGTTCACGATTCACAGCTCATATTGTGTTGTATTTTACTGTATTGTATTATATTGTGTTGTATTGTATTGAGCTATAATGTATTGTATTGTGTTGTGCTGTCTTGTGTTGTGCTGTGTTGTGTTATGTTATATTGTATTATATTGTATTGCCTTATATTGTATTGTATTGTATCATATCGTATTGTATACCCCTTTTAGTCACAGAAAATTTCTCTAAATGAAGTTTGGGCTGCTCTCCCTGCGGAGAGCGTGTTGCCACAAGATCAGTGCCACCTACGATTTCTTTTCCTGTCTCTCAACTGTACCTGTTTCCCTATCAGAGTGGCTTTTTTTTTTAAACAGAATTTTGCCAGGGACTCTCTTGTTGCCATGGGTTCTTTTGCGTGTGTTAAATAATGTGTAATACACAGGACCTTGATTTATCGTCTCATCTGAAAGACTAACACCCAGACCACCACTCATGGTCTAGTGGATAAAAAAAGATAAAAGTTTTAGGCACAAACGGGGATTGAACAACCACACACTTGAAACCTGAACTTTTACCTGTCTAGGCAGGTGCGTTACCTCTAGTAGACCACCAATCCACTTTTGAATCCTTTGGATGAGGAGACTATTAACCAAGGTCCAATGCGCGAACGCATGCTGAACATCTTGTGCACAAGTTAACCCTATTGTGTTCCGATTCTGTGAACACAAATTGCCCCTAGATTTCACATTCCGTCATGAAATCGGGTCAGGCACACATGCTCCCTTGCCTTTTCCTCCTCCTAAGTACATATATACCAGCAGCTATAATTACTTCCAGACTCTCAGCAGGATTTGTACCTCTGGTCTGATAGAGCTTTGACATGTGGTAGCAATTAGTGATGGTCACAGCATGATGGAAAACAACTGT
>CM060343.1:22941922-22944422 GCA_030674155.1 Stramonita haemastoma
GCCATTGTGTGCATTGTATGTAAGAGCAGGCCATTGTGTGCCGGTGGGAACAGATGTCAAAATTTACAAAACCTGCATACACACGGGGACTCAATGTAAAAAAAAAAAAAAAGCATGTAAGTGCTTATTCCATTATCCTCAATATAAAAGAATAAAAATAAATAAAAAAACATGCATGCGCGCCACACACACGTACACCTACACACACACACCACAACCTACACACACACACACAACACATTCTCTCTCTCTCTCTCTCATCTCTCTCTCCTCTCCTCTCTCTCTCTCTCTCTCTCCTCTCTCTCTCTCAATCTCTCTCTCAATATCTCTCTCTCAATATCTCTCTCTCTCTCTCTCTCCCTCTCAATCTCTCTCTCTCTCTCCCTCCCTCCCCCCCTCTCTCTCTCCCTCCCTCCTCCCTCTCTCCCCCCCTCTCTCTCCCTCCCTACCCCTCTCTCTCTCCCTCCCCCCCCTCTCTCTCTCCCTCCCTACCCCTCTCTCTCCCCCTCCCACCCCCATCTCCCTCCCTCCAACCCCCTCCCCCTCCCATCTCCCTCCCTCCCCCTCCCCCACCTCCCCCCCATCCCCCTCTCTCTCCCCCCCCCCCCCCTCTCTCTCTCTCTGTACTGACCACATTGTGAGGCAGGTCGATGTTGGGCAGGTACTTGACGTTCTGGTGTTTGGTGTTGATGACCTCCGACAGCTTCTCCCCCCCCCACCACCTCCTCAAACACCCACATGCGCACCTCCTGGTCAAACTGATCCGTCAGCGAGGCCGCGTTGTTGCCCACGATTTTGGCGATGGCCGAGCCCCTGGGAACATACAAGTCAAGTCAAGTCAAGTCAAGTTGTTGTTGTTGTTGTTGTTCCCCAGCTTAACACTCTGGGGGTCACCCAGAATGTGCACTCTGACTCACTAATCCCACCTGGGAATCACTGTGAGATTGAAATTGCACACTGAATGAGAAGTCTGCGTGTATCTGTATGACTATTTTCAAGTACCTCGCCATATAGGCAGCCATACTCTGACTTCAGAGGATTTATTCTCCTTTGAAAGAGAGTGCAGGTTGTTCTGTTAAGAGCTTGTCATGGCTGAAGGCAATCTCAACACAACATTTTACAACATCACAACATTTTAGTGTAGGCCTTGGCAATGAGCTGACATCAATAACTGACACAACTTTTAGCCTAGGCCAAGTCAAGTCAAGTCAAAAACACTTTAGTCATTCCTGAAGGGCAATTACATACATCATCATCATCATAATCATCATCAATGATCGGCTGAAACTGGATTTTGGGTGTGTTGGTATGGTGTGGTGTGTGGAGGTGTGGTGGGGTGTTTGTGGTGGGTGTGGTGTGGTGTGGTGTGGTGTGGTGTGGTTTGGTGTGGTGTGTGTATTGTAGTGTGGTGTGTGTAGTGTGGTGTGGTTTGTATGTTGTGGTGCTTGTGGTGTGGTGTTGTGTGGTGTGGTGTATTGTGGTGTGGTGGGGTGTGGTGTGGTGTAGTGTGATGTGGTGTGGTGTACTGTGGTGTGATGTGGTGTGGTGTTGTGTGGTGTATTGTGGTGTGGTGGGGTGTGGTGTGGTGTAGTGTGATGTGGTGTGGTGTTGTGTATGTGGTGTGTGTGGTGTTATGTGGTGTTGTGTGGGTGTTATGTGGTGTTGTGTTGTGTGGTGTGGTTTGGTGTGGTGTTGTGTGGTGGTTGGATTTGGTGGTGTGGGTTTGGTGTTGTGTGATGTGGTGTATTGTGGTGTGGTGTATTGTGGTCTGATGTGGTGTATTGTGGTGTGGTGTATTGTGGTGTGATGGTGGTGTATTGTGGTGTGATGTATTGTGGTGTGGTGCTTTGGTGTGTGTATTGTGGTGTGATTGTGGTGTGGTGTATTGTGGTGTGATGTATTGTAGTATGGTGTGGTGTGGTATACTGTGGTGTGGTGTATTGCGGGTTATGTGGTTGGTGTAGTATGGAGTGATGGGGGGTGGTATGCAGTGGTGTTGTGTAGTATGGAGTGGTGGGGTGTGGTTTGGAGTGGTGTGGTGTGGGTTGGGATAATAAACCTTGGGAGCTCTAGCCAAGGAGTAACAAAAAGAAAACCATCTCCGAACCCCACCCCTGAAGAAAAAGACCCCCCCCCCCCCCACCAAACACCCCTCCACCCAAAAATAACCCCCCCAAAAAATCAACCCCCCACCCCCTCCCACCCATCCCAGAATGATATCAATGACAATGACAACACACAAAAATGGACTTTGATCTTTAAAACCACAAAAATGGACTTTGATCTTTAAAACCTTAAGTAGCCCGGTGGCCGCCTGTCTAAAAATGGGCTCTGTTGTGTCAATATGTACGTTATTATGTCAAACACATTTCAGCCGCATTCCCTATGTCAGATTCTGATATTTAAACAAGCTGTCTGCTGTCCGTTTAGTGCTCAACAAAATCATGCCTAGAGTAAAATATACAGAGTTTGTAGAGGTTATGTGTGTCAATGTGTAAGT
>CM060343.1:22951922-22954422 GCA_030674155.1 Stramonita haemastoma
CCACTCCCCTTTCTGGGAAAAGGACAGCGTTACAATCACCAGTAATCGGTTTGTTGAAAACATTGTGGACTCTTCTCTTTTATCTTCTTAATGATGGAAGCATCACAAGGGTTCCTGATATTTCTAATCAAAGGGCTAGTGCTATAGATCTATCCTCATCTCACCCATTCTAGCCCCTTATTGTACGTGGGAAAACCCATAATGATACATTAGGAAGTGATCATACTCCAATTGTAATTACTCTGTATGATAACTCTGTGCAAATAGACAAAGTTAAGGACATTGTTCCGAAATATAAATATAGCAATGCTAATTGGGACAAGTTTCAGTCTCTCTTGAGAGTACAAGAAACAAGCCTTTTTATTAACGATGATATCAATGAATTTTATGCAAAGTTTGTAGAAAGTATACTAATGGCTGCAGATAACTCTATCCCAAAACTTTCGTCTGTGAAGTCTAAAAAACACACAGGTAACATATGGTGGAATGAAACCTGTCAGAAAGCTGTAGATGAGAAGAAATTTTTCTTTAAAAAAATACTTAAGAAACAAGTCCTCAGAAAATCACGCTATTTTGAAGAGAGTTAATAAAGCCACTGACAGGGTCATAGCCCAGGCTAAGAGTGATTTCTGGTCTGCTTTCTGTAATAAAGAAGTAAGTAGTCATAAAGATCTACAAAAAGTGTGGAAAAAATTTAATGACATGAAGCATGGAATTTGCTTACCCAAGTATCCCATCAATATTAAAAAATAATGATTTCCCAACTAACTCAGATAAAGGGGAAGCTTTTATTGATATGTTTGCTAATACTATGAGTGACAAAGGTTTGTCTCAAACACAGATTATGTTAAGAAGTAAGGAAATGCAAAAAGAAAAATATAATGATCCCATCTCTGATAACTCACTGTACATAAATGCTCCAATAACTCTGCAAGAGGTCAAAGATGCCATTCAATCTCTTAGTAATAAAAAGACATCTGTAGGAGAAGATGCTATATCAAATGAAATGTTAAAACATCTACCTGATAACTGGATTTCACTGTTACATGAATTATTTCAAAAATGCTGGGCAGAGGGCTCACTTCCTCTACTATGGAAGCAGTCTGTAATTATTCCTATATTAAAACAAGGGAAAGCCAAAGAAGATATAAATAGCTATAGACCCATTGCATTAACTTCACATACAGGAAAACTTTTGGAAAAAATTATTTTAAATAGATTGGTGTATTATTGTGACAAAAATAAAGTACTCCCAGTCAATCAGGCAGGCTTCCGTAAAAGCAGATCAAGTATAGATCATCTCGTTAAGCTTACTACACAAATTAAACATCAGTTTGCACGTAGAAAAAAATTCTTGCTACTTTCTTTGATGTTCATAAAGCTTATGACCAAGTTTGGCATGCACGATTACTGTTTAAACTCAAATCAATTGGCTTGTCTGGTCATATTTACTTTTATGTTAAAAATTTTCTTAGTGGCAGAAGTATCAAAGTAAAGATTGGAAATACATATTCTAATCCAAGATTTCCTCAAATGGGTATACCACAAGGTTCTGTTATTGCTCCTTATCTCTTTAACATTTTGGTTTATGACCTTCCTAGTTCTTTGTCGAATAATGTTGTCCTTGTTCAATATGCAGATGACCTCTGCATGTGGATGAAGACAACTATGAAAAAGTCAACACCAAAAAGACAACTAAATTACGTGAAGAAAGTATACCAGCTTGAGCTTGATAAACTTAGTATTTATATGATAGAAAATGGTTTAAAACTGTCTCCAGAGAAAACTAACATTGTACTCTTCAACAATGGAGCCAATTCCCCTTCCCTGCCAAAGTTCAAACTCGAAGACAGGTATCTTGAGTACAAATTCGTTGTTAAATTTCTGGGTATAAATCTTACTTCAAAACTAACATGGAATTATCATATTGAATATTTGTTAAATAAAACAAGAAATACATTAAATCTGTTAAAAGTAGTGAGTAAACAACAATGGGCACAAGACGTCACAGTTCTTAAACATCTATCCTTGGCTCTAGTTCGTTCTAAACTAACATATGGCCAACAAGTCTTTTTTAATGCTCCAAAATATTTACTGAAAAAACTTAGGAGTCTTGATTGTAAAGCCTTTCGCCTTGCTTTGGGTGTGCCATCACATGCCTCATCCGTAGGTACCTACAAAGAAATAGGAGTTCTGCCTCTGGATGAATATCGTGAATTGATGCTGGCAAAGTACATAATAAGAAGCTCAGCTACTGAAAACAATGTTGATCATGAAATCTACCTGAGATCGGATGAGCATTTTCCTAACAGAGCCAAAAATATTTGTTCTCTTACTACAATTGGCACGTTCACAGCAGATCTTTTTGAAAAGTCAAAAGTTAATCCCAGAGTAATGAAACAGTCCTCGCCTCATTTATCCCTAATCCCTCATGGGAACTTCAAAAAGCTTCTTTTGACATTGACCATTCTACCTGTAAAAAGAAAAAGGGAGTCACATT
>CM060343.1:22959422-22961922 GCA_030674155.1 Stramonita haemastoma
GTCAAAAACTCACTGAACTTAACCTTCACCTATTTTCCACAGTTGACTTCTTGCTATGTTTTCACCCTTAACTCCTTAAAATGTAGGAATTTTTCAGGCAGTGTGCCTTGAGTTTGCTAGTTGAACCTGCTGGAGCCCATCCTTCTTCAGCCTGCATGCTGGGTATGTTAATGTCATCCCTGCCCCTGGCTTGAGGTGCAATTACCTGTTTTCCATTTTGTGAAAGATGGATAAATGTTGACTATGTGTGCAGAATAGGGGACAGGGTAGCTCAGTGGTCAGTGCACTCCCTCTTTCCCAAGCTAAGGTTAAGCAGCACCGAGCATGGTTTCCAAGTGGACCATGGCTTCAGTACAATTCCCCCAATTCACCCAGCTGTAAATGGGTACCTGCCCTCTTTAGGGTCAGGGAAGGTAAAGCAGCAAGGGAGAGATGGGTACCACCCTCAATATGCTGGCCCCTGGAAAAGCTGAGGTTTCTGATATCTTGCTCTTGAACAACCATATATAGGTTATGGGAACCTTTCACCTTTAGGATGTTATATGTAATGCATGCATTTGAACACAGGACCTTGGTCCATAGTCTGATCTGGAAGACTTGTAGGGGGTGGAATCAGAATCAATTTTCACTCCATGGATAACAGAGTTTGATGCTTTAACCATTAGGCTTATCCTGCAGAGAGCAGCAGAGAATTAACATGGCTGGTTGAGGACTTCTGACTTTTGTATTATATATGACTGACTGATGGACTAACACAGTAGGTAGTGGCAGCCAATATAGCATTTGTGTATAACTAGAATGGCTTCCTTGACAAGAACTTTTTGCAACAAACCCAACCAAGAAAAAAAAAGTCTCTTTTTTATTATTATTTTTTGTAAAAATTTTTTACACTTATGGGTGTTTGAAGATGGTGCTAAATTCTTGGGCAGTTTTAACCACATGGAAGCCACAGCTGGAACTGCAAAGCACTATAATGACATCCATACAAAATTATACATTCAGTAAACCATATGACACTGATACTGATAATCTATACAAAAATAATCAGGTCTCTATTTTGAAGTGATTGGCTGTTGATCTTTAAATCATTTATCATTATTTTTTTTACTTTGCTCGTCTGCTACAACTCCACAATATGTACCAATAGCCAGGTTTTGCATATTACATATAGTCCTTGGCCCACCATTACAATACCCACATGAACACCTTGGGGATGGGTCTTTATTCTAAAAATGGCAAAAGACTGTCCAATGACTCCCCTAAAAAACAACAACGTTGTAATTCATGACTTTACTTCAACAGGTGCAAATTATGTTGGAGGGTTTTAAAAAAGATGTTAGTAAATCTCATACATGTGTGTGTGTGTGTGTGTGTGTGTGTGTGTGTGTGTGTGTGTGTGTGTGTGTGTGTGTATGTGTGTGTGTGTGTGTGTGTGTGTGTGTGTGTGTGTGTGAGAGAGAGAGAGAGAGAGAAAGAGAGACACACAGAGAGAGAGAGAGAGAGAGAGAGAGAAGAGAGAGAGAGAGAGAGAGGTGTGTGTGTGTGTGTGTGTGTGTGTGTGGTGTGTGTGTGTGTGTGTGTGTGTGTGTAAGTGTGTGTGTGTGTGTGTGTGTGTGTGTGTGTGTGTGTGTGTGTGTGTGTGTAAGTGTGTGTGTGTGTGATGTGAATATGTGTGTGTGTGTGTGTGTGTGTGTGTGTGTGTGTGTGTGTGTGTGTGTGTGTGTGTGTGTGTGTGTATGAAAATTAGTAGTGGTAAATCTGTATAATGCCTTGATGGGCTGAGAGTAACATAACCTGTACTAAAGTGACCATACACGATCAAAATGACACATCGCCACATATCTGGATTTGGATGAGTATAGTACTTCTTATCACCCCAAGTGCGACTGCTTAAAATCTAGACAATAACAGCAACCACAATTTCATAACAACCAGCAACACTAATTTTGATAGTGAGATCGTCACAAACCTTGTAAGTCAAGTAAGTAGGCTAAGTAGAATCAGCTTCAAACCGAAACAACTTCTGCTTGTTCTGTGGTTTCTCTCGGTGCACAGATGAAAACTCTTGCAAGAAAAACAAAGATCAACATACCAGTTTCCCGAACCAACAATGCAGACTTTCTTAGGCGTTGCCATGTTCGGTGCTTGTCTCAGTGTTGCTGCCTTCTCTCTGTCTTAGTCTACTGATAATTGCTGCGACAACTGCCACATGCGGCTTTGCAGATGACCCTTGTACTCTCTTGTTAGCATGGCGTTGATTGGTCGATCACGAGAGTTCAGGGGAGATGATTAAAAAGACAAAGCTGTGGTCCATGTCAGCAGTTTGAAAATCCCCTAAAGGGTTAGACTAGGCCATTCACCTTCCACCTTTCACCTATCCTGTAGTCCCGTAGACCATGGGGGCACCACTGAAGAGAGAAACTTCCTCCACTCCCCGTGGTCCTCTGCTTTTCGTAGCAAATCGTTGCACTCAAAGCCAGTCCACTTTTTGATTCTGTCT
>CM060343.1:22966922-23029422 GCA_030674155.1 Stramonita haemastoma
AGAGGAGAGAAGACAATTGTTACCAATGTGACACCAGTAACTGGTGTCTTCTTTCCTCTCTCTGCAGTAACACAATGTAAGAAAGGCAGGGCTGACACCAAAGCATTCACTAGAAGAGGCTTCTGCCACAAAAACGTTCGTTCACCTGTTTAGCTCATCCCGAAGTTTTTTTTTCCTATGTGCCTGTTTTTCCTCTTCTTGTCCCCCCCCCCCCTCCCCACATTGTGTGAATGTTCTCCACCGCCCCTTCCCCCCAGTCAAGTCAAGTCAAGTCAAAATGATCTTTATTGAGGGTAAAAGATGAAGTTTACACAACTTTTTTTTTTCATCCAGCCCTCACAAAAAATCAAGAAAATTGACTTCTAAAACAATCATGTTTTAGAACAATCTCTCTAGTAGCCTATGCACGCGCGCGCGCGCGCGCGCGCGTGTGTGTGTGTGTCCGCGCGCGCACGCATGTGTTCCAAGATCTATTGTTGTTTATTACGCCTCGCAATTTTTAAAAATATTTTATTGGCCGATATATAAGTTAATATAAGCCTACATTTTTTAATGAGATAAGATTTTCAGTTTTTTTTCTATCATCAACTGAGATATGATAGTCACATGTGTAGTACAAAAATGTACTCGTATTTTGAAACGTGCTAAACTTTCTATATAGCTTATGGACTGAAACCATTTCTTCGGAAAATCAGTAAACTGCATTTGTTTGCAGTGCTCGAAATCGTCACATTTGTACTCATCAGCCTATGGTCCCGAGTTCGACCCGAGTTCGATTCCCGTTGGAGGGGATTTCTCATCAGTGCTGACTCCACTCTCCTCCAAAGTCTTTCCGATGAGACTGTAAACCGAGGCCCCGTGTGCGAACGCACGCAGAACATCTTGGTGCACGTTAAATTAAATCCTGTTCCGTTTTTCGTAAGAGTAGGCCATTGTGTGCCGGTGGGAACAGATGACAATATTTACACAACTGCATACACACGGGGACTGGATGAAAAAGAGCACATGAGTGCTTATCCCATTATCCTGGATATAAAAGAATAAAATATTTTTTTTTAAAAATCGTCATCACTGTCACCATCACCACCACCACCCCATTTAACCTATCATCATCAATGCACCTTTTGTCTAGTGTTGAAATAATTATGGTCGTTGTGTTCGGATAGGCTATAACGCGTCCAAGAACAGTAGGTACTTTAAACAATGAGACAAAACTATAGGCCTACTATGCATCTATGTAACTGTGTGAAGTTGCTTACCTTGAATAGCTTACCACACCTGGGGTCACGTGGTACGGAAGCGGGTACAAAACATTCGAACATGTCGGAAAGTGCTTGAGGTAGCCTGAAGATGTCACCTAAAGTTTCCCTCCGGCTACTGTTTGTAGCGATTTTATTCTTGTGTGCAGAAGCTCAGCAGGACGGTAAGTATCGGAGTAAACACAACCATTCCATGTTTGTTTCTTGTGATCATGATTGAGCAAGGTGTATCGCACCTGAGATGACCCATTTTAGGCAAAATGGCGGATGTCACACTACTCGTGCTTTTATTTTTAATTATACGAGTTATATTGTTTAGTGAAGTTACTCCCTGTATGTCTAGCGACGATAAACAGACACGTCACTGCTCTAAAATCACTGGATTACACTTTTGTGTGTCTTTTGATGACAAATTGATTTGAGCAGACGACTCGAATCCGGAAATGAAGAATGCCTACGGTAAACACGGAAGCGTTCTGAATCATCCAAAAAAATTAACTAAATTAAATGACCAGGTCTATGTTGGGGGGAAAAAACCTGTCTGTCATTTGTACACTTTCACAGAACATACACGTGTTTAAGTTAGTCTGTCAGTCTGTCAACATAGGAGTTGTGTTGGAATACTGTGAAATCCATAGCTCTTTCAGTCTTCGGATGGTTACGCAAAGCCAAAGGCCCGTCTTAAGTTTGTAATCCAGTACTGATACAAGTATGAAACTTACACATGCAAAGTGTTGGCCTATCATGATTTCAAAAGAAAGGTAGTCACTTTGGCAAAACATCACTAATACATTCAAATTACTGAAACATTGTTATCATGAAAACATTCTTATCCAGTTATCATCGCCATCCCCACTTTTTACTATATTTTAGGCACACCTGCTGTCTGTAACTTAGTGTAACTTTGTATAGATCTTAAGTTTTTAAGTTTCTCAGTATCACCCCCCCCACACACCACACACACACACACACACACTTTTATTTTAGTTTGAGCTCTCTCTGTCTGTGTGTGTGTCAGTCTCTCTCAGTCTCTGTCTCAGTGTCTGTCTCTGTCTCTCCATATGTGTGTGTGTGTGTGTGTGTGTGTGTGTGTGTGTGTGTTTGTGTGTGTGTTGTGTGTGTGTGTGTGTGTGTGTGTGTGTGTGTGTGTGTGTGTGTGTGTGTGTGTGTGTGTGTGTGTGTGTGTGTGTGAGAGTGTTTGTGAGTGACTCAGTGAGAGTGCATCACTGCATGTGTGTGTGTGTGCACTGTGAGTGCATGCATGCATGCGTGACTGTATAAACTACAGTCTACAGTGTGTGTGCATACAATAGGTGTGTGTGTGCGTGCACACATGTGTGCATGTCCATGATGATTAATAAAATTTTGTTATCATTGCATGTTTTGGCTCAGTCAGGAAATCCAAAGTGTGTGTGTGTGTGTGTGATCTGTGTGTGTGTGTGTGTGTGTGTGTGTGTGTGTGTGTGTGTGTGTGTGTGTGTGTGTGTGTGTTTCCTCTTCAGTTTAATGTCTGTTCAGTGAGATAAGTGATATTAGACCAAAAGAAACCACCACACACACACACACACACACACCACACACACACACACCACACACACATGCACGTATACAAATATGTTTGCTTGTGCATGTGTACTTGTTTCAATGTTTATGCGTGTGCATGTGCATGTGTGGACATATACATGTGTGCATGATGCATGTGGGTACATCCTGCACACATGTATTGCATGCATGTGAGTGTACAATGTTTAGAACTAGTGTTAACAGTTTATTTGTCAAAATAAATCCTTCCCCAGTGTTTGGGAGGGGGGGGGGGGGAAGGCTGTCACTGTCAGTATGAAGTTCTGTAGCATCCCCACATTCTGGAAGTTCTATGCTATAAATTCCCTCTTTTCTATTTACTCTCTTTGTTTCTGCCTTGTACCTTTTTTTCCTGTCACCTCCTTCTTGTCTTTTCTGCCTTCTTGGTCTGACATTCTCCTGCCTTTTTGTCCTATTATTAAGATTTAAAAGATAATAACACTTCTCTCTACTCCCGAGGTCAGATCCGCTGGGTCTGACTTTTCAGGCGCTTTACGGCAGCATGATGTGTTTTTGCTCAATATAACATAACAGATAGTTGCTGTCTGAGTAATTGACAAAGAAGAAGAAGAAAAAAAAAACAAAAAAAAACAAAAAAAGAAGATAAAAATAGATCGTTTTTTGCTGGGAATGCTTTCAGTCTTTGAAGAGAAACCGCACGAGTATGATGACTGCAGGGGAGAGTATCAGAGGTCGGTGGGGGTCAGGTCAGGCGACATTCCCAACAGCGCCATGACAGCCAGCACTGCCTTGAAGAAACGAGAGGCCCACACTGCGCGCCTGTTCGACGAAGCAGGTAAGTCCTTCCTACGATCTGTAGGTCTTTACACTGCACCGACACTTTTTTTTTTCCCTCCCTCATTCCTCGGCTCTTTCTTCTTCTTCTCTCATTCCTTTTACACCAGCAGATGTGTCTGGAAAAATAATGGTAAATATGCCCTTCCACTTTTTTTTTTACCCCCCCAGTCAAGTTAAACAGCGTTGAGCGTGGTTACCAGTTGGATGGGTGACCGTTTGCTTGCCTTGGCTTCAGTACAATCCCCCCCCCCAGTTCACCCAGCTGTAAATGGGTACCTGCCCTTTTTAGGTTAGGGAAGGTAAAGCAGCAAGGGAGAGGAGATGGGCGCTGCCCTCAACATGCTGGCCCCTAGAGAAGCTGAGGTCTCTGACACCTCGCTCCCCTATGACCACACAGGTTGTGGGACACCTTCACCTTTTTTTATGCCCTTCCAGCACCTTCTGTGAGCTGTACACTAGCTTGGTTTGCAGGGTTAATTTCTCTCTGTCAGCCACACAATCTTCCCAGGTCGCTGTATAGCGTGATCTCTGAAGGATGTTCATGCTAGTTTTGTTATTCTTTGGAAACTCATGTGAATTGAGAGACAATGATAAGACAATATATTTTAAATATATTTAAAAAATATATCACATAAATATGTATCCAATTAAATTCTTTTATTTTGGAGATAATGAATAATCCCTCATCATCTCATGAGCTTTTTAATTATTTTTTACAGCAAGTCCCTGTGTGCATACAGTTTTTGTAAATTTTACACAACAATAGCCTACTCTTCTGAAAGATGGAATGGGTTACGCCTTTAATATGCAGCTCCCCTACAGAAGCTGAGGTCTCTATGCCTCACTCTCCTATGACCACATAGGTTATGGGAACATTTTTAGCGATAATAAAGAGTGGTAAATGATTTGGGAAAAAGCCAAAACGCTCCTCCTGTGTTGAAAGTTGTGTTGTTGTTTGTTGTTTTCCCCAGCTTAACACTCTGGGGGGTCATCACCCAGAATGTGCAGTACTCTGATCACTCATCCCACCTGGGAATCGTCATGTGAGACTGACATTGCACACTGAATGAGAAGTTTGCTGTATGACTGTTTTCAAGTCCTCGCCATATAGGCAGCCATACTCTGACTTCAGAGGAGTGTCGAAAGTGAAGCTCTTTATTCCACAGGAGCGTGGACGCCGAAGGTGCAGAACGCATACGAATGGCTGCAGATCGATCTGGCCAAGCAGTACATCATTACCAAACTTCAGACCCAGGGTCGTCGCGGAAGTGACGAATACGTCAGCGAGTATTTCCTGGAGTACTCCAATGATGGAGTTACCTGGCGACGCTACACCAATCGATTCGGCATCGCTGAGGTGAGGGGGGGGGTGGGGGGTATAAGAATGGGAGTTTTTTTTTTTTTTTTTTTTATCGGTCATATTTTACTCTTGATAGGTGACCAGGGTGGTAGTATCAAGTTGTGAAATTTCATGTCAGGGGTAGTTTTTGTAATTTCTTTTATTAAAGTAGATGAAAAAAAAAGAAAGATAAGAAAATAGAGACATGTATCATCTTTTATGTAAACCTGTAGCCTGTATTGAATGATAATGTACATTGAACCAGGCTTTCCAAATTTGTAATTTTTTGGTTAATAAGAGATTCCTGCTGTTGTTAACCTGTGTGTACAAAAAAATCTCACTGCAAGACCCTTTCATTTTGTTTTCCCCATCGCTGCCAGTATCATGGTCACAATTGCTTTGATCAAAATCAGCGGTCTCTGCTTCTATGACAGAGTTCAGTTCGCTTCAATCCGTCATGGGGATTAATTTTAATGAAACTTTAACGACAAAAAGTCTATGAAATCTGATCAGTTGCTTTTTTGATTAGTTTTGTTTAGACTCAAACGCTCTTTTCTGGTTGGTTGTGTTTTTAGATAATTAATTTCTGATTGGTTTGACAAATTAAACGGTGCTCATTGTTAATTGGTTGGTTTTCAAATGTCCTTTTTTAGGCTGGCTGGTTTTGAAATTGTTGTTTTTTGATTGGTTAGTTTGCAAACTGTGTTTATTTTGGATAAGTTGTTTTTCAGATTCAAATTTTCCTCTCTGGTCATTCAGTAATTCCTTTCCGGATTTGGTCAGTTTGTAAAATGTATTCAATCACGATTTTTTGGGTTTCTAGAATTCGTTAGAGATTTTTGATTGGTTGGTGTGTAAACTGTACTGATTGGTTATGTTTTTTTTTTGACTTGTTGGTCATTTCTGATTGGTTGGCTTGTCCTGCAGATGTTCATGGGAAATAAAAACGATCACGACATGGTGACAAAGACACTGCTGTATCCGATTGTAGCACGCTACATTCGCTTCAACCCACAGCGTTGGAATATGGTGATCTCCATGAGAGTGGATCTGATTGGATGCCCTTACTGTGAGTGCTAGGGTTTTTTTATTTTTATTCCTTGGCTTGATTTTGCATACATAGCCATTTTTTGCCCACCGTTATGGTAGCCGCATTTAGACTTCAGAGATGGTGTCTTAACAGGACACCAGTGTGTATGCGTTTACAAAAAAGAAAATGTCATCTGTTCCTACTGGCACAAATGGCCTTCTCTCAAAAGTGGAACATGTTTTTAATGTGTGCACAAGGTGTTCTGCATGCGTTCGCACACAGCGTCTTCGTTTATAGTTTCATCTGAAGGACTTTTGGGGAGTGGAGTCAGTACTGATGTTAACTCCAGGGGAAAATTCCCCAGCACAGGTGCCTCTGTGGTGGCTCGATTGGGAGTCCATCAGAACACTAACGCAACTCCCTAACCACTAGCCTATCACTATCCCCCCCCCCCCCCCACCCCCCAATCAACCGTCTGTAAACTGTTAAGTGCAGATTTTCATCCATACTGTAATTATTAAGATTTGGTCAACTTTGTGTGTTTAATTAGGTATTTGTTGGTTGATTGTAAAATGTAAGGTGTCAGATTTTGTTTGAACTATAAGCGCAAGATTTTTTTTTTTGGGTTTTATGCGTGCCTGGGTATTGTGTTGTATACCACGTTAAGTCACGGCAGATTTCTCTGCACGAAATGCAGGCTGCTCTCTCTGGGGAGAGCATAATCATATCATTATCATATTATCTTCTAAATCTCTTTAAAAAAAAAAATCTTTTAAATCTCTTAACAATTTTTTCTCTCCCCCTTTTTTTCTCCTTCAGCTTCGTATACCTCCAACTTCAACGGCAAGAGTTACCTGTCCTTTGACCTGAGCCAGAACAACTATCAGCTGGAGAACGATTTACTGGAGCTGCGATTCAAGACCAACAGTCCCCACGGCGTGCTCTTTTACGCCAGCGGCAACCAAGGGGACTTCATGCTGCTGCAGATGAACCGGGGTTATCTCATGTTCTCCATTGACCTTGGTATGTTGGGGTCAAGGTTGTTTGGAATGTGGATTTTTTGTTTTTGTTTTTTTTTTTGTTCTGGGCAGGGGGAGAGGGTGGGTGAGGGTGTGTGGGTGGCAGGGGAAGGTTAAATGATGTCTCGCTTGTTTTGTTCTGCTAATGGCTCGTGCACATGCGCATGCAGGCACATACACGCATGCAATCATGCACGCACGCACGCAATGCACGCATGGCACACGCCACACACACACACCCCAACACACACACAACTAGCACACACACACACACACACACACACACACACGCACACACACACACACCACACACACACACACACACACCACACACACACACACACACACACAACACACCCAACACCACACACACACACAACACACGCGCACCACACCAACAACCACACACACACACACACACACACACACACACACACACACACACACACACACACACACACACACACACACACACTCACTCACTCACTCCCCACTCACATTCTCAGCCAGTGTGAACTTACAGTCTCACAGCGATTCCCAGGTAGGATGAGTGAGACAAGAGCACATGTTCTGGGTGACCCCCAAGGTGTTAAGCTGGGGAGTGCCCAACAACAAGAAAATAACCTTGTAAATCATCATCAAATCATCGTGGTCCCAAACCATAGTCATTTAAAGACAATGCCCAAATGTGACGCTTCACCATGAAATGAGTCACATGATACCTGACCCACTTTCCCACAGGAGCCATTTTAGGCAGGTGGGGGGTCCGGTTGTCCATTTGGAGATTTTGATTTGATGATCAAACTGTGGCCAATCTTCTGGCATGAACTGAGGTATCAAAGTGTAATTTTATTTCCTTTTGCTTTAATAGTGCGTTTGAGAATGCCCAAACCTCATTCTGACCTCCTGTTGCAAAGCAAAACTTGTTCCATTTCTCATTTCGTCGCTTCTTGCAGTGTATCATTTCAAATAGTCATTAACTTTTTAAAGAATAATCCAAATTTCAATTTTTTGAAAAAATTGGAATATCCCATGTATT
The DNA here is from genome assembly GCA_030674155.1 of Stramonita haemastoma. Classification (NCBI taxonomy): domain Eukaryota; kingdom Metazoa; phylum Mollusca; class Gastropoda; order Neogastropoda; family Muricidae; genus Stramonita; species Stramonita haemastoma. The sequence goes on from CM060343.1 coordinate 22,974,988, forward strand.
CCAGATTCTTTTTTTTTCTTTATTCTTTTATATCAAGGATAATGGAATAAGTACTCATTTGCTTTTTTACATCCAGTCCCCATGTGTATACAGTTTTGTCAATCTTGTCATCTGTTCCCACCAGCACACAATGGCCTACTCTTACGAAAAGCGGAGCAGCATTTAACGTGTGTGCAAGACGTTCTGCGTGCGTGCGCACACGAGATCTTGGTTTATAGTCTCACCTGAACTGATGTTAACTCCAAGACGAAAAATCCCCTTGAATGGGAATCAAACCCGGATCGTCAAATTGCGAGCGCAGTGTTGTGACCTTTAAGCTATCCTGTCCTCCGACGAATAACATGTTTACCGCTAAAAATTGACCTCTGGTGCAATGTGACGCATTAATTTATGTGACAGGATCAACGCAGACGGAGAGAGGGATAACGGAAGTGGTTGCGGGCAGTCTTCTGGATGATGACCAGTGGCACGACGTCATCATCACACGGAAGCGACACAAGCTGAAGGTCGTTGTCGATCGTCTGGTCAACGAAGTGGAGACCAAAGGCCTGTTTTAACCGTCTGGATTTGGACAAGTTTGTAAGTTGACCTTGTGTGTTGGGTCTGTGTGTAATTTGTGTAGAGTCTTTTTTTTTTATTAAATGATATGTTGTGGTCAAGTAGTTAAAGTCGTCGCCTAAGGTCATCAGGGTGGTGCTTATCCGTTCTGTGGCTTAGTGACTGAAGTTCATAGACTCCCCCTGATAACGCCAGTCTATCCAGTTAACCCCCAACAGGTTGTACCCTTTTACACCGGTGGGGTAAGAAAATAGTAAGTGCCTTTTCCAGGACAACCATGCAAGCTGGGTCGAACTCAACCTTTAGTTACAGTCAACACCTACACTAGACTCATGCATTAGTTTGGTTGTGTTATGTGTTTGTGTTGTATCGTACCTTTTATGTTTGAAAATGTAAATCATAGAAGGTACAAATATATATTAAAAATCTTTTCAGATTAAATTTTTTTTTTACAGCACACACCTACATACGTACTACATACATACATACATACATACATACATACATACATCATACATACATACATACATACATACATACATACCATACATACATACATACATACATACATACTAGTGCCAACCTTTCACAAAGCAACATTTTGAATACATTTGTCAGCAAACACAGTTAATGAAATAACTTTGCAAAAAACGAAAACACATAAAAAAATTCGTTTACACCCACACTTCAAACACACACTTCACACACACACACCACACACACACACAACACACACACACACCACACACACACACACACAACAAAAACACACACACACACACACACACACATGTATATATAAATTAATGTACCCCCCCACACACACACACACTTACAGACACGCTTCAACACACACACACACACACACACACACACACACAAACACACCACAACACACACACAACACACACACACACACCACACACACACACAAACACACACAACACACACACACACACACACACACACACACACACACACACACACACACACACACACACACACACACACACACACCACACACACACACACACAACACACACACTTCACCACACACACCACACCCCCCCCCACCCACTTCCACACACACACACACAACACTACACCCACCCCACCCACCCCCACCACAAAACACACACCACACAACCACCCCACCACACCCCCCTCCCCCCACCACCACCCCCACATACACACCTCCAAACGACCTTTTGCTGTGGGCAGGTGAACATCGGAGGTGTAGAGCATTTCATGCAAGACGGGATCAAGGTCAAGTACAACTTTGATGGCTGTGTGCAAAACGTCAACTTCAACGGAGCCTTGTTCATCAGGGATGCACAGAGCAGTCAGAACAACCCCAGTATCAGGGCTTATGGCAGCGTCGGCAGTTACTGCGGGGTATGTGTGTTGTGTGTTGTATGTGTTGTGTGTGTGTGGGGGTGGGGGGGGTGTTTGTATATGTGTGTGTGTGTGTGTGTGTGTGTGTGTGTGTGTGTGTGTTGTGTGTTGTGTGTGTGTGTGTGTGTGTGTGTGTGTGTGTTTGTATGTGTGTGTTTGTTGTGTGTGTGTGTGTGTGTGTGTTTGCATGTGTGTGCAGTCTTCATGAATGTGTCTGTGCTCTTCTTGCGGGAATGTATAGTACATGTATGTATGCATCTGTCACTGTGTCGGTGTATGCTCTCTCTCTCTCTCTCTCTCTATATATATTCACATGAACCTCATCTGCAGGCATACATATATATAATAACATACATACATACATACATACATACATAACATACATACATATCATACATTACATACATACACTACAACATACATACACACTACACACAACACACACAACATACACATCTACATCACACAAACAACACACAACAACTACACACACACACATACACATACATACATACAACACACACACACACACACACACCACACACACACACACACACACACACACACACACACACACACACACACACACACACACACACACACACACACACAAAACACACACAACACCCCCCCCCCCCCCCCCACAACACACACAGTGACACACACACACAACATACACACATCTAACTACATATCAATACATCAAACACTCCACACCCCCCCCCCCCCACAAAACCCATCCACCTACCCACCCACACCCACACATCCACCCGGGTATACATGTATGATTCATGATTCAGGGTACAGCAGCCACCCCAGTCACCTTCCCGTCTCTGGAGTCTCACCTGAGAATCACAGCATCTTCTAGTGGCAGTATCCAGGCCCAGCTCGGAATTCCGCTCCCACGACGAAGATGGTTTGCTGGTCTACCATCCAATGTCGCAGGAAAACTCCGGCCTAACGGTCAGTTTTTGGGGGGACCGGTTGGTTTGGGAGAGAGAGAGGGAGGGAGGGAGGTTGTGGGTGTCGGGGGGGGGGGGGGGGGGAGGGGGTGGGAGGTGGGGTTGGGTAGGATGGGATTGGGAGAGGAGGTGGTGGTGGGGTGGGTGGGGGGGGGATGAGTGGTTTGTGTGTGTGTTTTGGTGGTATGTGAATTCAATAAACATGAATTATTAGATGGGTGGTGTGTGGGTGTGTTGTGTTGGTGTAGTGTGATTGTGTGTGTGGTGTGTGAGATGTGTGATGTATGTGTCTGGATAGTGTGGATGGTGGTTGTGTTGATAGAAAGGGGGTATGATTAAATTAGTGGATTGTGCGTATGTGTGTATGGTTGCACGCACAATCATGTATGCACACTAAGTCCATACTAGCATATTTGGAAACGTTTTACAGATACGAAATTGCTTTTCTTCTTTTTAACATAAGAATCCATAAGATCATTGGTGGCTCTCACAGAATTCTTTCCCCACTTGCTCTCTTTTTCTTCCTTCGTGCATCTCCCCCCCCCCCCACCCCCACAGTCTCTCTCTCTTCTCTCTTCTCTCTCCTCTCTGTCTGTCTGTCGTCTTCTCTCTGTCTGTTTCTCTCTGTCTCTATCTTTTCTGTCTGTCTGTCTTTTCTTCTGTCTGTCTGTCTGTCTGTTTCTCTCTGCTCTCTCTGTCTGTCTGTCTGTCTTCTCTCCTCTCCTCTCTCTCTCTCTCTCTCTCTCTCTCTCCTCCCTCCCTACCCTGTCTCTTTCTCGCGTCTTGTCTTCTCTCTGTCTGTCTGTCGTCTCTCTCTCTCTCTCTCCTCCCTCCCTCCCTCCCCTGTCTCTTTCTCCCGTCTTTCTCTCCTTGTGTTTCTCCTCCCCCCCCCCCCCATTTCAGAAGTTGGAATGCGGCTACCTTAGTGGTGGGCAAAAATGGGTTGCATTATATATATGCAGAAATTTCAGCACTGGTGAACCTCAGCTGTAGTGAAGAGTGGGGGAAAATTCATTTTTTTTTGTTTTTTATTTTTTTTTAACAGGGTTTTCCTCTGTCTGTTTCCTTATGGGGACACGACAGCTCAGTGGTCAGAGCACTCGCTTTCCCCAAGCCAAGGTTAAGCAGCATTAAGCATGGTTACCAGTTGGATGGGTGATCGTTTGCATGCTTTGGCTTCCGTACAGTTCCCCCAGTTTACCCAGCTGTAAATGGGTACCTGCCCTCTTTAGGGTCAGGGAAGGTAAAGCAGCGAGGGAGAGGAGATGGGCGCGCCCTCAACATGCTGGCCCTAGGAGAAGCTGAGGTCTCTGATGCTTCGCTTCCCTACGACCATATAGGTTATGGGACACGTTTTATTGTTTTGTTTTAATCTCTTTTTATTCTGGTTTTTAACTGTTCTTTTTTTTATTTGTTGAAGACTGTGTTTTTTCAATGTGTGTATAGTGTGCATTTCGTTGTGGTTGTGGTTTGGTTTTATTCTAAGGATATTGTTGTTGTTTTTTGTATGTCTGTTGTAAGTAATTAAAAACATAAGCAAGAGAAAGGGGGGGGTTGGTGGGGGAGGATAAAATGTGACACTCCACCACATAGTGTGTCGCATTGTACCTGAGGTCAATTTTTAATTATTGACACGTTACTAATTTGCACTAAAATGGCTATAGAATACAAAAAAACAGATTGAAAATCGGACAATTCTATGAAAAGTTATTACAACTTGAAATGATAAACTGCAGGAAATGACAAAATGAGAAATCGACAAGTTTAGCATCCTGATATGTGGACAGAAAGAAGGCTTGTGTATTTTTAAAACACATTTAAAGGCAAAAAGACAACAAAATTATGCCTTGATTTTTCACTACAAGGTAGAGTAATGGCTATAGCTTTATAATGAATCAAAATCTCAAAATCGACAACTTGACCCCCACCTGCTTTTAATGGCTCCTAGCGGAAAAGTGGATTGTGTGCTAAGCGACTCATTTTGTGGTGAGCGTCACAAATATGTTATTGAAGGTTGACGACATTTTTGCAGCGAAATCGCCAATCGCCAGAACTGATGGTGAGAGTGATGGAATACTATAGTGATTAGTTATTTTGCTTTGATTTTTTTTCTGTGCTGCAAACTTCTTGCTGATGCAGTAACATAGTTGTTTTTGGGGTTTCGTTTAAAATTTTTAAAAAATTTTTATTTGAAGTAGTGGCTGATTTTGTATTTGCTTAAATTTTTGCGCAGGTAATGAGACAAAGAAGAATGTAGTGATGTGGATGTGAGTGAGTGTGGTGGGTGTGTGTGTGTGTGTGTGTGTGTGTGGTGTGTGTGTGTGTGTGTGTAGTGTGTGTGTGTGTGTGTGTGTGTGTGTGTGTGTGTGTGTGTGTGTGGTGTCGTGCGTGCATCCATGTCTCTACTCTGGTGTTATAATTATGGTCAGTAGTATTTTTTTTTGCACTTTTCTTTGCAGTCATGTTGCTGACCAGAAATATTTTGTATTGCTGACTTTGAATGGGTTAAATTTAACCTCTTTATTGCTCGTCAACAGCATTCCTCATAGAAACTGTCACCAGCAATGCTCAGTTTACAATCGCTGTTCGTCATGAATCAGCACTCTCTCTGTTTCGTCCAGCATGTGCCTGAGCAAAATATGATAGCAGTGAAAGGGTTTACGTAGGCAGTTTTTGTGTTAAAAAATTTTTTTTTGATGGGTCAGTAGTACTTGCACTTTTCTTTCTTGGTGCAGACAGTGGGCTTTTTGTTTATGTAGTGAATCGCACGCTTGTTCAAATCACTGTTTCATTCGCAACTACGCTTCGCCTTCTGAAAACATGTTTTAAAAGGCATACTTCTTGAATTTGAGTTGCTGCTATGAGAGCATCGTGGCTGCTACTAATTTGTAGTGAGTTATTTGATGCGGGCATTGAGGGGAATGGTGACTGTATGTTAGAGCATTGAGTCCCTACATAGATATCAGGGGTTCTGTCAGTGTAAATAGCATGCCTACCTTCTGGAAATTCTGTGCTAGAAATTTCCTCTTTTCCGTAACTCTGTTGGTTTTTTTTTAATGTGTTTGTTTGTTTGTTTTTCTTTACTTTTCTGTCATCTCTCTTGCTTATTTGCTGCCTTTCAAGTCCCATTTGCCTGCCTTTTTTTGCAAGCATTTTTATTTATTTATTTTTTTAATTTTTGAAAAATTTTTATCAAAAAAGCAACAATTTTTTGCCCTTTTTTCAAGCAAATTTTTCAAATTGTCTTATCACAGCTATATCAGGAATGAAATAACTAATGTATTGTGTCATTTAATGTGATTTTTCTGTCAGGTCAACAGTTTTGGATATATATTTGAAAGGATCTAAAGTGAGGTGTTGATTTTGAACTAGAAGTGGACAGTGATTTGAGTCTATGAAACTAAGCAAGGTGACAGCCCTTTGGATGAGACTATAAACCGAGGTCCTGTGTGCAAATGCACACGGAACATCTTGCACACATGTTAAAAGCTGTTCCGCTTTTCGGAAGAGTAGGTCTTTGTGTGCCGGTTGGAATGGATGACAAAATATATGTAACTGCATACAGACAGAGACTGTATGTAAAAAAAGCACACCAGTGCTTGTACCATTAACCTTGAAATAAAAGAATAAATGAATAGAAGAATAAATAGATGAATAAATAAATATGGTCTTTATGGCTGGTTGAGCTAAAAACACTATAAAAATGAAAAAAAAGAAGAAAAAATCCTAATGGTTCCAATCAGTGGGTCCATATGTTTATTAAAATTAAAAAAAACAACATTTATCTATTCTTTTATTTACTCTTTTGTATCGAGGGTGTGTGTGTGTGTGTGTGTGTGTGTGTGTGTGTGTGTGTGTGTGTGTGTGTATGTTTGTGTGTATGCGTGTGTGTATGCGTGTGTGTGTATGCGTGTGTGCGTGCTCGTGCCTGTCGTGTGTGCATGCTTGCATGTTTGCTTACATGTGCATGCGTGCATGCATGCATGTGTGCAAACGTGTGTGTGTGTACATACATGTGTGTGTGTGTGTGTGTTTTAAAAAAATATTTATTCATTCTTTTCTGCCAAGGATAATGGAATAAGCACTCATGTGCTTTTTTACATCCAGTCCCCGTGTGTATGCAGTTTTGTAAATCTTGTCCTGTGTGTGTTTTTATGAACAGGTGATGATTAACCAGGAGGGATTCGTGTTCTACAAGATCGTGTCCATTAGCGGTCAGCTGATTGAAGATGTGGTCAGAAACAGTGAGTGGCTTGTCACAGTATTGACATTTGTGTATGAGTTGTGGGGGTGGTGTGGTGTGGTGTATGTGTGGTGTTGGTGGTTTTGATTTATTGATTGATTTATTCTTTTATATCGAGGATAATGGAATAAGCACTCTTGTGCTTTTGTACATCCAGTCCCTGTGTGTATGCAGTTTTGTAAATGTCATATGTTCCCACCGGCACATGATGGCCTACTCTTAAGAAAAGCAGAACAGGATTTAACGTGTGCGCAAGATGTTCTGCGTGCGTTCGCACACAGGGCCTCAGTTTAAAGTCTCATCCGAAGGACTTTTGTGGAGAGTGGAGTCAGCACTGGTGTTAACTCCAGGAGAAAAATCTCCTCAACCGGGCTCGAACCCGGGTCTTCAAATTGCCAGCGCTATGTTCTGACCACTAGGCTATCTGTCCCCCTTGTGTGGTGTTGGTGTTGGTGGTGTGGTGTATGTGTGTTGCTGGTGGTGTGGTGTATGTGTGTTGCTGGTGGTGTGGTGTATGTGTGTTGCTGGTGGTGTGGTGTGTGTGTTGCTGGTGGTGTGGTGTATGTGTGTTGGTAGTGGTGTGGTGTGGTGTATGTGTGTTTGTTGGTGGTGTGGTGTATGTGTGTTTGTTGGTGGTGTGGTGTATGTGTGTTTGTTGGTGGTGTGGTGTTGGTGGTGTGGTGTATGTGTGTTTGTTGGTGGTGTGGTGTATGTGTGTTTGTTGGTGGTGTGGTGTTGGTGGTGTGGTGTATGTGTGTTTGTTGGTGGTGTGGTGTATGTGTGTTTGTTGGTGGTGTGGTGTTGGTGGTGTGGTGTATGTGTGTTTGTTGGTGGTGTGGTGTATGTGTGGTGTTGGTGGTGTGGTGTATGTGTGTTTGTTGGTGGTGTGGTGTATGTGTGGTGTTGGTGGTGTGGTGTATGTGTGTTTGTTGGTGGTGTGGTGTATGTGTGGTGTTGGTGGTGTGGTGTATGTGTGTTTGTTGGTGGTGTGGTGTATGTGTGGTGTTGGTGGTGTGGTGTATACATATGTGTGTTTGTTGGTGGTGTGGTGTATGTGTGTTTGTTGGTGGTGTGGTGTATGTATGTTTGTTGATGATGTGGTGTATGTGTGTTGGTGGTGGTGTGGTGTGATGTATGTGTGTTGCTGGTGATGTGGTGTATGTGTGTTGCTGGTTTAGTGTATGTGTGTTGTTGGTGTATGTGTGGTGTGGTGTGGTGTATGTGTTGGTGGTGGTGTGGTGTGGTGTATGTGTGTTTGTTGGTGGTGTGGTGTATGTGTGTTTGTTGGTGGTGTGGTGTATGTGTGTTTGTTGGTGGTGTGGTGTATGTGTGGTGTTGGTGGTGTGGTGTATGTGTGTTTGTTGGTGGTGTGGTGTATGTGTGTTGCTGGTGGTGTGGTGTATGTGTGTTGCTGGTGGTGTGGTGTATGTGTGTTGCTGGTGGTGTGGTGTGTGTTGTTGCTGGTGGTGTGGTGTATGTGTGTTGGTAGTGGTGTGGTGTGGTGTATGTGTGTTTGTTGGTGGTGTGGTGTATGTGTGTTTGTTGGTGGTGTGGTGTATGTGTTGGTGGTGGTGTGGTGTATGTGTTGGTGGTGGTGTGGTGTGGTGTATGTGTGTTTGTTGGTGGTGTGGTGTATGTGTTGGTGGTGGTGTGGTGTGGTGTATGTGTGTTTGTTGGTGGTGTGGTGTATGTGTGTTTGTTGGTGGTGTGGTGTATGTGTGGTGTTGGTGGTGTGGTGTATGTGTTGGTGGTGGTGTGGTGTGGTGTATGTGTGGTGTTGGTGGTGTGGTGTATGTGTGTTTGTTGGTGTGTGTGGTGTATGTGTGGTGTTGGTGGTGTGGTGTATGTGTGTTTGTTGGTGGTGTGGTGTATGTATGTTTGTTGATGATGTGGTGTATGTGTGTTGGTGGTGGTGTGGTGTGATGTATGTGTGTTGCTGGTGATGTGGTGTATGTGTGTTGCTGGTTTAGTGTATGTGTGTTGTTGGTGTATGTGTGGTGTATGTGTTGGTGGTGTTGGTGGTGTGGTGTATGTGTGTTTGTTGGTGGTGTGGTGTATGTGTGTTTGTTGGTGGTGTGGTGTATGTGTGGTGTTGGTGGTGTGGTGTATGTGTGTTTGTTGGTGGTGTGGTGGTGGTGGTGGCATGTTGTTGGGTGTTCCCTAGCTTAAGGTGAGACACGGGTCCAACAGTGGCCAAAAACATGTTTTTTTAGAGTTAAAAATTGCTGGATGCATTTATAGAGATTTCCCTGTGTAAAATTAAAGAATTTAGACCATAAAATATGTCTGTAGCAACAGGTTACTCATACTTGTTATAGACAAAAAAGGCTTAGGATTTTGAAATATTGAGTTTTGGCAGCCATGTCAGATTGTTTCCATGGCAACAGTGCAGAAAACTGAATAAATCTTTTATTTTTATGCTTTACAAGTGATGCCCTTTCAACATATGGCATAACTTTTAACATGGGCTTGTAAACAAAATTTTATCAGTTTCAACCCCAGTGTCCCACCTTAATTACCTCCCTGGGGGTCCCCCAGAACAGGCACTGTTGTCCCACTCATCCCACCTGGGAATCGCTGTGAGCCTGTAAGTTCACACTGGCTGAGAAGTTTGCCTGTGTGGTTCTGTTCATTACCACGCTGTAGGCAGCCACACTATGACTTCAGAGGAGTTTTTGTTTTTCTCCTGTAATGGCGTGTACACAGGTTGTAATGGGTTGTTATCAAATTCTAATGTTTTGTCTACCAAGAAAAGAAAGAAAGAAAAAAAAAACCTTCAACTTTTTCTTCACATTAGTCAAAGCTCTAATATTGATATGAGGCCTTCAATCTTTTGGTATGTATGTATATGTATGTATGTATATATATATATATATATATATATATATATATATATATATATATAAAAATATATATATGTATATTATTACAGGGTTCGCGATAACCGGTAATTGTCGGTATTTTACCGATTGTAAACAGGGAATACCGGAAATTTTCAAAGCAGCCGGTACCGCGTACCGATTCTGTTTGCCTGTGACCGATTAGATTTCCGTCTAAAAAAAAAAAGTCTGAAGTGACGTTTTCTGACAGTCTGTCATGCGCCTGTACTGTGCTTACGCACCTACCTCTTCCTACCCCTTCCGACGAACATCTTTGGCGCCAGCCTCATTTAATTAGCCTAGCACGCAGAACAGCAAGCTTTACTGTGAAAGAATAGAGCTTTGCGCTCTTCTCGGCATGACAGTGACTTCCATTCACAATGAGTAAATGGGGCCTAGATTTATTTATTCTTTATTCTTTCGATCTTTTATAGCGAGGATAATGGAATAAGCACTCCTGTGCTTTTTACATTTAGTCCCCGTGTGTATGCAGTTTTGTAAATGTCATCTGTTCCCACACGATGGCCTGCTCTTACGAAAAGCGGAGGGTCTATGACTATGAATTTGCGCGTTGCTTTGAGAGAGGAGTCGGAAACTAAATCTAAAGCGAACGAAAGATCTAGATGAGCACTAAGCATAGAAACAAGAAAGAAGAATATAAGTCACACGAATGATGCCATGCAAAACAACAGACTGACACAGACAGTGACACAGGCGCTAGAAAAAAAATCCTATTTCCTGCGTGGCTTCGTGCCCAAGAAACGAGTGGCAGCAGTACACGGCAGTCAAAGTCTGAGAGATTTGCGTTCAATTTAGATTTAGTTTTGCTGCCGAACAATCCCCCCTCCCCCACCCCCTCACTGAATAGTTTCATTTTGTTCACAGTAGGTACCGGATTTTATTTTCTGGGGACCGATTTTGGGGGAGTTGGTCAAGATATCTCTGAAATGGCAACTCCCAGTACCGGTTTTAAAAAATCCTAGCGCGAACCCTGTATTAACACGGCATGTCAGTAATAAATTAAGAAATTTTCTTTGACTGGCTGTGTTTATATTTTTTAACGATTTATTTCATTTTATTTCGTTTTATTTTTATCTTAACGTCTTCCTCTCACAGACGACGTGATGCGAACCTCGGACGGTTTTGCTGACGGGTTGTGGCACAAGCTTTACATAGAGGTCACCGACAAAAAGGTCAACTGCACAGTCGATCGCAATGTCAAGGTCTCTAATCGGGAGTTGGAAATTACGCCTGGCAAAGAATACTACATCGGTGAGTGATAAACACAATGTGCCTGATATTGATCATCTGTATGTGTGCACATGTATGTATGTATGCTAGCTAGTGCATGCTTGAATTTATGTTTGAATGTAGGGAGTATGTGCTTGAATGCAATGTTTTTTTTAGACTTGTGGTTTCTTCTCTGCTTCTGTCTGTCTGTCTGTCAGTCAGTCTGTCTGTCTGTCTGTCTCTGTCAATCTGTCTGTCTGTCTGTCTCTGTCAATCTGTCTGTCTGTCTGTCTGTCTCTCTGTCTGTCTCTGTCAGTCTGTCTGTCTGTCTGTCTGTCTGTCTGTCTGTCTGTCTGTCTCTCTCTCTCTCTCTCTCTCTCTCTCTCTCTCTCTCTCTCTCTCTCTCTCTCTCTCTCTCTCTCTCTCTCTCTCAAGTATACCTACACACATAAGGACTTACATGTGCGGGCATGTACACATGCATGCACGCATGCACGCACGCACGCACGCACGCACACACAACAACTCTGACGATAATGGTGATGAGGATAATGATTATGATGATGATTGTTATTGTTCGGTGACTGTGTACAGCTGGTAACGAACTCAACGGATTTCTTTGCTGCATGCAGAATATCGTTGTAGTTACAGTAGTGATAATGATAAGGTTATGACGATGATAATGATGATGAATGTCATCGTTAACTTAGACTAGACCATTGACATTGGGGGCAACAGCAAAGTGAGGGGCTGTATGATCAGTGGCTTTTCCGCTCATGGAATTCCTCTGTACAGCTCAGTCTTTAGTGATCGACTATGACTCTCTGACTAGGAGGCTTGACTTGCACAATCTGTTATGTGCTGCAGCCCTGGGGGCTGGTAGTTGGCCTTTGGAGAACATCTCCAACACTGACTGTCCTTATGCCCTCTGAGCCAAGAGAGTGGGGGTGTGCTGTGGGCAAGGCATCTCCGCTGTAATCAAATTTCTGCCCAATTTCTGAAACAGCAGCTGCGTCCTCTGCTGTTTTGGAGGCCACGACCGACAAACGTATGTGACGCTCCACCACTTAATGAGTCGCATTTCACCCGAGGTCAATTTTTAGTCATTGACATGTTATTAATCTGCTATCAAATGGCTATACAATACAGAAAACAGATTGAAAATTGGACAATTCTAGGAAAAGTCATTACAAGTTGGAAAGATAGATTGCAGGAAATGACACTATGAGAAACTGACAAGTTTAGCATCCTATCAGGCGGTCAGAATAAGGGCATGGGTATTTTCAAAACACGTTTAAAGGCAAAAGGAAACAAAATTACACCTGGATATTTCATCACAAGGTAGAAGAACGGCTATAGTTTTACAAACCAATCAAAATCAACAACCTGAACTTCACCAGCCTGCAATTTTATGGCTCCTAGTGGAAAAGCGTGTCGGGTGCTAAGTGACTCATTTTGTGGTGGAGTGTCACATATATTACCAAGAATGGTGGCTGTGTGCAGGTGGAAACGAGTTGTTTAACGGATTTCGGGGCTGCATGCGGAACATTTATGTGGCGGGGCGAGTGGTGGATCTAGAAGAAGTGTTCCTGACGGCAGGTGAAAACGTCGGAGCCAATGTTGGAACCTGCGCCATCAGAGACAGGTGAGTATCAGTGTGTGTGTGTGTGTGTGTGTGTGTGTGTGTGTGTGTGTGTGTGTGTGTGTGTGTGTGTGTGTGTGTGTGTGTGTGTGTGTGTGATTTTATTTTGATTTGATTTGATTTGATTTGATTTGATTTATTCTTTTATATTGAGGATAATGGAATAAACACTCTTGTGCTTTTTTTACATCCAGTCCCCGTGTGTATGCAGTTTTGTAAATGTCATCTGTTCCCACCGGCACACGATGGCCTACTCTTACGAAAAGCGGAACAGGATTTAACGTGTGCGCAAGATGTTCTGCGTGCATTTGCACACGGGACCTCATCCGAAGGACTTTTGGGGAGAGTGGAGTCAGCACTGATGTTTACTCCAGGAGAAAAATCTCCTCGACCAGACTCGAACCCAGGTCGCCAAATTGCCAGCGCAATGTTCTGACCACTAGGCTATCCGTCTATCCAGAGGCTATGTGTGTATGTGTGTGTGTGTGTGTTTAGGTGTTGTCATTCACTCTCACCAGCAAGAATGGCCTACTCTTTCACCTGAAGGACTTTCAGGGGAGATGAGTCAGTACTGATGTGAAGTCCCAAGGTAAAAATCCCCCTTGACCATGTGTCTGAGTGGGGAGATGAGTCAGTACTGATGTGAAGTCCCAAGGTAAAAATCCCCCTTGACCATGTGTCTGAGTGGGGAGATGAGTCAGTACTGATGTGAAGTCCCAAGGTAAAAATCCCCCTTGACCATGTGTCTGAGTGGGGAGATGAGTCAGTACTGATGTGAAGTCCCAAGGTAAAAATCCCCCTTGACCATGTGTCTGAGTGGGGAGAAGAGTCAGTACTGATGTGAAGTCCCAAGGTAAAAATTCCCCTTGACTGTGTGTCTGAGTGGGGAGATGAGTCAGCAGTGATGTGAAGTCCCAAGGTAAAAATCCCCCTTGACCATGTGTCTGAGTGGTGGCTTGATCCCAGGCCATCATATTTGTGAGTGCAGCGCTCTTACCACCGGGCTATACCCCTCCCCCCCTCCCCCCCCCCCCCCCCCCCCCCCCCTATCACATTATCATCATTATCATCATCATCATCATCATCATCATCATCACCATCACCATCATCATCATCATCATCATCATCGTCGTCATCATCATCAACATCGTCATCATCATCATCACCACCATCATCATCATCATCATCATCATCATCATCGTCATCACCATCATCATCACCATCATCATCATCATCATCATCATCGTCATCATCATCATCGTCAACATCGTCACCATCATTATGACTTTAGTTTAGTTGTCATCGTCACCATTGTAACGATGCTGACGTACCTGGCTGTGTGATATCCCAGGTGCACGCCCAATCCCTGTAACCATGGGGGCAAGTGTACCCAGTCTTGGAACACCTTTGACTGCGACTGCCAAGGCACTGGCTACAAAGGGGAGATGTGTCACGTCTGTGAGTGTCATGCCTTTGCTTACGACTCTTTTCTCTCCTCTCTTCTCTCCTTTCTCTTTTCTGTCCCTCTCTTCCTCCCTTCCACAGCGCACCTATCCTGCATCAGTCAGTCAGTCCACAGCTAAAATTAGTACTCTCCCTTCCTTGTGTCCCCACACCCCTCCCACAGTGCACAAATCCAACATCACTCAGTAGGGCCTAGTCAAGAGTGCTAAATTTAGCGCAGTCCTTCCTTTTATCCTGTTCAAAGTGTGGTCAGCTCCTGCTATAAATAGCACCAGCTGGGCTGGGCTGGGCTGGGATAATTAGCAGCTGAGAGGAGCTGAAAGTGGGTGAAACTAACAGCTGTGCTCCCTTTTTTTCCATCCTCCCCCCACCACTGTGTCTCAAACCATCGCATCCTTGTGCAAAAGGCCTAAAAGGTGGATGGCTGGAAAGAGGGCAAAGCTTTATGTTATGTAAGACAAGCACGCTGCGTGCAGCTGGCTTGTTAACTCAACACACACACGCAGTACACTAGTCTAGATCGAGACAGCAAAATTTGACAAGATTTTCCCCAAGATTTGAACAAGATTTGAACCCTTCAAAAAAGGGATGAACACATAGACTAGATATATACAAAAAATATTGAAGGAAGTTTAAAACTAAAAACATTAAGATTGCAATCCTGACTTTGAGATAGTCAAACTAAAGTGAATTCAAAAGGGAAATTGCAGTCGGTTTACATCACTAGTATGAAAATTACCACTCTCAATACTAAACAAAGAAGATCAACCTGACAAGAACATCCAATCCAGCTGTTGGTTTTTGTTATTACTCCTACACAGTATCGATATTTTGATTCAAATTTACTTCTTCACAACAACAAGAGAACACTGCATTCAATACATTTGGATACAGCCCTGAAGAATATCGCAAACGTATCATCACACAGCACTGAAAAGTTGGAAATCAAAATCTGTGTGGCCACTTTTCTTCACTGTAACTGTGGAAAGGACGCCACGCTATCTTGAAGGCGGGAAGTAGGACCCTTCCATGTGGTCAGTGTGTGAGCTAAGGTAAAAATCATCGGGGCTCAAGTACCAGTGCCTAAGAGCAGCGGAAAATGGGGGAAAACAACTGCCATGCCTCCTCTGTCTGTCTGTGTCTTTCCTCTTTCTTTCTCTCTTTCCCTTTCCTACAGAGGAGAGATGGGTCACATCTGTGAGTGTTATGCCTTGTCTCTTTCCCCTCTCTTTCTCCCCTGTCTGTCTCTTTCATTCTTTTCCTGTTCTTTCTTTTCTTCTTTTTTATCCCCTGTCAGTTTCTTTCTCTTTCCTGTTTCTCACTTTCTCTCTCTTTCTCCCCTCCACTGTCTTTTTCTTTCTATCTATCTTTCTATCTATCTATCTATCTATCTATCTATCTATCTATCTATCTATCTATCTATCTATCTATCTATGTTTCTTTCTTTCTTTCTTTCTTTCTTTCTTTCTTTCTTTCTTTCTTTTCTTTCTTTCTTTCCATCTTTCTTTCTTTCTTTCTTTCCATCTTTCTTTCTTTTCATCTTTCTTTCCATCTTTTTTTCATCTTTCTTTTCATCTTTCTTTCTTTCTTTCTTCTTTCTTTCTTTCTTTCTTTCTTTCTTTCTTTCTTTTCTTTCTTTCTTTCTTTCTTTCTGTTCTTCTCTTTCCCTCTCTCCTTTTCAAAGAAGAGATGTGTCAGGCCTGTGAGTAGAATGCTTTTACTGCTCTTTCCCTCTCTTCCCCCCCCCTCTCTCTCTCCTCTCTGTCTTTTTCTGTCTGTCTTCTGTTTCCCTCTCTTTCCTGCTCTCACCATCCCTTACAAAGATGAGGTGTCTTATGTTCGGAGTATTATACTTTCTTAACAGGAACATCCCCCTCCCTCCCTCCCATCCCACCCCTGCCCTAAAAATTTTTTTTAAAAGTATATTAATGTTGTTTGGACAAGGAGTGAATACTATGATTTAAAAAAAAAAAAGACCAAAAAATCAAGAATGATTCAATATGAGTATTTGTATTAGTCTTCTTTTTAAGATCTGAGCCGAGATTCGATACCATGATTGTTATTGCTGTGTTGTTATGAATTAACAATTTATATTACTGTTGTTTTGATGTCTGAACAAAGGTTAAATATGCCTCCCCCCTCCCCCCAAAAAAAACCAAACCCAAGAATGATTCAATAATGAATATTTACATTAGTTTTGTTTTAATAACATGTGAAGAAAGATTCGATGCTATGGTTGTCATTACTGGTTTTTGTTGTTGTTATAATAATACATAATAATAATACATGGAATTTATATAGCGCTATATCTTGTAAAAACAAATCAAAGCACTTGCACTCGACCCTCACAACAAACAAGCAACCACTGACAATGAATAATTCTAGCAAATTCGAAAGCACGTGCACACACACACACCCCACACACACACACACACACACACACACACACACACACGTACGCAGTGTATGACTGTGTTGTTATATTGTCTGTTACAGCTGCCCATCATGTGTCGTGTGAAATGCACAAACAGTACAGCAACGTTGAAGGCCTCGAAACTGCCACCATTGATCCTGACGGCTCGGGACCATTACCTCCCTTTGAGGTGTCATGTGACAGAGGTAAGGTCAAGGCAGTGTGTATGTCCAGCATTTATTGTCATTTGTTTTGTTCTTGCTTTTTTTTTCATTTTTTTTTTTCATGGCCCAGGTGTAAATGGCTACCTGCCCTCTTTAGGGTCAAGGAAGGTAAAGCAGCGAGGGAGAGGAGATGGGCAACCGCCCTCAACATGCTGGCCCCTGGAGAAGCTGAGGTCTCTGACTCCTCGCTCCCCTATGACTATTTAAGGAATGAAAAGAACCTGTTAATAATTAGAATATATGAAGTTTGTATAGCCCTGAATCTTACACAGCAAACAAAATCAAAAGCGTTAACGAATAAAATCCACCAGTCTGCAAAATCAGACAGACCGTTGATGATGATTATTTTCACATCATTTCCTCCGTTACAGACAAAGACGGGAAGATCATTACCATGATCGGCCATGACAGTCAGGACTACGCCGCAGTGAATGGCTTTCAGGATCCCGGCTCGTACGTGCGGAAAATCCACTACGCCACTGACAGCATGCTGGCCCTGGAAGACATCATCGAGCGTGCTGACACCTGTCGGCAGTTCATCGACTACAAGTGCAATAACTCCAAACTCCTTTTTCCTCTGAGTGAGTGTTTAAGAAAAGGGTTGGTGGGTTTAGTTTAGGTTTTTTGTTGGTTGTTGTTGTTTTTTTTTGGGGGGGGGGGATGTGGAGGGTTTTTATAAAAAAAAAGTGTTTTTTTGTTTTAAAGTTTCCTTTTTTTTTTTTTTTTTTTTTTACTTTAAACAATTTTTTTTTTAAATGCAAGTACTGTAATTCTTTTTTTTTTTTTCTCTTGAGTGAGTGTCACAGGTTTAAAAAAAAATTGAGATATTCTCTTGTTTTGTTTTATTTTATTTTTGTGTGTTTTTGTCATTGTTTATTAAAATTTTTGTGTTGTTTGTTTTAAAAAACAGATTGTCGACTACAAGTGCAATTACTAACTTCAAGCCAGCTTTTCTCCTCGAGGGAATGTGGCAGGTTTTTGAATTGGGGAGGGGATTGGGGGGGGGGGGGGGGGGGTGGAGGAGGTACTTTTAACATTTTTTTTTAGACAGTTTATTGTTGATGACAAGCTTTCTAACTGGTATGATTTTTTGCTGGACTGACTGATGAACTAACTGATACTCAGCTGTCAGTTTCCCCCACTTTCAGCTCCTCTCAGCTGCTATTTATCCTGTCCTGTCCCAGCCCAGATGGGGGCCAGCTGGTGCTATTGATAGCAGGAACTTACCACACATTGACTAGGTAAAAAGGAAGGAGCGCTAAATTTAGCACTCTTGACTGAGTGATGCTGGATTTGTGCGCTGGGGATTGTTTGCTGATGCACAGACTTGGGGAGGAAAACAATCCAACATGGCCACCAAAACGAGATGTTTCAAACTCTTTAACTGAAATTTTTTTTTTTAATCTATAACAAGTAGAAAAGTAACCTGTTTCTACAAACAGTGTCTTTACAACCCGAATTCTTTAAACTCACAGAGAGAGAGAGAGAGAGAGAGAGAGAGGAGAGAGAGAGAGAGAGAGAGGAGAGAGAGAGAGAGAGAGAGAGAGAGAGAGGGAGTGAGAGAGAGAGAATAATCTTTGAATAATCTTTATTTTTCAAGGGTAACAGAGTAAGTAAGCATTACATACTTTTTTTCATCCGGCCCTTGAGAGAGAGAGAGAGAGAGAGAGAAAAAAAACTCCATAAACGCATCCAGTAATTTTTTTCATGCTTAAAAAAAACAAAACACCAACACCATGATTTTGGGCCACTTTTGGGACCAGCGTCTCACCGTAACCGACTGTTCGCTCACGCAGAAACTGGGGAGAACGTGGACCCCTCAGAAACGGCACGGACGTACGGATGGTGGGTGGGGAGGACGTACCAGCCGATGTACTATTGGGGGGGAGCGGCCCCTGGGTCTGGGAAGTGTGCCTGCGGACTGGAGGAGAAAGGGTGCATGTCAGGCAGTACCACCTGCAACTGTGACGCTGGCCAGCCCACCCTCACCTCAGACATGGGTGAGTGAGAGGGTTTGTTTTTTTTGGGGTGGGGGGGGGGGTGGTTGTTGGGGTTTTTTGATGTTGTGAATGAGAGGGTTTTTTTTGGGGGGGGTTTTGGTGGTTGGGTTTTTTTGATGGTGTGAGTGAGAGTTTTGTGTGTTTTGTCACTGTGGTGGTGGTGGTGTTGTTAGTGATGTTGTTGTTACTGTTTGTTACTGTGGTGTTGCGTGCGTGCGTGCACGCACGCACACACACACGCACACACATCTACATACACACACAGACACACACACACACACAGACACACACACACACATATACACACACACACACACACACACTCTGTCTGTCTGTCTGTCTGTCTGTCTGTCTGTCTGTCTGTCTGTCTGTCTGTCTGTCTCTCTCTCTCTCTCTCTCTCTCTCTCTCTCTTCTCTCTCTCTCTCTCTCTCTCTCCCTCTCCCTCCCTCCTCCCTTCCCCTCTCTCTCCCTTCCTCCCTCTCTTCCTCCTCTCCCCCTCCTTGAAAAGATTCGAACCTAGGACTATAAATCCCCAAAGTCAAGTGCTGTATTCCTGTTCACTGCTTACCTGCAGCATTCCTGTTTGCACAGGTTACCTGGTGCATAAGGAATACCTGCCTGTGTTGGAGCTTCACTTTGGGGACACGGGCCAGGTGACTGACCAGAAAATGGCTCGGCATAAACTGGGGAAGCTGGAATGCTTCGGAGATGGTAAGTGGCAGGGTGTGTTTTTGGTTTGTTTTTTTTTTGGTGGGGGTAGATGTACATTTTTTTCCCTGATTTTTGTTGTTGTTGTTGTTGTTAATGTTTGTATATATACCAGTTTTAGTCACGGCATATTTCTCTGCGTGAAATTCTGGGCTGCTCTCATTGGGGAGAGTGCGTCGCCACAAGAGCAGCACCACCCGTTATTTTTTTATTATTAAAAAAAAAAATCCTGTCTGTAACTATGTGCTTACCTATCGGAGTGACTTTTTTTGTACAGAATTTTTCCAGGAACAACTCCCTTGTTGCCGTGGGTTCTTTTACGTGTGCTTAATAATTACGAGTAATACACTGGACTTCAGTTTATCGTCTCTGAAAGGCGAGTACCCAGACCACCACTTGTGGTGTAACGGGTGGGGGAAAAGTTTCGGGCCCAAATGGGAATCGAACCACTACACACATCCGACCTGGACTTTTTGCTTTCTAGGCAGGTGCATTACCTCTAGACCTCCGATCCTAGTCCAAGTGTGGTCAGTTTCTGCTATAATTAGCACCAGCTGGCCCCAGCTGGGCTGGGCTGGGCTGGGCTGGAATGGATAGCAGCTGAGAGCAGGTGAAAGTGGGGGATACTTACAGCTGTGCTGTCTGTAGGTGCTTCAGTTATGAGAAAAAGCTAAAAAAAAAAATTTATTAGACAAATTCAGAGATGAATAATTTTGCTACCTTATGTTTTCTTGAAAATCAAACACATCACATCAAATGTTTTGGGTTTTGTTGTTGTTGTTCTGTTGAGTCTGATTTAAAAAAAGAAAAAGAAAAGAGGAATGGATCTTATCCTTATGGTATTCATATTTAGTTTTTTACTATTTCATACTGATATTCATATTTGATTTTTTACTATTTCATACCAATATTCATATTTCTTTTTTTTTTTTAATAACTATTTCATACTGATATTCATATTTCTTTTTTTTTTTTTTTACTATTTCATACCGATATTCAGATTTCATTTTTTTCACTATTTCATCATCACCATTTCTCCTGCTGTGGCAGATCTGTTCGACAACACGGTGACGTTCAACATGCCAGATGGAGTGTTAGAGTTCCCTACCTTTGAGGCCAACAACGCCGGCGACATCTGGTTCCAGTTCAAAACGACGGCCACTGACGGAGTGATGATCCACAACACTGGGGAAACCGACTTCATTGAAGTCAGACTGTTTCGTGAGTCGGGTTTTCTTGATTTTGTTGTGGTGTGTGTGTGTGTGGTGTGTGTGTGTGTGTGTGTGTGTGTGTGTGTGTGTTGTGTGTGTGTGTGTGTGTGTGTGTGTGTGTGGTGTGGGGTGTGGTGTGGTGTGGTGTGTGTGTGTGTGTGTGGTGTGTGTGTGTGTGTGTGTGTAGTGTGTGTGTGTGTGTGTGTAGTGTGTGTAGTGTGTGGTGTGTGTGTGTGTGTGTGTGTGTGTGTGTGTGTGTGTGTGTGTGTGTGGACTTCATTGAAGTCAGATTGTTTCGTAAGTTGGTTTTCTTGAATTGTTTTGGTGTGTGGTGTTTGTGTAGTGTGGTGTGTGTGTAGTGTGTGGTGTGTATTTGTGTAGTGTGTATGTGTGTGTGTGTGTGTGTGTGTGTGTGTGTGTGTGTGTGTGTGTGTGTGTGTGTGTGTGTGTGTGTGTATTGTGTGTGTAGTGTGTGTGTGTGTAGTGTGTGTGTGTGTAGTGTGTGTGTATGTGTGTGTATTGTGTGTGTAGTGTGTTTGTGTGTGTGTGTGTGTGTTGTGTGTGTAGTGTGTGTGTGTTTGTGTGTGTGTGTGTGTGTGTGTGTGTGTGTGTGTGTGTGTGTGTGTGTGTGTGTGTGTGTGGACTTCATTGAAGTCAGATTGTTTCATAAGTCGGTTTTCTTGAATTTTTTTTTTTGGTTGTGTGTGTGTGTAGTGTGGTGTAAAGTATGTGTGTGTGTAGTGTGTGTGTGTGTGTGTGTGGTGTGTGTAGTGTGTGAGTGTGTGTAGTGTAGTGTGTGATTGTGTGTGTGTGTGTGTGTGTGTGTGTGTGTGTGTGTGTGTGTGTGTGTGTGTGTGTGTGTGTGCATGAGCAGCGCTCTCGCCTTCAGTCCTGTCAGCCAATTTTCTGGCGATAACAGTACCAGAGGAGGGTTTGTTTATAGTGATCCGTCATGCGGCTAACTGGCATCAACGGACTCTGGAAAGTAGCCTTGATACGGCAAACACTGCTTCTCCTTTCCCACGAGAATGTTTATAAAGCTTCGTGTGTGTGTGTATGTAAAATTTACCTAGGTACCCGTTTTGCACTCTTCTACACATCCTCAGAAACCCAGGAATTGAAGGAAACACGGTTGCGCCAGTTTTCCTCCTTACAGGGCTGAAAGAGTAGCAGAAAGCTGAGCTGGAAAACAGGATTGCCGTACTGAAAGGGTTAAAGAAGCTGCATTCCAACTTTGGGGAACTCATTTTTACGCAATAGGATTCATCCTCTTTTTTTTCTCTCTGTCTCCAGAAGCGAACACGGTTCAGTTCAGATACGATGTGGGCAACGGAGTGAACGTCTTGTCCTTCAAATCCCGGCCCCCCTGAACGATGATCGCTGGCACACGGTGCACATTGAGAAAAATCGCAAACAGGCCTGGATGAGAATCGACGACTTCACCGAGGTCAGCAACAATGAGGATGCCGACCTCATTCGACTGCTGGACCTGACCTCGGCTCTGTATGTCGGTGAGTTTGTTCATTTATTTATTTATTTATTTATTTATTTATTTATTCATTTATTTTCTGTTTTATTCTTTTATTTGGGAGGATAATAGAATAAGCACTCATATGCTTTTTTTTTTTTTTTTTTTTTTTTTTTTACATTATTATTGTCATTATTATTTTGTAGTTGTGGTATTATCATCATCATCATCATTGTGTTGATGATGATGATTGTTGTTGTCGTTGTTGTTATTATTGTCATTGTCGTTATCATTGTCATTGTTATTATCATCATCATCATGGACGATTATTACAGGAGCATTGATGGACTTCACGGACGGCTTTGTGGGATGTATGCGAGGCTTGCGAATTAACGGGAAGCTGATGGACATGGTGGGACAGCTGCGGGAAGGGGAGAAGTACGGCGTTGTGCGAGGTAAGAACAACAACGCAACCACATGTCACTGTCACAACTGACAACATAACAACAGATGAACTGTCACAACTGACAACATAACAACAGATGAACTGTCACAACTGACAACATAACAAGATGTAACTGTCACAACTGACAACAGAGGAACTGTCACAACTGACAACAGAGGAACTGTCACAACAACAGATGAACTGTCACAACTGGTAACAACAGATGAACTGTCACAACTGACAACAACATAACAGATGAACTGTCACAACTGACAACAACATGACAGATGAACTGTCACAACTGACAACAACATAACAGATGAACTGTCACAACTGACAACAACATGACAGATGAACTGTCACAACTGACAACAACGTAACAACAGATGAACTGTCACAACTGACAACAACATGACAGATGAACTGTCACAACTGACAACAACATAACAGATGAACTGTTACAACTGACAACAACATAACAACAGATGAACTGTCACAACTGACAACAACACAACAGATGAACTGTCACAACTGACAACAACGTAACAACAGATGAACTGTCACAACTGACAACAACACAACAACAGATGAACTGTCACAACTGACAACAACATGACAGATGAACTGTCACAACTGACAACAACACAACAGATGAACTGTCACAACTGACAACAACGTAACAACAGATGAACTGTCACAACTGACAACAACACAACAACAGATGAACTGTCACAACTGACAACAACATGACAGATGAACTGTCACAACTGACAACAACATGACAGATGAACTGTCACAACTGACAACAACATGACAGATGAACTGTCACAACTGACAACAACGTAACAACAGATGAACTGTCACAACTGACAACAACACAACAACAGATGAACTGTCACAACTGACAACAACACAACAACAGATGAACTGTCACAACTGACAACATAACAACAACAGATGAACTGTCACAACTGACAACATAACAACAACAGATGAACTGTCACAACTGACAACAGATGAACTGTCACAACTGACAACAGAGGAACTGTCACAACTGACAACAGATGAACTGTCACAACTGACAACACAACACATGTTACACATCATTATTTAGCGCACCTAAAAGAACCCACAACAAGAGGGTTATCCCTGACAAAATTCTGTAGAAAAAAGTCACTCTGATAGGGAAACAAATACATTTGCAGAGAGGAAAAAGAAAAAAATCATGGGTAGGCGCTGTACTTGTGGCAACACACTCTCCCCAGGGAGAGAGAGAGAGCAGCCCGAATTTCACGCGGAGGAATCTGCTATGACATAAAGTGGTATAAAATGAATGAATGAATGAATGAATGAATGAATGAATGAATGAATGAATGAATGAGTGAGTGAGTGAGTGAGTGAGTGAGTGAGTGAGTGAGTGAGTGAGATAGATAGATAGATTAGATAGATAGATAGATAGATAGATAGATAGATAGATAGATAGATAGATAGATAGATAGATAGATAGATAGAACTCGAACTTGAAATTTTTAAGGAGGGTAATTGGTAATTAGATAGATAGATTGATAGATAGATAGATACATAGATACATAGACAGATAAACGATGGTGAAGATGGTGTCGTATTGTGTGGGTTTTCAGGCTGTGTGGGCAAGTGTAACAGCAACCCTGTTTCAATGGAGGAACGTGCAGGGAGGGGTACTCGCGCTACACCTGTGACTGTTCCTACACACCATGGAGAGGCTGGAACTGTGGCCGGGGTGTGTACTGCACTGCAGTCTGTGTGCTCTTTGTGTGTGTGTGTGGGGGGGGGGGTGGGGAGGGGGTTGTGTGTGTGTGGGGGGTGGGGGTGGGGGTGTGTGTGTGGGGGTGGGGGGGGGGGGGGGGAGGGGGGTTGTTTGTGTGGGGGTGGGGGGGGGTTGTTTGTGTGTGTGCATGTGGGGGGGAGGGGGTTGTGTGTGTGGGTTTGTGGGGGGGGGGAGGGGGTTGTGTGTGTGTGGGTTTGTGTGTGTGGGGGGGGAGGGGGTTGTGTGTGGGGGGTTTGTGGGGGGGGAGGGGGTTGTGTGTGTGTGTATGCGTGTTTGTGTTGTGTGTGTGGGGGGGGGGGGGGGGGGGGGTGTGTGTGGGTTTGTGTGTGTGTGGGGGAGGGGTTTGTGTGTGAGTGGGTTTGTGGTGTGTGTGGGGGAGGGGTTTGTGTGTGGGTTTGTGTGTGTGGGTTTGTGTGTGCGTGTTTGTGTGTGTGTTGTTTGTGTGTGTATCTTTGTTTGTGTATGTCTGTGTGTGTATGTGTTTGTGTCTGTGTCTCTGTGTGTATGCGTGTGTTTGTGTGTGTATGTGTGTGTGTGTGTGTGCATGTCTGCGTGCATGTCTGTGTCTGTGTCTGCGCATGTCTATGCATGTCTGTGTGTGTGTGTTGCAGAGGTGGGGGTGAACCTGAAGCAGAACTACATGGTGCAGTACGAGTTTGATGAAACCCAGGGCCTGTCAGCCACTGACTTCCAGTACGCCACCATTGGCTTCTCCACCAAAGTCAAACAGGGAATCCTCATGCAGATGAAGAGTGTGGAGACCCCAGACTATATCTCTGTGGAAATGAACAACAACGGTATGCTAGAGTGGAGTGGAGTGGTGGTGGTGGGTGGTGGTGGCTGTGGGTGGTGGTGGTGGTGGTGGTGGTGGCGGCGGTGTTGGTGGTAGCTATGAAAAGAGCGTGGAGACCCCGATTATATTTTTGTCAAGATGAACAACAACGGTACGCCAGTCACAGCTGTCACTTTCCCCCACTTTTATCTCCTCTCAGCTGCTAGTTATACCGTCCCATCCCAGCCCAGATGGGGCCAGTTGATGCTATTTTATAGCAGCAACTGACCACACTTGGACTACTAGGTAAAAGGAAGGAGTGTGCTAAATTTAGCACTCTTGACTAGGCCTTACTGAGTGATGTCGCATTTATGCAGTGTGGAGTGGAGTGTCGGGGGGGGGGGTTGTATTTCTGTCGAGATGAGCAACAACGGTGTGTAGTTGGGGGTGGGGATTCAGTTGAGATGAACAACAACAGTACGTGAGAGTGGAGTGATTCGCCAGGGGGGGGGGGGGGGGGGGTGCATGGTGGTAACTATAAAAATATATCAAGAGTGTAAAACCTAGTAGAAACGTGTCTTAACTTCTTTTCTTTTTTTCAGATATGCGCATATACATTAAAAAAAATTTTGTTTGAAAAAAAGAAAAAAAAAAATTTTACAAATGAAAACTGAAAGATGACAAAAAACCCAAACCCATCAACTCTGTGTGTCATTTTCAGGCGGGGTGAAGGTGGTGTTTGACGTGGGGTTTCAGCGGGAGGAGGTGAACACGCCCAAAATCGACGTGGATTTCGCCAACACTCAGGTCCACGTGGTCACCATCCGCCGCAGCTTGAGAGGTCGCAGGGTCATCGTGCAGGTCAGAGGTCAACTGTATATTATAAGTAGAAAATCGATGACTAGTATGACTTATGCCTGTGAAATTCCCGTGGGAACAAAGGGGCCGCAACAACACTCCTCCAACAGACTCGGTTCTGGGAGATCCTCTTCAGCTCGGCCCACGTCATTCCGGCTGCCTTCGTCTCTGTGAATAGTATTCTATTCTTTTATTTCGAGGATAACGGAATAAATCCGGTCCACCCCCTGTGTGTATGCAGTTTTGTTAGTTTTGTCATGCGTTCTCACAGGCACACAATGGCCTACTCTTTCGAGAAACAGAACAGGTTTTAATGTGTGTGCAAGATGTCCTCTGTGTGTTCATACTGGGGGCTTCGGTTTATAGTCTCATCTGAAGGACTTATGGGTGGTTGGAGGGGGGGAGGGGAGGGGAAGGTCAAGTTTGAAAATGAGTTGGTGGCTGTGGAAAGTAACTGTGATGTTGTACTAATTTTTGTTGTTTTTACCTGTAAACTGTAATTGGGGTATGTTTGACAAAGCGCAACTAGACGCAAGTCTTCCCCCATTTTATCCCCATTTTACAATCACACACACATCTCACACCCCCCCCCCTCTCTCAACCCACACACACAATACACTCGGAAGAGGAGAAAAAAAAACACCCCCACCCCACCCCACCCCTCACATTCTGCTCTCCAACGCTCACCTGTATACCTGTGTGTGTGTATGTGTGTGTGTGTGTGTGTGCATGCGTGCGTGTGTGCATGCTGTTGCTGTGTGTGTGTGGTGACAGGTGGACAACTATCCCCCAGTGGACCACACCTTTGACCAGTTGCCTTCTCAGGCCGACACCATCCTGGACAAACCCAAGTACCTGTATGTCGGCAACAACGGTGCGTACCTTTTCTGTCTCCATAGTTCTGTTGGGGTCTTTTTTTTGTTTTGGTGTTGTTGTTGTTTTTTTTTGTTTTTTTTTTGTGAAGGTGGGTGGGGAGGTTGGGGGGGGGGGGGGGCGAAGAAAGCAGATACATTGTATTGCAGCAATGTGTTGCGTTGTATTGCAGCAATGTGTTGTGTTGTATTGCAGCAATGTGTTGTGTTTTGTTGCAGCATATGTGTTGTGTTGTATTGCAACTGTGTTGTATTGCAGCAATGTGTTGTGTTGTATTGCTGCAATGTGTTGTGTTGTGTTGCAGCAACGTGTTGCGTTGTGTTGCAGCAAGTGTTGCGTTGTATGCAGCAACGTGTTGCGTTGTATTGCAGCAATGTGTTGTGTTGTATTGCTGCAAAGTGTTGTGTTGTATTGCTGCAATGTGTTGTGTTGTATTGCAGCAATGTGTTGTGTTGTATTGCAGCAATGTGTTGTGTTGTATTGCAGCAATGTGTTGTGTTTTGTTGCAGCAATGTGTTGTGTTTTGTTGCAGCAATGTGTTGTGTTTTGTTGCAGCAGTGTGTTCTGTTTTTATTGCAGCAATGTGTTGTGTTTTGTTGTAGCAATGTGTTGTGTTTTGTTGCAGCAGTGTGTTCTGTTTTTATTGCAGCAATGTGTTGTGTTTTGTTGTAGCAATGTGTTGTTTTTTGTTGCAGCAATGTGTTTTTTGTTGTTGCAGCAATGTGTTGCGGTGTATTGCAGCAATGTGTTGTGTTGTATTGCAGCAATGTGTTATGTTGTATTGCAGCAATGTGTTGTGTTGTATTGCAGCAATGTGTTGTGTTGTATTGCAGCAATGTGTTGTGTTGTATTGCAGCAATGTGTTGTGTTTTGTTGCAGCAATGTGTTGTGTTTTGTTGCAGCAGTGTGTTTTGTTTTTATTGCAGCAATGTGTTGTGTTTTGTTGTAGCAATGTGTTGTTTTTTGTTGCAGCAATGTGTTTTTTGTTGTTGCAGCAATGTGTTGCGGTGTATTGCAGCAATGTGTTGTGTTGTATTGAAGCAATGTGGTATGTTGTATTGCAGCAATGTGTTGTATTGCAGCAATGTGTTGCGTTATATTGCAGCAACGTGTTGTGTTGTATTGCAGCAACGTGTTGTGTTTTATTGCAGCAATGTGTTATGTTGTATTTCAGCAATGTGTTGTTTTGTATTGCAGCAACGTGTTGTGTTGTATTGCAGCAATAAGTTATGTTGTATTGCAGCAATGTGTTGTATAGTGTTGACAAGTCAGGCCCAGTGCATCTGACTTCGGCGTTGGAGAGAGAATTGTTATCTTTCTGGAAAAAAAGGGCAGGAGAATGGACCAAGGAGGCAGATAGTGAACAAGAAGGAGGTGACAGGAAGAAAAGATACAAAGAGGCAGATACAAAGAGAGGGATAGAAAAGAGTGAATTCCTAGCACAAAATCTCCAAAAGGTGGGAGATGCTATATTATAATTGTATATAATTACCCCCCCCGGCATCCCCTCAGGGAATTAAAAAAAAAAAAAAATCATGGTTGTGTTATTATTCATAAACGATTGCTTTGTTGTCTTAAATGTGACTGGTATTGTCATCATAATTTTTGTCGTTATGGTTGTAGCTTACGGATAATTGTTTGCTATTGCTGCTATGGTTTATGTTGCAGACACCAGTAACACCAACTTTGGTTTCGAGGGCTGCATCTATCGCATGCAGGTGGATAACATTTTCCCCTTGAAGCGAGCTTTCCAAGACCCTCGCCCCAAATACATGACGCTTATTCCTGCAGGTGAGAGAGCTTGCTTACACACGCACTTACACACACGCACGCATGCATGCGCGCACGCACACGTGCACACACACATGCACACACACACACACACACACACACACACACACACACAACACACACACACACACACACACACACACACACATGCACACACAAACACACAATACACACTCACTCACTCACTCACTCACTCACTCACTCACTCACTCACTCAAGATTAAAGATTCAAAGTTTGATTCCCAGCCTCACCCTTTCTTCCCAGTTTGACGAAAAAAATTGAACTAAACGCCGAAGCCCTTCGGATGAGACTATAAACTGAGGGCCCCTGTGCAAACATCTTTGTACACATGTTGAAAACCTGTTCTGCCTTGCAGAAGACTAGGCCATCATGTACCAGGAGGAATGGATGACTGAAAAAATACAACCCAGAATGTGCGCAGATGTGGTGTTTAGAAACCATCCCTAAAGTTGGAATACAGCTGAAATGGTTGGGTGGGGGGGGGGGGGGGGGGGAACAAAACAGTTGCATACGCATAAATACCACCATTGGTGAACCTCAGGGCTTTAAAAAAAAAAAAATTAATAAAAATTTTTTTAACTTCAGAGCTCTACCCGAGGAACAAAACCAATCCCCCCCCCCCAAAAAAAAACAAACCCCAACAACAACAAAAAAATCCCAAAACAAAACCAAAACAACCCTCACCTGAAACAAAAAAAACAAAAAAACCCAACAAAAAAAACAACTACAAAAAGAATTAAATTTTTAAAAAACACCAAAAAACCCCTCTCCTGAAACCACACCAAAAAATGAAACAACAAAAAATAATAGATTAAAAAAAAAAAACACAAAAAACCCGCTCACCTGAAAGCCCAGGTATTTTTCCCTTTCAGACAAGATCCGTGAAGACATGTGTGGCTTTGAGGAGGTGACGGTGGTGCCGGAGCCCATCAAAACACGGCCGTACCGCGGCCCCATGTTCAATGTCACCTACCCCCACACTCCCCCCAAAGAACTCTCTCCTGAGGAACGGGCCATCATTGGAGGTTTGTGCGCGTGTGTGTCGCAGTGTGTGTGTGTGTGTTTGTGTTTGTGTGTGTGTGCGTTTGTGTGTGTTAGTGTGTGTGTGTGTGTGTGTATATGTGTTTGTGTGTGTGTGTGTGTATTTGTGTGTGTGTGTTTGTGTGTGTGTGAGTGTGTATGTGTGTTAGTTTGTGTGTGTGTGTGTTAGTGTTATGTTAGTGTGTGTGTGAGAGTATGTGTGTGTGAGTGAGTGTGTTTTTGGGGGTCTTTGTGTGTGTTGGTGGGTTTGTGTGTGTGTGTGTGTGTGTGTGTGTGGTGTGTGGTGTGTGTGTGTGTGTGTGTTGTGAGTGTGAGTGTTTGTGTGTGTGTGTGTGTGTGTTGTGTGTGTGTGTGTGTGTGTGTGTGTGTGGTGAGTGTGGGTGTGTGTGTGTGTGGTTGTGTGTGTGTGTGTGTTGTTGTGTGTGTGTGTGTGGTGTGTGTGTGTGTTAGTGTTAGTGTGTGTGTTGTATGTGTGTGTGAAATATTGAGAATCAGCCATTGGATTTAATTTATTGCATATGTTATAACAGTTTTGGAGTTTGTGTATGTGTGAGTATGCACTTGCTGGCACCAGTGAATGCATTTTATTTATTTTATTTTTATTTCATTCTTTTATATCGAGGATAATGCATACTTGAATACGTGTGTGTCCAGATGATTATAGAAACATATCACCGATATTTATATGTAATTTTTCGTGAAAAATGTGTACTTGTTGATTGGTTATAACCCGTATGAATTTCTTGCTTTTGTGTTTTTTTTTCTTCTTTTAAGATAAGAAAGTGTTTGTATTCATATTCTTCCTTTTTTTTTTTAACAGTTTCTGTCGCCGTCTTTTTCCTCCTCGTCGTCATCATCCTCATCTTCGTCTTCCGGTCGAGGTTTGAGGGAGGAGATTACGAGACTGAGGAAGCCACAGGAGCAGAGTTTGCTGACGATGCAGACACAGCCATTGTCTACAACCAGACAGGGTTGCCCAACATGACGACAAAATACGAATTCTTCATGTGATGTTGGTGTGTGATTCTGTTGATATGAACAATTCATTCCATTGTCGTCTGAAAGAAGTTGTTGTTCTGAAAGAATTTGCCGTCTGAACAGTTTTGCTTGAAAGATTTTGTTCTTGGTGATTGATTTGATATAACCTGCTGTGCCTTGTTGGAAAAAAAAAAGGATAAATCCTTCATTTGTTTGTCAGTGTTTCAAAATATTCATAGATCAAAATGGCCCGGTTGTTTATTTTTGAGGAAGTGTTTATTGGTAAAGTGATGAATTCTGAAGATATTTTGATGTTTAAAAAAAAATATGTGATGAATTCTGAAATTTTGATCAATTCTTCAAAAATTTGTGATTGAGGCTTGAAAAAAGTTCTGCTCAGCAGTTCAAGATTG
This sequence comes from Stramonita haemastoma, assembly GCA_030674155.1. Taxonomy (NCBI): domain Eukaryota; kingdom Metazoa; phylum Mollusca; class Gastropoda; order Neogastropoda; family Muricidae; genus Stramonita; species Stramonita haemastoma. The sequence continues at coordinate 23,006,386 of CM060343.1, forward strand.
TTTTTTAATGTCAACATTACTTTTGCTATTAGATTTTGAAAGGATTGCAGATCTACAGAAAAGGTTGATTAGGCCTTGAAATATAGGACAAGAATTTCAAAAAGTGCATTTGAAATTGAAAACTAATAATAACCATACATGTTTATTTGATTTGTTCCTGTTCTTATTTTGAGGATAATGAATAAGCAAGTATAGCTTTTCTGTATCTGCCCCAACAAAGATTAAAGTTGTAAAATAGTGTAAATTTAAATGTTAAAAAAATAAGGAAAAACAAAAGGAGAAAAAAAAACTTCAGAGCAAAAAATGAAAAAGCAGGATCTTTATTGCCAGTCCAGACTTGATTGAAATGCAAGTGGTTGTCAAAAGTTGATTTTTGTCATATGTATGATATCACTGGCATCCCATGATAATGTTGACATGTTTTTGTATGACCATACGTATCAGATTTTTTTGTTTGTGCTTCTTTTACATCATTCCATATCCATTGGTGTTATGTATAATTCTCACGTCAGCCTGTCATAATGTGTATACACTTATACAGCAAGTACATATAGGTGTTATAATTGTTAAAACCATTCCTTTGAGAAATGATAATGACATATCAGAGATTTTGTTACTATTTTTTGTGTTTGTTTTTAAAATATTTTACTGCTTTGTAGGAAAGATTCACAGCTTTGTGGTGTTTGTGGTGTGTGTGTGCGCGCATCACTCACGCATGCATGTGTGTGTGTGTGTGTACATGGCAATTTTTTTTTCTCCTCCATTTTTGATATTGTTTTTAAAAGGTTGTATATATGTTTGTTGTTGTTATGAATGATATGGGAACATATGTAACTCTTTTTTGGACTGGGTTATTGTGGCATTTAATATTAATTAATAATCCCCGGTTGGTAGAATGCTGATTGCTGAAAGACCTTGTTTCCAGTTGTGCTTTTTATCACATTGTCTTTGAGATTGGTGGTTAAAATATTGAGTACAGTTTTTTTCATCTAGATGCACAGTAAAACCTTTCTATAAAGACATTTGTTAACAAGTCCTCTGCATGAAGGCTCATTTTCTGTGCACAGATTTTTTAATTAAGCGATATAAATTCATCTTTAGAAGACCTTGCTTCCTGAAGATTGGATTTTGGAAGGTTCCACAGTTGTGAAGAAAATAGAATGATAATATTTTGATATTTTTAAGAAAAACTTTTCTTCCCACTTTTTTTTTTTTCTTTTTCTGAAGATATTTCAGTGAGGTGGCAAATGGTGTTAATGAAAAGTGTGTTTACTTGAGAGAATGTTATTTATCAGATCTGTCATAGAAAACAGTTGTTCTTTTTCCATATCTTTATTTTGTGTGTGTGTGTGCGTGGTGGTGCATATTTTTTCCTTCTCCTTTTTTTCCTTCCCTACTGCCTTTGCTATGTAGCTCGAGTAGAGTGGTGAATATTTCTGAATGGTATGAGAGATGATGGATGTGATAAGTTTGTGGAGTGAGTTGTGAATGGCAGCCTGACTGAATTGTGTGTTTATTTGTGGCATGTTGGTATATTGATGACCAATGATGTTGGTTGTGCCTCCCCCCCCCCCCAAGTGTGAGTGTATTGCAGTGTTGGAGAAAGAGCGGTTGGATGTGAAAAAAAGATGTATAATTAGTACCACAATCACTTAATAAGCATCTGTATAGTGTTCAGGTGAGAAATATTGAACTTGTGTTCTTTTGTTCTGTGTTGTATATGTTTGATAGTTGTTGCCGTGTTGTGTTTGTTGTTTTTGTTGATGATGTTAAGTCTTTGATGCCAAATGGACAGATTGTTGACTTTCCTTCCAAAGGTCCTGAAGTCAAGAGTTCAAATCTTGTTAGCAGCTTCTGATGAATTAAGGGTAGGATTTGATGATTTTTCTCTTCTAAAATCTAATTTAAAGATTATATGATTTTTTACTATCTTACTGAATATATTTAATAGTGATATAGTATAATTATTCTTGTTGTTTATAAATTGTATATGTAGTATAAATATTATATATATTATTACATATATATATATATATTATATATATATATGATGTATTAATATATATATGTGTATTTATATATATATATATATATATATATATATATATATATTATATATATAATATTATGTATGCAATGAATAAGTATCAAATATGCATGTAAAGATTCCAGTAACTCATGTCAGCAATTGGTAGGTTATGGAGAGACATACCCAGCATGCACCTGTACCTGGAGAGGATGGGCTCTCCAGGTTCAGCGTGCTTAATAAGCACTGCCTGAAAAATTCAGTGCAGTGCAGTGCCCCAACAGCTTTTCATGGGTTAGGAAGAGAAGAAGAAAGCAGAGAGAAGAAGAAAGCAGTGTATAATTTGATGAAGCCAGAGCAGAAACAGTTAAAAATTAGATTTATCGATTCTGGAGACTTGTTAACTTTCATGATTTCTCACGCATAAATTTTGTATCTAAAATGTAGCGGTACACAGAGATTGTTTCATTTTTCTAATTAAGATTTTGTCTGTAATGGACAAAATTTGTTCAGATTCTCATTCCAAGGTTGTGAGTTCTACATTTATTGTTGCCCAATTTATGTGTTGTGTATTTTTTAAGCGGTAGTTCTGTCATTTATTGCAGCTTTGAAATAATGTTTTTTTGTAGTCTCTTGTTGAGTCCCGTTGATGGTATAAAGTTAATTCTTGTATGTATATTTTTGATAAAAAGAAACCAAGAAGGCAGTGTGTGTGACAGCAGTGGTATTCATCTGTTAATTCTGTATTTTGTGCCTGTATGTGAACATATTAGGACTTAATACATTTCATATGATTTTAAAAAAAAAAAATATTTCAGTATCTAATGTTTTTTTCCGATAGAGTTTTTGGAATATATCTTGAAAACTGCAAAAATGAAATTTATTCAAAAGATGGTAAAATAATGTTTGATTTCATTTGAGTTTGGTATCACATTTCTCTCAAGAACACTGCTGCTGAAAAGATCTTCACTGAAGTTGAATGAATGCCTGGGGCAAAGAATGTGCTGATAAAGATTGAAAGCGTTAAATCAGTAGAAATTGTGTGAATGCAAATTGTAAGCAAGATCATAGGATATAGTCTTTATACGTTGAAGACTGCTTCTTGTAAATAAACATTTGTAAAAGATATAGGTGTGTAAGGTTTTCATGGTGATATGGGTGAGACTGAGTGACAGTTCCTAACATTTACATCCCCTTGACAGCATTAAATTAATTAAACACACATCCTGTTTTTACATATGTAGACTATGAACACACTCGCACCATCACAGACATTCACAGATTCATGCAATTTTAAAAAAATGGCAACAAAACACAACTGTATATAAAAAAATTCATATTAATACCAAAAAAAGTACAAGTCAGAAACAGTAATAAACCCAGTCACACCACTGCTTGAGAAAGATGTAAATTAATGATATAAAAAAAAGTTAGAAAAACCTTATTCAGATCTGATACAATATCACATTATCATCAACACTTCTGTCCACACATTCCTAATTCAAAAAATTTCTGTCTCAAACTTTTGTGCCAAATTCTGGATAGGGAATGCGATACAGATTTCGTGTGAAATGTGTGTTTTGTATATATGTGTATGTGTGTCTCTTCCAATTTAACGTCTGTTCACACTGAGTGATATTAGGGTGGGTGTGTGTGTGTGTGTGTGTGAGTGGTGAGTGGTGTGTGGGGCAATGGGTACAACACCACAAAGATTCATTATGCTACATCAAACAGCTAATCAGAAAAAGAACTTGCTCAAACATGACCTGATTTTCTTCAAAAGTTAAAGGACTCTGAAGGGTTTTGATGCCTTGTATAAACCATACATTATTATATATTAATTCAACAAAACAAAACGAAACTTGATATATTATGTTGTGCAGTATGAAATAGCAAACATAGTGATTTCAAGTCCGTGATACAAAATCTTACAAAAATTCAAATAGTTGCACTCTAGAAAAATTAATTGTAATCTTTTTAACATTTTCTAACCTTGTTATCTCAGTTTTGTAGATAATTTAACCTCATGTCTAATAAATATCTTGCAGCGATCATTTCAGAAAGGTCATATACTTTCACAAGAATAATAAGAAAGGCAACAGCAATCCATGTATGCGACAATTGTCACAATTTTTTAATATTTTCTTTACTGCAAGTACCACACAAACTTTTGATAGATTCTCTTTTGATTTTTTGTTAGGACAGACCATTCATGAGTAAACCTGTAGACATCAATTGACCAAATGTGACGCTCCACCACGAAATGAGTCGCTTGCACCTGACCCAGTTTTCCTCTAGAAGCCATTTTAGGCAGGTGGGGACCATGTTGTCAATTTTGGAATCTGATGGATTAATAAACTCTAGCCATTCTTTTACCTTGTTCCGACAAGGTATAATTTTACTTCCTTTTGCTTTAAAAACGCATTTAAAAACACTCAAGCCCTCATTCTGACCACCTATTATGGTGCAAAACAATTCTTAGTCACTTTCAACAGTCTGTCATTTCGATTTGTGATAATTTTCATAGAATTGTCTGATTTTCAATCTGAATAGCCTTTTTTTTTTTTATTGCAGATAGTGACACGTTAACAACTAAAAATTGACCTCAGGTGCAATGGACTCATTTGTGGTGTGCATTTAAAATGGTTTTGATGTTCAAAAGATGTAACCCTAGACTCACAGGCAAACTATAACAAAACTGTATCATAGACAGACACCAAAATATTTCATTCATTCAAAGCACCGGTAACCAATGCAGGCATACAGCGATTGGCAGAAGAATTGTCCCGAAGATAAAACATCACTCCATTCCAACGGCTGAGACTGTTTTTGTGTAAGTTCTGTCGCATATGAAGGTGTGACTACATACAAAGTTGATACTTGAAACATGAAAAAAGCTACACAGTGTACAGTTCCATTAGTATTAAATCTTAAAACATTACATCCATACATGTATTAAACAGCTACATTAATACTGTACCCCTTTTAAAAGGCCACAAAAACATGATGGGTGATGCCAAAGCTAAGCGGATAGACTGTATGACTCCTAGCCTGTGGGTTCAGACAGTTGTGGGTTTGAATCTTAGCAGCAGTGTGCAATGAAGTAAGAGTGAGGAGTTCTACAATCTCCCTTGTCTACTTGAAATGCAGCCCTGCCGGTGCCTTGATTCCCTTCATGTTAATATGCATGCAGATGATCAAATATGTCTGTTATAAAGATCTTCGTTATTGAAGTAAACATTCAGTGAGGTTTTGGAAACATAAATGTACCCAGCATACACACCCTGTGCCTGGAAAATATACCTTGCATATATATTTTTTTTTTCATTTCCGCATAAGTTATTTCCACACATTTTTCTTCATTTTGCATATTTTCATTCTGCATAAGTAAGTTCTTTGGTTATCTTTTGTTCTTTCTTTCTTTTGGTAAACAAACATTTCTTACAAATTTTCCCTATTTTGTACCCGTGGTACTCACAGATTCTTCCTTGGTAAAGAAGAAAAAAATGTTACAAAGATTCCGAATTTCCACTTTGCAGGTTCAGCAGACCCACAATAGAAACAAAATATCAACCCACTCACCACGGGTATTGACAGACCCATAGTTCTGAACAATTATAACCACACACCACGCACTCTACAAGCAGATGGAACCAGCTTAACACGCACATCCTATCTGTTTCATTTTCAGCAAAAATTTATCACTTTTATCAATTTTTTGGGGTGAGAGCTTTCTTATCATTTCATGTTTATAGCACCACAAACTATGAAAGCCACATTCAGGGCTGCCACTCCAGATAGTCACAATCCAATCCAATCTGATTCCAACACGTTTATCGCCCCGCTGACCAATCGCAAAGACCGTATCGGGGCCTGTCACTCTGTTCACTTCCAAAGCTTGCATGAATGTTCACTCGTTCAAACTCAACAGGCGCTATTCCCATTCAAATACTGTTAACCTGAAAAAAAAACCAAGGTGTGGAATTGCTTTCTCTTCATGGGTGTGTCTGCAACCCAGAAAAGATGAACGGTTACACTATGATGAGGCAACATGTGAAGATTATTATTACTGCCGTGCAAATATTGAGAAAAAAAAGACAGCGTAATGAATGAAAGACGACGCAATTGCTCACAGCACCATTTCCCCTCCCTGTCCGGTTCTTGGCTGGTGAACCAGCAATGCTGTGTTGTCCGCGGAACGTCAACAATGGCGTAGACTTGGGCAACGGATTGATAGACAGACTGCCTTTGGTTTACCCGTTGCGAACCATCTTGATGAGTTCTGGTGAAAGAGACATCACAGATAAGAGTATATATATATATCTGTTGTCGTCATACACACACATATTGACACACACAGTCTCTCTCTCTCTCTCTCTCTCTCTCTCACACACACACACACACACACACACACACACACACACACACACACACACACACACCACACACACACACACACACACACACACACACATATGCACACACACCCGGGGTTTCCAAGCAGCCATCACACTGACCTTCATAGTTGATGTTTCCCTGGGAGTCCTCCACTCCCTGAATCAGCTGATCAACCTCATCATCATTCAGCTTCTCACCTGCAAAATTATTATCATCATTTAGCTTCTCACCTGCAATCATATCATCATCATTCAGCTTCTCACCTGCAATCATTTCATCATCATTCAGCTTCTCACCTGCAATCATATCATCATCATTCAGCTTCTCACCTGCAATCATATCATCATCATTCAGCTTCTCACCTACAATCATATCATCATCATTCAGCTTCTTACCTGCAATCATATCATCATCATTCAGCTTCTCACCTGCAATCATTTCATCATCATCATCATTCAGCTTCTCACCTGCAATCATTTCATCATCATCATCATTCAGCTTCTCACCTGCAATCATATCATCATCATTCAGCTTCTCACCTGCAATCATATCATCATCATTCAGCTTCTCCCCTGCAATCATATCATCATCATCTCACCTGCAATCATATCATCATTCAGCTTCTCACCTGCAATCATATCATCATCATTCAGCTTCTCACCTGCAATCATATCATTCTCATTCAGCTTCTCACCTGCAATCATATCATCATCATTCAGCTTCTCACCTGCAATCATATCATCATCATTCAGCTTCTCACCTGCAATCATATCATCATCTCACCTGCAACCATATCATCATTCAGCTTCTCACCTGCAACCATATCATCATCATTCAGCTTCTCACCTGCAATCATATCATCATCATTCAGCTTCACACCTGGAATCGTATCACCTACCCCACATGCCTTACTTCATTACCTGCTGTCAGTTTTCCATTATCACACCACAGGCATTCCACCACAACACAGCCCTGATATGTGTGTGTGTGTGTGTGTGTGTGTGTGTGTGTGTGTGTCTGTGTCTGTGTGTGAGTGAGTGTGTCTGTGTGAGTGTGTGTACACATTTGACTTAGTTAACAATCTCAATTGCTATAGGTTGCACATATATAAGAACTGGTTGAATGCATGCGCTTTGATTTGTTTTTGCAAGATATAGCGCTACATTAACTCCATTTACTATTATTATATGCCCTCGGTGGTTGGCTAGAGCTATGAATAAGACTGGACTGGACTTCAAAAGTCTAGGTGTCTGCTTTTACAGGAGGTGTGGAGGAAGCTGGTTGTAAAATCTTCAGTGGTGCCCCGACCACAATGGTCAACCCGACAACAGGATTGAGGATAGGTGAAGGTGAGGGTGGTGAAGGCTTTAGGGAGTGCAATCCAATCCAATCCTATCGTTCATAGATCTCCTGACCACAGAGGCCATAGTTTTCTTCAAACTCTCTAACACCAAGTATAGCCTGTCATATGAGCGAAAATGCATCCCGCTGCCATTAAGCCCCCTTACCATTCTTACAAGACTAGTGCTTCAGAAAGTCCTCTTCATTACCATTATTACAATACTTTTTTCTGCATAAATGCATCACATTGCCATTAAGCCCCCTTACCATTATTACAAGACTAATGCTTCAGACAGTCCTGTTTATCATTATTACAATACTTTTTTCTGCATAAATGCATCACGCTGCCATTAAGCCCCCTGACCATTATTACAAGACTAATGCTTCAGACAGTCCTGTTTATCATTATTACAATACTTTTTTCTGCATAAATGCATCACGCTGCCATTAAGCCCCCTTACCATTATTACAAGACTAATGCTTCAGACAGTCCTGTTTATCATTATTACAATACTTTTTTCTGCATAAATGCATCACGCTGCCATTAACACCCTTACCATTATTACAAGACTAATGCTTCAGACAGTCCTGTTTATCATTATTACAATACTTTTTTCTGCATAAATGCATCACGCTGCCATTAACACCCTTACCATTATTACAAGACTAATGCTTCAGACAGTCCTGTTTATCATTATTACAATACTTTTTTCTGCATAAATGCATCATTTTGCCATTGAGCCCCCTTACCATTATTACAAGACTAATGCTTCAGACAGTCCTGTTTATCATTATTACAATACTTTTTTCTGCATAAATGCATCATTTTGCCATTGAGCCCCCTTACCATTATTACAAGACTAGTGCTTCAGACAGTCCTCTTCATTATCATTATTACAAGACTTTTTTTGTGTGGATAAAATGAAAGGAAATAAATGCCGATAAAATTCCTCCCATCCCATTTAACGGAGATTCAAAAAGAAAAACTATAAATCTCTCCGCAGCATTGCTTACCATGTTTAGATCCGACCCCCCCCCCCCTACCCCAACTCACCAAGGAGGTAAGGATGTGTCTCAGCTCGGCACTGGAGATAAATCCGTTCTGTTCCTTGTCGAAGACACGGAATCCTTCGATGAAATCCTCCAACGGGGGAACGCTGCGATTCTTGCTGATGGTTTGCAGGATGGGGAAAAACGTCTCGAAGGAAATCCGCGCATCTGTTGCAGAGACCATAACTTAGTCTCATATAGTCTCATATATAGGGAACAGATGACATTTACAAAACTGCATACACACGGGGACTGGATGTAAAAAAGCAAAAGAGTGCTTATTCCATTATCCTCGATATAAAAGAATAAATCAAATCAAAAATCAAATCAAATCAAATATAGTGAACTGATACTATCAACTTCCTGTTCATGGAAGGATTTGGCCAAAATGAGCTGAAACGGGTGAGTATGTTTAAAATGTAATATTTACCTCTCATACCATTAAACAGATCTGCATGAAATTTGAGAATAGTGTTGGCAAATGATTGTTGTTGGGGGGCAAATAGTTCCATGCTTTTTGTTTTTCTCCAAGAAGTAATTTATAATACTTTATTTGTAAAATATAAAGCAGGTGTGTAAATGCTTGTCTTTCTACATGACTGCTTTTAAGTTCTATTGTATGTTGTTTTGCTTGAGATAAAAATGTAGTCTGTGGTGTGCTTACAATGAGTATGTGTGAGCTTATATATATAATATATATCATATGGGGAAATTGGCAACTGTGGGACTAACAGTAAGATATAAAATGTCACATTAAACCAATTTTCTACTTCTTTTAAAACATTTGTCATATGAATGTTGCTCTGCTCATTATCATAAGCCTGACATAAATATTAAAAAAAGAAAGAAAAAATGATGTGCATATTGTGAAAATGATCTTTAAAAAAAAAAAGGGAATAAAACCCAAACAAACAACAGTTTCCAGATACAATGATCGTCCATTAAAATAAAAACCCTATCAACAGAAAAGATAACAACAATCCCAAAGTACAAACCTTGACATGAAAACAATAATAAGCACAGAATATTTCTAAAAGATTAAGGAAAGAAAGAAGAAAGAAACCAGAAGTACACTATCTACAGTGCCAAGTTCAATGACCAAACTGACTCTCTTCTATAGTACACTGATGTGACTTTCACAATCTACCTTCTTCAACAATTCACTTTTTTCAACCAAAAAATTCCTCCATAATATTATAAACAGTCCTTCTCACCATACAGATCTCTACCACTAGCATTGCTGACCCACAGAAAACATTTTTCTTTTGAAAAAGAACAAACAAAAATTGCAGGAACATGACAGTGTTCTAACCAGGATTTTGAGAATATCCACATTTTCGGATCTCCTGCTCCGTGGGGTTTTGATGCAGGGCCCGTAATACATCCCCCAGCTGACTGGCTGCGATCTTGTTGTCTCCCCTGGTGTCAAACAACCCAAAGGTTTCCTGAATCTCTGTGAGGAAAAAAAAGAAAAAAATATCAGAAACATTCATATCTGCTGCCTCTCCCCCCTTTCATCAGGCTATATGGGTGATTTTTGACTGTGTAGATTGATAGCAGCATTTTGTCAGAACTGAAAAGAAACTGGGAACATGAACTGAAAGAAAAATCCTGTGTGCACATGCAAATTAAGTGTCTATAAAATCGTGCACACTCACACACACACACAAACAAACAAATTCTAAAAAATCAGGCTATAGAAGAGATGGCTTAATTTAAACAACAGTCTTGTCTTTATATCCTTATATGACACTCCACCACAACAGTTGTTTTGCACCTGACCCCCATTTCTGCTAGGAACCATTTTAGGCAACTGGGGGTCATGTTTTAGATTTTGACTGATTGTAAAACTATTACTATAGTCATTCTTCTACCTTGTACTGAAGTATCAAGGCACAAGTTTGTTTCCTTATGCTTCAAAATGTGTTTAAAGAAAAACACCCAAGCCCTCATTCTGACTCCCTATTATGATGCTAAAAACTTGTCTATTTTTCATTTTGTCACATCTCCTAGTCTATCATTTCAATTAGTAATAACTTCTCAAAGAACTTTCTGATTTTCAATCACATTTTTTTTATGAATAGCCTTTATATAGCTGCTTGATAACACATTAACAACTTAAAATTCACCTCTGGTGCAAGGTGACTCATTATGTGGTGGAGTGTCATATAATAATATAAATATTATAACAGCTCTGCTGAGCCCAGGCTCTAACCTGGTGTTACAGTTTGCCATGTATCCAGGAGCCCACAAATAACTTCATAAGCCTCCCAAACTGTAAGGCCAGGACAGTCAAGGTGCAACACATCCCAAACTGTTTGAGAATTGTAAACTAAATGTACACATCTCAAGCAGTTCGAGACATCAAGCTCAACTCAACTGTTCTGATTGAATAGGTTTCTGCTCTATCTCAAAATGATAGCTTGCATAACCCGGCCAATCAATGCCCAGTTTAAAACTTCCAAACATGTTTTGTGCTTGAGTGTGTGTACTTTGTGTATTATATGCATCTGAAGCCTTGGGGAATGTAGCGACCTTTTCCTTTGCACACCTTTCAACATTGTGTGTAGCATTTGCCCTTTCAGCGCGGACACGTCACCTCAACAAACAATACTGAATGGCCTATCTGGAGAGAAAAGTTGAAAATTCAAAAGAATAGTGTGCCATGGGCTTTATACTAGAAATCTTTTGAATTCACTGTTAAACTCAATCACATTTTGTGTGAAAAATGTGTCACATGCTACAAGAGCAGTGCCCCCCCCCACTCCTCTGTGTGTGTGTGTGTGTGCAAACATGCCTCTTGAGTGCATTTCACTGGATGTATGTGTGCGCTTATGCATATTGCATGCATGCATTGCATGTGTGTTTGTGTCACTGCGTGTGTGTGCATGCTGCGTGCGTGCGTGCGTGCGTGCGTGCGTGTGTGTGTGGTGTGTGTGTGTGCTTTTCTGTACACCTTTGACTCCCAAATTTCCTGGTGCCACCTTGTAGAAGTAAGGAAGCGATTTTTGCACATTAAGTATTTAAAAACAAAAAGTTTGACCCCTGATTTTCTGGAAATGATCATCATGTTTGTTGATTTTTAAACTTGTGTCCAAACAGAGCTATCCAGTTTAGGGACTGTATCAATTAACCACCAACACTTAGCAGAACTTTCTAATCTTTGAGCTGTGTATTGATCCATACTTGGTGATTGTGGAAGATATGGTTTGGATATTTTCACGCCCTCTATACATCGTAAGTTTATTGCTTTATGTAACCATTTTTTTTCAAGCCAATTCACGATATAATAACTGTGGATTAAGAATACTAGGCCTATAGGCTGCACTGGCTATAGCCTAAGTTAGGCTAGTAGCCTAAAGTATCTAACGCAATTTGCCCTACTTGGGGTCACTGAACGAAGCGAGCAGTCTATCTACATGTTTATTAATTAAAACTAAATCCTACGAAAAATAAAGCATGTCGGCAATGAAACCGCCAGCCAGATCGATGTACAATATATGGCTGAAATGCGATTAACAAACTATTCAGTATGTAAAAGACATCATACATAGGCTTAGTACTTGCGGAACCGCCATCGGCAAAAAAATTCTTACCGTTCAGGTCGTCTTCTGTGTACTTCGACTGCAACAACAAAAATTACGGGCATTCAGCACGATTCAATCATGAAATCAATGTGCAAAGATATCGATTCAAATATCTGAATACATCAATCAACTTGCAAACATTCGATTTTGAAAATCAACAGGTTATCTTACCATTTTTCCGAGCGTGTCTGTTCGTCTGCTCTTTGAAAGCACTTCCGGCAAGGAAATGAATATTCAGATAGGCCTGTGCGTCATGGGTGTGTAATAAACCTAATAAGGGCATGTAGCTTCGCAAAGTTATATTTTGTTTGATTAAAATGCGTGCATGGATGGCTGCATCTGGCAACAGGTTTCTGAGACTCAAAAGATTTTTTTTTCTTAACTTAAAAAAAGACGGCTTGCATTAATTAGCCCAGGTTATTTGTTACATCTATCTATTTGTTCGAGTTCAGTGTCACTGACCTGTTACAGGAACTTGTGAATCATCGGAAATGTCATTCCATGCATTCTTTTATAGGCCTACTGTCCACTCCTACTGCTGTTATTACCCTTCCCCCAAGCTGCTTTTCCTTTGTTCTCTCTCTGTACCTGCCCTATGAGACGTAACATGTGTTAAACAGAGCTGTTTCTAGGGGTGTTTAAAGGAATGGCTGTCATATCACATATTGAATATGATATAATAGAGTATCACGTTGCGAAATTAAACTATCTTGACAGTCAGTGGAGGTGAAGGAGAAAATCAGTCATAAAGTAAAGATTTGGCTTCCGAAATAAATACAAAATAGACAAAAAGATAAATAAACCAATACATAAATAACTAACTAGGCCTATTGATAATTTAATAATGTTGTGTGTGTGTGTGTGTGTGTGTGTGTGTGTGTGTGTGTGTGCGTGCGTGCGTGCGTGCGTGCGTGCGTCGTGTGTGTGTGTGTGTGTGTGTGTGTGGTGTGTTGTGTGTGAAAGTCAAAGAGAACTTTTTATTTCAAGATTGAACATTGAATAAGCATTGATTTGCTTTTTTTCATCAAGCCATCTATCTAGTAAAAGCAACAACAACAAAACAAAAACAAAACAAAACAAACCCAACCATTTCACCAATACTATTTAACTAACATGATTTCGGCAACCTTACAGATAAAATATACCATACGAAAAAACAAGCAAAAAAGATATTAAAAAAAAAAAAAACCCAAGCAAAAGAGAAATGCACTAAAAAGTCCACACACACACACACACACACACACACACACACACACACACACACACACACACACACACACACACACACACACACACACACACACACACACCACATTTAGAGTTTATTTTTTTAAAATCATAAAATGTCAAACATTATATCAGGTTACACTATCACCATTACCATTAAAAAAAAAAAAAAGATTAAAAAAAAACACACACCATAAAACGTCAATCAAACAAATCATATCAGGTTACAATATATTCAATACTTTCAAGTTCATACTTTTTATATATATATATATATATATATATATATATATATATATATATATATATATATATATATATATATATATATATATATATATATATATAAATAAATGAAAAATATGAAAAGTCGAAAATAAAATAAAAAGAACAAAAACAAATTAAAAAAAGCAACACACACAACAGTGATACGGGATAGCCTAGTGGTCAGAACATTGCGTTGGCAATCTGACGGTTTGATTCCCGCTGGAGGGATTTTCCCCCTGGAGTTAACATCAGTACTGACTCCACTCTCCCCCAAAGTCGGATGAGACTATAAATCGAGGCCCGTGTGCAAACGCACGCAGAACATCTTGCGCACACGTTAAATCCTGTTCCGCGTTTCGGAAGAGTAGGCCATTGTGCGCTGGTGGGAACAGATGACAAGATTTAGAAAAAATGCATACACACGGGGACTGGATGTAAAAAAAAAAGCATATGAGTGCTTATTCCATTGTCCTCAATACAAAAGAATGAATGAATGAACAAATAAATAAATAAATAAATAAATAAATGTAATATGATAATCACCCATTACCACTGAGCGCAACAACACAACAATGACAAAAGCAAAACAAAACTGAGTTGGAACAGACGGGAATGGGGGTGGGTTATCAAGGAGGAAGGGGCAAACAGCAAACAGAATTATTATAATGAAAAATGATTATACTAACAAATTCTTCTTCTTCTTCTCTCGTTCGCTTTCACTGTCAGATGTGTCTGGGTAAAATAATGACATGTCCTTTCCAGCTCCTCTCGTGGGCCGTACAGCTTGGTCTGTAGGGTTATCTCCGTCGGCCACACTTTCTTCCTCAGGTCGCTGAATAGCGTACACCTTTGAAGGATGTGTTCGCCTGTCTGGTTTTCTTTACCACAGCACACAGGGAGAAGGAGCAAGTTTCAGTTTTGTGACATAATTATGTGGTTTAGCCTGTTGTGCCAGTGCGGAGTCTTAGAATGTGACTTGATCTTCTCATACTAACAAATACCCCCACCCCCCCTTACAGGTATAAAAAAGGGCCCATATTTCCAGTAACAGTTAATCATACCTGGAAGATTTTTAGGGGGAGCAGAAAGTACTAATGCATTTAATCCAAGCATGGCTGATTGGATTTATGATTAAGTTCTTAAACATTTCTGCATAGGGCATTAAGGGATTTTTCAACTGATTCTTTACTTCTGTTTTGTTTTGTAGTAGTATAGATATGATTTATTAATGTTCTCTAGAGTTATTTGTTACCCGAGTTGGTCTTTCTATCAGTTGTTCCAGGCCAAGCATAGTAATGTTGTGACTCCATTTAGGCTTGGGTTTTAACACATAAAAAATAACATAAAAACACATAGAAATAATATATATATATATATATATATATATATATATATATATTTTTTTTTTTTTTTTAAATAAACACCAGTAGGTTAGTAGTCATGAAAATACCGATCCTGCCTGTGATTGGTCTACGCATCACGTGATTCTGCCCACGTAGCCCCCGGAAGCGATTAACATGGCGGCAGGCAAAATACTGTTCAGCCTTTCATTATCAAATTGACATCACGTGGTAGCCCATTGAGCAGCAAATGATTGGTCAGGAAATGCAACAGCGGCCGAACAATGGTGACAAAGATGTCGCCAACGTAAAAATGATGTGACAAGTGCAAGAAAGGTCGGGCAATACTTTCCAACGTGATCGACTCCAAACAATTCCCAGGCTGCACCAGGCTTACACCAAATGATTGATGGACGTTCTACTGCTTGTTCATAACAAGAAAATAATGAATTCAAAGAAAGTTTGGTTTCGGTTTGTTGGTTTTGGTCTAAAGGCGTTAGGACTGTTCCAAGATCGATGTTCAGCTGCGATACACAAATAGGATTCCATGAGTTATTTGTGATTGATTCGGAAGATCATTAAATATTTGCCTCCCCCCCCCCCCCCCCTCTCTCTCTCTCTCTCTCTCTCTCTCTCTCTCTCTTCTCTCTCCTCTCTCTCTCTCTCTCTAATAATGTTTTCCATGGTTACTGGGTGTGTAAAATTAGTGCAGGAGTGCTTATTCCCTATCCTTGAAATAAAAAGAATTTGATTTGATTTGATTTGATTTGATTCTCTCTCTCTCTCTCTCTCTCTCTCTCTCTCTCTCTCTCCTCTCTCTCTCTCTCTCTCTCTCTCTCTCTCTCTCTCCTCTCTCTCTCTCTCTCTCTCTCTCTCAGCAACCATAACATGATCATAATTTTGTGTAATAACTTTTACTTCGCTAACGATGGATGGAGGGATGGATCGATGGACCATACACTGGGCTTGCCTTCAAAAGACCATTCTATGCTGACTGCATTTTCAACATCCAACTGGTTAAACTACACGAAGAATAGCTGGATAGATCTATTTTGTATGGTGTTGTATACAACGTTAACTGACGGCAGATTTCTCTGCGTGAAATTCGGGCTGCTCTCTCTCTCTAGGGAAAGTGCATCGCCACAAGAGCAGCTCCACCCCATTATTTTTGTTCTTTTTTCTATCTGCTTATGTATTTTGGTTTCCTATAAGAGGGCTGTTTTTTGTTGGTGGTTTTTTTTTAAACAGAATCTTGCCAGGACAACTGTCTTGTTGCCGTGTGATCGTTTACGTGCACTAAATGTGTATTGCATACGGGACCTCGGTTTATCGTCTCATTCGAAAGGTTAGCACCCAGACCACCACACTTGGTCTAGTGAATGGGGAAAAAGTTTCGGGACCCAAATGGAGATCAAGCCACCACACACTTTGAAACCCGGACTTGCCTTCGCTTTCTAGGCAGGTGTGTTACCTCTAAACCACCTATGGATCGGTGGCCTAGGTGGTAACGGTGGTCTAGGTGGTAACGCACCTTGCCTAGAAAGCAAAAAGTCCGGGTCGGAGAGTGCGGTGGTTCGTACCCCGTTTGGACCCAAAACTTTCCCCCCATCCATTAGACCCTGAGTGGTGGTCTAGGCGCTAGTCTTTCGGATGAGACAATAAACCGAGGTCCCGTGTGTTACACATCACTATTTGCGCACGTAAAAGAACCCACGGCAACAAGGGGGGTGACCCTGGCAAAATTCTGTTAAAAAAAAAGCCACTCTGATAGGGAAACAAATACAGTCGCAGACAGGATAAAGAAAATAATAATAATAATGGGTAGGCGCTGCACTTGTAGCGACGCGCTCTCCCCGGGTAGAGAGAGAGCAGCCCGAATTTCACGCAGAGAAATCTGCAGTGACATAAAGTGGTATAATATACAAATCCTCTCTCTCTTTGTTCTCTTCTTCTCTTTTCTGCATTTCCTTAGCGGATGGGGTGTGAAGCTTAGTGCCTGCTCTTCCTCTGGGCTTAAGACTTTGCAGGAGGTCTGCCTGCTGGCCCCAGCCGACACATTCCGACTTCAGAGCAGCTCGTGTCATTGTATAGGTTGCATGCTGGGCATATATGTACGTGTTTCCGTCACCCACTGAACGCTGAGACGAATCACAATATATTTACCGTGTATATTAAAAAATTATGATCTTCAACCTGTATACACACACACACACACACACACACACACACACACACACACACACACACACACACACACAAACACACACACAGACACACACACACACACACACACACACACACACACACACACACACACACACACACACACACACACACACACACACACACACACACACACGGAAATAATTCAAGCTCTGGCGGGGTACGGGTCTTGCACTTGAAGTTGACCTGGGAGATTGGAAAATCTCCACCCTGATTTCACCAGACGCCGGCACTGGGAATGGAACCCACGACTTCATGGACCCACGGGATAGAAATGAAACGTCTTAACCGCTCGGCTCTAGTCTCCATGGTGTGTTTTGGTTCAAAGCATCGCACGTTTCAAGGTTCTTTGTTTGGGTTTTGTTTGGGCAATTCATTGATTTGCCAATTCACACGGAACAACACATGCAAGGATTCTTACAGAGAGAATGAGGGGTAATCGTCATTTTAAAAGCAAAGCAATGAAAGGTACGATACTACTGCACAAAAGAGAGGAGGAGAAGAGGAGAGAGAGGGGGAAGGAGGGGGGGAAGAAGAGAGAGAGAAGGAGAGAGAGTTGAAAATAGGATAAGAACAGACAGGGCGTGACGGTTCTAGTTTGGTTGCTGGGCTTCTATTTGATTTGGCAATTCACCACGGTACAACACATTGCAAGATCTTTCCACAAGAGAAATGAAGGGTAAATCGATCATTCTTAAAAGCAAAGCAAATGGAAAGTACGATACTACTGCCACCACAAGAGAGAGAGAGAGAGAGGAGAGGAGAGAGAGAGAGAGGAGAGAGAGAGAGAGAGAGAGAGAGAGAGAGAGAGAGAGAGAGAGAGAGATTGATTGATTATTTGATTTATTGATTTATTCTTTTATATCGAGGATAATGGAATAAGCACTCTTGTGCTTTTTTGCATCCAGTCCCCGTGTGTCTGTCTTTTGTCTGTCTATCTATCTATCTGTCTGTCTTTCTGTCTTTCTTCTGTCTGTCTATCTCTCTGTCTGTCTTCTGTCTGCTTCTGTCTGTCTGCTGTCTGTCTGTCTGTCTGTCTGTCTTCTTTGTCCCCTTCCTCTTTTCCTCCTCCTCCTTGTTTTTTCTTGTTGTTGTTGTTGTTGTTGTTGTCTTTCTTTTTTCTTCTTCTTCTTCTTCTTCTTCTTCTTCTTCTTCTTCTTCTTCTTCTTCTTCTCTCATCATCATCACATCTCTCATCATCTTCATCATCTCTCCCTTCCTCCTCCTCTCTCTCTCTTCTTCTCTTCTTCTCTTCTTCTTCTTCTCTTCTTCTTTCTTCTTCTTCTTCTTCATCATCATCATCATCATCATCATCATCATCTTCTTCTTCTTCTTCTTCTTCTCTTCTTCTTCTTTCTTCTTCTTCTTCTTCTTCTTCTTCTTCTTCTTCTCATCATCATCATCTCATCATCATAATTATCTCATACTCATCATATCCTTCTCTCTTCTTCTCTTCTTCTTCTTCTTCTTCTCTTCTTGTTCACCTGATGTCCCATCATCTGCTTTATTAACTCATCAATACCTTACACTTCCTTCCTCCCTTCTTCTTCCTGCTCCTCCCTATCATTTCTTCCCTCCCTCCCTCCCAACCATATCCCCCTCCCCATCTGTCCCAGTTCTTTGCTGCATTACACTGTCTACAAAGAAAGAATCATTCTCCTTGGAAAAAGAGTTCAGCCTGCTTTGGCACCAGTAGTGTGAATGTTGGTCATTGTGGTTTTGGAAACTCGTTCCAAAAAGAATTTTTAGTTTCCCCGTTACATTTGGATCTTCTGTCGTTTTGTGCAACAGTTTGTGGTAAAAAAAAAAAAAAGAAAATGTTGTGTGACCTGTGATTATAACTGGTGAGATAGTATTGTGGCAGAATATGTAAAATTGAAAATGAGTTTTATTTTCAGTTTAAGATATGAACATATAAGTTGAAAATAAGGTCTTAGTTGTTAAAATTTGTCGACTGTTGAACTTTACCTGGAATGATAACTGGTATGAGTATTGCTGACAAAATTTTAAAGTAAATTAGTTTTTAAAAAAATTAACATGAGTGAATAAAAACAAAAGAAAGGATCATAATTATCATTGCTTTGAGTTGTACTTGAGTTGCATTGTATTGAGTTGTATTGTGTTACATTGTATTGCATTCTATTGTATTGCATATAGTTGCACTGCATTGTATTGTATACTATTTTCAGTGCATACTTGTCAAAATTTGTCGGTTGTGAGTTCATCTGCAATCATAAATGGTTAAAAAGACATTGGTATTTGCGAATTGAAGTAAGGTTTTGAAAACCTTTTTAAATGAGTTTAAGAAGCCAGAATGACACAGTTTGTTTTCACAATTTATTGACTGCTCAAATTAATCTACAATTATAATTGGTAAAATACAGTATTGACGATAGAATTTACGAACTTGAAACAATGCAAGCAAACAGATCTTAAAAATAAAAATAAAAGAATGAAAGAAAACGGAGGTAAAACAAAGCTGAATAAAATATACATGAAAATATACATTTTCATACGAACACTGACCCTGATCGTAAGATCCAGTTTTGATTGAGCCGCAAAACTTTAGGTAAAAGGTAGATAAAAGGATAAAGATGTTCATATAACCTATGTGGTCGTTGGGGAGCGAGATGTCAGCAACCTAAGCTTCTCCTTGGGTATAGTTATGGCCCCACACATCTCCTCTCCCTCGCTGCTATACCTTCCCTGACCCCACAGAGGGGAGGTACCCATTTACAGTTGGGTGAACTGGGGGACTGTACTGAAGCCAAGGTATGCATATGTGACGCTCCACCACGAAATGAGTCACTTAGCACATTAACTTATTTTGCGCTAGGAGCCATCAAAGGCAGGTGGGGGTCAAGTTGTCAATTTTGACATTTTGATTGTTTATTAAACTATATCCGTTATTCTACCTTGTAATGAAATATTAAGACATAATTTTTATTCCTTTTGCTTTTAAATGTGTTTTGAAAATACCCAAGCCCTCATTCTGACAACCTGTTACGAAAACAAACTCGCCCGTTTCTCACTTTGTCACATCTTGCAGTCTATTATTTCAATTTGTAATAACTTTACACAGAATTGTCCGATTTTCAATCTGTTTTTTGTATTGAATAGCCTTTTTATTGCAAATTAATAACCTGTCAATAACTAAAACTTGACCTCTGGAGCAATGCGACTCCTTATGTGGTGGAGCGTCACAAATGGTCATTCATCCACTTGGTGATCACGCTCGATGCTGCTTAACCTTTTGCTTGGGGAAAGTCAATGCTCTGACCACTGAGCTATCATGTCCCGAAGCTGTACACGCTGTCATCTAATTAGATATAGTCAAAACAGTTCAAGACTACTGAGATGTCTGGTATTGTTTTGTATTGTATTGTGTTTTATTGTGTCATATTGCTCTGTAGATATTGTATTGCATTGTGCTATTTTTGCACTACATTGTAACCACTGTATTGCACTTATTCTTGTATTGTATTACAGTGCAATGTACTGTATTGTGCTGCATTGATTTGCATTGTATTGAATTGTTTAGCATTGCATTACAAAATGTACTGTATTGCATTGCAAAATGTACCGCACTGTATCGCATTGCGAAACGTACTGTACTGTATTGCATTGCATTGCGATGTACCGTATTGTATTGCACGTATTGCATTATATTGCATTTTTATGGTATTGCTTGCATTAATTGGTTGCATATTATATCATTTTCAGTCACAACAGATTTGTCTTTGTGTGAAATTCGGGATGCTCTTCCTGGAAAGAGTGCGTCGCCTCAAGATCAGCGCCACATTTTCTCTTTTCTTCTTTGCCCAATGCTCAGACAGCAACTATTGTTGTCTGTCACATGAGCGAAAATGCGTCACGCTAACCCTTAAGCGTCTAACAAGTCAGACCAAGCGCATCCGACTTTGGCGTGACATAGAATGGTTATCTCTTAAGTCTTTCTGGAAAAAAAGGCAGGAAAAGGGGACAAAACGACAGAAAATAAACAAGAAGAAAGTGACAGGAAGAAAAAAAAGCAAAGGCCGAAACAAAGGGAGTGATAGAAAAGAGGGAATTTCTAGCATAGATTTTCCAGAATTAGAGATGCTTATTTATTTATACTGACAGTTCCCCCCGCATTCTTGCGGGGAATCTCTTTTTATTTTCTCTTTTTGTCTGTGTGTTTGTTTCCTATCCGTGTGGCTTTTGGGAATTATCTTTTATTTTCTCTTTTGTATATGTGTTTTTTTTCCTATCCCTGTGGCTTTTTTCCTACAGAATGTTGTCAGCATTAACTCTGCTTCTATGGGTTCTTCGCGCGTGCGCGTTTTTTCGTCAAACTGGAAGAAAGGGCGAGGCTGGGTACGAACCCAGAAACTCGCGGTTTACAAATTGGCAGGCGAACGTCTTAACCATCCTGCCACCGTCCTTTCTTCTTCATTCACATCAAGGTGATTCAGACAATTGTGCATTCGCGTTAAGAATGAAGGCCTAACAAGGGGGAAAAAGGCAATGAGTATGGGTAGAAGTGTGAATAATGTAGGGGATAGTGATGAGTCTTTAAGATTAGATTTAGAGTAGCTCTTCTAATGGTGACTGGCAAATACTTTCTGCAACTGACTTGCGACTCCGAATCATACAGAACACTTGATATTTCCTTATTTTTCAATTAGTTTTATTCCTATGCTCTTGATAGAGGCTCTGAGCGCAGGGCAATCGAACAATATAGGATGGACTGATATGATAGCAGAACAAGTACAGAGAGCATTTTATAGATTATTTACTTTTCCAAGCGTTCAGATGTAGCTATATAATTCCGGGATCAAAATTATGTCGAAAAAAACCCTTTCAGCACACAGAGTTTAGCAAGAATTGAAATAATTTCAAATAACGATAAACTAAGGCTTGCACTATTAATCATTATGTCACCTGTGCATTCTGAGGCACCAGGTTTGTACAGACTGATCATGAATTGGTGCATCTGGATTATGAATGCTTTGTTTGGTCTGTTGCTATTCTAGGCAGAATGCAGAAGTTCGGCCTTGTGGTTTCTACTCTGGTGACTCTGACGCCATTCTACTCAGTTGCAAGAGCTGCAATTGAGAAGAAAAGCTTGTCTGAGTTGACTACATTCCTCGTCAGTCCCTCCAACAGCTCCGATGCAATCGGCTCCTATCGCTTGGATAATGTGCACCAATGCGAAAGGTTGTGCTGGTACTGGTCTGCGTGTACTACTTACAGTTATCGACCTGTAACCACCTCTCCAGTTTGGGAGAAGAATTGTGTCCTGCATTCTGCTTATGTGGAAGGTTTGTGTTTTGAATGGAGTTTGTTGTTTGTTTGATTGTTTGTTTGTGAAATTCGTTGAAGGTTTACCTCAGCCTTTCTTACCGTGTTTCATTTTTTTTCTTTCTTTTCTTTACTTTTCGTTTCTTTTCTGTTATTTCTTCTGTCTGCCTGCCTGCCTGTCTGTCTGTCTGTCTCTCCTTTTCTTTTTTACTTTCTGTTTTTTTTTTTTTCTGTTCTGTTCTTATCACCTTCGGGGTGTCAGTTTAAAGTCTCATCCCAAGGACTCCTGGGGACT
>CM060343.1:23036922-23039422 GCA_030674155.1 Stramonita haemastoma
TTGTGGTAGGGAAGCCAGTACACGCACAGGCAGAAAAAAAAGCATATGGGGTGGCGCTGCACTGTTGTTCCATGCTCTCTCTCTCTCTCCCTGGGATACTACTAGCCCAAACTTTCAGGGATGGAAATCTGCCGTGACTAAAAGGGGTCCTATTCAATTCAGTTCAGTTCACCCCCGTAGGGATGCAAGGGGGGCCTGTCAGTATAAACAGCATCTCCCACCCTCTGGAAAGTCTGTGCTAGGAATTCCTTTTCTATCCCTCTCTTTTTTTGTTTCTGCCTTGTCCCTTGTCTTCCTGTCACCTCCTTCTTGTCTCTGTTTTCTGCTTTCTTGTTCCGTTCTCCTGCCCACTCCACCCTACCCCCCCCCCCCCCCCCCCGAAAGATTTAAAAGATAACAAGACATCATGGTGCCGTCTGTCTGGTGAATTAAGAGTGGGGATTTAAAAAAAAAATTTTTTTTTTACAATCCCACAGGTCAACTTCAAGTGCAAACCTGCTAGTCCCGTAATTTCTTTCATATATATATATATATATATATATATATATATATATATATATATATATATATATATATATTACACATACAGACGATCAAGTATGCACATGAAAGATCATCCTGTCATTCATGTCTTCAGCGTTTAGTGTGTAATGGAAACAGAAACCTACCCTGCATACAACCTGTACAGTAAAAATAAGCTGCTCTGAAGTCGGAATGTGTCGGCTGAAGCCAGCAGGCAGACCCCCTGCAAAATGACAAGGACAGGAGACGATCAGGAATCACGAACCTCATCACCAACTACCTAGCCACTCAACCATGGATGATCGGGGGTCTAGAGGTAACTCGCCTGCCTAGAAAGCGAAAACTCCGGGTCGGAGTGTGCGGTGGGTCAAAGCCCGTTTGGGCCCCAAACTTTCCCCCCCCCCCCCCCATCCATTGGACCATGAGTGGTGGTCTGGGTGGTAGCTTTTCGGATGAGACAATAAACCGAGGTCCCGTGTGTTAAACATCATTTTTTAAGCGCACGTAAAGGAACCCACGGCAACAAGGGGATTGACCCTGGCAAAATTCTGTAGGAAAAAGTCACTTTGACAGGGAAACAAATGCAGTTGCAGACAGAACAGGAACAAAATAATGGGTAGGCGCTGCACTTGATGCGATTCACGCAGAGAAATCTGCTGTGACATAAAGTGGTATAAAAATAAATAAATAAAAATCACCCATCAACCAACTGCCCGGGAGGCGGGGGACGGTGTAGCTAGTAGTGTTGTTTAACTACCCAACAAGAAGCCAATGACTCAAGCCATCAGTATTCAACGAGCCAGTCACAAGAAAACGTACCCAAATATTTCAAACTCCCAAACTCTGCTAAGTCTTCTTTTCAAGAAATTTCGGAACCATTTGAAGCTCGCCCCCCCCCCCCCCCCCCCCACTTTCTCTTTAGACCTACACATACAGGGAAATTAACAGATAAATCAGAAAGCAATAAGATATGAGGGATGGGATAGTCTGGTGGTTAGAGTGATGCTCCTTGCGCTCGTAATCTGTTGACCTGGGTAAAAATCCCGTTCAAGAGGAAATTTCCCTCCGGAGTAAAGATCAGTGCCGACTCCATTCTCTTCAAAAGTCCTTCGAGTGAGACTTTAAACCGAGGTCCCGTGTGCTAACACGCACAGAACATCTTACGCACACATTAAACCCCACCTTTCGGAAGAGTAGGCCATTGTGCACCGGTGGGAACGGATGACAAAATTAACGGAACCCCATACACACACGGGGGACTGGATGTAAAAAAAAAAAAAAAAAAAAAAAAGCACACGCGTGTTTATTCCATTATCCTCAAAATAGAAGAATGAAATGAAATAAATTAAATAAAAACTACCCAACTACCATACCATACACCCATCAGCTCTTTACACCCCCCCCCCCCCTCCCTTCCCCTCCCTACCCTCATTTTGTCTGTCTGTCTGTCTGCAGCTATGCAAAAGGATTAGTTTACGACAAAGTGGTGAACGCCAAGTGGCAGAACGCCATTACCCTGGGCACAATGCCGCTACAGTTAAACCAGGACTATCAACTCAGCTTCCAGCTGGCCTCAACGCAGCTCAACATCTCCGTGGTGGGCAAAGCCAGCTACAGGTACCAGATCCCGCTGGATTCTGGGACAGGGTCAGACTCTGGGGTGACCTTGGAGAAGGTCAGGTCGCTGTGGATGGGAGAGAAGTTGGAACTGCATTACGTCAATTTGATTTCTAAGTGTGGTGACGTCACTCCCTGATGACGTTTTTTGGTTTGGTGTGGTGTCTAAAAACAACAACAACAAAAACAAGAAAACAAAACAAAAAACCCCAAGGTTTTGCTGAGTGTGGTCACATTTAGATTTGATCTTTTACTTATGTGGGACAGTCACTGTGGTTTGGCTTTATCATTTATCTAGTTATGGTCTCACTATGTATAGGTAGGTAAAGATAGGTTTGGGGGGGGGGGGGGGGGGGGGGGG
>CM060343.1:23051922-23064422 GCA_030674155.1 Stramonita haemastoma
ACTACCAATATTTTGGTAACAAATGTATATATATTTAAAACTTTCGGTAACATAGTAACAAACAGTTGTTACACACTTTATTTTAGTGTTAATGATTTAGAAAGAAATACCATTTTGGTACGTTTAAAAAAACAACAACTAATAATCTAGTAACAATAGGTGTCTAGACTTTGTTTTAAGACTTTGTTTTATTATGAATAATTTGGTAATGAATAATAATTTAGGAATGGCATTTTAGTGTCATTAAAATGTGGAAATAAACACAATTATGGTGACTTTATCTAACTAACAATAAGTTAGTAAGAGGCAACGTTTTAAAACTTTATTTTCCTCTTTATAACTTGTTAGCAAACAACACTTTGAAAACTTTGTTTTACTCTTCATAACTTGATGAAAATTGCAGTTTAAAAACTTTATTTTACTCTTTATAACTTGTTAACAACAGCATTTTGAAAACTTTATTTTACTATTTAAAAGTTGGTGACAAACAGCACTTTGAAAACTTCATTTTACTCTTTAAAACTTGATAAAAACTGCAATTTGAAAACTTTATTTTACTGTTTATAAGTTGGTAACAAACAGCACATAAAAACTTCTGAAAAACTCTATAGGTTGGTTACATCACGCAGAAAACTTTATTTTACTCTTTTCAACTTGATAAAAACAGCACTTTGAAAACTTTTAATTTTTATTTAACTCATTATAAGTTGATAACAGACACTACATAAAAACTTTATTTCCCTCGATATAACTTGATAACAAAGACTACATCAAAACTTAATTTTCCTCTTTATGACTTGTTTACAAACAGAACTTTGAAAACTTTTTGCTACTCTTTTCAACTTGGCAGCGAACAGCACTTTGACAACTTTTTTTGTTACCAATTATCAACGATAAAAAGCAGTGTTCAGAAATTTTCTTACACACACACACACACACACACACACACACACACACACACACACACACACACACACACACACACACACACACACACACACACATTCGTTAATAATCTGGAAACAAAGGGTGTTTTTTAAAACTGTATATATTTATATATTGTAAATGGTTTTAAAAATACATTTGACCATTGTGAGCTGTGTGATAAATCAACAGTTGCTCAATCTTTGTTTCTTCTTTGTACTCTTCAACTGTTGATCAATCTTTGTTTCTTTGTATTCATCAACTGTTGATCAATCTTTGTTTCTTTGTATTCATCAACTGTTGATCAATCTTTGTTTCTTTGTATTCATCAACGGTTGATCAATCTTTGTTTCTTTGTATTCATCAACAGTCGATCAATCTTTGTTTCTTTCTTTGTACTCATCAACTGTTGATCAATCTTTCTTTGTACTCATCAACTGTTGATCAATCTTTGTACTCATCAACTGTTGATCAATCTTTGTACTCATCAACTGTTGATCAATCTTTCTTTGTACTCATCAATTGTTGATCAATCTCTGTTTCTTTGTACTCTTCAACTGTTGATCAATCTTTGTTTGTACTCATCAACTGTTGATCAATCTTTCTTTGTACTCATCAACTGTTGATCAATCTTTCTTTGTATTCATCAACAGTTGATCAATCTTTGCTTCTTTGTACTAATAAACTGTTGATGGATCTGTGTTTCTTTCTTTGTTTCTACCCATCAACTGGTGACCAATCTTTCTTTCTTTGTTTCAGCCTTACCAAACCTGACCAACGCAAGTATGTTGATGTGTGATATATTGAAAGCATCCGTGTTTCGTGTTATTTTGTGTTTTATGTTCGAGCAACTTCGCTCTATATAACTTGCTTTCAGTTTGTCTTAATTTCTGAGGGAATTGACATAGGATAACGCTGATGGGAGTATATGAAACATGAACTAGAAACAACACTGCATGTCAGAGAAAAGCGGAGTAAAGCAAGCTTGACTTAAAAGGAAGCGAAATCGGTGCTTATCTCAACAGCTAAAGGTAGATGGCAAACTATCTATTTATTCTCTTATATCGAGGATAATGGAACAAGCACTCATGTGCTTTTTTATATTTTTTTTTATTTTACACCCAGTCCTCGTGTGTATGCAATTTTGCAAAATTTGTCATCTGTTCCCACCGGCACTCAATGGCCTACTCTTACGAAAAGCGGAACAGGATTTAACGTGTGCGCAAGATGTTCACGGTATGAATGTACCCCCAAAACCATAGGGAGACCTTTCGTCTAAAAGCGTTTGCAGAGGTCATTACGCAGGCACTGAGCATAGCAATGTATACATTTTAAGTCTTTTCACAGCAGTTACATCAGGCGGAATGAGAAAAAGGATACATACAGATAATAAAGTATCAATGTAGTGTATGTAGTGGAATGCAGTGGCAGTAGCAACAATAACAGTAGCAGCAAGCAGCAGCAGCAGCAGCAGCAGCAGCGGCAGTAGTAGTAGTAGTAGTAGTAGTAGTAGTAGTAGTAGTAGTAGTAGTAGTAGTAGTAGTAGTAGTAACAGCAGCAGCAGCAGCAGTAGCAGCAGCAGCAGCAGTAGCAGCAGCAGCAGCAGCAGCAGCCGCAGTAGTAGTAGTAGTAGTAGTAGTAGTAGTAGTAGTAGCAGTAGCAGTAGCAGCAGCAGCAGCAGCAGCGGCAGTAGTAGTAGTAGTAGTAGTAGTAGTAGTAGTAGTAGTAGTAGTAGTAGTAGCAGCAGCAGCAATAGTAGTAGTAGTAGTAGTAGTAGTAGTAGTAGTAGTAGTAGTAGTAGTAGTAGTAGTGGTAGCAGCAGCAGCAGCAATAGTAGTAGTAGTAGTAGTAGTAGTAGTAGTAGTAGTAGTAGTAGTAGTAGTAGTAGTAGTAGTAGTAGCAGTAGTAGTAGTGGTAGCAGCAGCAGCAGCAGCAATAATGATAATAATAATAATAATAATAATAATAATAATAATAATAATAATAATAATAGTAGTAGTAGTAGTAGTAGTAGTAGTAGTAGTAGTAGTAGCAGCAGCAACAGCAGTAGTAGTAGTAGTAACAGTGGTGGTGGTGGGGTTGGTGTAGAGGCAACAACTGCAAACTAGGGTAAACGTTAATAAAAAAAAATAAAAAAAAGAAGAAAGAAATCAAATAGAAATGGTGGCAGCTACAGCAGCACTGATTGAAGAAGGAGAAGGGGGTGGGGGGAGGGGGGTGGGCGAGTGAGAGTGGTGTTTAAAATCAGAAGCAGCGGTACTAGCGATCGCAGCAGTAAGAGCAATAGTGGCAGCAGTATTTTTGTGTTTGTATTTTTGTTTGTTTTTTGTTTTTGGTGGTTGTTTTTTTGTTGTTGTTCCTCGGCTACAGCTCCGAGGTTCACCAGCGGTAACGTGTTGCGTATGCGACAGGTTTTGCCTACAAAGGAGGTAACCGCATTCCGACTTCGGGGATGTATGTTATTTTATTATATTATTTATTTTATTCTTTTATATCGAGGATA
This sequence comes from Stramonita haemastoma, assembly GCA_030674155.1. Lineage (NCBI taxonomy): Eukaryota > Metazoa > Mollusca > Gastropoda > Neogastropoda > Muricidae > Stramonita > Stramonita haemastoma. Next base: position 23,055,350 of record CM060343.1, read on the forward strand.
ACATATTAAGCAATCATGTGCTTTTTTTTTCAGCCGGTCCCCGTGTGTGTATGCAGTTTTGTAAATATTGTCATCTGTTCCCACCGGCACACGATGGCCTACTCTTACGAAAAGCGGAACAGGATTTAACGTGTGCGCAAGATGTTCTGCGTGCGTTCGCACACGGGGCTTCGGTTTAAAGTCTCATCCGAAAGACTTTTGCTATATGCTGGGTATGTTCGTGTCTGCGTCACCCACCGAACGAACGCTGGCATGAATGACAGGATCTTTAACGTGCATATTTTGATCTCTTGCATTTTGTACTATACACGAAGAGAATTAAGACACTGGCATTGTAGTTGACCTGGGAGATCGTAAAAATTCCCACCTTTAATTCAGCAGACGCCACCGAGATTCGAACCCACGACTTCATGGGTTGAAGTCGAACGGTCTTAACCACTGGGCTATAGCGTTCGTCAGGTAGCAGTATCAAGCTTTCAATTCAATTCAATCACTTCACTATCGTCAGGTAGCAGTATCAAACTTTCACATCAGTTCAATCACTTTACTATCGTCAGGTAGCAGTATCAAGCTTTCACATCAGTTCAATCACTTTACTATCGTCAGGTAGCAGTATCAAACTTTCACATCAGTTCAATCACTTTACTATCGTCAGGTAGCAGTATCAACCTTTCACATCAGTTCAATCACTTTACTATCGTCAGGTAGCAGTATCAAGCTTTCACATCAGTTCAATCACTTTACTATCGTCAGGTAGCAGTATCAAACTTTCACATCAGTTCAATCACTTTACTATCGTCAGGTAGCAGTATCAACCTTTCACAGCAGTTCAATCACTTTACTATCGTCAGGTAGCAGTATCAACCTTTCACAGCAGTTCAATCACTTTACTATCGTCAGGTAGCAGTATCAAGCTTTCACATCAGTTCAATCACTTTACTATCGTCAGGTAGCAGTATCAAACTTTCAATTCAATTCAATCACTTTACTATCGTCAGGTAGCAGTATCAAGCTTTCAATTCAATTCAATCACTTTACTATCGTCAGGTAGCAGTATCAAGCTTTCACATCAATTCAATCACTTTACTATCGTCAGGTAGCAGTATCAAGCTTTCACATCAATTCAATCACTTTACTATCGTCAGGTAGCAGTATCAAGCTTTCAATTCAATTCAATCACTTTACTATCGTCAGGTAGCAGTATCAAGCTTTCACATCAATTCAATCACTTTACTATCGTCAGGTAGCAGTATCAAGCTTTCACATCAATTCAATCACTTTACTATCGTCAGGTAGCAGTATCAAGCTTTCAATTCAATTCAATCACTTTACTATCGTCAGGTAGCAGTATCAAGCTTTCAATTCAATTCAATCACTTTACTATCGTCAGGTAGCAGTATCAACCTTTCAATTCAATTCAATCACTTTACTATCGTCAGGTAGCAGTATCAAGCTTTCAATTCAATTCAATCACTTTACTATCGTCAGGTAGCAGTATCAAACTTTCAATTCAATTCAATCACTTTACTATCGTCAGGTAGCAGTATCAAACTTTCAATTCAATTCAATCACTTTACTATCGTCAGGTAGCAGTATCAAACTTTCACATCAGTTCAATCACTTTACTATCGTCAGGTAGCAGTATCAAACTTTCACATCAATTCAATCACTTTACTATCGTCAGGTAGCAGTATCAAGCTTTCAATTCAATTCAATCACTTTACTATCTCATATACAGAGAAATTCAAGCAGGTTAAGAGCCACACATAAAAAGAGCAAACATGTAAACATAATATCACGGATATATACCACAACAACAAACAAATCGAACCCAATGTCAAAGTCCTTCCTCCTTTCTCTTCCTTAGTCTGCCTCTTTTTCTTCCTCCTTGAACAATGCCTTGCAGTATTGTTTTTGCTAATTCTTTTGATCTTATGTGCCTGTACGTGAATGAAAGTTGGTGAAAACAAATGTCTCTGGAAAAAAAAATCACCAAAAGAGCATGAAGACAGTAAACATTGTATGCAGGAGGTAGATTGGTTGTGGTCTGGTGAACCCAAGACGTGGATGAGCAACAGGTTTGAATGCATCTGAAATATTTCCAAACCATTTGTCCAAAAATCGATTTTGGCGAGTAAAACAAGTGAAACCATGCTTAAAACCAGGTAAAGCCTGTTTTGAATCACAGTGGTTAACCCCACCCCCCCACCCCCAACCTTGTATTTTCCCCAACACTCCTCTTTCTCTCTGTCCATTCGATAGTGGGACACAACCAAAACCATTCAAAGACACACTCTCTCATCACCTTTCTCATGATCCTAATCCTGATCATTCTTTTTTCTTTTTTTGTCTTTTTCTTTGGATAGATGGCTTGATGATGAAAAAAAGAGAAAGTCAATGCTTATTCAATATACCATCCAGAAAAAAAATGATTTGATTTGATTTGATGATGTCAACAGCCTTTAAGATGACGTGTCCCAAATACTACGCACAGACGGGCACAGGCACGTGCATCCGGGTGGTCCACCGTCGTCTGCCCAGAATCAGTGCCCTGCAGAAATGTCTGAGGGATGGTGCCAAGCTCTACGTGGTTCCTTCTCTCTCCTCAATCTCTCGTCTCCTCAAAATCAGAGGCCTCCGTATAAGAGGTAAAGCAGGGGTAATAAAGTATGGTGGAGGTGCGGGAGGGGGGTGGTGGGTGGGGGGGGGGGGGGGGGGGTAGGGGGGTTGGGGGGGATAGGGGGGGATGTCGCCAAGCTCTATACGTTGTTGTCCTTCGCCTCCTCTGTCTGTCTGTCTGTCTCTGTCTCTGTCTCTGTCTCTGTCTCTCTCTTTCGCTCATCTTCTCAAAATCAGATGCCTCCATTTAAAAGGCAAGGCTTGGGGGTGGGGGTAGGAGGGGGGTGCGGAAGGGTGGTGGTGTGTGTGTGTGTGGGGGGGGGGTGATAGGGACGGGGGTAGCCTAGTGGTTAAAAGTGTTGGGCTCACAAATTTTCATGGTTTGGGTTAAAGAGGGTGGGGGGGGGGGGGGGGGGGGGGGGCATTTCTCTTCAGGAGTTTTATTTCATTTTATTTGTTTATCTATTTATTTCAAGGTAAAGGTAAAGGTGTTCCATAGCCTAGGCGGTCGTAGGGGAGCGAGGCATCAGAGACCTTAGCTTCTCTAGGGCCCAGCATATTAAAGATTGTGCCCATCTCCTCTCCCTCGCTGCTTTACCTTCCCTGACCCTAAAGAGGGCAGGTACCCATTTACAGCTGAGTGAACTGGGGGACTATACTGAAGACAAGGCGCACAAACGGTTACCCATCCAACTGGTAACCACGCTCAATGCTGCTTTACTTGACTTGGGGAAAGCGAGCGCTCTGACCACTGAGCGATTCCGCCCCCATTTATTTATTCTATTGATTTATTTAGTTAGTTATTTAGTTAGTTATTTTCTTTTATTTAGAGAATAATAGAATAAGCACTCGTCTTCTTTTCCTTTTTCACATCCAGACCAAGTGTGCATGCAGTTTTGTAAATGTTGTCATCTATTCCCACACCATATCAGTGGAGCGGTGGTCTAGAGGCAACGCACCTGCCTAGAAAGCGAAAAATCCGGGTTGGAAGTGTGCGATAGCTCGATCCACGTTTGGGCCAGCATCTTTTCCCGCTTCCATCAGACCATGAGTTGTGGTCTGGGTGCTAGTCTTTCGAATGAGACAAGAAACTGAGGTCTCGGGTGTTACACATAATTATCTAGCGCGCGTTAAAGAACCCGCGGCGATAAGAGAGTCGTCCTTAGGCAAAATTTTGTAGAAGAAAAAAACAAACTAGCCGCCATGGTGGGTGACTCACTCAGACTGGCTGCGCGACTGAGCTAATACTGTTGTTAGTAGGGGGCTTAGTATGTGATGTCCTGCGTATGTTAGCTCAGAACAGGCACCACTGAACACCACCAAAGTAACCCAGCAGAAGTGCAGGGCCCCTCTGGCTGGTGGCCCCACGGCGGCCTAATATTGATGGATTCCCTGTGGACTGCCGACCCTGAGGATGAGACATAACGGATCTGGGTATGGCTGTTGCGGGGAGATTGAAATGAACGGCGTGGGAGCATTAGGATGGGGACGTCACAGAAGATGAGGCAGCAAAAAATATGTAGAGAAAGATCCCAGTCTGATATGGAAACAAATACAGTCGCAGACAGGAAAAGGAAAAAAAAATGAGTGGCGCTGCTTTTGTGGCGACGCCCTGGGAGAGCAGCCCGAATTTCACGCAGAGAAATCTGCCGTGACTTAAAGTGGTATACAATACAATGCAATACAATACGATACAACTCAATACATTCTCAATACAATACAATACAATACAATACAATACAATACAATACAATACAATACAATACAATACAATACAATACAATACAATACAATACACAATACAATACAACTCAATACGATACAACACAATGCAATAAAATACGGCACAACATAATACAATATAATACAACACAGTACAATACAACTCAATATAACTCAATAAATACAATACAATACAACACAATACAATAAAACACACCACAACACAATACAATGCAATACAACACAATACATTGCAAGAAAGTACAACACAATGTAATGCAACACAACACAATACAATACAACACAATACCATACAACACAACACCATACAACACAACACAACACCATACAACACAACACGACACAACACAACACGACACAACACAACTCAATACAACACAACACACCACAACACAACACAATACCATACAATACACCACAACACAACACAACACATCACAATACAACACAACACATCACAACACAACACAACACAACACAACTCAACACAACACATCACAATACAACACAACACAACACAGTACAACACAACACAACGCAACACAACACAACGCAACACAACACAACGCAACACAACACAACACAACACAGTACAATACAACACAACACAATGCAATACAATATTATCTAACTGTCTGTTTTGTTGTCTACAGGGACTGTACTGAGACTTGGCGGAGCGTACTCATTGCGAAACCTGGCCACTGTAAGATAGGGCACTGTCTGTCTGTCTGTCTGTCTGTCTGTCTGTCTGTCTGTCTGTCTGTTTGTTTGTTTGTCTGTCTGTCTGTCTGTCTGTCTGTCTGTCTGTCTGTCTGTCTGTCTGTGTGTGTCTGTGTCTGTATGTTTGTCTGTGTCTGTATGTCTGTGTGCCTGTGTCTGTGTCTGTCTGTATCTGTGCCTGTCTGTGTCCGGCTGTTTGCCTATATGTCTGTCTGTAACTGTCTGTGTCTGTCTGTGTCAATCTCTGTGTCTGTTTGTTTGTGTCTGTCTGTTTTGTCCATGTCTGTCTGTTTCTGTCTGTCTGTCTGCCTGTTTGTTTATGTCTGCCCTCTCTGTCTATCTCTGTCTGTCTGTCTGTCTGTCTCTATCTCGGTCTGTCTATGACTGTATTTGTCTGTGTTTGTCTGTTTGTCTGTCTGTTTGTCTGTATCTGTTTTCTGTGTCTGTCTGTCTTTGTCTCTGTTTCTGTCTGTCCGTCTGAGTCTGTCTGTCTTCTTATTTTGTTGCAAATATTCTTTAATACCACTTTATCTCACAGCAGATTTCTCTGCGTGATATTGGGACTGCTCTCCCCGGGAGAACGCGTCGCCACAAGTGCAGCGCCACCCATTATTTTGTTCTTTTCCCTGTCTGCAACTGTATTTTTTCCCTATCAGAGTGGCTTTTTTATATAGAGTTTTGCCAGGGACAACGCTCTTGTTGCCGTGGGGTCTTTTATTACGTGCGCTAAATAATGGCGTGTAACACACGGGACATCGGTTTATCGTCTGATTCGAAAGACTGGCACCCTGACCAACACTCATGGTCTAAGGGATGGGGGAAATGTTTTTGGGCCCAGACGGGATTCGAACCACCGCACACTCCGACCCGGACTTTTCGCTTTCTAGGCTGGCGCGATACCTCTAGACCATCGATCCACTGTGTGTCTTTGTCTGTCTGTCTGTTTGTCTCTATTTGCAAGAATGAAGAATGAAAGGGAGGGGGAGACTACACACACACACACACACACACACACACACACACACACACACACACACACACACACACACACACACACACACACACACACACACACACACACACACACAGGCGCGCGCACGCACGCGCACGCACGCACACGCACACACATATTTACACACACACACACACGCACGCACGCACACACACACACACACACACACACACACACACACACACACACACACACACACACACACGCCCCCCCCCCCCCCACCCCCACCAATTTCTCAATTTCTTTTTTAATCTTTTTCATTTGTACGACATATCTTCTTTAGGTTTTTTCCTTTTTGAAATATGCACACACACACACACACACACACACACACACACACACAACACACACACACACACACACACACACACACACACACACACACACACTAACACACACACTAACACACACACACACACACACACACACACACACACACACACACACACACACACACACACACACACACACACACGCACAAATCTATCGATCTATCTATCTATCTATCTATCTATCTATCTATCTATCTATCTATCTATCTATCTATCTATCTATCTATCTATCTATCTATCTATCTATCTATCTATCTATCTATCTATATATACATACATACATACATACATACATACATACATACATACATACATACATACATACATACATACATACATACATACATATGATTTTTTTTTCTTAGATGGATGGCTTGATGGAAAAAAAAAAAAAAAGCAAGTGCACTGCTTTACTCAATGTACCATCTGGAAATAAAAAGTTTGACTTGACTGCACTTGACTTGACACCAAGAGGTGTATGTATGTATATATGTTGGGTTTGGCAGGCCAGTGTGAGGGAGAAACGCCTGATTTACGCGGTGGCCAGAAGGTACAAGAAAGCGGTGTCCACTCTGGGCCGGAACTGTGGGGGACGCCTCACTGCCGCCCGCCTGGCGGCCCGAGGACAGTTCTGCCTGTACGTGCGCGTCTCCAGGGCTCTCCAGATCGGCATCGGGCCCTGCTCCACCCCCCTGTCCTTCATCTGTGCCATAGGTCAGTACGGTGCCAGGAGGGACGAGGAAGGATAGGATAGGGTAGGATGGGATAGGATAGGATGGGATAGGAAAGGATAGGGTAGGTTAGGGTGGGATAGGACAGGATAGGATGGGGTGGGATAGGGTAGGACAGGATAGGGCAGGACAGGACAGGACAGTGCAGTGCAGTGCAGTGCAGTATAACATAGTACAGTACAGTATAGTGCAGTGCAGTACAGTGCAGTACACTGCAGTACAGTGCAGTATAATACAGTACAATACAGTACAATACAATACAGTGCAGTACAGTGCAGTGTGAAACAGTATAATACAGTACAATACAGTGCAGTACAGTGCAGTGCAGTGCAGTACAGTACAGTACAATACAGTACGGTGCAGTGCAGTACAATACAATGCAGTGTAGTGCAGTACAATACAGTACAGTGCTGCACAGTACAGTACACTGCAGTACAGTACAGTATAATACAGTACAATACAATACAGTGCAGTACAGTGCAGTACAGTACAATACAGTACAATACAGTGCAATACAGTGCAATGCAGTACACACACACACACACACACACACACACACACACACACACACACACACACACACACACACACACACACACACACACACACACACACACACACGGTTGTATCAGTAACACTGAGGGCAAAAATGAATGGAACCATCGAGATTTAGTCTGCTGTGGACATGTCACATTGCTATTTCCTAATTCCACTGAATCGCACGTGTACATTGGCAAAAGACGGTATTTTTCGACCACGACACAGCCATAGAACACCATGACGTCACTATGACACATCCACAGAACACCATTACGTCACCACGACACACCGCATAACACCATGACGTCACCACGACACAGACATGTAACACCATGACGTCACTATGGGAGTATCATTTATGAAACTCCACCCCACGTGATCAAACACTGCAGAAAGCGAGATTTAGTTTATTTTTAAAAAAATTTATTCATACTACTATGTCACAGCAGATTTCTCTGCGTGAAATTCGGGCTGCTCTCCCCGCGGGGAAAGCGTGTTGCCACAAGTGTGCAGCGCCTACCCATTTTTTTTTTCTTTTTCCTGTCTGCAACTGTATTTTTTTCCCTATCATAATGACTTTTTTCTACAGAGATTTGCCAGTGACAACTTTCTTGTTGCCGTGGGTTCTTTTACGTGCGCTAAATAATGATGATGTGTTACACACGGGACCTCGGTTTATCGTCTCATACGAAAGACTAGCACCCAGACCACCACACATTGTCTAATGGATGGGGGAAAAAATTGGGCCCAAAATGGGATTCAAACTACCGCACACTCCGACTAGGACTTTTCGCTTTCTAGTCAGGCGCATTACCTGCAGACTGGATCAGCGCGTAAGAAAACTTACGCACAGTGCGCAAATTCAGCATAACTTTCCCTTTGACCAAGTCCAAGTGTGGTCAGTCCCTGCTATAATGATCCCCAGCTGGATTGGGATGGGATGGGAAGCCTATGGATAGTAGCTGAGAGATCTATACAGCCGCGGGTTACGGGGTCAGCGCATAATTAGCTGCTGGTCACATGTCCGTGGTTAATTAAAAAGGTCAAGGTGAAGGTAGGGGCCAGCATTTTGAAGGCTGCGCCCATCTCCTCTCCCTCAGGTGCGTTACCTTCCCTGACCCTAAAGAGGGCAGGTACCTATTTACAGCTGGGTGAACTGGGAGGGACTGCACACAAGCCAAGGCGCTCAAACGGTTACCCATCCACTTGGTAACCATACCACGCTCAGTGCTGCTTAAAAACCTTAGCTTGCGGAAAGTGAGTGCTCTGACCACTGAGCTATCCCGTCTCTAATCATGTTTACTTCTTAGCAAATGGCGACTGTCATTCATACAACTGCATTTTTGTTAAATCTACCTGGGGAGGCACAAAGATGA
>CM060343.1:23074422-23076922 GCA_030674155.1 Stramonita haemastoma
GCTATAAGCGAGACAATGAGACACAGAGAAAGCGAAGTATTTCGCATATAATGAGTATAACACAGTTGATGGGTATGAAAAAAAAAGAGATCTTATGTTGACATTGATGACAGCAATAACGGATGATCACGGTCGCGGTGATGACGACAGACAAGAGATGATGACGACAGCAACGATGACGATAACGAAAAGGACGACAGTGAAATAACGACAGTAATGATTGATGACAATGGTACTGATGATGACGACAAAGATACGTCACTACCTGATGACGACACTTAACCCAACAAGAACTCAATCACAACATTAATGACGACAACAGCCATGATGACGGCTACCCACCTACCTACCTACCTACCTACCTCACAGCCATAATCCCAACCTGGGATAACACCGACAGAGGTACATCAACAGCGACAATGATGATACCCCCCCCCCCCCTCCCACCCCACCCCAATGACGACAAGAACAACAACAATGACTCTAAGTAACATCATCGATGATGACGTTAACGATGACGATGATAACGTCATTTTTTGGGTTGGGCAGTTGAATTCGTTAGAGGTCACTGGGGACTTCCGCAGCAACGACGTGTCCATAACCAGGAGAGTCAAGAGATGCCGCAGACGTTTACAGACCTTTGTGGTCATCACTGCAGGAGACTGCCTCAAAATCGAATGGGACGGAAGGACCAACCTGCACGTAAGTACATCATTATGTTCCCTGCATGTGGGGATGGAGGATGCCAGGGGTGGGGGGTGGTGTGTGTGTGTGTGTGTGTGTGTGTGTGTGTGTTGTGTGTGTGTGTGTGTGTGTGTAGGGGGGTGGGGGGTGGCTGTCAGTATAAATAGCTACCCCCACACATTCTGGAAATTCTGTGCTAGAAATTTTTCCTCCTTTCTATCAATCACTCTCTTTTCTCAGCCTAGCCTCGTTCCAGTTCTAACCTGTCACCTCCTTTTTTTGTCTTTTTTTGTTGTTGTTCTTGTTGCCTTCTTGGTCTGTTCTTCTGCTTTTTTTTTTTTTTTTTTTTTTACCAGAAAGACTTTAAAAGCTAATCATTCTCTCTTATGCCGAAGTCGGACTCACTGGGCCTGATTTGTCAGCTCAGGCGCTTTACGGCAACGTGACGCGTTTTCGCTCATATACTTATAAAAGATTAGATGCTGTCTGAGCGTTCGATGAAGAAGAAAAAAGAAGAAAACACATACAAGAGCAGGAGGGCGGGATAGCCTAGTTGTTAGAACATTGCGCTCGCAATTTGACGACCGGGGTTCGATTCCCGGTCGAGGAGATTTTTTTTCTGGAGTTAACATCAGTGCTGACTCCACTCTCCCCCAAAGTCCTTCGGACACACGTTAAATCCTGTTCCGCTTTTCGTAAGAGTAGGCCATCGTGTGCCGGTGGGAACAGATGACACTTACAAAACTGCACACATACGGGGACTGGATATAAAAAAGCACAAGAGTGCGTATCCCATTATCCTCGACATAAAGGAATAAAATAGAAGTAAATAAAATAAAATAAAATCAAAATAAATAAAAAGGAGGATGTTTGTGACATAACTCGGGTCCCAGGAAGCCATGTCAGCACGTGCATTATTTATAGAACGCAGAAAAAAATCTTCACATCCCTTTCACAAGGAAGGAAAGAAAGAAGGAAGGAAGAAAGTTCACAAGAAAGATGGGTTTAAAGGGAGAAAACTCAACGTAACTTGAATTTTTTTCTGCTGAACTTTTTGAGGAAGGGGCGAGAGCGCTGCTCTCTTAAGGTTTCGGGGCAGCGTGACGCTAGCAAGTTGAGCCAGGCGGAGCTCATTTCTTCCTGGATGCATGCTGGGTATGCTGGTGTCATTGATCCCGCCAGCCATACCTCGCCTGCCCTGCCCTTTTATAAAAGATGGACGGGCAGGGAGAGGGGAGGGGGGGATTAATGTGTGCACAAGATGTTCTGCATGTGTTCACTCAGTTTATTATTATTATTATTCTTTTTTTTAAAGGGGGGTGGGTGTGGGTGGGAGTGGGAGGGTAGAGAAGTGGGGGGGGGGGGGGGGGGGGGGGGTAGATGTTGTTCCTCAGTTAGAGCTCCGAAGTTTACCAAATGTTGAGATTTTTTTTCTTATGCGACTGTTCTTTTGGGTGGTGGTTTTTTGTTTTGTTCTTGCCCATTGTTATGGTAGCCGTATTCCGACTGTGGGAATGATGTCTAAACACGACATCGGTGTGTATGCGTTGTTTTATATTTATATATACTTTTTGTCATCCGCTCTTTCAGGCATATAAAAATGTGTGTGTGTGTGTGTGTGTGTGTGTGTTGTGTGTGTGTGTGTGTGTGTGTGTGTGTGAGTGTATGTGTGTGTGTGTGTGTGGTGTGTATATGTGTGTGTATGTGTATGTGTGTGTGTGTGTGTGTATGTGTGTGTGCGTGCGTGCGTGCGCGCGCGCGTATGTGTGTGTTTATATGTCGGTGCACAGGTATCGTTAAGCGAGGCGTACAGCGG
>CM060343.1:23081922-23082937 GCA_030674155.1 Stramonita haemastoma
TTATCTTGTCTTTATCTTATCTTTATCTTTTCTTTATCTTATCTTTATCTTGTCTTTAACTTTATCTTATTTTAATCTTATCTTTGTCTTACTTTACCTTACCTTATCTTATCTTTATCTGATATTATCTTTATCTTACCATACCTTATCTTTATCTTATCTTTTCTTTATCTTATCTTTATCTTATCTTTATCTTATCTTTATCTTATACCCCGTATCTTATCTTATACCCCCTTATGTCACAGCAGATTTCACCGCGTGAAATACGGGCTGCTCTCTCGTTCCCTGGGAAGAGCGCGTCGCCACAAGAGCAGCGCCTACCCATTATTTTTTTTTCTTTTTCCTGTATGCATCTGTATTTGTTTCCCTATCAGAGTGGCTTTTTTTTCTAACAGAATTTTGCCAGGGACAACTCTCTTGTTGCCGTGGCTTCTTTTGCGTGCGCTAAATAAGGATGTGTAACACATGGACCTCAGTTTTATCATCTCATCCAAAAGACTAGCACCCAGACCACCACTAATGGTCTAATGGATGGGGGGAACGATTTGGGCCCAAACGGGATTCGAACCATCGCACACTCCGACCCGGACTTTTCGCTTTCTAGGCAGGCGCGTTACCTCTAGACCACCTATCCACTTGGGTAAGAGTGTGGGGGTGGGGGCTTAGGGGGTGAGGGTGGGGGGCTTAGGGTTGGGGGTGTGGGTAGGGGTGGGGGTAAGGGTAGGGATGGGGTGTAGGGTGTGGGTTGTGAGCACTGGTGGATGGGGTAATAGTGATGGTAATAACAACGACGATGATACAGTGATACTAATAATAACAACCACCATGATACGACAATGACGACAATGGCAACAACGACGACAACACCAACGACAACAACATCAACATCATACATGACATACAAACAAACATCGCTTCGCTAACTTTCACATCATGATCATCATCATCACCATCACCATCATCATCATCATCATCATCATCATCATCATCATCATCATCAATACATCATACAAAC
>CM060343.1:23083037-23098037 GCA_030674155.1 Stramonita haemastoma
TATTGATAATAATAATAATAATAATAATAATAAATATTAAAAACAAAAAATTGCCCTGAGGTTCACCAATGGTGAGATTTATGTGTATGCGACCATTTTTGTTTCCTCCCCCCCCTCACCCCCAACCATTTCAGCTGCATTCCAACTTTAGGGATGGTATCTAAACACCACACCTGTATGCATGCTGGTTTGTTTGGGGTTTTTCTATCATCTGTTCCTACCGGCACAAAATGGCCTAGTCTTCCACAAGGCAGAACAGGTTTTTCAACATGTGCAAAAGATGTTTGCACAGGGGGCCTCAGTTTATAGTCTCATCCGAAGGGCTTTGGCGTTTAGTTCAATTTTTTTTCGTCAAACTGGAAGAAAGGGTGAGGCTGGGAATCAAACTTTGAATCTTTAATCTTGAGTGAGTGAGTGAGTGAGTGAGTGAGTGAGTGAGTGAGTGAGTGAGTGAGTGAGTGAGTGAGTGAGTGAGTGTGTGTGTGTGTGTGGGGTATGTGTGTGTGTGTGTATGTGTGTGTGTGTGTATGTGTGTTTTGTGTGTGTGTGTGTGTGTGTGTGTGTGTGTGTGTGTGTGTGTGTGTGGTGTGTGCGCGTGTGCATGCGTGCGTGGTGTGTAAGTGCGTGTGTAAGCAAGCTCTCTCACCTGCAGGAATAAGCGTCATGTATTTGGGGCGAGGGTCTTGGAAAGCTCGCTTCAAGGGGAAAATGTTATCCACCTGCATGCGATAGATGCAGCCCTCGAAACCAAAGTTGGTGTTACTGGTGTCTGCAACATAAACCACAGCAGCAATAACAAACAATTATCCATAAGCCACAACCATAACGACAAAAATGATGACAACACTGCACGTCACGTTTTTTAAGACAACAAAGCAATCATTTATGAATAATAACAAAACCATGATTTCAACAACAAAAATTCCCCTGAAGGGATGCTGGGGGCCTGTAATTATGATATGTGGCGCTCCACCACGAAATGAGTCGCTTAACACATAACCCACTTTTCCGCTAGAAGCCATGAAAGGCAGGTAGGGTCAAGTTGGCAATTTTGAGATTTTGATTGATTATTAAAGTATAGCCGTTATTCTACCTTATAGTGAAACGTCAAATCATAATTTTGTTTCCTTTTGCCTTTAAACGTGTTTTAAAAATACCCAAGCCCTCATTCTGACCACCTATTAGGATGCTAAACTTGTCAATTTCTCATTTTGTCATTTCCTGCAGTCTAGCATTTCAACTTGCAGTAACTTTTCCTAAAATTGTCCGATTTTCAATCTGTTTTTTTGTGTTGTATAGCCATGCCATTGCAGTTTGATATCATGTCAATAACTAAAAATGGACCTCTGGTGCAATGCATCTCATTATGTGGTGGAGCGTCACATATAGCATCTCCCACCTTCTGGAAATTTTGTGCTAGGAATTCACTCTTTTCTATCCCTCTCTTTGTATCTGCCCCATTTCTTTTCTTCCTGTCACCTCCTTTTTGTTCCTTATCTGCCTCCTTGGTCCATTCTCCTGCCCTTTTTTTCCAGAAAGATAACAATTCTCTCCAACGCTGAAGTCTGATGCACTGGGCCTGACTTGTCAACACTATACAACACATTACTGCAATACAACATAACACATTACTACAATACAACATAGCACGTTGCTGCAATACAACGCAACACATTGCTGCAATACAACGCAACACGTTGCTGCAATACAACGCAACACATTGCTGCAATACAACGCAACACGTTGCTGCAATACAACGCAACACGTTGCTGCAATACAACACAACACATTGCTGCAATACAACGCAACACTTTGCTGCAATACAATGCAACACTTTGCTGCAATACAACACAACACATTGCAACAATACAACACATTGCTACAATACAACACAACACATTGCAGCAATACAACACAACACATTGCTGCAACACAACATAACACATTGCTGCAATACAACACAACACGTTGCTGCAATACAACACATTGCTGCAATACAACGCAACACATTGCTGCAAAACAACGCAACACATTGCTGCAATACAATGTGTCTGCTTTCTTCGCCCCCCCCCCCCCAACCTCCCCACCCACCTTCACAAAAAAACCAACAAAAAAACAACAACCCCAAAACAAAAAAAAGACCCTGACAGAACTATGGAGACAGAAAAGGTACGCACCGTTGTTGCCGACATACAGGTACTTGGGTTTGTCCAGGATGGTGTCGGCCTGAGAAGGCAACTGGTCAAAGGTGTGGTCCACTGGGGGATAGTTGTCCACCTGTCACACACACGCATGCACGCACGCACCGCGCGCACACACACACACACACACACACACACACACACACACACACACACACACACACACACACACACACACACACACACACACACACACACACACACACACACACACACAGGTATACAGGTGAGTGTTGGAGAGCAGAAGGTGTGGGGTGGGGTTTTATTTTCTCTTCTAAGTATATGTGTGTGTGTGGGTTGAGAGGGCGGCGGGGAATGGGGATAGGGATGGGTGACGGGTGTGTGTGAGGGGGGGGGGGGGGAAGAGTTAAGTGTGTGTGAGATGTGTGTGTGATTGTAAAATGGGGAAAAATGGGGAAAGACTTGCATCTAGTTGCGCTTTGTCAAACATACCCCAATTACAGTTTACAGGTAAAAACGACAAAAAATTAGTACATTATCACAGTTACCTTCCTCAGCCACCAACTCCATTCTCCAACTTGATTCCCCCCCCCCCCCCCCCCCAATAAATCCTTCAGACAAGACTATAAACCGAGGTCCTCTGTACGAACACACAGAGAACTTTTTTTTTGTTTAATACCACTTTATGTCGCATGTTTTTTTGCATACACGTTAAATCCCGTTCCGTTTTTCAAGAGTAGGCCATTGTGTGCCTGTGGGAACCGATGACAAAATGGACAAAAAGCTGCATACACACAGGATGGACCGGATTTATTCCGTTATCCTCAAAACAAAAGAATAGAATACTATTCATAGAGACGAAGGCAGCCGGAATGACGTGAGCCGAGCTGAAGAGGATCTCCCAGAACCGAGTCTGTTGGAGGAGTGTTGTTGCAGCCCCTTTGTTCCCACGGGAATTTCACAGGCATAAGTCATACTAGTCATCGATTTTCTACCTATAATATACAGTTGACCTCTGACCTGCACGATGACCCTGCGACCTCTCAAGCTGCGGCGGATGGTGACCACGTGGACCTGAGTGTTGGCGAAATCCACGTCGATTTTGGGCGTGTTGACCTCCTCCCGCTGAAACCCCACGTCAAAGACCACCTTCACCCCCGCCTGAAAATGACACAAGAATTGATGGGTTTTTTTCATCTTTCAGTTTTCATTCGTAAAAAAAAAAACTTTCTTTTTTTCAAACAAAAAATATATAAAAATTATCTTTCAGTTTTCATTTGTGAAAAAAAACACCTTTTTCTTTTTTTTCAAACAAAAAATATTAAAACATGTATATATGTGCATATCTGAAAAAAAAAGAAGAAGAAAAAGTTAAAGACATATCTACTAGATTTTACACTCTTGATATATAGCCACCACCACCACCACCCCCACCCCTGGGGACCACTCCACTCCACTATCACGTACCATTGTTGTTCATCTCCACAGAGATATAGTCTGGGGTCTCCACGCTCTTCATCTGCATGAGGATTCCCTGTTTGACCTTGGTGGAGAAGCCAATGGTGGCGTACTGGAAGTCAGTGGCTGACAGACCCTGGGTTTCATCAAACTCGTACTGCACCATGTAGTTCTGCTTCAGGTTCACCCCCACCTCTGCAACACACACACACAGACATGCATAGACATGCGCCAGACACAGACACAGACAGACATGCACGCAGACATGCATACACACACATACACACACAAACACACGCATACACACAGAGACACATACACAAACACATACACACACAGACATACACAAACAAAGATACACACACACAAACACACACACACACAAACACCACACACAAACCCACTCACACACAAACCCCTCCCCCACACACACACACAACAAACCCACACACACACACAACCCCCTCCCCCCCCACACACACACAAACACGCATACACACACACAACCCCCTCCCCCCCCCACATGCACACACACAAACAACCCCCTCCCCCCCCCACAAACACGCATACACACACACAACAACCCCCTCCCCCCCCACAAACCCACACACACACACACCACCCCCCCCCCCCCCCCCCCACACACACAAACACGCATACACACACACAACCCCCTCCCCCCCCCCACATGCACACACATAAACAACCCCCTCCCCCCCCACACACAACCCCACCCCCCCCCACCCCCCCACACACAACCCCCTCCCCCCCCCCACACAGAAACACGCATACACACACACAACCCCCTCCCCCCCCCCCCACATGCACACACACAAACACAACCCCTCCCCCCCACACACACAACCCCCCCCACAAAACCCCTCCCCCACACACACACAAACACGCATACACACACACAACCCCCTCCCCCCCCCACATGCACACACACAAACAACCCCCTCCCCCCACACACACACAACCCCCCCCCCCCCCCACAACCCTCCCCCCCCCCCACAACCCCCTCCCCCCCCCCCCACACACAGAAACACGCATACACACACACAACCCCCTCCCCCCCACACACACCCCCCCCCACACACACACACCACCCCCACAACCCCCTCCCCCCCCTCCCCCCCACACACACAAAGAGCACACAGACTGCAGTACAGTACACACCCCGGCCACAGTTCCAGCCTCTCCAGGGAGTGTAGGAACAGTCACAGGTGTAGCGCGAGTACCCCTCCCTGCACGTTCCTCCATTGAAACAGGGATTGCTGTTACACTTGCCCACACAGCCTGAAAACCCACACAATACGACACCATCTTCACCATCGTTTATCTGTCTATGTATGTATGTATGTATGTATGTATGTATGTATGTATGTATGTATGTATGTATGTATGTATGTATGTATGTATGTATGTATGTATCTAACCTATCTATCTATGTATCTATGTGTCTATGTATCTATGTATCTATGTATCTATCTATCTATCTAATTACCAATTACCCTCATCAAAAATTTCGAGTTTGAGTTCTATCTAACCTATCTATCTATCTATCTATCTATCTATCTATCTATCTATCTATTTATCTATTTATTTATTTATTTATTTATTTATTTTATACCACTTTATGTCATAGCAGATTCCTCTGCATGAAATTTGGGCTGCTCTCTCTCTCTCCCTGGGGAGAGCGCGTCGCCACAAGTGCAGCGCCTACCCATTATTTTTTTTTCTTTTTCCTGTCTGCAACTGTACTTGTTTCTCTATCAGAGTGGCTGTTTTCTACAGAATTTTGCCAGGGACAAGCCTCTTGTTGCCATGGGTTTCTTTTAGGTGCACTAAATAATGATGTGTAACATGTGTTGTGTTGTCAGTTGTGACAGTTCATCTGTTGTCAGTTGTGACAGTTCATCTGTTGTCAGTTGTGACAGTTCATCTGTTGTTGTTATGTTGTCAGTTGTGACAGTTCATCTGTTGTTGTTTATGTTGTCAGTTGTGACAGTTCATCTGTTGTTGTGTTGTCGTCAGTTGTGACAGTTCACCTGTTGTTGTGTTGTTGTCAGTTGTGACAGTTCATCTGTTGTTACGTTGTTGTCAGTTGTGACAGTTCATCTGTCATGTTGTTGTCAGTTGTGACAGTTCATCTATCATGTTGTTGTCAGTTGTGACAGTTCATCTGTTATGTTGTTGTCAGTTGTGACAGTTCATCTGTTGTTGTTGTCAGTTGTGACAGTTCATCTGTTGTTACGTTGTTGTCAGTTGTGACAGTTCATCTGTCATGTTGTTGTCAGTTGTGACAGTTCATCTGTTGTTACGTTGTTGTCAGTTGTGACAGTTCATCTGTCATGTTGTTGTCAGTTGTGACAGTTCATCTGTTATGTTGTTGTCAGTTGTGACAGTTCATCTGTTGTTAAGTTGTTGTCAGTTGTGACAGTCCATCTATCATGTTGTCAGTTGTGACAGTTCATCTGTTATGTTGTTGTCAGTTGTGACAGTTCATCTGTTGTTGTTGTCAGTTGTGACAGTTCATCTGTTGTTAAGTTGTTGTCAGTTGTGACAGTCCATCTATCATGTTGTCAGTTGTGACAGTTCATCTGTTATGTTGTTGTCAGTTGTGACAGTTCATCTGTTGTGTTGTTGTCAGTTGTGACAGTTCATCTGGTGTGTTGTTGTCAGTTGTGACAGTTCATCTGTTGTTAAGTTGTTGTCAGTTGTGACAGTTCATCTGTTGTTGTTATGTTGTCAGTTGTGACAGTTCATCTATCATGTTGTCAGCTGTGACAGTTCATCTGTTGTTGTTATGTTGTCAGTTGTGACAGTTCATCTGTTGTTGTTATGTTGTCAGTTGTGACAGTTTATCTGTTGTTGTGTTGTTGTCAGTTGTGACAGTTCATCTGTTGTTACGTTGTTGTCAGTTGTGACAGTTCATCTGTCATGTTGTTGTCAGTTGTGACAGTTCATCTATCATGTTGTTGTCAGTTGCGACAGTTCATCTGTCATGTTGTTGTCAGTTGTGACAGTTTATCTGTCATGTTGTTGTCAGTTGTGACAGTTCATCTGTCATGTTGTTGTCAGTTGTGACAGTTCATCTGTTATGTTGTTGTCGGTTGTGACAGTTCATCTGTCATGTTGTTGTCAGTTGTGACAGTTTATCTGTCATGTTGTTGTCAGTTGTGACAGTTCATCTGTCATGTTGTTGTCAGTTGTGACAGTTCATCTGTTGTGTTGTTGTCAGTTGTGACAGTTCATCTGTTATGTTGTTGTCGGTTGTGACAGTTCATCTGTTGTTGTGACAGTTCCTCTGTTGTCAGTTGTGACAATTCCTCTGTTGTCAGTTGTGACAGTTACATCTTGTTATGTTGTCAGTTGTGGCAGTTCATCTGTTGTTATGTTGTCAGTTGTGACAGTTCATTTGTTATATGTTGTATGTTGTGACAGTTCATCTGTTATTATGTTGTCAGTTGTGGCAGTTCATCTGTTGTTATGTTGTCAGTTGTGACAGTTCATCTGTTATGTTGTCAGTTGTGACAGTTCATCTGTTGTTATGTTGTCAGTTGTGACAGTTCATCTGTTATGTTGTCAGTTGTGACAGTTCATCTGTTATGTTGTCAGTTGTGACAGTTATCTTTAATGTCAGTTGTGACAGTTATGTGTTGTTATGTCAGTTGTGACCACTCATCTGTTATGTTGTCAGTTGTGACAGTTCATCTGTTGTTATGTTGTCAGTTGTGACAGTTCATCTGTTATGTTGTCAGTTGTGACCACTCATCTGTTATGTTGTCAGTTGTGACCACTCATCTGTTATGTTGTCAGTTGTGACAGATATCTGTTATGTTGTCAGTTGTGACCACTCATCTGTTATGTTGTCAGTTGTGACAGATATCTGTTGTTATGTTGTCAGTTGTGACAGTTCATCTGTTGTTATGTTGTCAGTTGTGACAGTTCATCTGTTGTTATGTTGTCAGTTGTGACAGTTCATCTGTTGTTATGTTGTCAGTTGTGACATTTCATCTGTTGTTATATTGTCAGTTGTGACAATTCATCTGTTGTTATGTTGTCAGTTGTGACAGTGATCTGGTGTTATATTGTCAGTTGTGACAGTTCATCTGTTGTTATGTTGTCAGTTGTGACAGTTCATCTGGTGTTATGTTGTCAGTTGTGACAGTTCATCTGTTGTTATGTTGTCAGTTGTGACAGTTCATCTGTTGTTATGTTGTCAGTTGTGACAGTTCATCTGTTATGTTGTCAGTTGTGACAGTTATCTTTAATGTCAGTTGTGACAGTTATGTGTTGTTACGTCAGTTGTGACCACTCATCTGTTATGTTGTCAGCTGTGACAGTGACATGTGGTTACGTTGATGTTCTTACCTCGCACAACGCCGTACTTCCTCCCCTTCCCGCAGCTGTCCCACCATGTCCATCAGCTTCCCGTTAATTCGCAAGCCTCGCATACATCCCACAAAGCCATCCGTGAAGTCCATCAACGCTCCTGTAATAATCGTCCATGATGATGACAATAACAATGACAATGATAACGACAATGACAATAATAACAACAGCGACAACAACAATCATCATCATCATCATCATCATCAACACAATGATGATGATGATGATGATAATACCACAACCACAAATAATAATGACAATAATAATGTAAAAAAAAAAAAAAAAGCATATGAGTGCTTATTATCCTCCCAAATAAAAGAATAAAACAGAAAATAAATAAAAACATAAAAAAATAAATAAATGAACAAACTCACCGACATACAGAGCCGAGGTCAGGTCCAGCAATCGAATGAGGTCGGCATCCTCATTGTTGCTGACCTCGGTGAAGTCGTCGATTCTCATCCAGGCCTGTTTGCGATTTTTCTCGATGTGCACCGTGTGCCAGCGATCATCGTTCAGGGGGGCCGGGATTTGAAGGACAAGACGTTCACGCCGTTGCCCACATCGTATCTGAACTGAACCGTGTTCGCTTCTGTGGAAAGAAAAAAAAAAAAAAGAGGATGAATCCTATTGCGTAAAAATCAGTTCCCCAAAGTTGGAATGCAGCTTCTTTAATGGTAGGTTAAAAACATGTCACAGGTGACACAAAATCTCATAAATCAGTGGACTTAAAAGAGTTCTAGCTGAGAAACGATAAACAAAAAAAAACTTCTTTTTTTTAAAATTGAGCAATATCAATCTAAACTAAATCTTATTTGTTTCATCCACAAAAAAAAGAAGAAGAAAGGAAAGTCACACACACACACACACACTACACTAAACACATACACACTACACACATACTACACACACACACACACACACCACACACACACACACACTTACACACACTCACTACACACACACACACACACACACACTACACACACACTACACTACACACAGTCACACACACACACACACTACACACACACAAGTTACACACTACACACTACACACACACTACACTACACTACACTACACTACACTACACTATACACCACACACACACACACACACACACACACACACTACATACACACACTACACACACACACACACACACACCACACACACACACACACACACACACACACACACACACACACACACACACACACACACACACTACACACACACACACACACACTACACACACACAACACACTACACACACTACACACACCACACACACACACACACACACACACACACACACACACACACACACACACACACACACACACACACACACACACACACACACACACACACACACACACACACACACACTACACACATACACCACACTACACAAACACCACATATTTCCCACCCTCACTTGAATTGATCTTTCGCTAAGAAAACTTTTGATGTAATGATAAAAGTTACCACAAAATCCAATGGACTTTAACTTACTCATTACTTTTGCATGCCAGACTTGGTCATAGGCCTTTTTTACATCAAAAAATGTTGCTAGAACATTTTTTCTTCGAGCAAATTGTTGTTTCACACATGTTGTAAGCTTTACTAAATTATCCATTGCAGATCTTCCTCTCTGAAAGCCTGCCTGGTTGATTGGTATAATGTTATTTTTTCGCAATAATGTAACAATCTTCTCAATACAATTCTTTCCATGAGCTTGCCAATATGAGGGGTTAATGAAATAGGCCTGTAACTTGTTATTTCTGTCTTGGGTTTTCCTTTTTTATGAACAGGTACAATAATGGACTGTTTCCACTGAATTGGTGTAACACCCTAAAGCCAACATTTATGAAAAAGTTCATGTAGTAAAAGAATAAAATTTTCAGGTGTTTTATCATATTATTTGAAATATGATAAAACACTTCCTCAATAAATATTTAGGAGCATTAAAAAAGACTTCTTGTCCGTATGTCAGTTTTGATCTGATTATTGATGTTGATAAATGTTTAAGGACTGACAGATCTTGCCCCCAATACTGCTTGCTAACAATTTTTAGAAGATTTAGACTTTTTCTTGCTTTAGTTAGAATGTACTCTATATGGGTATTCCATGTTAACTTCGATGTAAGAAATACACCTAAAAATTTTACTAATTGTTTGTAATGAATACGCCGCCGCGGTAGTCGAGTGGTTAGGGCGTTGGACTCGTAATCTAAAGGTTGCGGGTTCGATCCCAGCTTTCGGCTATGGCGTTGTGCCCTTGGAAAAGGCACTTTACGGCTATTTTCTCACCCCACCCAGGTGTAAAAGGGGTACCAACCTTGTGTTGGGGGGTTAACCCTGCGATAGACTGGCGTCCTATCCAGGGGGGAGTCTATGACTCTCAGTCGCTTAGCGCCACAGAAACCGGGATAAGCACCGGCCTGATGAGCCTTAGGCTCGGGACAGACTTTAACTTTTTTTTTTTTTTTTTGTAATGAATAGTCTCATTTTCAATCTTAAACACTGGTAATTCTGTTGGATCACTGCCATTATTGAATAACACCATATGTGTCTTTTCTGTAGAAAAGGTGAGTCCGTTTTCTAGTATATACTGATTTAGATTATCAAGTTGTTTTTGATATGTTTTTCTACTATAATTTAAAGCCCTTTTTGACGTGTTTCGCTTCATAGTTACGGTCATCCAAATACAAATATCGTCTGCATATTGCGCTAAAACTACATCCTTTGATATATGTTTCGGAAGATCATGTAATAATATGTTAAATAAAACTGGAGCTAATACAGAACCTTGAGGTAAGCCCATTTGAAGGTATTTAGAATTTGAATACATATTTCCCTTGAACAAGTTCTGGATGATGTCAAGTTAGTGTTTGCTATTGCTAAGGGTTTATTGTTAAGTCCCATAGGGCATTTGTTGTAGTTACATCATTGTTCTGTTTTGAATTTTACTCTTCCCTGTTAATTTAATGTTTAGCATACAGTTTCGTTTTATGTAATGAGAATAACTTCAACCACAATTGCAAACTTGCACAAAATACACACACACACACACACACACACACACACACACACACACAACACGATTTCCTTTTTAAAATAAAAAGGTAAATATTTAAGTATATACTTTAATGCATATATCCCCCATCATTATCCTTGTCTTTCTCTCCCTTTCTCTCTTTAGTTTATCAACATTTTGATACTTATTAGTATTATTATTGTATATGTTTATTGTGGGGTTTTTTTATATTATTGCTATATTTGCATATATTTCCCATCTTTGATTCCATTTATCTTTTTTTTTTTTATGCTCCCCCCCCCCCCCCCCCCCCCGTCCGGTATCACTTTATGTGGAAGGACGTAAAATTGAAGACTACTACTACTACAAACACCACACAACCAAAAAATAATTTTTTGAAACCGACTTACGAAACAATCGGACTTCAATGAAGTCCACACACACACACACACAGTGACACACTCACACACTACGCACACACACTCACACACTACACACACTACACACACACACACACACACACACACACACACACACACACACACACAATACACACACACAATACACACCACACTACACACACACAAAATTTCAAGAAAACCGACTTACGAAACAATCTGACTTCAATGAAGTCCACACACACACACATACACACACACACTACACCACAACACACACACTACACACACACACACTAAACACACACACAATTTCAAGAAAACCAACTTACGAAACAATCTGACTTCAATGAAGTCCACACACACACACACACACACACACACACACACACTACACACACATACACACACTACACACACACACTAAACACACAAAAAATTCAAGAAAACCGACTTACGAAACAGTCTGACTTCAATGAAGTCGGTTTCCCCAGTGTTGTGGATCATCACTCCATCAGTGGCTGTCGTTTTGAACTGGAACCAGATGTCGCCGGCGTTGTTGGCCTCAAAGGTAGGGAACTCTAACACTCCATCTGGCATGTTGAACGTCACCGTGTTGTCGAACAGATCTGCCACAGCAGGAGAAATGGTGATGATGAAATAGTGAAAAAAAAGAAATACGAATATTCGTATTAAATAGTAAAAAAAATTGAAATCTATCTATCTATCCCTTAGTCTGGCGACTGTGGGAGCACCCCTGAAGACTTGACAACCAGTTCCTTCCATTCCTCTCTCTGTTCTGCCTTTCTCAAAATTTTGTTGAGTTCTAGACCTGTCCATTTGCTGATGTTGTCCTCCTAACTCTTCCTTGGTCTGCCTCTTATTCTTCCTCCCTGGACAGTGCCTTGCAGTGTTGTTTTTGCATGTCCTTTTGATCTTGTGACATGCTGGTAAAATGAAATATGAATATCAGTATGAAATAGTAAAAACTGAAAAATGAATACCATATGGATAAGAGCCATTGCTCTTTTTTCTTTTTTTTTAACTCAAACCAAACAACCCCCCCCCCCCCAAATCTTTGATGTGATGTGTTTGATTTTCAAGAAAACAGAGGGTAGCAAAATTATTTATCTCTGAATTTGTCTAATAATTTTTTTTTTTTTTAGCTTTTTCTCATAACTGAAGCACCTACAGACAGCACAGCTGTAAGTATCCCCCACTTTCACCTGCTCTCAGCTGCTATCCATTCCAGCCCAGCCCAGCCCAGATGGGGTCAGCTGGTGCTAATTATAGCAGAAACTGACCACATTTGGACTCGGATCGGAGGTCTAGAGGTAATGCACCTGCCTAGAAAGCAAAAAGTCCAGGTCGGATGTGTGCAGTGGTTTGATCCCCGTTTGGGCCCAAAACTTTCCCCCCACCCGTTACACCACAAGTGGTGGTCTGGGTACTTGCCTTTCGGATGAGACAATAAACCAAGGTCCAGTGAATTATACATAATTATATAGCACATGTAAAAGAACCCACGGCAACAAGGGAGTTGTTCCTGGAAAAATTCTGTACAAAAAAAGTCACTCCGATAGGTAAGCACATAGTTGCAGACAGGACTTTTTTTTTTTTAAATAATAAAAAATAATGGGTGGTGCTGCTCTTGCGGCGACGCACTCTCCCCCGGTGACAGCAGCCTGAATTTCACGCAGAGAAATATGCCGTGACTAAAACTGGTATATACAAACATTAACAACAACAACAACAACAAAAATCAGGAAAAAAAATGTACATCTACCCCCACCAAAAAAAAAACCAAACCAAAAACACACCCTGCCACTTACCATCTCCGAAGCATTCCAGCTTCCCCAGTTTATGCCGAGCCATTTTCTGGTCAGTCACCTGGCCCGTGTCCCCAAAGTGAAGCTCCAGGACAGGCAGGTATTCCTTATGCACCAGGTAACCTGTGCAAACAGGAATGCTGCAGGTAAGCAGTGAACAGGAATACAGCACTTGACTTTGGGGATTTATAATCCTAGGTTCGAATCTTTTCAGGGAGGGGGAGAGGAGGAAGAGAGGGAGGAAGGGAGAGAGAGGGGAAGGGAGGGAGGGAGGGAGGGAGAGGGAGGGAGAGAGAGAGAGAGAGAGAGAGAGAGAGAGAGAGAGAGAGAGACAGACAGACAGACAGACAGACAGACAGACAGACAGACAGACAGACAGACAGAGTGTGTGTGTGTGTGTGTGTATATGTGTGTGTGTGTGTCTGTGTGTGTGTGTGTGTCTGTGTGTGTATGTAGATGTGTGTGCGTGTGTGTGTGCGTGCGTGCACGCACGCACGCAACACCACAGTAACAAACAGTAACAACAACATAACTAACAACACCACCACCACCACAGTGACAAAACACACAAACTCTCACTCACACCATCAAAAAAAAACACCCCCCCCCCAAAAAAAAACCCCTCTCACTCACACCATCAAAAAACCCCAACAACCCCCCCCCCCCACCCCAAAAAAAACAAACCCTCTCACTCACCCATGTCTGAGGTGAGGGTGGGCTGGCCAGCGTCACAGTTGCAGGTGGTACTGCCGGACATGCATCCCTTCTCCTCCAGCCCGCAGGCACACTTCCCAGACCCAGGGGCCGCTCCCCCCCAATAGTACATCGGCTGGTACGTCCTCCCCACCCACCATCCATAGGTCCGTGCCGTTTCTGACGGGTCCACGTTTTCCCCAGTTTCTGCGTGAGCGAACAGTCGGTTATGGTGAGACGCTGGTCCCAAAAGTGGCCCAAAATCATGGTGTTGGGGTTTTTTTTTTCGTTTTGTTTTTTTTTAGCATGAAAAAAATTACTGGATGCGTTTATGGAGTTTTTCTCTCTCTCTCTCTCTCTCTCTCCTCTCTCTCTCTCTCTCTCTCTCTCTCTCCTCTCTCTCTCTCAAGGGCCGGATGAAAAAAAGTATGTAATGCTTACTTACTCTGTTACCCTTGAAAAATAAAGATTATTCAAAGATTATTCTCTCTCTCTCACCCTCTCTCTCTCTCTCTCTCTCTCTCTCTCTCTCTCTGTGAGTTTAAAGAATTCGGGTTGTAAAGACACTGTTTGTAGAAACAGGTTACTTTTCTACTTGTTATAGATTAAAAAAAAAAAATTTCAGTTAAGGAGTTTGAAACATCTCGTTTTGGTGGCCATGTTGGATTGTTTTCCTCCCCAAGTCTGTGCATCAGCAAACAATCCACAGTGTGCAAATCCAGCATCACTCAGTCAAGAGTGCTAAATTTAGCGCTCCTTCCTTTTACCTAGTCAATGTGTGGTCGGCTCATGCTATAAATAGCACCAGGTGGCCCCATCTGGGCTGGGATGGGATGGATTAATTAGCAGCTGAAAGGAGCTGAAAGTGGGGGAAAACTGACAGCTGAGTATCAGTTAGTTCATCAGTCAGTCTGGCAAGAAATCACACCAGTTAGAAAGCTTGTCATCAATAAACTGTCTAAAAAAAAATGTTAAAAATACCTCCTCCCCCCCATCCCCCCCCCCCCCCAACCCAAAAAC
>CM060343.1:23112151-23114651 GCA_030674155.1 Stramonita haemastoma
GACCTCAGTTTATCATCTCATCCAAAAGACTAGCACCCAGACCACCACTAATGGTCTAATGGATGGGGGGAACGATTTGGGCCCAAACGGGATTCGAACCATCGCACACTCCGACCCGGACTTTTCGCTTTCTAGGCAGGCGCGTTACCTCTAGACCACCTATCCACTTGGGTAAGAGTGTGGGGGTGGGGGCTTAGGGGGTGAGGGTGGGGGCTTAGGGTTGGGGGTGTGGGTAGGGGTGGGGGTAAGGGTAGGGATGGGGTGTAGGGGTGTGGGTGTGAGCACTGGTGGATGGGGTAATAGTGATGGTAATAACAACGACGATGATACAGTGATACTAATAATAACAACCACCATGATACGACAATGACGACAATGGCAACAACGACGACAACACCAACGACAACAACATCAACATCATACATGACATACAAACAAACATCGCTTCGCTAACTTTCACATCATGATCATCATCATCACCATCACCATCATCATCATCATCATCATCATCATCATCATCATCATCATCAATACATCATACAAACAAACAAACATCGCTTCGCTAACTGCCACTTTATATATATATATATATATATATATATATATATATATATATATATATATATATATATTTTTTTTTTTTTTTTTTTTTTTTTTTATAATCTAGAACGGGCAAACGTCGTTGCTGGAGCCGTGTGTGCGCAAGGTGCAGTGTGTGAATGGACAGGCCCTGTACCAGAAGCTGCCCCTGTGTCACTCCAACGCCAAGTGTATGCCTGGGGGCCGCTGTGTCTGCAATCCGGGCTTCAGAGGCAACGGATATAACTGTGAGAGTTCCATTCCCCCTGCCCCTACCCCCACCTTTCTCTTTTTTTCTGTGTCTCTGTATCTCTGTATCTCTCTTTATGTCTCTCTCTGTCTGTGTCTCTCTCTGTCTGTGTCTGTCTCTGTATGTCTGTCTGTCTGTCTCTGTATGTCTGTCTCTCTGTCTGTCTCTCTGTCTCTGTCTGTCTCTCTGTCTCTGTCTGTGTGTGTGTGTGTGTGTGTGTGTGTGTGTGTGTGTGTGTGTGTGTGTGTGTGTGTGTGTGTGTTTTCTGTCTGTCTGTCTGTCTGTCTGTCTCTCGCTGTGTGTGTGTGTGTGTGTGTGTGTGTGTGTGTGTGTGTGTGTGTTGTGCACGCGTGCGTGCGTGCGTGCGTGCGTGCGTGCGTGCGTGCGTGTGTGTATTCCTCTTTGATTTAACATCTTTTTCACATTGTGTGTGTGTGTGTGTGTGTATACCTGCGTGCCTGTGTGCGTCTGCACGTGCGCGTGCGAGCGCGCGCGCGTGTGTGTGTGTGTCTGCGTGCGTCTGTGTGTGTGTGTGTTCCTGCGTGCCCGCGTGCGTCTGTGTGCGCACGTGCGCGCTTGCTTGTGTGTATGTATGTGCGTGTGTGTATCTATCTAACACAGGCGCGGAGGACGTGAAAAAGTGCCGGGCGGGCTTTACTCGGGTAGGGAGGAACTGTTACAAGCTGCTCGTCAACAGGCTGACCTGGTTCACCGCCTCCCTCACCTGCTGTGCCCACCACTCGCAACTGGCCCGCGCGGACAGTAGCGGCGACTTTGCTGACCTCAAGGCCTTTCTGGCCCAGGTGGCTGGCCGTCTGACGAGTAAGTGGTGGTGGTGGTGGTGGTGGTGGTGTGTGTGTGCGTGTGTGTGTGTGTGTGGGGTGTGTGTGTGTGTGTGTGTGTGTGTGTGTGTGTGTGTTGTGTTGTGTTGTGTTGTGTTGTGGTGTGGTGTGGTGTGGTGTGTGTGTGTGTGTGTGGGTGTGGGTGTGTGTGTGGTGTCAAGTCAAGTCAAGTCAAATTTTTATTTTCAGATGGTTCATTCAAGTAGCATTGATTTGCTTTTGTTTTCAACAAGCCATCTATCTAGGGAAAAAACAGAAGAAGAGGAATATAAAAATCTCACGTGATTCAACAGCCTCAAAACCATCCCCCAAAATTCAGATATCTCTGTAGATAAAAACAAACCAAAAAAGACTGAACATACACACACACGTTAAAGATACCCACCCTCTCCTCCAAAAACCCCACAAAAAACATGGGTTTCAGGCCTGAGAGCGAAAAAAAAAAAGACTGAACATACACACACACACGTTAAAGATACCTTCTCCTCTCTTAAAAAACCCCCATGGGTTTCAGGCCTGAGAGCGAAAAAAAAAAAGACTGAACATACACACACACACGTTAAAGATACCCTCTCCTCCCCCCAAAAAAACCAATTAACCTTGGGTTTCAGGCCTGAGAGCGAGAGAGATTTGGGTGGCTGGGAACACGAAGATCATTGGGGCTAACCAAGCCAAGCACATTCTGCCCACGGCTTTCCACAAGTCCTCGTTCCTGGAGCTGGCGAACGAAGACACCACGCTGGGTGTACTAACCATGCTCGTGGTGAGCAGGTCATCTCCACAATGCTACATTCCCGGCTCGCCATCTGCGGTATGGTCAGTTGTGTAT
>CM060343.1:23139651-23144651 GCA_030674155.1 Stramonita haemastoma
TTTGTTTGAGAATAATGTTTGTTTTGTTTTTGTTTGCTTGAGGATGAAGTTTGTTTTGTTTTGTTTTTGTTTGTTTGAGGGTGACGTTTGTTTTGTTTTTTGTTTTTGTTTGTTTGAGGATGAAGTTTGTTTTGTTTGTTTGAGGGTAAAGTTTGGTTTTTTTGTTGGTTTTTGTTTGTTTGAGGGTGAAGTTTGTTTTTTTGTTGGTTTTTGTTTTGTTTGAGGGTGAAGTTTGTTTTTTTGTTTTGTTTTGTTTGTTTGAGGATGAAGTTTGTTTTGTTCGTTGGAGAATGAAGTTTGTTTTGTTTGAGGATGAAGTTTGTTTTGTTTGTTTGAGGTAAACTTTGTTTTGTTTTGTTTTTGTTTGTTTGAGGATAATGTTTGTTTTTTTTGTTTGAGGATGAAGTTTTTTTTTGTTTTTTTTTTTGTTTGGTTAGAGTGAAGTTGGGTTGGGTTTTTTTTTTTTTGGTCTAAAGTAAGGCACAGAGGAGGGTCGTGACGAGATGGCCGATTGGTTGGAACTCATATTGCGATTTGACGTTCACTGGAAGTGTAGGTTTGAGTCTACGGCGCTACACTGTTTATTTAAAGAAGTTTCTGCAAGAAATTTTTTTGGGCGGTCTTCCCCTCCCCCTTTTCTTTCCTCCACACGTTGCTCCTCTAGAGCTCTGATGTTCACGAACGGTAAGATTTTTAGCGTGTGCGATTGGTTTTTGTCCTGCCCTGCCCTGCCTTGAGGTAGCCGTAGTCCGACTTCAGAGATTCATCGAGTTTGATTCCTTTCTGCCTGCTGGATTTTTGGATGAGGTGTAGCTGAGTGGATAACAGCGACTTGACTTCAATTCCGTGGATCTGTCAAGTCGGGGGTTCGAATCTCGTCAGTAGCCTCTGGTGAATAGTGGGTGAGGGAATTGTTGCGATCTTCTTGGTCAACTCAAGCGCAGACCTGCCGGTGCCTCTATTCCCCTTCGCGTGTGTGTATACACATTCAGAAGGTCAAATTATGCATCTTCGAAGATCCTGCAGTAAGTTAATGTCAGCGTTCGGAGAGTGACGGAAACACGAGTGTATAATATACCCAGCCTGCATTTTATACCTAGAGAAGGATTTGGCTCTACCAGATTCAAACTGTCCAAGAGAGAATGGCTACAAAGATTCAGGTCAAGTCAAGTCAAGTCAAGTCAAGTCAAACACTTTAATCCTCCCCTGAAGGGCAATTACAGGTAAAGTGAAGGGAAGGGAGAAAAGAGGGTGTTGAAGCTCCCAGGACCAACACACACGCAGAACATTCAGTTTTGCCGGCACTTTGAAAAAGCAAAACCATCCCTCTTCTGGACAAGAGGAAACCTCCGATAGGGCCTTTGTGGTCGGCGGGGCTTTAAACGAAACAAGATTGGGTTGGGTTAGACTGGAAGAGGATACCAACAGCCGCTGGTGGCATGGATGACGTCACGAACATGATCACCCGTACCCAGCATGCAGCCTGTGATGGGGAGCGGGATAGGCTCCACCAGATTCAGCTCACCCAAAGGCGCTCTGCTTATGGGTTTAAAAAAAAAATTGGTGTGCCCTCTTTTGTTTCTCTGTCTGTCAGTCAGTCAGTCACTCACTCACTCACTCACTCACTCACTCACTCACTCACTCACCACTCACTCACTCACTCACTCACTCACTCACTCACACTCACTCTCAGTCATTCGGATGAGACTATAAACCGAGGCCCCGTGTGCGAACGCACGCAGAACATCTTGTGCACACGTTAAAAACCCGTTCCGCCTTTCGCAAGAGCAGGCCATTGTGTGCCGGTAGGAGCGGTTGACATGACAACAAAATTAAAAACCAGCATGCACACAGGTGTCGTGTTTAGACACCATCCCTGAGGAAAAATCGGGAAGTTGGAGTCCCCAGGGCGGTTTGGGGCTGTAGATGGCAACGTTCTGGTGGCTCCTGCGACGGTACTGGAACCATTCGTATCGGCGACTGCCTTTTCAATGGACCATTCCAGTGGCGTGGAGACGGAAGAGGGGGGGGGGGGGGGGGGTCCTGCTGCATGGGTAACAGCTTGCCCTCGATACTTACTTTCCCAGGCTTTGCGCTCTAGAGCCGAGCCTGACACTTCTCTGTCTCTGTCTCTCTTTCTCTCTCTTTCTCTCTCTTTCTTTCTGTCTGTCTGTCTGACTGTCTGTTTCTCTGTCTGTCTGTCTGTCTGTCTGTCTCTCTCTCTGTCTCTCTCTCTCTCTCTCTCACACACACACATGCACACACATATGCATCATACCCCCCCTTCCTCCGACACACACACACGCACGCACGCACGCACGCACGCCACGCACGCACGCACGCACGCACGCACCCCACACACACACAACAACACACACACAAAACACACGCACGCGCGCACACACACAACACCCACACCCCCCCCCCCCCCCCCACACACCTCCTTCATCAAATACCACAATAAATGAACAGACGTAAAATCAAAGACACACGCCCACCTCTACCTATCTCTAACTCGCCTGTGTGTTTCATCCTTGCAGATGTGAACGAATGCAAGAAAGGCCTCCACGATTGTGCCAAAGACCAGGTGTGCCAGAACACCAATGGAGCCTACCACTGCCACTGCAACAGGGCCCGTCCACTCATGGTCAAGGGCAAATGCCAAAGTGAGTCAGCACTGATCACAGTAAATGTCGTGTACTGTACTGTACACCTGTTTTTAGCGACACACCAGCTTGAGACTTTTTTTTTTTGGTGTGCCTCTTTTTTACTTCTATTTTTCTATAAAATTATCATTCTTGTTGCATTCATAGGCATCCACAGAAATACAACCCCCTTTTTTTTTTTTTTTGAAGGGGTGGGGGTAAAAGACTTATCATCTGACTACCCCCCCCCCCAAAAAAAAAAAAAGAGAAGAAAACAGCACAAATTCGTGTGATTTTGCACACGTTTTTGGTAGGTTTGGCTGTTTTTTACCCTATTTTTCCCGCAAACGCTCCGTATTTAGTCGTCTTGCTAGCCTCCTAACCTAAAAAATATGCACGCGTCGGGTCAACACTATAGGACCATAAGCAAGTCTCGTTTTTGTTTTTTTCCCGATCATTTCCAACTTTCTAAGTGACTACCTGGTATTGCTGTGTGTCCTCAATCCTCCAAAACAAACACAACACACAGTAAAGTTTTTTGTGCTTTACACAAGTCTGTGAACATGAATAACCATGTATTGACTAGCACTCTACAGAAACACATGCTTGGCCCGGATGATAAAAGTGGAGTGTAGCCTTTCAGCCACGACAGATTTTTTTCTCTGCCTAAAATTCGGGCTGCTCTCCTCAGGGAGAGCGTTCTGTCACAAGATGAGCCTCACCTATTAAAAGAAACCAAAACAAACAAAACCCAAACAAATCTTGTATGCTTGGGGGACGGGACAGCTTGGTTGATAAAGCGTTGCACTTTGCTCTCGTAATTTGATGGCCTGGGTTCAAGGCACCAGCCAGATGACCACTATAAGGGATTTTTCTCCTGGAGTTGACATCAGTACCGAGTCCACTTCCCCGAAAGTTCTTTTGATAAAACGATAAACTGCGACCCCGTGTGCGAACGCACGCAGAACATCTTGTGCACACTTTAAAACTGGTTCTGCTTTTGGGAAGAGTAGCCTGTAGGCCAGTGTACCAGTAGAAACAGATACTAAAATTCACAAAATCGCATGCACATGGGCACTTGATATAAAAAAAAGCACATAATACTTATTCCAGTATCCTCGAAATAAAAGACGTTATGTCAGAAAACGAAGAAAGAGGGGCCGCCCCAAGGAAACTTGGAGGAGAACAGTAGAGAGGGAGATGAAGGAAAGGGTTGGACATGGGGCCGTCTGGAGCGTGTTTCAGCCGACCGGCATCAATGGCGGGCTCTTGTCGAGGCCTTATGTGCTACCTGAGCACAAAGAGACTAGATAGATGTCAGAAACCTTAGCTTCTCCAGGGGCCAGCATATCAAGGGCTGTGGCACCCATCTCCTCTCCCTCGCAGCCTTACCCTTCCTGACCCTAAAGAGAGCAGGTACCCATTTACAGCTGGGTGAACAGGGGAACAATTACAGTAACCCTATCCTCCAAGAAGAACTGGAAACAGCAGCAGTCAGATTGCTGAAAAAGGCGAAATCAGCAGGGGCTGACAACATTCCAGCTGAGTTGGTTCAAGCTGGAGGGGAAGCTATGATCAAGGGTCTACTAAAAATCTGCAACAAGATCTGGCAGACAGGAAAATGGCCAACACCATGGACACAGTCACTCATAATCACCATCCCCAAGAAAGGAAATCTTCAGCAGTGCCAGAATTACCGCACAGTCAACCTCATATGTCATGTTGGAAGATTATATTGGACAGACTGAAGCCACAAGCAGAGACCATCATTGCTGAAGAACAAGCATGTTTCGGAGCAGGGCGTAGCAAAACTGAACAGATATTCACCTCACAATACTCTGTGAGCGGTACCTTAAACATCAACAAGACCTCTACCACGTATTTTTTGATTTTGAGAATGCATTCAACAGAGCGTGGCATGCAGCTTTGAGGGCAACCATAAGTTTGTACAGCATAAATGCAAATCTGATCGCTTTTTATGCAAATTGAAGAGGATCCAGAAATGAGGAAGTGAAGAAAAGAAGCTGTTTCAGAATGGTTCTTTCGAAGCATTTCATTCCTGAGAGCTACTGGTGCGGTAATCGTTTAAAGATTTGGGGTGAGAGACTAGGAACACATGGCACGATTTTACAAACACAGAAAACAAATCACTAAAAAAAAAAACCCATGACATCGTTGTTCAGCACAAGATTTTAAAAGTAGCCCACAAATACCATCCATACCCATACCCCTCATCACCTGCAGTGTTTTATTAAATACTGATTTCACATCTTTAGAATCAACAATAAAAACTTCATCATCTGAATCATCATTATCACAGGCATTTTTTTCGCAGGTTAAAAAGAACAGATTCAA
>CM060343.1:23149651-23154651 GCA_030674155.1 Stramonita haemastoma
TCCTGTCTGTTGTGTCAGGTGTGAGTCTATGACGCCCACCTCACCCCCATCCACACGAAAGACCACTCCAGGAAAGGGACCTACCACCACCCCTCCACCCCCACCCACCCCATCTTCCCCTGTGCCTACTCGAACTCCCCCACCACAAACGCCGGGTATGTGTGTGTGTGTGTGTGTGTGTGTGTGTGTGTGTGTGTGTGTGTGTGTGTGTGTGTGTATGTGTGTGTGTGTGTGTGTGTGTGTGTGTATGTGTGTGTGTGTGTGTGTGTGTGTGTGTGTGTGTGTGTGTGTGTGTGTGTGTGTGTGTGTGTGTGCGTGGGGTGTTTTGTGGTGGTGTTCAGCTGTTGTGGGGGGTGTGGTGGTGTGTTGTGCCTTGTCGTACAGTCCCGTCACCCATGTCAGTTGTCGTCTTTAGGTAGGATGAAGAAGAGATGGGTTGCTGTAAGAAGCTAGGTTGTGTGCCTTGAATGCAGCTTTTTTCTGTACAGCTACCATTAAATTTACGCTTCTTTATGCTTGATAGAAGATTTCGTAGGACCAATGGTTTGCTGGATTCTGTAATACACATTCGTGCTTATGTGGTCTCTGTAAGAGATGCCAAGAATTCATCCAGAGGCATCTCATCTCTTACCACCTGTACCTTCTTTCAATCACAGTCAGGGTCCACGATTCACAGGCATGCAGAATATGATATGACAAGGAGCGCATTAGTCTGATCTTGGAGTTGAGTGAGATTTTTATCTCTCCAATGGTGTTCAGTTTGACAGTGCGCTGTTGTCTGTACAACCCTGCATACTACTTCTGGCTTGGACCCCTGGTCTGATACAACAGCTCCCAAGTAGGCCTACTTGAAGCTTTGAACCGTTTCCAGCTTCTGGTTGTTGACCCTGATATCAGTGCTGATGCCTTTGGCATTATTGGTCATCAGTTTGGTCTTCTCTGCACTGATTTCCATGCCGTATGTTTTAGAGGCCTTGTTCAGAGGATTTTCCAATCTGGAGTTAACATCAGTGCCGACTCCACTCTCCCCAAAATTCCTTCAGACGAGACTATAAACCAAGTTCCCGTAAGCAAACGCACGCAGAACATCTTGCACAGATGTTAAATCGCATCCTGCTTTTCGGAGGAGTAGGCCATTGTGTGCTGGTGGGAACAGATGACATGATTGACAAAACCCTAAACGGGGACAAGATGTAAAAAAAAAAAAAAAAAAAAAGCAACATGAGTACTATACTCGAAATGAAAGAATTAAAAGTAAAAATTCAAACACACACACACACACACACACACAACACACACACACACACACACACACACACACACACACACACACACAGAATTAGGAGGGAGGGATAGGGAGAGGTATTTAGTAAGGCACACAGGGAAATGGACAAACAACCCCCCCCTCCTCCCCCGAAATGAGTCATGGATATTTTCAAGGCAAAACATTGAGATAGACCAAAGTATCGGCCTGTCTTCAACAATGAATAATGGCACAGACCAAAGTATCGGCCTGTCTTCACAATGAATAATGGCAGAGACCAAAGTATCGGTCTGTCTTAATGAGTAATGGCACAGACTAAAGTACGGCCTGTCTCAACAATGAATAATGCACAGACTAAAGTATCGGCCTGTCTTA
The DNA here is from genome assembly GCA_030674155.1 of Stramonita haemastoma. Lineage (NCBI taxonomy): Eukaryota > Metazoa > Mollusca > Gastropoda > Neogastropoda > Muricidae > Stramonita > Stramonita haemastoma. Next base: position 23,151,291 of record CM060343.1, read on the forward strand.
ACAATGAATAATGGCACAGACCAAAGTATCGGCCTATCTTAACAATGAATAATGGCACAGGCCAAAATATCTGCCTGTCTTAACAATGAATAATGGCACATACCAAAATATCTGCCTGTCTTAACAATGAATAATGGTACAGACCAAAATATTTGCCTGTCTGAACATTGAATAATGGCACATACCAAAGTATCGGATGGCCTGCCATAACAATGAATAAGGGCACAGACCAAAGTATTGGCCTGTCTTTGGTCTGTGCCATAAATTCATTGTTAATGGCACAGACCAAAGTATCGGCCTGCATTAACAATGAATAATAGCACAGACCAAAGTATCGGTCGGCCTGTCTTAACAATGAATAATGGCACAGACCAAAGTATCGTCGGCCTGTCTTAACAATGAATAATGGCACAGACCAAAGTATCGTCGGCCTGTCTTAACAATGAATAATGGCACAGACCAAAGTATCGGTCGCCTGTCTGAACAATGAACAGTAGCACAGATTAAAGTATCTGCCTGCATTAACAATGAACAATAGCACGGATTGAAGTATCTGCCTGCATTAACAATGAATAATGGCACAGACCAAAGTATCGGCCTGCATTGACAATGAATAATGGCACAGATCAAAGTATCAGCCTGCATTAACAATGAATAATGGCACAGACCACAAAGTATCAGCCTGTCTTAACAATGAACAATACACAGATTAAAATATCGGCCTGCATTAACAATGAATAAATGGCACAGACCACAAAGTATCAGCCTGCATTAACATGAAATAATGGCACAGACCACAAAATATCAGCCTGTCTTAACCAATGATATGACCCCACCCTCTATTCTTTCTCTCCTGCCCCCCCCCCCCCCCCCCCTCTCAGAAACCTGTACGGTGAACGTGGAGTCGCAATCCAACTACCGCTACAAGAAGGTGAGGATACCCAAAGCAGTCAACCTCGCTGCCATCTCGGGCTTCACCTTCTCCGTGAAAGGCTGCCGCGGCGCCCACATCCTCATCAGCAAAGGCGGGAAAAGAACGCTCAACCGAGGCAAAAACCTCTACGAAATCGTCATCGGGGCCAGGAGAAATAGGAAATCTCTCATCCGAACCCGAAAAGGAGACAGAGCCAGCCAGGTTAGCCAGGCGAGGCACCGGCGCAGAAGGGGGCCTTTGAGCTGCAGGAAGGCGAGGGTGTTCTACCTCAGCTGGGCGCGAGGCCGCCTCACTGTGGGCAAGCCAGGCTCCAGGCCTTTCTTGAGCTACAGACCCAAGAGGGTTGTGGACGTGAGGCATATTTTTGTGGCCGGAGCCAAGGGCAAGTTTCCTGCACTCGAGTGGACTATCAGTAAGTGAGGGAGGGGATCGATCTACCCCGGCCTATCTTTCTGGGCGACTTTTCTGTCTTGTCTGTTTGTCTGTCTGTCTGTCTGTCTGTCTGTCTGTCTGTCTGTCTGTCTGTCCACCTTTGGATGTCCCCGATTATCTCTCTGCCTGTCTGCATGTCTGTGCCTGACTGCCGTATTGTCAGTTGATGTGCTGTTTGTTCGTTGTCCACATTCCGGTCTGGGTTTTTTTTTGGTCGTGTGTGTGTGTGTGTGTGTGTGTGTGTGTGTGTGTGTGTGTGTGTGTGTGTGTGTGTGTGTGTGAAAGAGAAAGTTGGCAGTGGGTTTCTGCTGTTGTGTCTACATGTTCATTTTAAGGTTTCCACAGATGACTTCAATACCTAACAACAGCCAAGAAGAGGAGGAAGTGCTGGTTGCTTTAACATAATCAGACAGTACACCTCCTGTTTAGCCGCCGCGTGGCCTAGTGTTAGGGCGTTGTACTCGAATCTAAAGGTTGCGGGTTCGATCCCAGCTATTCCGCTATGGCGTTGTGCCCTTGGAAAAGGCACTTTACGGCTATTTTCTCACCCCACCCAGGTGTAAAAAGGGTACCAACCTTGTGTTGGGGGTTAACCCTGCGATAGACTGGCGTCCTATCCAGGGGGGGTCTATGACTCTCAGTCGCTTAACGCCACAGAAACCGGGATAAGCACCGGCCTGATGAGCCTTATGGCTCGGGACAGACTTTAACTTTTAACACCTCCTGTTTGGGGTTTTTTTCTTGTTAGGGGAAGGGTTAGGGGTGGGGGGATGTGTGTCGGCTAGTGCTAATAATGGAAAATATTAAAAGGGATGGCAGATTTTCAGCTAGCATAGCTGCTATGAAGCTGAGAGTTCTAGGCATAAAAATGATGACTGAGTTGATGGCGGTTTCTTGTATGTGAAAGTGGAGTAATAATAATAATAACAACAACAACAACAACAACAATAATAAATAATATATATAATAATATAATATAAAAATAATGATAATATAATAATGATAATAATAATAATGATGATAATAATATGATAATAATAATAATGATAAATGATAATAATAATAATAATAATAATATAATATAATAATAAAAAAAACATAACTACATCGAATTTATAAGCGCATTTCTCGCAACAACAACAAAACCCCAAAGCGCTCGCATTCGACCTATAAAAGACACAAGCAATCAACAATGCACACACACACACACACACGCACACAAACAAACACACACCCGCGCGCACACACTTATAAAGGTTATACACTTTGCAAGGGATCTGTCCTGATTCAGAGTCATGTCGAAGAGTGGTTAACTGTTTTACCCAACTCTGTGTATATCTCCTCGCGCTAAAGTTCACTCCTGAGCCAACGCCATGCATGCTCTTGAGCTGAATGACCAAGCCCCCCCCCCCCCCCCCCCCCCCCCCCTTCAATGACTCACAGACTCCTTCGGATGAGACTATAAACCAAGGCCCCGTGTGTGAACGCACGCACAACATCTTGCGCACACGTTAAATCCTGTTACGCTTTTCGTAAGAGTAGGGCATCGTGTGCCGGTGGGAACAGATAACAATATTTACAAAACTGCATACACATAGGAACTGGATGTAAAAAAAAACCCACAAGAGTGCTTGTCCCATTATCCTTGGTATAAAAGAATAATAATAATAATAATAATAATAATAATAATAATAATAATAATGATAATAATAATAAGAAGAAGAAGAAGAAGAATAGTAATAATAATAATGATAATTTTTGCTTAGAGGAATATTCCCACAGCCTGGCACATACTCAGTCTTTAAGTTTGACCAGGTGATCATGGTCACCAGTTTGACCCGATGTTCATGGTGACCAGTTTGACCCGATGTTCATGGTCACCAGTTTGACCCGATGTTCATGGTGACCCGATGTTTATGGTGACCAGTTTGACCCGATGTTCATGGTGACCCGATGTTTATGGTGACCAGTTTGACCCGATGTTCATGGTCACCA
>CM060343.1:23162151-23199651 GCA_030674155.1 Stramonita haemastoma
ATTTTACTCATGAAAAGGTTGAGGGCTGTTGTCTGAAGGTAAAGTGCCGCACTTTCTTCTCCTTTGCAGAATTCCCATGTGGCAAACCATCCCCAACACCCCAGTTACACCACCACCAGCTACCACCAAAGCACAGGTATGTGAGCTGTGATTGTTTAGTATTACTATATATAAGCCAGTAGCAATGAGTAAAGAGACATTTTTAAGGCTTTGCATGGTACAGTGTTTGAAGGAGAAAAATGCTGATTGAGATTTGTAATGCTTTGCATTGAACCATGTTGAAGGACAGAATTGAAATGAGTCATCATTTGGTTAAGAGCAGCAGCAAATGGACGTAGTTGGACATGAGATGAGAATGAAGAAGTAAAGCATTTGCAGAGAGATTGAGATATTGACACACAGCTACTAGAGACAGAATACACGAATTCTGACAGCAGTAAAATGTCCAGCATAAGTAGAGACCAGTCTTTGGGGAAAGGATTAGGATTATCAATTGTTTTATGTCAGATATGTGTGTGTGTGTGTGTGTGTGTGTGTGTGTGTGTGTGTGTGTGTGTTGTGTGTGTGTGTGTGTGTTGTTCAGACACCTGCAAGGGTAAACTGCCAGTACGGTCAAGGAAGAGGTTTGGCAAGGTGCGGCCACCTAAGAGGGTTAATATGCGTCAAGTTTCCTCCATCACATTCTCTGTGAGGGGTTGCCGTGCTGCCTCCATTATCATCAGTGAAAGGAGGCGGAATCTGAGTCAGGGTAATGCAAGAAGGCGTGTGTACAAAGTTGCACTTGTAAGGAGAGGAAAAGTCTCCTTCCTTCGTGGTAAAAGGAAAAACCAGAAGAAGGTGGTAAACCTGGTGCGCAAAGTTCACAGACCAAGACTTCTGAAATGCAACAGGAAGAATAAGTTTGACCTGAGCTGGAAAGGTGGTCATATCCAAGTGAGAAGAGCAGGATCAAAGAAGCCTTTTCTGTCCTTCAAGACAGGCTATGCTGGGTTTTCTCCAAGGCGTATATATGTGCGTGGGCACAAGAGAAAGGGGCGCTACACATTCTCCAGGTGGAAAATACGTAAGTGTTTCATCCATGACTTCTTTATAACTGACTTTGTATCTAGCCATTTACAGGCATAGAAACTGGATTGCTGTGTGTGTATGCACTGTGTTTGATGCATTATGACACAAAGTGTCTTAGAGATGAATGAAGGAAGGGGGGATAAAGGGAAGAAGTGGTGTCTTTGTTTGTGCATTCTTTTGCTAGTTTGATGTTGTATCAAAGAACAATTTTCTCAGTTCTTTGTGTGCAGATAAACTAGTAGTAGGAATGTATTCCCTATACTTTTTCATTTGGTTCCTAGCATTAGTTATCAATATATGAATTTTTCCATTCACTTACCAGATGTTATAACCAGTCCCTGAGACTTTTCACAAAGCCTCCTACCTATGGCCATTAATCTTTGTGGCTGATGATTTTACTGACCTTTTCGGTTATTGTTGCCAGTCCACAAGATGTGTCATTTGACCTTTTTTCCTTTTGTTATTAATTAGTAAGATTTGAGTTTGATTACTGAGGTCTTATTTGTAAACATGGAATTTTTTGTTTTGTGCATCAGTGTCTTTATAAAGTGTTGAGAGTTTGTTGTTGGCCTTTGTGTGTCATGACCGTTTTACACTTTCTTGTTATTGATAGAAAGAAATTGTATTGGTACTATGGTCAAAAGAAAAGGACTTTTCTTCTGTGCTATACATTTGTCAGAAAATACAGGAAAATGAACAAGATAGCTGAAACATCAACTGAATGATACATTCAGATAATGTGAATGTGAAAAAAAACAGCTATTGCTCTTGAACCATTTTGAAGAGAAACTTCTGTTTGTTGGTATGGAAGTTAGCTTGTCAGAATGATTTCCTGATTGTATTGTAGGCTAGTTTTTAAAACGTTTTTTCACACATATACTCACAGATGCACGCACGGAAGAATGCACATAAGCACATGCATGCACACACACGCACGGATGTATAAACGCACATACACACAACAACACAGACACACACACACACACACAACACACACACACACACACACACACACACACACACACACAGACCACACACACAGACACACAGACACACAACACACACACACACACACACACAACCACACACACACACACACACAACACACACACACACATAACACATTTTTGTTTTGTGTATCTTTTTCTATTTCTCAGTCTGTGGCTTGTTTTGAAGATGGGAAAGTTTTTAAAACTTAATAACATCCTTAATTTCTTCGACATTGAACTAATTTGTACGCATACTTCCTATTATGAGTGATTTTCTCTTGCAGTTCATAACTGTATTTTGCTGGATATTGTCACTGATTGACTCATGCGTTTCTAAACTGCATTTTAGTGCTTTTGATGACCTCTGTAAGTATTCATTGATTAACTGTATTTTACAGCATATCATGTCTGATGTAGTTTTGCATTTGTAAGTACATTTTACTCATGAAAGGTTGAGGGCTGTTGTCTGAAGGTAAAGTGCCGCACTTTCTTCTCCTTTGCAGAATTCCCATGTGGCAAACCATCCCCAACACCGCCAGTTACACCACCACCAGCTACCACCAAAGCACCAGGTATGTGAGCTGTGATTGTTTAGTATTACTATATATAAGCTCAGTAGCAATGAGTAAAGAGACATTTTTAAGGCTTTGCATGTACAGTGTTTGAAGGAGAAAAATGCTGATTGAGATTTGTAATGCTTTGCATTGAACCATGTTGAAGGACAGAATTGAAATGAGTCATCATTTGGTTAAGAGCAGCAGCAAATGGACGTAGTTGGACATGAGATGAGAATGAAGAAGTAAAGCATTTGCAGAGAGATTGAGATATTGACACACAGCTACTAGAGACAGAATACACGAATTCTGACAGCAGTAAAATGTCCAGCATAAGTAGAGACCAGTCTTTGGGGAAAGGATTAGGATTATCAATTGTTTTATGTCAGATATGTGTGTGTGTGTGTGTGTGTGTGTGTGTGTGTGTTTTGTGTGTGTGTGTGTGTGTGTGTGTGTGTGTGTGTGTGTTTCAGACACCTGCAAGGGTAAACTGCCAGTACGGTCAAGGAAGAGGTTTGGCAAGGTGCGGCCACCTAAGAGGGTTAATATGCGTCAAGTTTCCTCCATCACATTCTCTGTGAGGGGTTGCCGTGCTGCCTCCATTATCATCAGTGAAAGGAGGCGGAATCTGAGTCAGGGTAATGCAAGAAGGCGTGTGTACAAAGTTGCACTTGTAAGGAGAGGAAAAGTCTCCTTCCTTCGTGGTAAAAGGAAAAACCAGAAGAAGGTGGTAAACCTGGTGCGCAAAGTTCACAGACCAAGACTTCTGAAATGCAACAGGAAGAATAAGTTTGACCTGAGCTGGAAAGGTGGCCATATCCAAGTGAGAAGAGCAGGATCAAAGAAGCCTTTTCTGTCCTTCAAGACAGGCTATGCTGGGTTTTCTCCAAGGCGTATATATGTGCGTGGGCACAAGAGAAAGGGGCGCTACACATTCTCCAGGTGGAAAATACGTAAGTGTTTCATCCATGACTTCTTATAACTGACTTTGTATCTAGCCATTTACAGGCATAGAAACTGGATTGCTGTGTGTGTATGCACTGTGTTTGATGCATTATGACACAAAGTGTCTTAGAGATGAATGAAGGAAGGGGGGATAAAGGGAAGAAGTGGTGTCTTTGTTTGTGCATTCTTTTGCTAGTTTGATGTTGTATCAAAGAACAATTTTCTCAGTTCTTTGTGTGCAGATAAACTAGTAGTAGGAATGTATTCCCTATACTTTTTCATTTGGTTCCTAGCATTAGTTATCAATATATGAATTTTTCCATTCACTTACCAGATGTTATAACCAGTCCCTGAGACTTTTCACAAAGCCTCCTACCTATGGCCATTAATCTTTGTGGCTGATGATTTTACTGACCTTTTCGGTTATTGTTGCCAGTCCACAAGATGTGTCATTTGACCTTTTTTCCTTTTGTTATTAATTAGTAAGATTTGAGTTTGATTACTGAGGTCTGATTTGTAAACATGGAAATTTTTTGTTTTGTGCATCAGTGACTTTATAAAGTGTTGAGAGTTTGTTGTTGGCCTTTGTGTGTCATGACCGTTTTACACTTTCTTGTTATTGATAGAAAGAAATTGTATTGGTACTATGGTCAAAAGAAAAGGACTTTTCTTCTGTGCTATACATTTGTCAGAAAATACAGGAAACTGAACAAGATAGCTGAAACATCAACTTGAATGATACATTCAGATAATGTGAATGTGAAAAAAAAACAGCTATTGCTCTTGAACCATTTTGAAGAGAAACTTCTGTTTGTTGGGTATGGAAGTTAGCTTGTCAGAATGATTTCCTGATTGTATTGTAGGCTAGTTTTTAAAACGTTTTTTCACACATATACTCACAGATGCACGCACGGAAGAATGCACATAAGCACATGCATGCACACACACGCACAGATGTATAAACGCACACACACACACATACACACAACACAGACACACACACACACACACACACACACACACACACACACACACACACACACACACACACACACACACACACACACACACACACACACAACACACACACACACAACACACACACACACACACATTTTTGTTTTGTGTATCTTTTTCTATTTCTCAGTCTGTGGCTTGTTTTGAAGATGGGAAGTTTTTAAAACTTAATAACATCCTTAATTTCTTCGACATTGAACTAATTTGTACGCATACTTCCTATTATGAGTGATTTTCTCTTGCAGTTCATAACTGTATTTTGCTGGATATTGTCACTGATTGACTCATGCGTTTCTAAACTGCATTTGAGTGCTTTTGATGACCTCTGTAAGTATTCATTGATTAACTATATTTTACAGCATAGCATGTCTGATGTAGTTTTGCATTTGTAAGTACATTTTACTCATGAAAGGTTGAGGGCTGTTGTCTGAAGGTAAAGTGCCGCACTTTCTTCTCCTTTGCAGAATTCCCATGTGGCAAACCATCCCCAACACCGCCAGTTACACCACCACCAGCTACCACCAAAGCACCAGGTATGTGAGCTGTGATTGTTTAGTATTACTATATATAAGCTCAGTAGCAATGAGTAAAGAGACATTTTTAAGGCTTTGCATGTACAGTGTTTGAAGGAGAAAAATTCTGATTGAGATTTGTAATGCTTTGCATTGAACCATGTTGAAGGATTGAATTGAAATGAGTCATCATTTGGTTAAGAGCAGCAGCAAATGGACGTAGTTGGACATGAGATGAGAATGAAGAAGTAAAGCATTTGCAGAGAGATTGAGTTATTGACACACAGCTACTAGAGACAGAATACACGAATTCTGACAGCAGTAAGATGTCCAGCATAAGTAGAGACCAGTCTTTGGGGAAAGGATTAGGATTATCTATTGTTTTATGTCAGATATGTGTGTGTGTGTGTGTGTGTGTGTGTGTGTGTGTGTGTGTGTGTGTGTGTGTGTGTGTGTGTGTGTGTGTGGTTTCAGACACCTGCAAGGGTAAACTGCCAGTACGGTCAAGGAAGAGGTTTGGCAAGGTGCGGCCACCTAAGAGGGTTAATATGCGTCAAGTTTCCTCCATCACATTCTCTGTGAGGGGTTGCCGTGCTGCCTCCATTATCATCAGTGAAAAGAGGCGGAATCTGTGGCAGGGTAATGCAAGAAGGCGTGTGTACAAAGTTGCACTTGTAAGGAGAGGAAAAGTCTCCTTCCTTCGTGGTAAAAGGAAAAACCAGAAGAAGGTGGTAAACCTGGTGCGCAAAGTTCACAGACCAAGACTTCTGAAATGCAACAGGAAGAATAAGTTTGACCTGAGCTGGAAAGGTGGCCATATCCAAGTGAGAAGAGCAGGATCAAAGAAGCCTTTTCTGTCCTTCAAGACAGGCTATGCTGGGTTTTCTCCAAGGCGTATATATGTGCGTGGGCACAAGAGAAAGGGGCGCTACACATTCTCCAGGTGGAAAATACGTAAGTGTTTCATCCATGACTTCTTTATAACTGACTTTGTATCTAGCCATTTACAGGCATAGAAACTGGATTGCTGTGTGTGTATGCACTGTGTTTGATGCATTATGACACAAAGTGTCTTAGAGATGAATGAAGGAAGGGGGGATAAAGGGAAGAAGTGGTGTCTTTGTTTGTGCATTCTTTTGCTAGTTTGATGTTGTATCAAAGAACACTTTTCTCAGTTCTTTGTGTGCAGATAAACTAGTAGTAGGAATGTATTCCCTATACTTTTTCATTTGGTTCCTAGCATTAGTTATCAATATATGAATTTTTCCATTCACTTACCAGATGTTATAACCAGTCCCTGAGACTTTTCACAAAGCCTCCTACCTATGGCCATTAATCTTTGTGGCTGATGATTTTACTGACCTTTTCGGTTATTGTTGCCAGTCCACAAGATGTGTCATTGACCTTTTTCCTTTTGTATTAATTAGTAAGATTTGAGTTTGATTACTGAGGTCTTATTTGTAAACATGGATTTTTTGTTTTGTGCATCAGTGACTTTATAAAGTGTTGAGAGTTTGTTGTTGGCCTTTGGTGTGTCATGACCGTTTTACACTTTCTTGTTATTGATAGAAAGAAATTGTATTGGTACTATGGTCAAAAGAAAAGGACTTTTCTTCTGTGCTATACATTTGTCAGAAAATACAGGAAACTGAACAAGATAGCTGAAACATCAACTTGAATGATACATTCAGATAATGTGAATGTGAAAAAAAAAACAGCTATTGCTCTTGAACCATTTTGAAGAGAAACTTCTGTTTGTTGGGTATGGAAGTTAGCTTGTCAGAATGATTTCCTGATTGTATTGTAGGCTAGTTTTTCAAACGTTTTTTCACACATATACTCACAGATGCACGCACGGAAGAATGCACATAAGCACATGATGCACACACACGCACGGATGTATAAACGCATATACACACACAATACACAACACACACACACACACACCACACAACACACACACACACACACACACACACACACACACACACACACACACACACACACACACACACACACACACACACACACAACACACAACACACACACACACACACACCACACACACACACACACACACACACACATTTTTGTTTTGTGTATCTTTTTCTATTTCTCAGTCTGTGGCTTGTTTTGAAGATGGGAAAGTTTTTAAAACTTAATAACATCCTTAATTTCTTCGACATTGAACGAATTTGTACGCATACTTCCTATTATGAGTGATTTTCTCTTGCAGTTCATAACTGTATTTTTGCTGGATATTGTCACTGATTGACTCATGCGTTTCTAAACTGCATTTTAGTGCTTTTGATGACCTCTGTAAGTATTCATTGATTAACTGTATTTTACAGCATATCATGTCTGATGTAGTTTTGCATTTGTAAGTACTTTTTACTCATAAAAGGTTGAGGGCTGTTGTCTGAAGGTAAAGTGCCGCACTTTCTTCTCCTTTGCAGAATTCCCATGTGGCAAACCATCCCCAACACCCCCAGTTACACCACCACCAGCTACCACCAAAGCACCAGGTATGTGAGCTGTGATTGTTTAGTATTACTATATATAAGCTCAGTAGCAATGAGTAAAGAGACATTTTTAAGGCTTTGCATGTACAGTGTTTGAAGGAGAAAAATGCTGATTGAGATTTGTAATGCTTTGCATTGAACCATGTTGAAGGACAGAATTGAAATGAGTCATCATTTGGTTAAGAGCAGCAGCAAATGGACGTAGTTGGACATGAGATGAGAATGAAGAAGTAAAGCATTTGCAGAGAGATTGAGATATTGACACACAGCTACTAGAGACAGAATACACGAATTCTGACAGCAGTAAAATGTCCAGCATAAGTAGAGACCAGTCTTTGGGGAAAGGATTAGGATTATCAATTGTTTTATGTCAGATATGTGTGTGTGTGTGTGTGTGTGTGTGTGTGTGTGTGTGTGTGTGTGTGTGTGTGTGTGTGTGTGTGTTTCAGACACCTGCAAGGGTAAACTGCCAGTACGGTCAAGGAAGAGGTTTGGCAAGGTGCGGCCACCTAAGAGGGTTAATATGCGTCAAGTTTCCTCCATCACATTCTCTGTGAGGGGTTGCCGTGCTGCCTCCATTATCATCAGTGAAAGGAGGCGGAATCTGAGCAGGGTAATGCAAGAAGGCGTGTGTACAAAGTTGCACTTGTAAGGAGAGGAAAAGTCTCCTTCCTTCGTGGTAAAAGGAAAAACCAGAAGAAGGTGGTAAACCTGGTGCGCAAAGTTCACAGACCAAGACTTCTGAAATGCAACAGGAAGAATAAGTTCGACCTGAGCTGGAAAGGTGGCCATATCCAAGTGAGAAGAGCAGGATCAAAGAGGCCTTTTCTGTCCTTCAAGACAGGCTATGCTGGGTTTTCTCCAAGGCGTATATATGTGCGTGGGCACAAGAGAAAGGGGCGCTACACATTCTCCAGGTGGAAAATACGTAAGTGTTTCATCCATGACTTCTTATAACTGACTTTGTATCTAGCCATTTACAGGCATAGAAACTGGATTGCTGTGTGTATATGCACTGTGTTTTGATGCATTATGACACAAAGTGTCTTAGAGATGAATGAAGGAAGGGGGATAAAGGGAAGAAGTGGTGTCTTTGTTTGTGCATTCTTTTGCTAGTTTGATGTTGTATCAAAGAACAATTTTCTCAGTTCTTTGTGTGCAGATAAACTAGTAGTAGGAATGTATTCCCTATACTTTTTCATTTGGTTCCTAGCATTAGTTATCAATATATGAATTTTTCCATTCACTTACCAGATGTTATAACCAGTCCCTGAGACTTTTCACAAAGCCTCCCACCTATGGCCATTAATCTTTGTGGCTGATGATTTTACTGACCTTTTCGGTTATTGTTGCCAGTCCACAAGATGTGTCATTTGACCTTTTTCCTTTTGTTATTAATTAGTAAGATTTGAGTTTGATTACTGAGGTCTTATTTGTAAACATGGATTTTTGTTTTGTGCATCAGTGACTTTATAAAGTGTTGAGAGTTTGTTGTTGGCCTTGTGTGTCATGACCGTTTTACACTTTCTTGTTATTGATAGAAAGAAATTGTATTGGTACTATGGTCAAAAGAAAAGGACTTTTCTTCTGTGCTATACATTTGTCAGAAAATACAGGAAAATGAACAAGATAGCTGAAACTGAACTTGAATCATACATTCAGATAATGCGAATGTGAAAAAAAAACAGCTATTGCTCTTGAACCATTTTGAAGAGAAACTTCTGTTTGTTGGGTATGGAAGTTAGCTTGTCAGAATGATTTCCTGATTGTATTGTAGGCTAGTTTTTCAAAACGTTTTTTCACACATATACTCACAGATGCACGCACGGAAGAATGCACATAAGCACATGCATGCACACACACGCACGGATCGTACACACACGCACAGACACCACCAAACACCAAACACACCACAACACACACACACACACACACACACACACACAAGACAAAGACCAGACACAACACAACACACACAACACACACACACACACACACACACACACACACACACACACACACACACACACACCACACACACACACACACACACACACACACACACACACATATTTTTGTTTTGTGTATCTTTTTCTATTTCTCAGTGTGTGGCTGTTTTGAAGATGGGAAAGTTTTTAAAACTTAATAACATCCTTAATTTCTTCGAGATTTAACTAACTTTTACGCATACTTCCTATTGTGAGTGATTTTCTCTTGCAGTTCATAACTGTATATTGCTGGATATTGTCACTGATTGACTCATGCGTTTCTAAACTGCATTTTAGTGCTTTTGATGCCTGTGTAAGTATTCATTGGTTAATCTGTATTTTACAGCATATCATGTCTGATGTAGTTTTGCATTTGTAAGTACATTTTACTCATGAAAGGTTGAGGGCTGTTGTCTGAAGGTAAAGTGCCGCACTTTTTCTCCTTTGCAGAATTCCCATGTGGCAAACCATCCCCAACACCCCAGTTACACCACCACCAGCTACCACCAAAGCACCAGGTATGTGAGCTGTGATTGTTTAGTATTACTATATATAAGCACAGTAGCAATGAGTAAAGAGAATTTTTAAGGCTTTGCATTGTACAGTGTTTGAAGGAGAAAAATGCTGATTGAGATTTGTAATGCTTTGCATTGAACCATGTTGAAGGACAGAATTGAAATGAGTCATCATTTGGTTAAGAGCAGCAGCAAATGGACGTAGTTGGACATGAGATGAGAATGAAGAAGTAAAGCATTTGCAGAGAGATTGAGATATTGACACACAGCTACTAGAGACAGAATACACGAATTCTGACAGCAGTAAAATGTCCAGCATAAGTAGAGACCAGTCTTTGGGGAAAGGATTAGGATTATCAATTGTTTTATGTCAGATATGTGTGTGTGTGTGTGTGTGTGTGTGTGTGTGTGTGTGTGTGTGTGTGTGTGTTTGTGTTTGTGTTTTCAGACACCTGCAAGGGTAAACTGCCAGTACGGTCAAGGAAGAGGTTTGGCAAGGTGCGGCCACCTAAGAGGGTTAATATGCGTCAAGTTTCCTCCATCACATTCTCTGTGAGGGGTTGCCGTGCTGCCTCCATTATCATCAGTGAAAGGAGGCGGAATCTGAGTCAGGGTAATGCAAGAAGGCGTGTGTACAAAGTTGCACTTGTAAGGAGAGGAAAAGTCTCCTTCCTTCGTGGTAAAAGGAAAAACCAGAAGAAGGTGGTAAACCTGGTGCGCAAAGTTCACAGACCAAGACTTCTGAAATGCAACAGGAAGAATAAGTTTCGACCTGAGCTGGAAAGGTGGCCATATCCAAGTGAGAAGAGCAGGATCAAAGAGCCTTTTCTGTCCTTCAAGACAGGCTATGCTGGGTTTTCTCCAAGGCGTATATATGTGCGTGGGCAAAGAGAAAGGGGCGCTACACATTCTCCAGGTGGAAAATACGTAAGTGTTTCATCCATGACTTCTTTATAACTGACTTTGTATCTAGCCATTTACAGGCATAGAAACTGGATTGCTGTGTGTGTATGCACTGTGTTTGATGATTATGACACAAAGTGTCTTCGAGATGAATGAAGGAAGGGGGGATAAAGGGAAGAAGTGGTGTCTTTGTTTGTGCATTCTTTTGCTAGTTTGATGTTGTATCAAAGAACAATTTTCTCAGTTCTTTGTGTGCAGATAAACTAGTAGTAGGAATGTATTCCCTCATACTTTTTCATTTGGTTCCCTAGCATTAGTTATCAATATATGAATTTTTCCATTCACTTACCAGATGTTATAACCAGTCCCTGAGACTTTTCACAAAGCTTCCTACCTATGGCCATTAATCTTTGTGGCTGATGATTTTACTGACCTTTTCGGTTATTGTTGCCAGTCCACAAGATGTGTCATTTGACCTTTTTTCCTTTTGTTAATTGTAAGATTTGAGTTTGATTACTGAGGTTCTTTTGTAAACATGGAATTTTTTTGTTTTGTGCATCAGTGTCTTTATAAAGTGTTGAGAGTTTGTTGTTGGCCTTTGTGTGTCATGACCGTTTTACACTTTCTTGTTATTGATAGAAAGAAATTGTATTGGTACTATGGTCAAAAGAAAAGACTTTTCTTCTGTGCTATACATTTGTCAGAAAATACAGGAAACTGAACAAGGTAGCTGAAACATGAACTTCAATCATACATTCAGAAAATGCGAATGTGAAAAAAAACAGCTATTGCTCTTGAACCATTTTAAAGAGAAACTTCTGTTTGTTGGGTATGGAAGTTAGCTTGTCAGAATGATTTCCTGATTGTATTGTAGGCTCGTTTTTAAAACGTTTTTTCACACATATACTCACAGATGCACGCACGGAAGAATGCACATACGCACATGCATGCAACATACGCACGGATGTATAAACGCACAACCACATACACACACATACACACACACACAGACACACACAACACACAACACACACAGACACACACAGCACACACACAGACACACACACACACACACACACACACACACACACACACACACACACACCACACACCACACACACATATTTTTGTTTTGTGTATCTTTTTCTATTTTCAGTCTGTGGCTTGTTTTGAAGATGGGAAATTTTTTAAAACTTAATAACATCCTTAATTCTTCGACATTGAACTAACTTTTACGCATACTTCCTATTATGAGTGATTTCTCTTGCAGTTCATAACTGTATTTTGCTGGATATTGTCACTGATTGACTCATGCGTTTCTAAACTGCATTTTAGTGCTTTTGATGACCTTGTAAGTATTCATTGATTAACTGTATTTTACAGCATATCATGTCTGATGTAGTTTTGCATTTGTAAGTACATTTTACTCATGAAAGGTTGAGGGCTGTTGTCTGAAGGTAAAGTGCCACACTTTTTCTCCTTTGCAGAATTCCCATGTGGCAAACCATCCCCAACACCCCCAGTTACACCACCACCAGCTACCACCAAAGCACCAGGTATGTGAGCTGTGATTGTTTAGTATTACTATATATAAGCTCAGTAGCAATGAGTAAAGAGACATTTTTAAGGTTTGCATGGTACAGTGTTTGAAGGAGAAAAATGCTGATTGAGATTTGTAATGCTTTGCATTGAACCATGTTGAAGGACAGAATTGAAATGAGTCATCATTTGGTTAAGAGCAGCAGCAAAAGGACGTAGTTGGACATGAGATGAGAATGAAGAAGTAAAGCATTTGCAGAGAGATTGAGATATTGACACACAGCTACTAGAGACAGAATACACAATTCTGACAGCAGTAAAATGTCCAGCATAAGTAGAGACCAGTCTTTGGGGAAAGGATTAGGATTATCAATTGTTTTATGTCAGATATGTGTGTGTGTGTGTGTGTTGTGTGGGGTGTGTGTGTGTGTGTGTGTGTGTGTGTGTGTGTGTGTGTGTGTGTTTCAGACACCTGCAAGGGTAAACTGCCAGTACGTCAAGGAAGAGGTTTGGCAAGGTGCGGCCACCTAAGAGGGTTAATATGCGTCAAGTTTCCTCCATCACATTCTCTGTGAGGGGTTGCCGTGCTGCCTCCATTATCATCAGTGAAAAGAGGCGGAATCTGAGGCAGGGTAATGCAAGAAGGCGTGTGTACAAAGTTGCACTTGTAAGGAGAGGAAAAGTCTCCTTCCTTCGTGGTAAAAGGAAAAACCAGAAGAAGGTGGTAAACCTGGTGCGCAAAGTTCACAGACCAAGACTTCTGAAATGCAACAGGAAGAATAAGTTCGAACCTGAGCTGGAAAGGTGGCCATATCCAAGTGAGAAGAGCAGGATCAAAGGAGCCTTTTCTGTCCTTCAAGACAGGCTATGCTGGGTTTTCTCCAAGGCGTATATATGTGCGTGGGCAAAGAGAAAGGGGCGCTACAGATTCTCCAGGTGGAAAATACGTAAGTGTTTCATCCAGGACTTCTTTATAACTGACTTTGTATCTAGCCATTTACAGGCATAGAAACTGGATTGCTGTGTGTGTATGCACTGTGTTTGATGCATTATGACACAAAGTGTCTTCGAGATGAATGAAGGAAGGGGGGATAAAGGGAAGAAGTGGGTTTTCTTTGTTTGTGCATTCTTTTTGCTAGTTTGATGTTGTATCAAAGAACAATTTTCTCAGTTCTTTGTGTGCAGATAAACTAGTAGTAGGAATGTATTCCCTATACTTTTTCATTTGGTTCCCTAGCATTAGTTATCAATATATGAATTTTTCCATTCACTTACCAGATGTTATAACCAGTCCCTGAGACTTTTCACAAAGCCTCCTACTATGGCCATTAATCTTTGTGGCTGATGATTTTACTGACCTTTTCGGTTATTGTTGCCATCCACAAGATGTGTCATTTGACCTTTTTTCCTTTTGTTATTAATTAGTAAGATTTGAGTTTGATTACTGAGGTCTTATTTGTAAACATGGATTTTTTGTTTTGTGCATCAGTGTCTTTATAAAGTGTTGAGAGTTTGTTGTTGGCCTTTGTGTGTCATGACCGTTTTACACATTCGTGTTATTGATAGAAAGAAATTGTATTGGTACTATGGTCAAAAGAAAAGGACTTTTCTTCTGTGCTATACATTTGTCAGAAAATACAGGAAACTGAACAAGATAGCTGAAAGATCAACTTGGAAACATACATTCAGATAATGCGAATGTGAAAAAAAAACAGCTATTGCTCTTGAACCATTTTGAAGAGAAACTTCTGTTTGTTGGGTATGGAAGTTAGCTTGTCAGAATGATTTCCTGATTGTACTTGTAGGCTAGTTTTTCAAAACGCTTTTTTCACACATATACTCACAGATGCACGCACGGAAGAATGCACATAAGCACATGCATGCAACATACGCACGGATGTATAAACGCACAACACACACACACTACACACACACAGACACACACACAAACACACACACACACACTCACACACACAGACACACACACCAACACACCACACACACACACACACACACACACACACACACACATTTTTTGTTTTGTGTATCTTTTTCTATTTTCAGTCTGTGGCTTGTTTTGAAGATGGGAAAGTTTTTAAAACTTGAATAAATCCTTAATTTCTTCGACATTGAACTAATTTGTACGCATACTTCCATTATGAGTGAGTTTTCTCTTGCAGTTCATAACTGTATTTTGCTGGATATTGTCACTGATTGACTCATGCGTTTCTAAACTGCATTTTAGTGCTTTTGATGACCTTGTAAGTATTCATTGATTAACTGTATTTTACAGCATATCATGTCTGATGTAGTTTTGCATTTGTAAGTACATTTTACTCATGAAAGGTTGAAGGGCTGTTGTCTGAAGGTAAAGTGCCACACTTTCTTCTCCTTTGCAGAATTCCCATGTGGCAAACCATCCCCAACACCCCCAGTTACACCACCACCAGCTACCACCAAAGCACCAGGTATGTGAGCTGTGATTGTTTAGTATTACTATATATAAGCACAGTAGCAATGAGTAAAGAGACATTTTTAAGGCTTTGCATCGTACAGTGTTTGAAGGAGAAAAATGCTGATTGAGATTTGTATTGCTTTGCATTGAACCATGTTGAAGGACAGAATTGAAATGAGTCATCATTTGGTTAAGAGCAGCAGCAAATGGACGTAGTTGGACATGAGATGAGAATGAAGAAGTAAAGCTTTTGCAGAGAGATTGAGATATTGACACACAGCTACTAGAGACAGAATACACGAATTCTGACAGCAGTAAAAATGTCCAGCATAAGTAGAGACCAGTCTTTGGGGAAAGGATTAGGATTATCAATTGTTTTATGTCAGATATATAATAATGTGTGTGTGTGTGTGTGTGTGTGTGTGTGTGTGTGTGGTATGTGTGTGTGTGTGTGTGTGGTGGTGTGTGTGTGTGTGTTTCAGACACCTGCAAGGGTAAACTGCCAGTACGGTCAAGGAAGAGGTTTGGCAAGGTGCGGCCACCTAAGAGGGTTAATATGCGTCAAGTTTCCTCCATCACATTCTCTGTGAGGGGTTGCCGTGCTGCCTCCATTATCATCAGTGAAAAGAGGCGGAATCTGAGGCAGGGTAATGCAAGAAGGCGTGTGTACAAAGTTGCACTTGTAAGGAGAGGAAAAGTCTCCTTCCTTCGTGGTAAAAGGAAAAACCAGAGGAAGGTGGTAAACCTGGTGCGCAAAGTTCACAGACGAAGACTTCTGAAATGCAACAGGAAGAATAAGTTCGACCTGAGCTGGAAAGGTGGCCATATCCAAGTGAGAAGAGCAGGATCAAAGGGAAGCCTTTTCTGTCCTTCAAGACAGGCTATGCTGGGTTTTCTCCAAGGCGTATATATGTGCGTGGGCACAAGAGAAGGGGCGCTACAGATTCTCCAGGTGGAAAATACGTAAGTGTTTCATCCATGACTTCTTTATAACTGACTTTGTATCAAGCCATTTACAGGCATAGAAACTGGATTGCTGTGTGAATATGCACTGTGTTTGATGGCATTATGACACAAAGTGTTTCGGATATGAATGAAGGAAGGGTGGATAAAGGGAAGAAGAGGTGTCTTTTTTCCATTAAGCAACTTTTTATCAATTCTGTTTGTGCCAGTAAATCAATGAAAAGAATAATATTCTTTACTTTTTGACTTGGTCCCTAGCATTAGTTAGCAATGTATGGATTTTTCCATTCAAGCCCTAGGTGTTATAACCAGTCCCTGATACTTTTCATGAAGCCTCCTAGAGGTCTTTGGTTATCGGTCCATGAAACTTAACATTTACTGATTGTCCGGGTATTGTTGCCAGTGTAGATCTACACGCTTTCCCTTTGAATGCCTTTTATTGTTTGCACTTCCTGAGATTTTCCATTTGACCATTTAGCTTTTCTTTCCCAAGCATGACCAGTGTGGTGCAGGACAGGATCACTTAGTAGTCTCATGGTTGCTCTCCCCAAGCTAAGGTTAAGCAGAATGCAGCTTGGCTGCTTAGTGGATTGCTGACCTTTCGTGTGCCTTGGCTTCGGTATAGTCCTCCTGTTCACCCAGATTTAGTGACACAAAATGTAAAGCAGTGATGGAGAAGAGATGGGCACCACCCTCATATACTGGTCCCTAAAGAAGGAAAGATCACTGACACCTTGCTCTGTAATGACCACATAGGTTATGAGAACACTTTTTCCTTCACTTTTCAAACTATGGGGATTTTTCTTTGCTACACAGTTGTCATCTAGTCGACACTGCATGTCATAACCATTTTGCAGACTGGTGATTGTTATTTAATTTGATCTCATAGTGTTTTAGCCATGCCGATCATGCAATCCATGTCAGGGCTTTCACTTCATTTAGTGTCAACCTCTCCGAAAAACATTTACTTTAAGCTCAAAATCAACACCGTGTAGTCCGTTAAATTGCTAACACCATCGAACTGAAAGAACCCCCCCCCCCCCCCCCCCCAGTAACCCTACATTAAATAAAACCAAGCTAATGTTGAGGATGCCAGCTTTTTGCTTGATTTATCATCCCTAGGGACGGAATAGCTCAGTGGTCAGAGCACTTGCTTCCCAGCCACGGTTAAGCAACGTTGAGCATGGTTGCCAATTGGATGGGTGATCATTTGAATGCCTTGGCTACAGTACAGTCCTCCCAGTTCACCCAACTGTAAATGGGTACCTGCCCTTTTTAGGGTCAGGGAAGGTAAAGCAGCGAGGGAGAGGAGATGGGCGCCGCCCTCAACATGCTGGCCCCTAGAGAAAGTGAAGTCTCTGGCGCCTCGCTCCCCTACGACCACACAGGTTATGGGACACATTTACCTTTACTTTACCTTTAGGTAAACAGGGGCGAAAAGGATAACTGGGGCTTCCCAAAATTAATAAAAACATGAGAAGAATGTCATGCAGACATGCTGTGTCCACCCCAGTGTTTACAATATCAGTACCTACCTAGTTGCCAGGACAAAACAATGGAGTCTAAATGTCTCATCTCTCTCCCCTCTCCTCTCTCTCTCTCCTCTCTCTCTCTCTCCTCTCCTCTCTCTCTCTCTCTCTCTCTCTCTCTCTCCTCTCTCTCTCTCTCTCTCTCTCCTCCCTCCCTCTCTGTCTGTCTGTCTGTCTGTCTGTCTGTCTCTCTCTCTGTCTGTCTGTCTGTCTGTCTCTCTCTTGTCTCTCTGTCTCTCTGTCTCTGTCTCTGTGTCTGTCTCTCTCTCTATTAATATATATATATATATATATATATATATATATATATATATATATATATATATATAATATAAATATATTGTGGGTGTGTGGTAGTTTGTGTTGGATGATTTTTAGCTGCTTGTTCTGCTTCTGGATCATTCTTGACTATCTTAACATGTTGTTTTATTGTGCAGTTTTCCCCTGTGCCAAGCCCCCAACCACACCCACCACTCAACCACCAGCACCAACCACTACACCCACACCACCGCCGCCCCCCACCACCACTACAGCAACTCCACCCACTACCACCACAGCAGCACCACCACCCACCACCACACAAACGTCCACTGTGGCCTTGGGACCAACCACTACACCACCCCCACCCCCAACCACACCGCCCTTCACCACCACACCACCCCCACCCCCCCCCACCACTACTACACCCCCACCACCCCCCACCACGCCACCCCCACCACCCCCCACCACGCCACCACCCCCCACAACACCACCCACCACCACACCGCTCATGCTTCCAATACTCAACCACCCACCACTCCACCCCCACCACCATTACCACACGCACCCCACCACCCCCCCCACCCCACCCCACCCCCCACCCCACCACACCACACCCCCACCACCACTACTCCACGCCCACCTCCCCCCACCACCCCACACCAACACCCCTACCACCACTACTCCACGCCCCACCTCCCCCCACCACCACCACACCACACCCCCCCACCACTACCCACCCCACCTCCCCCCACCACCACCACACACACCCCCACCACACTACCCACGCCACCTCCCCCCACCACCACCACACCAACACCCCCCCACCACCTACTCCACGCCCACCTCCCCCCACCACCACCACACACACCACCACCCTACCACTCACTACTCCAACGCCCACCTCCCCACCACCACCAACCACACCACACCACCCCCACCACCACTACACACACCCACCTCACCCCACACCACAACCCACGCCCACCCCAACCACCCCCCACCACCCCACCACGCCCACCCCCCCACACCACCACCACACCACGCCCCCAATACCACCACACAATACCCCCCACCCCCCACCACCACCCCACCACCACACCCCCTACCGCCACACCCACACACCTCCACCACACCACCCCCACCACACACCCCCACCACCCTTACGCCACCCCACCCACCACCCACCCCCACCACCCCACTCCCGCCCACCCCACCCCCCCACCACCTCCCCCAGAGGTGACTGTTCCCCCGGCCACAGCCTTCCCCAGGTATGCCCCATTGGTGTGTGTGGTGTGTGTGTTGTGTGTGTGTGTGTGTGTGTGTGTGTGGTGTGTGTGTGTGTGTGTGTGTGTGTGTGTGTGTGTGTGTGTGTGTGTGTGTGTGTGTGTGTATGTGTGTGTGTGTGTGTGTGTGTGTGTGTGTGTGATGTGTGTGTATGTGTGTGTGTGTGTGAGTGTGTATGTGTGTGTGTGTGTGCACTTGTGTTCACAAGTCGTTTATTATTTATTTATTTATTTTATTTATTTATTTTCTTTTTATTCTTTTATACAAGGATAATGGAATAAGCACTCGTGTGTGTGTGTGTGTGTGTGTGTGTGTGTGTGTTGTGTGTGTGTGGTGTGTGTGTGTGTGTGGTATGTGTGTGTGTGTGTTGTGTGTGTGTGTGTGTGTGTGTGTGTGTGTGTGTGTGTGTGCACGTTGTGTTCACAAGTCGTTTATTTATTTATTTTATTTATTTATTCTTTTATACAAGGATAATGGAATAAGCACTCGTGTGTGTGTGTGTGTGTGTGTGTGTGTGTGTGTGTGTGTGTGTGTGTGTGTGTGTGTGTGTGTGCACGTTGTGTTCACGAGTCGTTTTGAGTGACGACGTTAGTTAAACTGGTGTAGTGGAATGGAATTCCACTTTACAGCTGACTCCTTTGTGATCGACTATGACACTCTGACTAGGAGGCTCAACTTGCACAGTCCTTATGTGCTGCAGCCCTGGGGGATAGTTGGCCTTTGGAGAACATCTCCAACGCTGACTGTCCTTATGCTCTCTTGGCTGAGAGAGTGGGAATGTACTGTGGGCAAGGCATCTTTACTATAATCAAATTTCTGCCTTGTGTCCGAAACAGCATCTGCCCCCTCTGCTGTTTTGGAGGTCGTTATCAAACACCACGGACAAACAAACAAACAAACAAACGGTGGTGTCTGTGGTATGGCAGACACTTTGGCCGTGTTGCACTGTGATGGGGGCTCTCCAGGAAAACAGGTCACACAGCCTGGCTCTATGGTTGAGCTACTGTGGACAACAGTGGGTCTTGCGTTATGCTATTCTCAGTAAAAAAAGAAAAAAAAGAAACCCAGTTGTTTCAGAACCTTATTACCGACTTTGAAAGGGCTGACTCACAAAGTGCTTGGTTTTTTTTTTTTTTTTTTTTTTTTTAATTCAGATACCTGTACCGTAACCAGGACCATCCCAGCAGTCTACAATTATCAGGAAATGCCTCTCCCTCAAGGAGTCCGCATCAAAGAGGTCACCAGCATCACGTTTTCTGTCAAGGCTTGCAAGGAAGCCCACCTCATTATCAGCAAGGGCATAAAAACCACGCTGAACCAAGGCGTAGATATGTTCGAAATCGCCATCGGTTACTCGAAAAACACCAAATCAGCCATTCGGAACAAAAAGCAAGGCCAGCAAAAACACGTGCTGGACACCTTCGACCACGGTGATGAAGGCCCTCTGGACTGTAACCGGGAGAAATCTTTCACCTTGAGCTGGGCAGACGGCAACATCCAGGTGACGGCACAGAACTCCAAGACTCCCTTCTTGTCCTACCCCTCCGGCAAGAGCAGCATAGAAGTCAACCATGTCTTCGTCTCTGGACGGAGACACCGTCACGCACTATGGATTGGAAAATTGGTAAGTTCCTGTTCGCAGTTGTCCGTTTTGCGGCCACCTGTAATTTTGGACACCTGAGTGTATGTAGCATTTTTTCTTATGTCAGTACCCCCAAAACACCTGCTGTTATCACTGGTGAAAGATTTCACTTGAAAACGGTCTTGACAAACAAGTTTTCTTTCCTGCTAAGTACTGATAGAGTGGTTGGATTCTTTAAGAAAAATGTGTTTTTTTTTTTTTCTCATGATGTTGAATAACACTGCTGGTATTTTCACTGGGCGATTGCAGCTATTTCATAGAGCATAGGGATGTAAGGCCCTCGTCTTTCCTTCCCTAGGCACAATTATCAGCTTCGTCCTCTCTCTCTCTCTCTCTCTCTCTCTCTCTCTCTCTCTCTCTCTCTCTCTCTCTCTCTCTCCTCTTGTATATATTATGTATATTGTGTGTGTGTGTGTGTGTGTGTGTGTGTGTGTGTGTGTAAAATAGATAAAAGTAAGGTAAACAGAAAAATGCTCTTTTTTTTACTGTAAAAATACGTCAGGGAAAAAAGAAATGTTCATATTATCTTTCAAAAGAAGAAAGTTAAAGAAGTTAAGGTAAACAGATAAATGCTTATATTTTTGAAAGGAAGACAGGGGAAGGTAAACAGATGAATGCAACAGTAGTTTTTCAAAGGAAGACAATGAAGGTAATACAGATGAATGCTACTGTTCGTTTTCAAGGAAGACAGTGAAGGTAAACAGATGAATGCTACTGTTCTTTTTCAAGGAAGACAGTGAAGGTAAACAGATGAGTGCTCTGTCTTTTTCAAGAAGACAGGAAGGTAAACAGATAGTGCTCATGCCTTCAAGGAAGACAGTGAAGGTAAACAGATAGTGCTCATGTCCTTCAAAGGAAGACAGTGAAGGTAAACAGATGAGTGCTCATGTCCTTCAAAGGAAGACAGTGAAGGTAAACAGATGATGCTACTGTTCTTTTTCAAGAAAGAAAGTTAAGTAAACAGATGAATGTTACTGTTCTTTTTCAAGGAAGAAAGTTAAATAAACAGATAAATGCTACTGTAATTTTTCAAAGGAAGACAGTTAAGGTGACAGATGAATGCTACTGTAATTTTTCAAGTTTTAAGGAAGACATTTAAGGTAAACAGACGAATTCTCATGCTATTTTTCAAAACGAGAAAGCTGAGGTAAAAAAAAAAGAAAAAAAAGAAATGCTCGTGTTTTGCAACAGGAGAAAGGTGAAGTGAAACATGCACATGTTTGTCTAAAGGAGAAAATGTGATGGCAAGCCAAGGTCAAGTAATAACAGAGAAAAGCTCAACATGTCAGTACTATTTCCAGGGGATGCAGATGAATGAAGTGCAATAGCTTGTCTACAGCCTCTGTGCTATTTTTGCAGACTTCCCTTGTACCAAACCACCACAGGTAGGTCAATGTTGGAGACTAAAGTTGGCTCATTGCACACATCATGCACTGTACAACAGTAAAATACATGCTGGGAAAGTGGGGGAGGGAATAGGCTAGTGGAATAGGCTAGTGGTTAGTGTTGCATTGGCAATTTGCTGACCCATGTCTGAATCCCGTTCTTGGAAATTTGCTCCTGGAGTTGAACATCAGTGCTTCTGTTCCACTTTTGGAAGAGAAGGCCATTGTATGCTGGTGGAAACGGATAACAAAATTTACAAAACTGTGTATCACATTGGACATATTTGATGTCCCATCTCTGCACCAACCCCAGGTACATGGCACAGCTACACAACTACATTGTGACATCTAATAAGAGATTGCATAAATTCTACCATGCACCATGAATGCGAAGTGCGTGCAATGGAGTGTTTTCGACCACCACCCAAGGAAATAGAGCATCATACAATTGGCAGGTGTGTCCCAATTTAGTAACACATCCCTGCGACAGGGCTCCGATCGCATGGGAGGTAATCTACTTACCGCCCCATCACAACTGTACACACACTGGGACTAGATGTAAATAAAAAACAAACACATGAGTGTTTCTTCCATTATCCTCGAAAGAAAAGAACGAATATTTTTTTAAAAATAGATAAAAGCATCGAACTCGTGACTTTGGGGTCTAAACTGAGTGAAAGGGTTTAAGCCTTGGCTGAGGGTTGGTTTGACAGGAGACGATCTTACTGGGTGTTCACACGGGGTCCTTCTCCCTTCCCCTTTCAGGTCCTTTGCAGGAGATGGGTAGGTACACTAAGGTTGTGTGTGCCAGCAAACGCATCACATCTTCAAAGCGAGTTGATTTTTTTGTGTAGCCAGTATCCGTGTGCATGCAGTTTTGGTAAATCTTGTCATCAGTTCCCATCGGCACAAAATGGCCTGCTCCTTCAAAAGACGGAAGAGGTTTTAACGTGTGCACAAGGCGTTCTGCATGCATTCGTACACGATGCCTTAGTTTAGTCTCTCGGGGGTGGGGGAGGGGGGAGGGGGAGTCCCCTTTTCCCCAAGCAAATGTTAAGCAGCATTGAGCGTGGTTAGCTTACGAATGGGTGACCGTTTGAGTAGGGCTTTCTTGGATTCGTTCGAGAAGATTTTTCCTCTGGAGCTAACACGAGTACCGACTCCACTCCCCCCCCCCCCCCCCCCCCCAAAAAAAAAAAGTGCGGATGAGACTATAAACCGAGGTCCCGTGTGTGAATGCACGCGGAGCATCTTGCGCACACATTAAAACCTGTTCCGCTTTCGGAGGAGTAGGACATTGTGTGTCAGTGGGAGCAGATGACACCATTTACAAAGCTGCATACACAAGGGGACTAGATGTAAAAAAGCACACGAGGGCTTATTTGACGATCCTCGAAATAGAAGAATAATGAAATAAAACAGTCCCCCAGGTTCACCCAGCTGTATTTTCAATGAGTGCCTGCCCTCTTTAGGGTCAGGGAAGGTCAAGCAGCAAAGAGGAGAGAGAGAGAGAGAGAGAGAGAGAGAGAGGAGAGAGAGAGAGAAGAGAGAGAGAGAGAGATGATTGATTGATTGATTGATTGATTGATTGATTGATTGAGAGAGAGAGAGAGAGAGAGAGAGAGAGAGAGAGAGAGTGATGATTGAAGAGAGAGAGAGAGAGAGAGAGAGAGAGAGAGAGAGAGAGAGAGAGAGAGAGAGATGGCGCCACCTTCAAAATGCTAGCTAACCCTTTAGAGGTCTCTGACACCAAAAATGACCGCATAGGTGATAGGAACACCCTTACCTTTTTTTTCTTTTTCTTTTTTTTCTTCTTTTCCTCCCTCACCCATCTGTCTAATACATAATGATACGCCTTCGGTGGTTTCCACAGAAAGTGTGTGTGAAGGAGACCCAGCTTTGCACGATGCTCAGTTCGCGCTGCGACACGGAGCTGAGTGTGTGCATAGCGGCGCTGTGTGACCGCAAGATGCCGCTGTGTGACTATCTCTTCGCCACCAGCTTCAAGTGCCGCATCCCCATCAAGAACACCGAAGTGCAGAAGCTGTCTGAACAGTGCCAGAAAAGTCAGTTTCTGGGTCATGGGCTTGGGCTTGGGCTTTGTCTGTCTGTCTGTCAAAGGATCTGTCAGTTTGTCGTCTGTCTGTGGGTCTGTGGGTCTGTCGTTGATTCCGTCTATCTCTGTCTGTCTGTATGTCTCTGTATTTCTGTCCGTCTGTCTCTTCTTCGTCATGTCTTTGTTTCTTTGTCTGTCTATATGTATGTCTTTCTCTTTGTCTGTCTGTCTGTTTGTCTGTCTGGCGGTCTGTCTGTCTGGCGGTCTTTGTGTGTGTGTGTGTGTGTGTGTGTGTGTGTGTGTGTGTGTGTGTGTGTGTGTGTGTGTGTGTGTGTGTGTGTGAGCTGTCCTTGGCAAAGTTGAGATGAGAGCCACCGCGCCCTCAATATGCTGGCCCCTGGAGAAGCTGAGGTCTCTGACTCGTCACTCACATACGATCATGTAACTCATGGAGAACACCTTTCACTTTTTAAGCATTATTTTGTTTTGTTCTTTTTTTTTTTCTTACACTACAATACAATGGAGAAGTCGGAGGTATGGGGTTTGTTGGAGAATCTGCATACAACCTCATGAAACAGCTCTCGATTGCAGGGAAGCAAAACCCCAGAGCCCTGAAAGCCATGACAGAAGCGGGCTGAGAGACGTTCAAGTTGGATCTGGTCAAGGAGGAACAAAATGAACAACATACATAAGGCTTAAATGACCCCATGATATTGAGAGGCCCCTTAGCTCAGTTGGTAGAGTGCTCGCCCAATGAACCGAAGGTTAAGCAGCACCTTGCTCATCCAGGACTTGGATGGGTGACCATAGGTGGCTAATCCTCCAAGGTTGTGGGTTTTCTTTTATGCCCAGAGGGCTGGTTGTAAAAAAGCATGTTTGCTTGTGCCAGGACCGTCTTTAAATAAAATTTATTCAATTCAGTTCAAGGGAAAAAGTGTGCATATCCAGAGATCATGGGTTCGAACCCGAGTCAGAACTCATCACATACAGAAAGGGGCAGCAGAGAGACATCCAAAGTTATGAACTGGATGTGGGCCCCCCCTTAGAGTGTAAGGAAGATAAAAGGCCCGAAACACTCGTCTGAAGGGGTTTCTCTTCTGAGGACTCTTTGCTGCCACGCTCTAGCTACGCGAGTTTCTTACCGCCAATGGTGGTGCACAGCACACAAGTCCCACATCACTCAGTCCTAGGTTTGTAGCTAGGCCTCCGTCAGTCGGTGTCGACTATGGAATTCGCGCCAAAAGACAGGTCATTTGTTCAGCGACAACGCCGGCTGTGGCTGGTCAGTCCGATGCGGGAGTGGCAGTCTCTGTTGCATCTGATGCAGATGTGGCTTGTTGAGGTGGCTGGAGCACATGCCTTCCGCTTGGCTCTCTTTTCGTTTGCTGCGGTGTGGATCTTTTCTTCACCACACTTCAGCTGTTTGTGGAGAACACTTTGCCATTTGCTGCGGTCAGCCGCTACCTCCTCCCAGTTCTCTAGGTTGATGTCCAGGGCTTTCATGTCACGCTTGCAGACGTCTTTGTAGCGCAGTTGGGGGCGGCCAATGCTTCTCTTGCCGGAGGCAAGTTCACCATAGAGGAGATCTTTAGGAATGCGTCCATCCTCCATCCTCCATCCTCCATCCTTGCTGTCACTTCTCACACTCAGTCCAGAGTGCTAAATTTAGCATGACCCTTCCCTTTTTAACCAAGTCCAAGTGTGGTCAGCTCCTGCTAGAAATAGCACCAGCTTCCCCCCCCCCCCCCCCATCTAGGCTGGGATGGGATGGACTAATTAGCAGCTGAGAGGAGCTGAATGTGGGGGGGGGGGGGGGAAACTGACTTGCTGTGGGTGCCGTGTTGCTGTCCACAGAGTGCAAAGAGAACCAGGTGGTCCGGCTGTGGCCGGAGACAGGAGAAAAGCCTTCCTGCGCTGACAAAGATGCTCAGGCGGATGCAGGAGACGCCAACGTGGACTTGAAGTTTATGTGCATGTGCAACCAAGAGAACGGCTACTACTACGAGAACGACAAGTGCGTCCCCGACTCCGAATGTGGTTGCGTCATCAACAACAGCGATTACAAGCCCGTGAGTAGTTGATTGATGGATGGATTGATTGGTTTGATTGATTGATTATTGATTGATTGATTGATTTCTTTTTTTCTTTTGTTTCTTTTCTTTTTCTTTCTTTTTTTTCTATCGTTTCTTTGTATCTTTCTTTTTTTTCTTTTTTTTTCTTTCTTTTCTTTCTTTTCTTTCTTTCTTTTCTTTTCTTTCTTTCTTTCTTTCTTTCTTTTCTTTCTTTTCTTTCTTTTTTCTTTCTTTTTTTTTTCTTCTTCTTTTTGATTTATTGATTTCTATCTTTTTTTTTTCTTTCTTTCTTTTTTTTTCTTGTTTTGTTTTTCTTTCTTATCTTTCTTTCTTTCTTTCTTTCTTTCTTT
Source organism: Stramonita haemastoma (assembly GCA_030674155.1). Taxonomy (NCBI): domain Eukaryota; kingdom Metazoa; phylum Mollusca; class Gastropoda; order Neogastropoda; family Muricidae; genus Stramonita; species Stramonita haemastoma. The sequence goes on from CM060343.1 coordinate 23,188,701, forward strand.
CTTTCTTTCTTTCTTTTCTTTCTTTCTTTTTCTTTTCTTTCTTTCTTTCTTTCTTTCTTTCTTTCTTCTTTATATCGAAGATAATTTAATAAGCACTCATGTGCTTTAGTACATCCAGTCCACATGTGTATGCAGTTTTTTGCAAATCTTGTCATCTGTTCCCACACCGGCACAAAATGGCCTACTCTACGAAAAGCAGAACAGGATTTAACGTGTGCACAAGGTGTTCTGCGTGCGTTCGTAAAAAAGCACATGCGTGTTTATTCCATTTTCCTAAAAATATAAGAAAAAAACAACACACACACACACACGTGCCCCCCCCCCCCCCACAACACACACACCCCCCCCCCCCCCCCCCCCCCCCCCCTTCACACATACACCCACCTCTCTACCTGTGCTTATACTGACTGAAGGAAGGTAGCTGTGTCGTTCCCTACCTTACCTTCATTATAACTCTTACTCAAGTCAAGTCGAGTCAAAAACACTTTTAATCATCCCTGAAGGGCAATTACAATTACAACACTGACAGGCATATTGATACGAATCATAATCAAAGACACGAAATAGCTACATTTCATATTTTGTTCAGACATTATAATTATGATAACTTCAAAGAAAAATGGAAACTCGCAGTCCCTAAATCGGAAATCTCCACTGGGACGTTAGTTTCATCACAACAACAACAACAACAACAACAACAACAACAACAACAACAACAACAATGAATTGTTGTGGTGGATCGGTGGTCTAGGTGGTAACGCGCCTTGCCTAGAAATCAAAAAGTCCGGGTCGGAGTGTGCGGTGGTTCGTACCCCGTTTGGACCCAAAACTTTCCCCCCATCCATTAGACCCTGAGTGGTGGTCTGGGCGCTAGTCTTTCGGATGAGACGATAAACCGAGGTCCCGTGTGTTGCGCATCACTATTTAGCGCACGTAAAAGAACCCACGGCAACAATGGAGTTCACCCTAGCAAAATTCTGTAGAAAAAAGCCACTCTGATAGGAAAACAAATTCACTTGCATGCAGGAAAAAGAAAAGAAAAATGGGTAGGCGCTGCACTTGTGGCGACGCAGTCTCCCCGGGGAGAGCAGCGCGAATTTCACGCAGAGAAATCTGCTGTGACATAAAGTGGTACAAAATACAAATACAAATACAACAACCTACCTTACCTTACCTTTCACCAGCTCAACGACAAGTGGACAGCAGACGACTGTTCCAAGGACTTTACCTGCCAGAAGGTGGACGGTCAGGCCAAGGTGGTGGAGAAGCTGCGACAGTGCGACAACAGCAGCCGCTGTGTGAAGGACAAGGAGGGACAGGCCAAGTGCGTGTGTGCTGACGGTCAGGGCGTGCCGGACATGCCTGAGGGATGCAACGGTGAGTCTTCGGCTGTCGCCCTCTCGGCCACAGTGCACACAAATCCAACATTTGTTTTTTATTATTTTTTATTTTATTATTATTTTTTTTATATCGAGGATAATGGGACTTGTGCTTTTTTTTTTTTACAACCAGTCCCCGTGTGTATGCAGTTTTGTAAATATCATCAGTCTGTTCCCATCACTCAGTAAGGCCTTGTCAAGAGTGCAGAAATTTAGCGCGCTCCTTCCTTTTTACCTAGTCCCAAGTGTGGACAGTTCCTGCTATAAATATCACCAGCTGGCTTGGGATGGGATGGGATAACTAGTAGCATGCAGCTGAGAGGAGATGAAAGTGGGGGGAGAGCGACAGCTGTGTATAGGGTATGGTATCACCCTCCTTTGAAAGTCACGGCAGATTTCTCTTTAGGGGGGGGGGGGGGGGGTAAATTTTTTGGGGGGCTGCTCTTCTCATCGGCGGGGGGGGGGGGGGGGGGGGGGGGGGGGGGGGGGGGGGGGGGGGAGTGGTGTCCAGCTACAAGAGCAGTGCCACCCATTATTATTATTATTGATATTATTATTATTATTATCATCATCATCATTATTATTATTATCATTTGCCTCATTTTCTGTGGCGTCCCCGCTCTGCTCTTCCCACGCCCCTCATTTCAATCTCCCTGTCACAGCTATACCCTGATTCATTATGTCTCATTCCCAGGGTCGGAGTCCACAGGGAGCCCATCAATATTTATAAGGCCACCGTGGGGCCACCAGCCAAAGGGGCCCTGCACTTTTGCTGCTGAGTCACTTTAGTGGTGTTCAGTGGTGCCTGTTCTGAGCTAACATACGCAGGACATCACATACTCAGCCCCCTACTAACGACAGTATTAGCTCAGTCGCGGAGCCAGACTGAGTGAGTCACCCACCCGAGGTGGCGACCACCACAACGTCCCTCCAACGACCGTCCCCCTGCAAACCCCCAACCCCAAAGGCTTTGACACAAACCACCACAGGCACAGAAGTGTATGGGGAAATCAAATCTGAGGTCACAATGAGACCAGAGCAACAGGGGCCACCGAATTAGAGGGAATTCTTATTATTGCATGATGATCAATGGTGATGGGGATGACGTAATGATGCTGCCGTGGAAGTGCATCTGCTTTGAGACTACTTGACAGGGTTGTGCTCTACGCTTACTATCATGATATATCCCGGCGTCAACCGGGCCCGAGAGATACAGACACCTGCAGTGTTGGTCCATCCCACCACACCACAACACCCCACCACACCACACCCGACATTACCATCACATCACCCCAACCCACCCCACTCCACCTCACGCTACACCCACACCCCACCCCCACACCCCACCCACCCCACCCCACCCCACCCACACCACACCACACCACACCACACCACACCACCACCACACCACACCACACTGCAACCACACACTACAAGTAGAGTGATGCTGGGTTTCAGGCGTTACGGAGACTAACCAGACGTGCTACCTGAAAGGCAAAGAGAAGGAGCTGTGCATATGTAACAAGGGCTTTGCTCCCACCTGTGATGGCTGCCAGGGTGAGTGATGGCTTTCTAGTCTCTCTGCCCTGCTCTGCTCGGCTGAATGCTTGTGACAATGGTAAAAGGTGTCTATTTTTTAAATTAATTAATATTATTTATTTATTTATTTATTCATTTAATCTTTTATATCAAGGATAATGGAATAAGCACTCATGTGCTTGTTTACATGCAGTCCCCGTGTGTATGCAGTTTTGTAAATCTTGTCATCTGTTTCCACACCGGCACACCATGGCCCACTCTTACGAAAAGCGGAACAGGATTTAACGTGTGCGCAAGATGTTCTGCGTGCGTTCGCACACGGGGCCTCGGTTTACAGTCTCATCCGAAGGACTTTTGGGGAGAGTGGAGTCAGCACTGATGTCAACTCCAGGAGAAAAATCCCCTCATAACCTATGTAGTCGTTGGGGGGCAAAGAATTGTTCGAGACCTCAACTTCTCCAGGGACCAGCATATATTGAGGGCGGCGCCCACCTCCTCTCTCTCTCCCTCGCTGGTTTTTTTTTTTGGGGGGGGGGGGGGTTTGGGGGGGGGGGGGGGGGGGGGTTACAGAAGAAATTTTGGTGAACTATAGTGAGTATCGGCGGCATTGCCAGCAGCGTTGTACGTCCACTATCAAAAAAGAAAAATTGGCCTCGAGTGCAGGTACCCATTGACAGCTGGGTGAACTAAGGTGGGGTGGGGGTGGGGGGGGGGCTGAAGCCAAGGCGCGCAAGCGGTCACCCATTCAACTTGGTAACCACGCTCAACGCTGCTTAGTTTAGCTATGGTTTGGGGAAAAGCGAGTGCTATGAATACTAAGCTATCCGTACTGCCACTCGGGTGAAGGTCTGCATGCAGCGATTCTGACGTGAATGGCTAGTAGGACATAGTATTGTTTGTGTTATAAATTTATGTATTCTGCATAATTAAAAGTCACGGCTGATTTCTCTTGCGGGCTGCTCTCCCTGCATGTGGAGAGCGAGTCACCACAAAAGCAGCGCCACCCATTATTTTTTTTTCTTTTCCTGTCTGGATCTTTGTTGTTTGCGACGGTACTGAAACCATTCGTATCGGCGACTGCCTTTCTAGTGGACCATTCCAGTGGCGTGGAGAGGGGGGGGGGTCTGCTGTATGGGTAACAGCTTGCCCTCCATACTTACTTACCCAGGCTTTGCGCTCTATAGACTAGAGCGCAACTCCATAGTCTTCCGAGACTGATGTGCGCCTACTACCTATCAGTGCCGACTCCACTCTCCCCAAAAAGCCTTCGGATGAGACTTAAACCGAGGCCCCGTGTGCGAATGCACGCAGAACATCTTGGGCACACGTTAAATCCTGTTCCGCTTTTCGTAAGAGTAGGCCATCGTGTGCCGGTGGGAACAGATGACAATATTTACAAAAACTGCATACACACGGGGACCGGATGAAAAAAAGCACATGATTGCTTATTCTGTTATCCTCGATATAAAAGAATAAATAAATAAAAATACTAGTAATAGTGATGGTGATGATGATCATAGCGATGACGACCACGACGATGATGATGATAATGATAGCGATAACGACGATAATGATAACAATGATGGTGACGACGATGACTACGACGATGATAATGATAACACTAATGATGATAATTATGATGATGGTGATGATAATGGTGATGCTGCTGTTGCTGTTGATGATGATGGTGATGATGATGATAACGAGGACAATGATAACAATGATGATGATGGTGTGATGGTGATGACGACGACGATAATGATGACAATGATAGCGATAAGAGGACAATGGTAATGAAATGATGAGATGACGACGACGATGATGATGACACTAATTGAGATGATGATGATGATGATACTTGTAATGATGGTGACGATGATGACAACGACGACTACGACGATGACAACAACAACGACGATGACGATGAGTGATGATGGTGATGCTGCTGCTGCTGCTGCTGATGATGACGACGACGATGATGACGATGATGACGGTGATGCAGACATCAACGAGTGTGCCATGAAGGACAACGTGTGCACGAGGAGAGGGGAGCGCTGTGTCAACCTCATCGGCTCTTTCCTCTGCAGCTGTCAGAGAGGCTACAGGCGTAACAGCAACCAGATATGTGTCGGTCGGTACACTGCATGCATGCAATGGGTTGATGTGTGTGTGTGTGTTGTGTGGTGTGGTGTGTGTGTGTGGTGTGTGTGTGGTGTGTGTGTGGTGTGGTGTGGTGTGGTGTGGTGTGGTGTGCTTTGTGTGTGTGTGTGTGTGTGTGTGTGTGTGTGTGTGTGTGTGTGTGTGTGTGTGTGTGTGTTGTGTTGTTGTTGTGTTGTGTGTGTTGTGTGTTTGGGGTGTGTTGTGTGTGTTGTGTTTGTGTGTGTGTGTGTTGTGCGCGTGCGTGTGTGTTTATTTATTTTATTTTATTTCATTGTATTCTTTTATATCGAGGATAATGAGATAAGCACTTTTGTGCTGTTTTACATCCGGTCCCCGTGTGTATGTAATTTTGTAAACGTCATCTGTTCCCACCGGCACACGATGGCCTACTCTTACGGAAAGCGGAACAGGATTTAACGTGTGCGCAAGATGTTCTGCGTGCGTTCACACACGGGGCCTCCTTTATAGTCTCATCCGAAGGACTTTTGGGGAAAGTGGAGTCAGCACTGATGTTAACTCCAGGAGAAAAATCTCTTCGAACAGGAATCGAACCCGGGTCGTCAAATTGCGAGCGCTTGCAACATCCCACCTTCTGGAAATTCTGTGCTGCACATTTCCACTTTTCTATCGCTCTCTTTGTTTCTGTCTTTCTCCTTATCTTTCTATAATTTCTTGTGCTTATGAGCTGCCTTTCCCAGTCCACTCTCCTGCCATTTTTCAAGCATCTCTTTCAAACAATTATCTCTTTTCATGATATGACACACTGCCAGTGCTTTTTTGTGCTGGGACCAGGTAGTGAGACTTAGACACTGGGATGGGCACAGGATGTCCATTCTGCAGTGGTATTTGCCCATGTGGCCCTTTATATCTATCTATCTATCTATCTACTATCTATCTATCTACTCTATCTATCTATCTATCTATCTATCTATCTATCTATCTATCTATCTATCTATCTATCTTCTTCTATCTATCTATCTATCTATGTATGTGTGTGTGTGCGTGTGGTGTGCATGTGCGTGTGCGTGCGTGTGCGTGCGTGCGTGCTGGGTGGGGTGTGTGCGTGCGTGCGTGCGTGCGTGCGTGTGTGTGTGTGTGTGTGTGTGTACTTTAACATGCTGGTTATCCTTTTTTTTACGTTCTTTTGTAATCTGGGGGAGATAAATTAAGCGGAATTGCTGGCGTCCTCAGCACATTCTGGTATATTTGCCTTAGGAAATGAAGCGATTTAGGTATTGTGTCATTCAATGTTGTTGTGTTTTTTCAGATGGACGTGTTAGATATTTGAAAGTATTCGAAGTGTTGGTTTGAACCTGAAGTTGAAAGTCATTGGAGCCACTGACACTGAATGAGGTGACAGACAGCCCTGACATGGCTTTTTGAGGTTGGTAGGGCTATAAACAATTTATGATTATGATTATGCATGCTTGCAGATGTCGACGAATGCTTGGACAATCCATGTGCAAAAGCGGGCAAGGGAGCGGACTGTGTCAACTATATCGGCACCTATGGCTGCGAGTGCTGTGCTGGCTATGACATGGTCAATAGCAAGTGTGTCCGCAATACTAAACGTAAGTCTGTCTGTCTTTTCTGTTTTTTGTTTGTCGGGTCTGTCTGTCTTCTCTGGCTGTCTTGTCTTGTCATGTCTTTTCTGTCATTCTTGCTTTGTCTGTCTGTCTGTCTTTCTCTGTACCCCCCCCCCCCCCCTCTCTCTCTCCTCTCTCTCTCTCTCTCTCTCTCTCTCTCTCTCTCTCTCTCTCTCTCTCTCTCTCTCTCTCTTGTGTGGACGGATAGCCTAGTGGTCAGAACATTGCGCTGGCAATTAACGACCGGGTTCGATTCCGGTCGAGGAGATTTTTCTCCTGGAGTTAACATCAGTGCTGACTCCACTCTCCCCAAAAATCTTTCGGATGAGACTTTAAACGAGGCCTGTGTGCGAACGCACGCAGAACATCTTACGCACAACGTTAAATCTTGTTCCGCTTTTCGTAAGAGTAGGCCATCGTTGTCCGTGGAAACAGATAACATATTACAAACAACATACATATGGGACTGGATGTTAGAAAGCACAAGAGTGCTTATTCCATTATCCTCGATTTAAAAGAATAAATCAAATTTCTCTCTCTCTCTCTCTCTCTCATTTATTCTCTCTCTCAATCGTCTCTCTCTCTAACTCTCTCTCTCTCTCTCTCTCTCTCTGTTCTGTCTGTCCTGTCCTGTCTGTCTGTCTGTCTGTCTGTCTGCTCTGTCTTCTTCTCTTCTCTCTCTCTCTCTCTCTCTCTCTCTCTCTCCTCTCTCTCTCTCTCTCTCTCTCTCTCTCTCTCTCTCTCTCTCTCTCTCTCTCTCTCTCTCTCTCTCTCTCGGACGAGAGAGGGCTGGATGAAAACAATATGTGGATGCTTATCTGTCACCTGTAAAATAAAGACATTGATTGATTGATTGATGATTGATTGATTGATTGTTGATTGATTGATTGATGATTGATTGATTCATTCATTCATTCATTCATCATTCATTCATTCATTCATTCATTCATTCATTCATTCATTCATTCATTCATTCATTCTCACACTATACCACGCCACACCGCGCCACATCACACCACACCATACCACATCACACCACACCACACCACACCACACCACACCACACAACACTACAACACAACACAACACACACACAACACAACACACACAACACAACACAACAACACCTCCACCAAAAACAATACAGTGCTCACTAAAAAAAAAACCCCACACCTTCACCCCTCAACCCCCACCCCCTCCTTCCCCCCATCCCCCTTCAGAACCCCCCCTCCGCCCCCCCTTGAGCACCCCCTGCCCCCAACCCCCCACCCCCCTCTATCCCCATCCCCAACCCTCCCCACTCCAACCTCACAAACAAAACAATACCCAGCTCTGACAAACCCCACCTTTCTACTACTGCTGCTGTTGTTTTGTATTTTTGTATCTTGTACCACTTTATGTCACAGCAGATTTCTCTGCGTGAAATTCGGGCTGCTCTCCCCAGGGAGAGCGCGTCGCCACAAGTGCAGCGCCTATCCATTTTTTTTTTCTTTTTCCTGTATGCAACTGTATTTGTTTCCCAATCAGAGTGGCTTTTTTTCTACAGAATGTTGCCAGGGTCAACCCCCTTGTTACCGTGGGTTCTTTTACGTGCGTTAAATAGTGATGTGTAACACCCGGGACCTCGGTTTATCGTCTCATCCGAAAGACTTAGCGCCCAGACCACCACTCAGGGTCTAATGGATGGGGGAAAATGTTTCGGGCCTAAACAGGGGTACGGACCACGGCACACACACTCCGACCCAGACTTTGGCTTTCTAGGCAAGGCGCGTCACCACCTAGACCACCGATCCATTTTACCCTGTTGTTGTTGTTGCTGTTGATGGGTTGACAACATCAAGACTGGACCGCCCAACCCCTGCAACACCTCCTACTAGCCACACAGGATCGCGAAGCATGGAAAAAGATCTCTGTTGCGTCTTCTCTCATGTCCCCCCCACTACGTCCTTTGGGACTGAGTGAGTGAGTGAGTGGTGTTGTTGGTGTGTGTGCAGGTATAGCGGTGTTGTCCCCTACGGCGAAGTGTTGCATGTGCCCCAAGGGCTGGAAGGAGTGCCTGGTGAACCAGACGGGGGGAGACTCCACGGGGTGCTACCAGAACAACCAAGGCTACTCGGCCCAGTACAAGGACTTCCGAGACATGTACGAAGACCAGTGTCTCCGCGAAGAGGTGGTGGACCCCAAAAAATGGGTTCCGGGACCCTGCCCCAAAACACAACGACTTTGCCTCCTCAGGGATGTGAGTGGGGAACTCGACACTCAACGTTAACACACACACACACACACACACACACACATACACAAGCACGCACGCACGCACGCGCGCGCGTGCACGCACGCACGCACGCACGCACGCACGCACGCACTCACACACACGTACACACACACGTACACACACACGTACACACACGTACACGTACACGTACACACACACACACACACACACACACACACACACACACACACACACACACACACACACACACACTGTTCGAGTCCGGTTGAGGAGATTTTTCTCCTCGAGTTAACATCAGTGCTGACTCCACTCTCCCCAAAAGTCCTTCGGATGAGACTTTAAACCGAGGCCCCGTGTGCGAATGCACGCAGAACATCTTGCGCACAGGTTAAATCCTGTTCCGCTTTTCGTAAGAGTAGGCCATCGTGTGCCGGTGGGAACAGATGACATTTACAAAACTGCATACACACGGGGACTGGATGTAAAAAATCACATGAGTGCTTATTCCATTATCCTCGATATAAAAGAATAAACATAAATAAAAGAAAATCACACACACACACACACACACACACACACACACACACACACACACACACACACACACCACACACACACACACACACACACACACACTTGTCACCTCGTCTGTCTGAAGACAGTTTTTGGTTTTTTGTTTGTTTTTCTTTTTCGTTACTCAGAACTTTAAGGTTCACCCATGGTGAATTTTTTGGCGTATGCTACTCCCAATCTGAGTGTGTGTGGTGTGTGTGTGTGTGTGTGTGTGTGTGTGTGTGTGTGTGTGTGTGTGTGTGTATGTGTGTGTGTGTGGCGCGCGTGCGCGCGTATGTGTGTATGTGTGTGTGCGTGCGTGCGTGTGTGGGTACGTGTGTGGTGTGTGTGTGTGTTTGTCTATGTGCACGCGTGTGTGTGTGTGTATGCATGTGTGCATGCGTGCGAGCGTGCGTCGGTCAAAGTCGGTCAAATTTTATTTCCACATGGTACATTAAATAAGCAATGCATTTGCTATCTAGTAACAAAAATAACTTCATCAATGATATTTAACTACAACATTCACTGTGTGTTTATGCGTCTTTGTTGTGTATGTGTGCGTGCGTGTTCATGCGTGCGTGCGTGTGCGTGCGTGCGTACGTGCGCGCGCGCGCGCGCGCGTGCGTGTGTGTGCGTCTGTGTGTGTGTATGTATGTATGTGTGTGTGCGTCTGTGTGTGCATGCGTGTGTATGTGTGTGTGTGTGTACGTGTGTGTATTCGTGCGTGTGTGTACGTGTGTGTGTGTGTGTGTGTGTGTGTGTGTGCGTGCGCGTGCGTCTGTGTGTGTGTGTCTGTGTGTGTGTGTGCGTGCGCGTGCGTCTGTGTGTGTGTGTGTGTGTGTGTGTACGTGTCTGTGTGTGTACGTGTCTGTGTGTATGTGTGTGTGTACGTGTCTGTGTGTGTGTGTGTGTACGTGTCTGTGTGTTGTGTGTGTGTACGTGTGTGCGTGAGCGTGCGTCTGTGTGTGCGTCTGTGTGTGTACGTGTGTGTTGTGTGTGTGCAGCTCCCCAGCCTACAGGACCTGCCCCGGGATTCACTCCAGGCCCCACCCCCACCCCTCGAGAAGAGTGTGACAAGAACAACGTCTGCGAGAAGTTTCCCACCCCACCCAGTCTACAGGGCTGTGAGTATATATTCATCGCACACACCCCTTCCCTCCCTCCTCCCCCCTCTCCCTCCTCCATACCCCCCTCCCCTCCTCCCCCCCTCCTCCCCTCCTACAGGACTGTGAGTATATCATCGGCACACACACCATCCTCTCCCTCCTCCCTCCCTCCCTTCTCCCTCCTCCATACCCCCCTCCCCCTCCTCCCCCCCCTCCCCTCCCCCCCCCCCCTCCTGCCCGTGCTACTTCACTTTCTCACTTCTCCCCCCTGACTTCTCAAGCAGTCTCGCAATTTGACGACCTGAGTTCGATTCCCATTCCAGGGGATTTTTTTTCCCCTCCTGGACTTAAATTAATTAACATCAGTAGCTGACTCCACTCTTCCCCCCCCAA
>CM060343.1:23209651-23219651 GCA_030674155.1 Stramonita haemastoma
CCCCCAAAGGGTATACTATTTTGTCTACTATGGTCATATCTCAGCTTAGGGGTTGTTTTTCTGTTCTGCTGTTCCTCAGCATCATCTGATGTTCTCTGAGTTGTATACTACATACAGTCGTATCTCGGCTTGTCGACTATCATATTCAGGGTAAAAAGGGCAAAAGAAATATGCCTACCCTAAAACCATGAGTTCCCCCATGGGGATTAAGGGAGGAGGGGGGGGGGGGGTGCTGTTAGTATAAGTAGCATCCCATCTTTTCTATCACTCTCTTTGTTTCAGCCTTGTTCCATTTCTTTCTGACACCTTCTTGTCTGTTTTCTGTCTTCTTGGTCTATTCTCCTGCCTTTTTTTCCCCCAGAAAGACGTAAAAGATAACAATTGTCTCTTATTGCTGAAGTCGAATGCGCTGGGCCTGATTTGTCAGGCACTTAATGGCAGTGTAACACATTTTAGCTCATATAACAAATTGCTGTCTGAATTTTCAATGATGACAAAGAAGAAACCATGGGTGGCTGTGCACTGACCAGAGGTAAAGGGTTTATGCCAACCTTAAAACTATGGGTGGTTCTACACCCAGCAGGTACGTTAAAGGTTTTTGCACCTACCCTAAAACTATGGGTGGTTGTATAGGGTAAAGGGTTTGTGCCAACCTTAAAACCATGGTCCAGTGTGTTACACATAATTATTTAGGGAATTAAACAAAACCCCACGTCAACAAGCAGTTGTAACTGGGAAAATTCTGTAGAAAAAAAGCCACTCTGATAGGGAAACATACAGTTGCAGACAGGAAAAAAAAAACAATGGGTGGCACTGCTCATGTGGCGAGTGCTCTCCCTGGGAGAGCAGACCGAATTTCACTCAGAAAGATATACCATGACTTAAAGTGGAGTATACAATACAAAACAATGCAATGTAATACACTGCAATGCAATGTAATCAGGTGCAATACAATACAATGCAATGTAATATAATGCAATGCAATACTATACAATCCAACCAAATACAATACAATGCAATACAAGTGCAATATAATGCAATGCAATACAACACACTACAATACGAAGCAATGATATAATGCAAAACAAAATAAAACTGCTTACATCATTCCCAACTTACAGAGAGCAAACAAAAAAGATACATCATTATATACATAATATATTTTCAAAGCAGCAGCCCTCCTCACACACACACACAACACAAAATCCCAAACGGGCAAACACACTGCAGAATTGAAGACACCATTCCAGTATGGACAATTTCCCTTTCTGGTCACAAAAATCCAAACGGGCAAACAACTTGCAGGAATTGACAGACACCCATTCCAGATGAAAAATTTCCAATTTCTGTCACAAAAACAAGGGAAGAAAAATTCTTAGGTAAAAGTCAATTCCGCTTCAGAGAAAAATATCAAAATTCTGAACAAAAGTGAAAGAGAAATAGAGTGAGGTAAAGGAATGAGCAAAGGAAAGAGACAGAAGGAAGATTAAAGGAAAAAACAACACCAAAAAACAGAACAAGAAATCAGTGAGGAAAAATGGACATTTCTAGCACAGCATTTCCAAAGCTGGGGGTGTTCAATTGAAAGAACCCTGTCAATTCTCCATAGCAGACTCTTTTGTTCATCTCTAACCCTCCCCCCCCCATCCAAAAAAAAGAACAAACAAATCAGACCAACAACAACAAAAAAAAAGTGCCAGCATTTTTACGTTTTCAAAAAAAACGTAGTGTAAAATGCTGTACATCATTAAAAAAAAACTGAAAGAATTAAACATTCAGCCACTAACCTTGAAAGTTTTCCTACAGTCCATTCCAGACAAAAACAAGGTAGATATGAATCTTCATTTAAAAAAAAATGAAAGAATTAAATCATCAGCCACTAACTTGAAAGTTTCCTACAGTCATTCTAGACAAAAAAACAAGGTTAGATAGAATCCAACAGAGTGCTGATATCCCACTACCGAGCCTACAGTCCATTCGAAAAATGAAGTCCAGATTCAAATTGTACACATGTTGATAACAAAAATGCACTCTCGTGCACACAGAAACACACACACACACACGCACGCAAACACAGCCAGCACACATGCATGCACGCACGCGCGCACACACACACACACACACACACACACACACACACACACACACACACACACACACACACACACCACACACACACACACACACACACACAGAGTCTGGTTCTCACTGTCCCCCAAGAGGAGTGGGCTATTCTCTATACAGCACACCCCATCATCCACTACTAGGCAGAAGCTTCATCAACTGTATCACCAGTGCGCTAGTGAAGGCTCAGCTTGATGCTCCGTGTTCTGCCATCCATACCACTGGCCAGAACTGCCAGTGGTAGTCTCTGCAAAGGAAAGGGGGGGGGGGGGGGGGTTCCCATGTACCTATGCTATGTGTATCTGCATTGACCCAGGGTGCTTTGCACAGCACTCTCTTTTCCTGAAGGCTTACATGAGAACACAGGCCTTGGTGGGCACATCCCCCATATAATCATTGATGGCTGTTTCCACGTCAACGTCCGTTTTGATGTTATACACCAAAGGGGATGGGGGTGATAACGTCAGGGTGTCCAACGCTGACTCACTGCCACGCCCACTTCTCATCTCCTTGGCAACAGCGATGACGTCACTGTCACTCCCTGGGGTGAGGGCCTTGTCCACTTGTCGGATGAACTCGGCCAGCTCCGCCTTGCGGCCATCTTGAGCGTTGATACGACTGACAAGGCGTTTGTTGAGGTCCCTGTTTCCAGTCTGTAGAGCCCTAGCAACTGATCTCGCTTTATGTCAGCAGCAGCCACGATGACAGCGTGTCGTTGGAGGATGTTTTTCTCTATGGCCGCTCTCTCCTTCTCCTGGGCCTGTCTTTGGGTCTGCAGGGACGTCCTTGCTTGAGTCGCCTCAGACATAGCACGCTGCAGGCGCTGCTTGTGAGACCGTAGCTCTGTCTGTGTTTTGGAAATGGTTGTGCTCAGGTCTTCCGTTTCGTGAAGTTCGTGGCTGGTCAGTTTACAGTTGATGCACAAGGCTGCGTCGCATTTCACGCAGTAAAACTCCAGTTTTTTTCCATCGTGAATCTTGCACGCGTTCTGGTGACTTGGCTTCTGCTGGATGTAGTAGTTCTTTTGCAGGGAGGCAACTCCGCCAGAAGACAGGGCAGTCATCTTTCTGCAAGCTGGGCAAGGGAACCTTCCCCCTGGGTGATGGTTTGCCAGACCTTGGATACATGAAGCACAGAAGGTGTGGTGGCAGGGAAGGAACCGGGGGTCCTTGTAGTCACTCAGACATATGGCACAAGTGTTGACGTCCTGTCCACTGCCTCCTGTGGCCATTGTAGGGGACGTGTGGAGGAGCTGCTCAGAGGTCTGCAACACACAGCAGTGCACCAGTGATACCTCCACACTACAACAACCATGGCTGTAGCATCACTGCATTATGTGTCCACTACTATGACACTCCCTATTTACATTAACCTCGTATTGGCCTAGTAAAATCCACTCTAGCTTTCTCCAGCCCATCTCTATGGCATGCTTTTCCAACATTGCTGAAAAATATCAATTCTTTTTTACACCACATCAAGAAAAACCCTACACTTTTCTTTGTTGCAAATCTACGTTTGTTTGTTTCTTCTTGTTATATCTATGAACACAACTGAATATATTGATGTGGTCTTTTTGTGATCTACAAGAACAGGGATACTGAAGATCTGTGGCAATTACTGAAGAATGGCCTTGAGAAATCACACTAGCAAAATTCTTCTGATCCTCCTCCTCAACAGGATTTTATATATTTTTTAAAATGTAGAAAGAGGGATGTCTGATTTTCAGATAATAAACAAATATGTTTTTTGTGCTTCAAATACTTAAAAAAAGAAGAAACACTGAAGATGAGGCACTGATCACTTCATAGACTATAGTAAGGCTTTTGACAGTGTTAAACATCACCATCAGTTTATCACAATGTCAGAAATGGGCTTTCCAAAACATCTGGTCTTTCCCATAGCAAATTTGTATTCAGATCAGAAGGCAACAACCCAACAGAAAAGTGACTATTAGAAGTCCTTCAATATGACAAGGAGTACGTCAGGGTTGCTTACTGTTCCCCCCGTATCTTTTCAGCATATAATACAGAAAGGATCACGAGAAAGGCGGACGTAGATGACATGAACATTAACAAAAAATAGGAGGCAGAAACATCACTAACCTCACATATGCTAATGATACAGCACTCAGGGCCAATGATATCACAAGCATGATAAAATATAAATATAAATATATATATATATATATGTCATGTGTCATGTCTGCCTGTGGTCCCTTCTGGGGCATAGGCCGCCAACTAGCTGTCTCCAGGCATCTCGGCTCTGGGCTAGGCGTTCCAGTTGTCCCCACGTCTTACCCATCTTTTTCGCATCTGCATCCAGGTCCCGGCGCCAGGTATTTCTAGGCCGCCCTCTCTTTCTTTTCCCTTGTGGATTCCAGGTGAGAGCTTGTCTTGTGATGCTGGATACAGGTTTCCGTAGGGTGTGTCCTATCCATCGCCAACGTCTCTGTAGGATTTCTTTCTCAACAGGCTGTTGTCTGGTTCTTTGCCATAATTCTTCATTACTGATCTTGTCTGGCCAGCGTATCTTGAGGATCTTCCTGAGGCAGGCGTTGATGAAGACCTGGATTTTCTTCATGGTGGTGACGGTGTTTCTCCAGGTCTCTGCTCCATACATTAGTATTGGCTTGATGATGGTGTTGAAGAGCCTGGTCTTGGTGGCAATGCTGATGTCGCTTGATCCCCAGACGTTTCTGAGCTGCTGGAAGGCTGCCCTTGCTTTACCGATGCGGGTTCTGACGTCTGTGTCTGTTCCTCCCTGTGTGTCCACGATGCTGCCGAGGTATGTGAAGCTTTCCACCTCTTCCAGCGCTTCTCCTTTGACTGTGATGGGTGTTGCATTGGCTGCATTTGTCTTGAGTACCTTGCTCTTTCCTCTGTTGATGTTGAGGCCCAGTTTAGCTGAGTTCTCCACAACGATGTTGGTCTTTTCCTGCATCTGTTGCTGGGTGTGGGAGAGAAGGGCCAGGTCATCCGCAAAGTCAAGGTCGTCTAGCTGTTTCCAAGGTGTCCATTGGATGCCATTACGTTTCTGGTCCACTGAGGTTTTCATGACCCAGTCGATGGCCAGCAGGAACAGGAAAGGAGATAGTAAGCATCCTTGCCTTACTCCGGTATCTACTTCAAAGGCGTCGGTGAGCTGTCTGCCATGAACTATTCTGCAGGTCATTCCTTCATATGATTTCCTGATGATGTTGGAGATTTTCTCTGGCACTCCATAGTGTCTCAGTAGCCTCCAGAGGGTCTGTCTGTCAACGCTGTCAAAAGCCTTCTCATAGTCTATGAAGTTGATGTATAGTGGCGAATTCCATTCCAGGGACTGTTCCAGGATGATGCGCAGTGTTGCAATCTGATCCGTGCATGATCTTTCCTTTCGGAAGCCAGCTTGTTGGTCACGGAGATGCGGGTCTACTGCGTCCTTCATCCGGTTCAGCAGGATGCGGTTAAACACCTTTCCTGGGATGGACAACAGCGTTATCCCTCTGTAGTTGGAGCAGGAACTGAGGTCGCCTTTCTTGGGGAGTTTGATGAGGTAACCCTCTTTCCATTCTGTTGGTATTTCTTCTTCCTCCCAGATCTTGCCAAAGAGCGGGTAGAGGAGCTCCACACTGGTCTCGACGTCGGCTTTCAGGGCTTCTGCTGGGATGCTGTCAGGTCCTGCAGACTTACCATTCCTCAATTGCTTGATGGCGCTGCGGATCTCTTCCTTTGTGGGAGCACTACACTTGATCGGCAGGTCGCTTGCAGCTGTCGGTATCTCTGGTGGGTTTGTAGGTGCTGGTCTGTTGAGTAACTCCTGGAAGTGCTCAATCCACCTGTTCTTCTGTCCTTCGTCATCAGCTATTACTCCTCCGTTCTTGTCTTTTACTGGTCTCTCTGGCTTGGCAAACTTCCCTGGTAACTTCTTGATGATGAAGTACAGGTCCTTGGTACTGTTCTGGTGAGCTGCATCTTCTGCTTCTTTTGCCAATGTCTCCAAGTAGTTTTGCTTATCTGCTTTAATGCTTCGCTTTACAACCCTATTTGCTTCTGTGTATTCCTCTTGGGCTTTTGTTTTTGCTGATCGTGTCCTGCTGCTGTTGACGGCTATTTCTTTTCTCTTCTTTCTTCTATTTTCTCTAGGGTAGCTGCTGAAATCCATTCCTTGTGTGTGAATGATTTGGGGCCCAGTACTTCCTGACATGTTGAGGTCACTGTCTCTCTCACTCTCTGCCACCTCTCTTCTATCGTCTCTTCTTCAAGCAGCTCTCCTAGGACTTGGAACTTGTTGGATAGAGTGACCTTGAACTCTTCTTGCTTCCTGTTGTCCTTCAGCGCCGTGGTGTTGTAACGCTGGCGTTGACTGGATCCCCCCGTCCAATTTCTCTTCAGCTTCTGCTCCAATCGGGCAACAAGTAGATGGTGATCCGAAGCGACGTCTGCTCCTCGCTTGACGCGTACATCCTGTAGGGAGCGGCGAAACTTCTTCACGATGCAGATGTGGTCGATCTGGTTCTCCGTTGACAGGTCTGGCGACACCCAAGTTGCCTTGTGTATCCTTCTGTGCGGGAAAACACTTCCTCCGATGACCAGGTTGCTTGTGGCACACAGGTCTGCGAACCTCTCCCCGTTGTCGTTCATCTCGCCTACCCCATGCCGCCCCATGATCTCCTCGTATCCCTGGTTGTCACTACCTATCTTGGCATTGAAGTCGCCCATTACGATGATGATGTTTCTCTTCGGTCTGTCTTGTATGATGGTCTGCAATCTGTTATTAAAGTCGTCCTTCTCCTCCTCCTCGCTGTCGTTCGTTGGGGCGTAGCACTGGATAATGTCCATGTTGATCCTCTTCTTCTTTGTACGGAAAGAGGCTGTCATGATCCTTGGTCCGTGTGCCTCCCACCCGATGAGCGCTCCCTGTGCTGGCTTGGAAAGCATCAGGGCGACTCCCTGGGTGTGTGCAGCATCTTCCTGCTCGTGCCCCGAGAACAGCAGCAGCTCCCCGGAAGTCAGTCGCTTCTGCCCGGAACCAGTCCATCTTGCTTCGCTGATTCCTAGGATGGTGAGGTTGAATTTCCTCATCTCTGCGGCTACTTGCGCTGTCTTCCCCGTCTCGTACATGGTCCTGACGTTCCATGTACCGATGGATGTGGTGGTCCTGGTGGAGATGATGGTCTTCGGTCTGACGGCTTCCAGATGATTCTGGCTTTCACCGCCCGACTTCATACTCCTTCCAGCTGGAGGTCCATCCCTCCCCAGGTCCGCGATGTCTGTTAAATTGCTATTTGGCGTTTCTGTAGCTAGAGTTTTTTTCACAGGGTGGGGTAGCTAACCCTACGCCAAACCCTCCTCCTTTTTCAGCCGGGCTTGGGACCGTCCTAGGCAGAGTTTATATATATATATATATATATATATATATATATATATATATATATATATATATATATATATATATATATATATATATATATATATATATATACAGCACAGCAGCTGAGGAATAAATTCTGTTATGAAGAGTGGACAACAAGCCAGTTTGCATCGAAAGTTTACGATCATAGTGAACAATATTAGCGTGAGAAACAATGAATCTGTGCCCTCTGGGAGTTATGGTCAACAATGAGTTTATGCAAGACTCCTGGAAATGAACACTTTTGACACCTTCGGTTTGCTGTAGATAAGTCTTGATAAATGCAAAGATCTGGGGCACAACCTGGGAATGGGGAAGGGGTGACAGCAGCAAGGAAAGAAGGAGGAAAACATACCTTCTCCAACCCCCCCCCCCCCCTTCCCTGCCCACACCTCCTCTCTAACCATCCCATCCATCCACTAGCTATCCTCCCCCCTATCCCCCTCTTCTCCCCCTAACATACCCCTTCCTCCCCCTACCTATCACTCTACTTACCCCTCTCTTCCCCCAACTCTTTACCTGGGATTTTCTTCAGAATGTTGATGGTGACAACTTTCTTCAAGCTGTTGAATTATTTTACATACATGTGCACCTTGTTTACGTGTTTATAGACTTGCAAACACCTTGTTTCTTTATCTGTCTGTCTGTCTGTCTCTGTCTCTGTCTGTCTGTCTGTCTGTCTATCTGTCTGTCTGTCTGTCTGTCTCTGTCTCTGTCTCTCTCTCTCTCTCTCTCTCTCTCTCTCTCTCTCTCTCTCTCTCTCTCTCTCTCTCTCTCTTCATTGTGCACTGTCTAGTCTCTTGTTCGGAAAAGCCAACAATACTTGTACAACGTAATTCTGGGTTGTGGGATTTCCCGATTTGGGAAAAAAAAGTTAACTTGGTCAGGGTTTATGTTAACGACTTTTGAATCATTACTACAAGGCTTCTCTCTCTGTCTGCCTCTGTCAAAGCCTGATACAGCCTTGTTTCTATTTTTCTTGTAAGTGGTTAAGTTAAGGGGTAGGGGTAGGAGAGGATGGAATAGGGGATGGAGGAAAGAGGGGGTAGAGATTGGCTTGAAGTACAGCTTTTTGACAGTTTGTCGTTTTTGCATGATTTGGTTCCAATAAAAGTCAAAACAACCTGATTATTGTGCTTTTTGTGTATTTATCCATTTTATTTATTCTTTTATTTCGAAGATAATGAAAAAAGCACTCATGTGCTTTTTTTTTTTTTTACATCCAGTCCCCGTGTGTATGTAGTTTTGTCAGTTTTGACATACCCAATGGCCTACTCTTCCAAAAAGGGGAATGCAAGATGTTCTGTTTGGGGTCTCGGTTTATAGTCTCATCGGAAGGACTTTTGGGAGGAGTGGAGTGGACACTGATGTTGTTAACTCCAGAGGAAAACTCCTCTTGGTCCCCCTGGTGGGTAATGTAAACAAATAAGAAAACCCTTAGCCTCTCGTGTCCATTGTCCCAACTATGGGACGGGACATGTTAGTTTTTATCCTCTAAATCAATACAAATCAATGTTTCTCTGATGAGGAGTGTGAAACACATTCAGAACAGACCAATTTGATGCAATAAAACTTTTGTTTCAAAGATAAAATGTGGGCATATCATTATGGGTTCAGTTCTTGAAGATTTTTTCTTTCAAGTTATACACTGATAGAACTAGAGAGGAGAGAGAGAGGAGAGAGAGAGAGAGAGAGAGAGAGAGAGAGAGAGAGAGAGAGAGAGAGAGAGAGAGAGAGAGAGAGAGAGAGAGAGAGAGAGAGAGAGAGAGAAGAAGACAGACAGACAGACAGACAGACAGACAGACAGACAGACAGACAGACAGACAGACAGACAGACAGAAACAGAGACAGACAGACAGAGACAGAGAGATAGAAACAGAGAGAGACAGAGAGAGAGAGAGACAGAGAGAGAGAGAGACAGAGAGAGAGAGAGAGACAGACAGACAGACACAGTCAGAGACAAAGAGAGACAGAGAGAGACAAAGAGAGACAGAGAGAGACAAAGAGAAACAGAGAGAGACAAAGAGAGACAGAGAGAGGCATAGAGAGAGAATCAAAGAGAGTGAGTGAGTGGGATTTTTTTTTTTTAATAGTTTATTCTTTTATATCGAGTATAATGGAATAAGCACTCATGTGCTTTTATACACCCAGTCCCCGTGTGTATGCACTTTTTGTAAAGCATGTCATCTGTTCCCACCGGCACACAAAGGCCTACTCTTACGAAAAGTAGAACAGGATTTAACCTGTGCGCAAGATGTTCTGTGTGCATTTGCACACGGGGCCTAGGGTTTATAGTCTCATCGAAGGACTTTTGGGGGGAGTGGAGTCAGCGCTGATGCTAGCTCCAGAGGAAAAATCCCTTCGAGGAATCGAACCCGGTGGTCAAATTGCGAGCGCAATGTTCTGACCACTAGGCTATCCCCTCCCCTGAGAGAGAAGAGAGAGAGAGAGAGAGAGAGAGAGAGAGAGAGAGAGAGAGAGAGAG
>CM060343.1:23224926-23262426 GCA_030674155.1 Stramonita haemastoma
GAGAGAGAGAGAGAGAGAGAGAGAGAGAGAGAGGAGAGAGAGAGAGAGAGAGAGAGAGACAGAGACAGAGACAGAGAGAGAGAGACAGAGAGAGACAGAGACAGAGACAGAGAGAGAGAGAGGGGGGGTAGGGGGGGGGGGCTTACAATGGAAAGTGAGGCTGTACAGGGTCAGCTATCAAGCAGTCCACCTGGTAGCCTCCAAAACAGAAGAAAAAAGAGAACTAGGACAGTCAAGAAGAAACAGGTCTTATATCATCTTGAACAGGAAACCAAACTACATCATCATGCAGACAGAAAAAGAACAAAAAAAAGGATGGCGCTGATATTGTGGCCACAGGTCTCTCTCTCTCTCTCTCTCTCTCTCTCTCTCTCTCTCTCTCTCTCTCTCTCTCTCTCTCTCTCTTCTCTCTGTCTCTCTCTCTCTCTCTCTCTCCTTCTCTCCTCTCTCTCTCTCTCATCTCTCTCTCTCTCCTCTCTCTCTCTCTCTCTCCCCTCCGCCCCTAGCAGACCGAATTTTAACAGAGAAACCTGCCATGACTTAAAGTGGTGTACAATACAATACAATACAATGCAATACAATACTATGCAATACAATACTATGCAATACAAAACAATACAAAACAATACAATGCAATACAATACAATACAATACAATACAATGCAATGCAATGCAATACAATAATATTCAAAACAAAAAATACATCTCAAGTTCTTGGGGTTAGACTCAACCCAACCGGTACCAAAATAGGTTCTGTTTTATCTGGAACAGACTGCTCACATCTCACAGTGCACAATTCCAGCCCAGCCCAGCCCAGCAGCCAAAGGTCCTGAGCCAGTGCTCAAATTAGCACTCCCCTACCTTTTTCCCCCAAGTCCAAGTGTGGTCAGTTCCTGTCATCATTAGCGTCAGCTGGGCTGGGCTGGGATGGATAGCAGATGTTAAAAAAAGTTAAAGTCTGTCCCGAGCCTAAGGCTCATCAGGCCGGCGCTTATCCCGGTTTCTGTGGCGTTAAGCGACTGAGAGTCATAGACTCCCCCCTGGATAGGACGCCAGTCTATCGCAGGGTTAACCCCCAACACAAGGTTGGTACCCCCTTTTACACCTGGGTGGGGTGAGAAAATAGCCGTAAAGTGCCTTTTCCAAGGGCACAACGCCATAGCCGAAAGCTGGGATCGAACCCGCAACCCTTAGATTTCGAGTCCAACGCCCTAACCACTAGACTACGGCGGCGGCTATAGCAGATGAGAGTAGCTGAAAGTGGGAGGGAAACTGATAGCTGTGATTTTTCAGCCAATCAAAATTTAGTTTGAAGCTTTATGTCATTTTTATATAAAAAAAAAATTCTTTTATATCGTAGATAATGGAATAAGCATTCGTGTTGCTTTTTTTTTTTTTTTTTTCCCCATCCAGTCCCTATGTGTACAGATTTTTTAAAATCCTGTCATCTCTTCCCAATGGCCTACTCTTACGAAAAGCGGAACAGGATTTAACATGTGGGCAAGATGTTTTTGCACATGTATGGATGCTGCCTTGTGTATTAAAAAAAAATCTGTTTCCTTTCTTGGTTAGGGGTCCAGGGTCAACCATGGTGAGATTTTGCATATGGGACAGTTGTTTATTTCTTTACCCACCACAAAGGTAGCTAAAGGTAAAGGTAAAGGTGTCCCATAAACCAGATCTATGTGGTCGTAGGGGAGCGGGGCATCAGAGACCTCAGCTTCTCTAGGGGCCAGCATATTGAGGGTGGCGCCCGTTTCTTCTCCCTCGCTGCTTTACCTTCCCTGACCCTAAAGAGGGCAGGTACCCATTTACAGGTGGGTGAACTGGGGGGGGGGGGGAGGGGGGGGGAGGGGGAGGGACCATACTGAAGCCAAGGTGGTCACCCATCCAACTGGTAACCCCACTCGATGCTGCTTATCTTGACTTACTTGGGGAAAGACAGCGCTCTGACCACTGAGCTATCCAGCCCCCTACAGAGAGCAAATCCAGCATAGGCCTAAAACTCTATTAGCCCCTGCCTTTAACCCGAGTATAAGTGTCAGTTTCTGCTATAACCAGTACCAGCTAGAATGGAATGGGTTTATGCAGATTGAAAGTAGCTGTTTAAAATTTATTTCCAGAGGGTACATTGAGTAAGCAATAAATCTGCTTTTTTTTTTTTTTTTTTTTTTTTTAAACATGTGCCCAAAATGTTTTGCTTGCATTCGCACATGGGGGGGACCTTCAGTGTGTCTGAAATGGGGCGTCAGTTTATTTAATGTCATTGGATGGAATTGTGGCGCAGTGGAGTCAGTACTGCATGATGTTGAGGGAAAAATCCCCTAAAACAGGTACCTACATGGTGGCTCAACCCCGGCCCTCAGATCACTAGCGGCAAGGCTCTCTCTCTCTCTCTCTCTCTCTCTCTCTCTCTCTCTCTCTCTCTCTCTCTCTCTCTCTCTCTCTCTCTCCCCCCCCCCCCCCCCCCCTGTCTTGTGTATGTGATTGAAGCCTCAGGACGACCAGGCGACATTCCCTGTAGACCTATTACACTCTTCAGCCATTATTTTCATAATAGCAGTTTGTCCTTTTCCGAGTCAGGGGGGACTGTATAGTCTGGTGGTTAGAGTGATGTGCATTGTGCTGTGATCTGCTGACCTAGCTGTAACCTTTCAAGAGGATTTTTCCTCTGGAGTTATTAACATCAGTCCCGACTCCGTTTCCACTAGAGAGTTCTTTGGATGAGTCTCAGGTCCCATGTGCCAACGGGTATGTATGGTTTATGGAACAAACCATACATAACTCCACAATCCACTGTTGTAATTACCGTTCTTTTCACTTCTCCTTGAAATTAGTTTAGCATTGATTGCTTAATATCTTGAAACTTGAGATCCAGCAGAACACACGCACACACACACACACACACACACACACACACACACACACACACACACCACACACACACACACACACACCACACCCACACTTTCTCTCTCCCACACCACACCTCTGTCTGTCTGTCTGTCTGTCTGTCTGTCTGTCTGTCTGTCTGTCTCTCTCTGGATGTTATAAAAGCACAAGAATGCATATTCCATTATCCTCGACATAAAAAAACTAAATCAAATCAAATCAAATCAAATCAAATCAAATCAAATCAAATCTCTCTCTCTCTCTCTCTCTCTCTCTCTCTTCTCTCTCTCTCTCTCTCTCTCTCTCTCTCTCTCTCTCTCTCTCTCTCTCTCTCTCTTGTGCTGGCGTGCACGGACTGCAGAGCACACGTGTGTTCTCACAAACGGGGGGGGGGGGGGGGGGGGGGGGGGGGGGGGGGGGGGGGGGGGGATCCCACATAGTTGCAATCACAAATCAAGTCTTCCCCCCCATGAGACGTTAGGGATCCCGTAGTGCAAGTTAACCGCCAATTAAGATCTCGTTAACGACAGAAGTCCCCCCTCCTCCCCCCTCCCCACCTTCGTCCTCTCTACTCCCCCCCCCTTCTTCCTCCCCATTTCCTCCCCTTCCCCAAGTCCCATCTGGAGATGTTCTGGAGGAACAGAACCCGAGAAGGGGGAGAGACGGTGGGTGGAATCAATTTCAAGTGCACCCAGAAGGTAAAAGGACCCCTTGACTGTTGGGGGGTACACTTGATTTGTTCGTCTGCAGTCTCCTGCTCGTCCTGAAGTCGATCAATGGCGATGATTCGGTTACTGTGGCTGCAGGATTACAAATAGATCTAGATCTAGAATCACTTTTCCGTTTTTTTAAAATCATTTTTTGGCGATGATTTGGCTACCGTGGCTGCAGGATTATTTGTGTACAAATAGTCTAGATCTAGAATCATTTTTCCGTTGTTGTTGTTGTTGTTGTTGTTGTTGTTTTGTTATTTTTTTTTATAGTATTTTTTGTATGAGAGACGTTATACATCTTTAGACCTGTTTATATTTATGTGCTGTACTGCATCTTCTACCAAATCTCTCTCTCTCTCTCTCTCTCTCTCTCTCTCTCTCTCTCTCTCTCTCTCTCTCTCTCTCTCTCTCTCTCTGGATGTTAAAAAGCACAAGAATGCATATTCCATTATCCTCGACATAAAAAACTAAATCAAATCAAATCAAATCAAATCAAATCAAATCAAATCAAATCTCTCTCTCTCTCTCTCTCTCTCTCTCTCTCTCTCTCTCTCTCTCTCTCTCTCTCTCTCTCTCTCTCTCTCTCTCTCTCTCTGGATGTAAAAAAGCACAAGAATGCTTATTCCATTATCCTCGATATAAAAGACTCAATCAAATCAAATCAAATCAAATCAAAAATCAAATCTCTCTCTCTCTCTCTCTCTCTCTCTCTCTCTCTCTCTCTCTCTCTCTCTCTCTCTCTCTCTCTCTCTCTGTTCCTTTATCAGACAGGTGTGGTACGTATTGCCTGGTCTTCTCCTGTGCTTAATTTTTCGTTTTTTTCTGTGTTTTTTTTTTTTTTGGTTTTGTTTTGTTTTGTTTTGTTATTTTGCATGAGGTCTGCACACTGACCTTAGCTAACACATTCCTACTTCAGAGCAGCTCAGTTCATCGTACAGGTTGCATGCTGGGTATCCATATCCCACAGAACGCTGACTAACAGGCATCGCATGTTTGATCTTCTGCAATGTGAAGGGAATGAAGGCACTGTCAGGTCTGCACTTGAAGTTGACCTGGGAGATCGTTAAAAACCCACCACCCTTAATTCACCAGACACTGCCACAGAGACTCGACCTCACAACTTCATGGGGGGAAAAGCTTTGTGCTTGACCATGCATTTCCGAATGTGTTTCTTCGAAAGTTGGTGGATTTTTTTTTTCTGTGGGACCATTCTGTATAATTATAACGGCCGGTGGCAAACACAGGGAAGGGGCTGTCAAAGTTAAGGGTAGCAAGACTAGTTTACCAAATACAACGAGTGAAGGTTATTTTATTTATTTTATTTATTTATTCCTTTATATCGAGAATAATAGAATAAGCGCTCATGTGCTTTTTTTTTTTTTTACATCCAGTCCCAGTGTGTATGCAATTTTGTAAATCTTGTCATCTGTTCCCACCTGGCACACAATGGCCTTCTCTTACGAACAGCGGAACAGGATTTAGCGTGCGCATGCACACACAACTATGCCATGCTGTTTAGTATGGAGACTGGCAGGGACAACTTCAAAACCCATGGATTAAGCTGAGGAGGCAAGGATAGGCGTGGCGTGTGGAGGTGAAAGAAAGAAAGAAAGGGGGCTTCCCTTAGCGCTGCTTGTCAGTGATGTGACTTCAGCTTCGCTTCTGCTCCTTCAGTTCATGTATTTTTGTTATAGTCAAATCAAGTCAGAAACACTTAACTAGATCTATCCCACCAAGGGCAATGATAGTATTGAAAGGCACATCGGTACAAATAAAAGTCTCAAAAGATACAAGAAAGCTACATTTCATATTGGTATTAGCATTCCAAAATACCTTGAAATAAAAATATCTCACACACACATTTCAGACACACACAGACACACACAGATACACACAGACACACACAGACACAGACACAGACACAGACAGACAGACAGACAGACAGACACAGATATATATATATATATATATATTTATATATATATATATATAATATATATATCATGTAGATTCTACACAAGTATTACAGATAGACAGACAGACAGACAGACACACAGAACAGACAGACAGACAGATAGAAAGAAAGATAGATGGATAGATAGACAGACAGACAGACAGATAGATAGATAGATAGATAGATAGATAGATAGATAGATAGATAGACAGACAGACAGACAGATAGATAGATAGATAGATAGATAGATAGATAGATAGATAGATAGATAGATAGATAGATAGATAGATAGATAGATTTCTAAAAATGTTTCTAATCTTTGTCTGCTCACATAACGATCACATGGGGGAGGGATAACCTGGTGGTTTGAGTGAAGCCCATTGGGCTCCTGATCTGCTGACTGATCTGCTGACAGGAATTCCTCTTTCAAGAGAATATTTTCCACTAGAATTAACATCAATGCAGACCCCACTCCTCCCAAAAGTTCTTCATATGAGATTATAAACCTAGGTCCCGTGTGCGAACACACGCAGAACTTCTTGTGCATACACGCAGAACTTCTTGTGCATATGTTAATTAAAACAGTTCCCCTTTTTGGAAGAGGAGGCCATTGTGTGCCGGTGGGAATGGATGACAAAATTCACAAAACTGCATACACACAGGGACTAGATCTAGATGTAAAAAAGCACATGAGCGCTTATTTCCTTATCCTCGAAATTGAAGAATGAAAAAAATAAATCACACAACACCACTAATGAGAGCATGTGCTGGGCAGGCCTAGCCTACACACAGCCAACTGGGAGGTGTTTACTTGGCCACTTTCCGGCAATTAGACGAACGACTGTGTGGTCTGCGCATGTGTGTCTCGTTTTGGGTCGTATCGGTTTCGAGTTGCACACGCTCACATGGTGGGGACAGGTGAGGGTCATTAGTCTGGGCCTGTTCTGGCTTTGATTGGCCGCAAAGAGGATTCATTTATTGGGGTATGAGGATTGGCTGCCATGGCCACCAGGATACCCACCGACCTTAGGGGCTGGCTTAGCTTGAAACAACAGGAATGAAGGGAAGTTTTGCTGGAAAATTAAGTTGGTGTAGTTTCTGGGGACCTGATAGCGCAGTGGTCAGAGCACTCGCTTTCCCCCAAGCTAAAAGTTTTAAGCAGAATCGAACGTGGCTACCAAATAGATGGGTGACAGTTTGGCTTCAGTGCAGTCCTCCAGTTCACCCAGCTGTAAATGGGTACCTGCCTTCTTTAGGGTCAGGGAAGGTAAAGCAGCAAGGGAGAGGAGATTGGCACCGCCTTCAATATGCTGGCCCCTAGAGAAACTGAGGTCTCTGATGCTTCACTCCCCCACGACCACGTAAGTTATGGGACACCGTTTTATGTCATGACTTCAACAGATTGTTTTGGTCATAGTGCAGGTCATTCTATCAAGAACTTGTCATGGATGGAGACAATAAAATAATTATAGTATCAACATTGCTAGCATTCCAGACCAAAACTAATATCACTGAGAATGAACAGACGTTAAATTGAAGGCAACAACAACAGAACAGCAGGCTAAAACACACACAGACACAGACACAGAATAATATATATATATATATATATATATATATATATATATATATATATATATATATATATATATATATATATATATATATACACACACACACACACACACACACAAACATATGCATGTGTGAACAACTTCAAGTGAACCCGATTAAATTAATAGAATGATAATGGTAATGATGATGATGATGATAATGGTGACGACAATGGTGATCCTGATGATGTCTGTTTGTGTGTGCCGCACATGCGGGCATACATGTATTGTGTGTATGCACACACACACACACACACACACACACACACACACACACACACACAACACACACACACACACACACACACACACACCACACGTACATATTCGCTCGAAAGTAGGTGGGGGAAAAGGTGCATGCACATAAAAAAATTAAACTTACACACTGACACGCAAGTGTGTACTCTGTACGCGCGCACGCGCGCATGCATGCATATGCATGTAGAGTAGACCATCACTACTATACTACGCATACAAGCGGACCCACCACCCTACCCAACCACATATCTTTAATGACTTTTAGGCAGATATTGAAAACCAATGGCCTGGCTCCTCAGTCGTTTCCAGCCCCCCCCCCCTCCCCCTACACACACACACAACACACACACACACACACACACACACACACACACACACACACACACACACACACACACATAACAATAGCACCATTTCCAGAGCTGAGTGTGGCTCCCTGAGAAATGGAAGAGTTGCTCCCCCTTTCCCGCTCACTCAGCTGGAAAATTCCGGTGACAGTTTTCACAACAACCCCACCACAATGGCGGACAGCAGGGGGGGGAAGTCAGCATGAAGTTATTAAAAAGTCGGATCGGTGAGGAAGCGAAGCGAAACAAAGGACAGTATGGCAGCAGGAGGTCTGCGTGCGGGCAGTGGTGGATGTGTGGGTGGGTGGGTGGAAGGGTGGATGGGGTCAGGAGGAAATGAAGTGAATTTGGAAGATATTACCTAAGTCACAAACTGGACCCTGACTGGACAGAATATCTCGTGCATTAATTTAGTAAAACCCATTTCGCCTTTCTCAGGTGTACTTTTTATATACTTATTTCTTTGTTTATTCATTTACTTATTTATCTGCTTACTCTTTTATATCGAGGATAATGGAATAAGCAATCCTGTGCCTTTTAATTTCTAATCCAGTCCCCGTGTGTACGCAGTTTTGTCAATCTTGTCATTTGTTCCTACCGGCACACGAAAAGCGGAACAGGATTTAACGTGTGCGCAAGAAGTTCTGCGTGCGTTAGCACACGGGGTCTCGGTTTTTAGTCTCATCGGGAAGACTTTTTGGGGGAGTGGAGTCAGCACTGATGTTAACTTCAAGGAAAAAATCCCCTCGAACGGGAATCGAACCCCGGTGGTCAAATTACGAGCGCAATGTTCTGAGCACTAGGCTATCCTGTCTCCAGGCCACTTGTGCCAGTAAGAACGGATCATACACACACACACACACACACACACACACACACACACACACACACACACACACACACAACACACACACACACAGAGTGTGTGTGTACATGATCGCACGCGCACACGCATGGTCAAACTTCGATAACCGCTGGGAAGGCTCATCCAGGAGTCAAACCTCGTGTCAGGTTAGGCCAACGGCATAGATCTAGAATCTAGTTCTTACTCAGAAAAGCCTCACAAGTTGTTATTGGAGGAGTTTTACTTTTAGGTGTGTGTGTGTGTGTGTGTGTGTGTGTGTGTGTGTGTGTGTGTGTGTGTGTGTGTGTGTGTGTATGTGTGTGTGTGTGTGTGTGTGTGTGTGTGTGCGTGCGTGCGTGTGTGTGTATTTGCGTGTGTGTGTGTGCGTGTGTGTGTGTGTGTGTGCGTGCGTGTGTGTGTGTTTGTGTGTGTGTGTGCGTGCGTGCGTGCGTGGTGTGTGTGTGTGTGTGTGTGTGTGTGTGTGTGTGTGTGTGTGTGTGTGTGTGTGTGGTGTGTGTGAATCGAATCTTCGATAATTCGATTTCAAAATGATGAAGTTTTGACTAGACTCTAGTTGTGGCACTTGTTTTACACCAGTGCTATTGATTGTCTTCGATAGCATTTATCTAATTATCCCTGACACTGACTTCTTTATTTAACGAAGTAGAAGGACAATAATGGGGAGAAAAGACTTAGGTTATTTTAAACATTAAGCCTAGACCCAGGCCACATGCTTTGACAGTTATTAGTGTAAGCAAAGCACGGGGAGATCCATTAAATGGTTTTGGTAAATTAATGTAAAGGTGTCCCATAACCTATGTGGTCATAGGGGAGATAGGCATCAGAGACCTCAGCCTCTCTAGGGGCCGGCATAATTTGAGAGCGGCGCCCATCTCGTCTCCCTTGTTGCTTTGCATTCCATGACCCTAAAGAGGGCAGGTATCCATTTACGAATGGGTGAACTGGGGACTGTACTGAAGCCAAAGCCCCAAACGGTCACCCATCCAACTGGTAACCACGCTAGTTGCTGCTTAATTAACCTTAGCTTGGGGAAAGTGAGTGCTCTGACCACTGAGCTATCCCGTCCCTGAGTTTTGGTTACACACCATCATTAACTTTTTCCACCTTTACTTCTGTTTTCCTGTATCATTGCTCTTACATTTATATCGCACGTACTAAAAGCTCCACAGAAATAAAAATAACTTTATTTATTTATTTCTTTCTTCTTTTATATCGAGGATAATGGAATAAGCATTAATGTGCTTTTCTTTTTTTCACATCCAATCCCCGTGTGTATGCATTTTTGTGTATGTCATCTGTTCCCACCGGCACACGATGGCCTACTCTTACGAAAAGCGGAACAGGATTTAACATGTGCGCAAGATGTTCTGTGAAAGAGTAGCAAGATGTTACAGGGAGCAGCATCTTGATTCAAAACTCATAGAATCTATGTTTTTGCCCAAATTTGATAGGTTTGTTTAAATGTGTTTTATCTTTCTGCATACACTGCACCCCGTCAGTCCTTTGTCGTTGGCTAGCTTCCTAGATTAGTCTAACTGCAATACGCATGGCGCCAGGTCAACACTTTAGGAACCAAGCGATCTCATGTGAAGGATGTATTTTTTGCTTGTGTAATTTCTCTGTCTGCACTAGAATCTTGGAGTCTGGCCGAGCACTAAGCGGTTGAATGCCAATACTTGAGCTTTTCCATAGTCTTCAGAATCCAATCCAATCCAATCCAATCCAATCACCTTGTTTATAGTCCCGCCAACCACAGAGGCCATATCAGAGCTTGTCACCTCGTAACACAGTAGAAAACAAAAATGAAGATCGAAATAAAGAGAGTGATATAAAAAAGAGGAAATTGGTAACACCGAGTTTCCAGGACAGAGAATAATAGTCTGTACTGGAAGAGTCAGTCCCCCAGCCCCCCACCCCCACATCCCCCATCCTCCGTCTTCCCTCACTCCTAACTGAGATCTCACTAGATGAATAAGCGACTTATGATTCATACAGTGCTTGATTAACAATCTCCAATCATTCATGGCCACTGTCAAACATAGTACCGTGTAATTCTTCTTTCGTATAAATTAGCCTACCAAACCACCAAGCTGAAGAAAAAGTCTTGATGACAGAACGCACGTTAAGACTAAAACATTTAAAAAACACAAAAAACACACACACTCACAAATTTCAAAGAGAAAAAAAAAGATCAACAAGAAAAAAGAAACTAAAGACGCAATCAAGATTAAAAAAAAAAACGTGTGTGCCTTCCTTCCTTCCTACCTCCCAACGAGACAAGACCAGTTTACATTCATAATCCTCTTACACACACCGACATGGCGGTGGCAAATCGGTAGACAAACAAGACAGCGATTAACTCAATTTCAGGCCCCCTCTAGTGCAAGAAAATCCTCTCCCCCCCCCCCCCTAAGGTTTATTTTCATGCTATGTGCCTCGCCAGCCAGCCAGCCAGCCGGGGCACCACCACAGACTTGACTCAAACGATATCCTTCATGAAGGGCAAGGGGGTTTAAAGAAGCCGTGTTTATTTCGGTGAGATTAAAGCCAGGGGGGTCCGCCTGGTAGTCCTACCGTCTTGTTGTCTCTCATAACATCGCTCTGTGGGTCTCTCCCCTTGGCCTGCTACGCTGTCCTGCTGCTCGCTGTAATTGCTCCCCCCCCCCCTCCTCTCTCTCTCTCCTTCTCTCTCACCCCCCTCTCCCCGCATCTCTCTCCCTCTCTCTCTTCCCCCTCTCCCCGCATCTCTCTCTCTCTCTCTCTCTCTCTCTCTCTCTCTCTCTCTCTCCTCTCTCTCTCTCTCTCTCTCTCTCTCTCTCTCCCCCTCAGGGCAACCTATCCCTTGCTAATTGTTTTTGTGGCTCAGGCCCTAGCTGGGGTTTTAATTTGGTGTCAGAACCTCTCTCTCTATCTGTCTCTGTCTCTGTCCGCTTCTTTTTGGTCTCTCTGCCTCTGTCTCTGTATCTCTTTGTCTGTCTCTTTCTCTCTGTCTCTTTCTCTCTAGCTCTGTCTTCTCTTCTCTCCCTTTCTTTCTTCTATCTTCTTTCTTTCTCCTCTTCTCTTGTCGTCCTCTCTCTCTCTCTCTCTCTCTTCTTCCTCTTCTCTTCTCTCTCTCTCTCTCTGTCTCTTCTCTCTTGTCGTCTCTTCTCTCTCTTCTCTTCTCTCTCTCTCTTCTCTCTTCTCTCTCTCTCTTCTCTGTCCCTCATCCCAAATCTGTGTGTCTGTGTCTCTGTTGTGTGTCTGTCTCTGTCTGTCTGTCTGTCTGTCTCTGTCTCTGTCTCTGTCTGTCTGTCTGTCTGTCTGTCTGTCTGTCTGTCTGTCTGTCTTCGTCTTCTTCTCTCTCTCTCTCTCTCTCTCTCTCTCTCTCTCTCTCTCTCTCTCTCCCCCCCCCCCCCCAACAGTTCTTGCCTAGCTCTAGAACTTTGTTCTGATAGGTGGCTGTTTTAATGTTTGCTTGTTTCAATGTTGTTTGTTGTTTGTTTGTCATTTGTGTTCGAGGATGACTTCCAAAACAGTAGAGGAGGCAGCTGCTGTTTTTGAAACTGGGCAGAAATTTGATTTGTGGAGATTCCTTGACCACAGTTTATCCCCACTTTCTGGCCAAGAGGGCATAAGGACAGTCAGTGTTGGAGATGTTCTCCAAAGGCCAACTAGTCCCCAGGGCTGTAGCACATAAGGACCGTGCAAGTCAAGCCTCCTAGTCAGAGAGTCATAGTCGATCACTAAAGACTAAGCTGTAAAGTGGTATTCCATGAATGGGAAAGCAACTGATCATACAGCCTCTCACTTTGCTGTTGTCCCCAGAGTCAATGGTTTAATCAAGAACTGTGTTAAAGCCACTGATCATACAGCCTCTCACTTTGCTGTTGCCCTCAGCATCAATGGTTTAATCAAGAACTGTGATAAAACATAAATTAGTGCTGAAGGCAATCACTGAAGCTGAAGGCTTGTTTCAATAGTTTGGTTCAAATGGATTTTGGGTTATAATTATGGTATGTGGCTCATTGTTTACCACTACCAAACTGTGGCAACAACAGTTCGATATTGTGTGTGTTGTGTGTGTGTGTGTGTGTGTGTGTGTGTGTGTGTGTGTGTGTGTGTTATTGTGTGTGTGTGTGTGTGTGTGTGTGTGTGTGTGTGTTTCCCACAGTATAGTGTTAGTAGAAGCAGTAGCAGTGGTTGTAAGCAGCAGCAGCAGCAGCAGCAGTGCAGTAGTAGTATAGTAGTAGTAGTAGAGTAGTAGTAGTAGTAGTAGTAGTAGTAGTAGTATGAGTAAGTAAGTAGAGTAGAGAGAGAGTCAGAGCAGCAGTAGTAGTAGTAGTAGTAAGTAGTAGAGTAGCAGTAGTAGTAGCAGAGTCAGCAGCAGCGGAGCAGCAGCGAGCAAGAGTAGTAGTAGTAGTAGTAGTAGTAGTAGTAGTAGTAGTAGGAACATACTGTCGATGTGCACAGAATACACACAAAACAACACACACACACACACATACACAACACATGCATGCGCACGCACACACACACACACAACACACACACACACAACACACACACACACACACACACACACACACACACACACACACACACATGCACATACACAAACACGCAGCGCCTCTACTTAAAACATACCGCTCTGTATCCAATCTCATAGTATACCCATAAAACAAAAAAACCCTTCTTAATCTAACGACAGCCAAGCATGCCATTTAATGGACTGTGTCGTAAAAACGACTGCTTCAAGTAGCTTCACACTGTGAAAACCATACAGCCTAAATCACTTCTATTGACTGGATTCCCTTGAGGAAAAAAACACCATGGAATTTTGTGGGTTATCAAGGGATAACTGTTCTTTCAAAATCCCATAAGCTTATTTGATTTTATTGATTTGTTTTCTTTCTTTTTGAAAAGGTCTCTCTTTTCTTCTCCCTGTGTCTTGGAACGGGTGACAACATTTGCCAAATAGCACACACACCAAGGACTGGATGTAGAATAAAAAGCGCATGAGTGCTCATTCCATTATCCTTGAAAAAAGAATAGAATAAAGAATATAATGTGTCTCACTTTGTGAGTCTTTCTGTATCTGTCTCCTCCAGGTCTGTTTCTTTGTCTGCCTGTCTGTCTGCCTGTCTGTCATTCTGTCTGTCTCTTTCTCTCTCTCTGTCGGTCTGTCTGTCTGTCTCTGCCTTACATACACACACACACACACACACACACACACACACACACACACACACACACACACACACACACACACACACACACACACACACACACACACACACATGCCGAAACCCACGCACCCCCCCCCCCCACACACACACACATGCACCCACATGCATATACACACACTGTAATTCGATGTATTTTAGGCTTCTTTTGATAATCATAGCTAAATTTTTTGTTTTAGCTTTTGTGATATAATACTGATTGTTTCCTTTTTTATTTTTTGGTGAATAGCTTGACAACTTAGCACGTGTTGCCATGCATTGTACCATCTCCAAAATAAAGAAAAAGTAAGTTTGACTTTGACCTTGACTTGACCTTCACACACACAAAACACACACACACACACACACACACACACACACACACACACACACCACACACATATATATATATATTATAATATATATATATATATATATAAAATATATATATATTATATATATATATATACATCATGGGTGTGCACACATGCACTTGTTAGCAGTTCATTGGTTCATTGTGTCCTGTGTGTGTGTGTGTGTGTGTGTGTGTGTGTGTGTGTGTGTGTGTGTGTGTGTGTGTGTGTGGTGTGTGTGTGTGTGTGTGTGAAAGCGCACCCTTGGGCACATCTGCAAACATAACATTTGGTTCTCAGTTTATGATTTTCTGTATGAAATATTCCTTCTTAGAAAACCATCCTTTTGCCCAGTACAAATCTCAGTTTTGTCAAGGCATTCTTTCAGCAGGACAGATAACCTCCACAACCGAAATATAAAAATAACAATAACAACAATTCCCAATATAAAAAAAATACCTTGTCAAGGGGAAGTACCCAGCTTGACACAGGTCTGAGATGAAAGCAGTGTCAGTGTCCAGTCACCCCTACAAGCTAACAGACAGTAAATTACAGTCTCCCCTGCCAACCCCACTGACAGACAGCTTGCTAAAGCAATCAAGGCAGAATATCCCACAGAAAATCTAATATCCCTTCCTCACTGAACTCAGCAGGAGCAACCAGGCAAAAATTGCTCCCCTCCCTGTGTATTCAGAGGAACCTCTGCATTTTCTGAAAGACTGCAAGAGTTGTGACCCCTCAATTACAACAGGCGGCGCTGATGACTGTTTTGGCGAACTGTTTATCCAATCGCCTGTCGTTTTTCTTCAGCTTCCAAGCCTGAGGCATGCAAGCTGTTCTCTCCCCTTGTGTGTGTGTGGGAGGATTGTTTCCCTTGTTGGGGAGCTGACAAACAAAAGTGGCTGGGTGGGTCAGTTTCAGGATAGGGGGTGTCTGTTTTGAGGTGACACTTTGTTTTGGAAAAGAGCCCCTATGAGTGTGTTGACTTCACCAAGTGAATCATTCTGAAAAGCCTGGCCAATCAAAAGGCCAGAAAACTTGTCAACTGCATGTTGGGATGTATTTAAAAATTATGCAAAAAATAAGTCAAAAGGCAAACACAGCTTGGGAAAGACAAACAATGATAGGGGATAGGGGATAATCAAAAGAATATGAAGGAGTGCAGAGCTGAAGGTACAGACAACTCCCCGGTTCCACTTCCAAAGTCCAGGTTGGAGTGTGTAGTGGCTCAAATCCCATTTGGCCCAAACTTTTCCCTTGGTTCATTAGACCCTGAGTGGTGGTCTGGGTGCTAGTCTTTTGGATGAGATGATAAAGGGAGGTCCTGTGTGTTACACATCATTATCTAGCGCACATAAAAGAACCCACACAACCAGAGGGTTGATCCTGGCAAAATTCTGTAGAAGAAAGCCACTCTGATAGGGAAACAAATACAAAATGCAGATGGGGACAAGAAAAAAAAATGGGTGGCCCTGCTCTTTCATGCAGGGAAATCTGTGTGACATAAATTGGTATGAATAAATACATGCATGCTATTTAGTTTCTTTATTTGATTTCAATGCAATATGTGTCAGGAACTTTTTACTCATTACCTTGAGGCTTTTACAAATATCAGGCAAATTAATACTTTTTATTTCAGATATCCAATATCTAAAACAACAGCCACAATGTGAAAAAATGAGAGCACTAATAGGGGAAGCACCCACACTGACACAGACCTGAGATGAAAGCAATGTTAGTGTCCAGCCACCCATACACAAGCTAACAGACAGTAAATTACAGTCTGCCCTGCCAACCCCCCCATCTCACTAAAGCAATGAAGGCAGAATAACCCACAGAAAATCTAATATCTCTTCCTCACTGAACTCAGCACGAGCAACCAGGCAAAAACTGTGTGTGTCTCTCTCTCTGTGTACTCAGCAGAACCTCTGCATTTTCTGAAAGGCTAAGAGAGTTGGGTCCCCTCAATTACAACAGGCGGCGCTGATGACTGTTTTGGCGAACTGTTTATCCAATCGCCTGTCGTTTTTCTTCAGCTTCCCACCCTGATATCTTTAAAGCTATTCTCTCCCCTGGTGCGCTGGATGGTCTCCCTTGGCATTGGGATGACAAAAGCAGAGGGGAGGATCAATTTTAAATAAAATGGGGGGGGGGTTGAGGTGACACCTTGTTTGAAACAGAGCCCCTATATGTGTGTTGACTTCACCAAGTGAACCATTCTGAAAGGCAAGTAGGTTTAAAAGCTGAGTAGCCTTCTCTAAAAATTAATGAATGGAAAAATAAAAAACTAACTACATTCATAGACAAAACTCCAAACAGCTCCAGAAAAAAGCTCCTCACATAAAAAAACAGCCTTGCATCACCATGTTGACCACTACAACATGAAAAATAACAGCATTTATGATAATCAATTCCCCGCAGTCAGACTGTGGCTACCTTAATGGGGGGCAAACAAATGGTCACATGCAAAATCTCACTTTTGCCAAGCCTTGGAGCTCTAACTGAGGACAAAATAAAGATGGTGCACTTGGTGTATGCACAAGTTTGTGCACCACACACACACACATGACACATGCACACGCACACACATACACACACACACATTGGGAGGGATATAGCCTAGGCCGAGTGGTCAGAACATTGCACTCGCAATTTGACGACCCCAGTTCGATTCCTGGTGGAGGGGATTTTTCCTCAGCGCTGACTTCACTCCCCCCAAAAGTCTTTCGGATGAGATTATAAACCGAGGCCCCGTGTGCGAACGCACGCAGAACATCTTGCGCACACGTTAAATCCTGTTCCGTGTTTCGTAAGAGTAGGCGATCGTGTGCCGGTGGGAACAGATGACAAGATTGACAAAACTGCATTAAGGGCGGCGTCCATCTCTCTCTCTCTCTCTCTCTCTCTCTCTCTCTCTCTCTCTCTCTCTCTCTCTCTCTCTCTCTCTCTCTCTCTCTGCTTTGCCTTCCCTGACCCCCAAGAGGGCAGGTACCCTTTTACAGCTGGGTGAACTGGGGGACTGTACTGGAGCCAAGACGCTCGAATGGTCATCCATCCAACTGGTAACCACCCTTGATGCCGCTTAACACTGACTTGGGAAAAACGAGTGCTCTGACCACTGGGCTATCCCGTCGCCTATGCCTTTTCAGAAAGAAAAAAACCTGTTGAGTATTACCGTTTGCCATAAATACTTGTTGCTGTCGTCGTTGTTATGTTGTTGCTGTTGCTGTTGCTGTTGCTGCTGCTGCTGCTGCTGCTGCTGTGTGTGTGTGTGTGTGTGTGTGTGTGTGTGTGTGTGTGTGTGTGTGTGTGTTGGGGTGGGTTAATCTTACATTCATTGCACATTGTGTTTGGTTTGCTAGTTCTTGCTTTAGGAAACTGTCAAAGTATATTTTACATCGTGTCTTTTTTTTTCCCTTTATCCAAGACTGGCAGCCAGACACAAGAGGATGTTCTGCGGTCCTGCCCACTAACTGAGGCACTCTGAAAGAGGATCTGGCCTGACCCCACCTCAATGGCCAAGAAGTTCTATGGAGACTGGGAGGACCTGCAGAATACAGCTGCCTTCGTTACAGAGATTGAGCTATCTGACGAACGCCAACCCCCCCCCCACCCAAAAAAAAAAAAAAAAAAAAAATCCCGAAAAAAATGAACACGTGTTCCCATAGCAAAAATAAGAAAGGGCATTGGTCCGTTAAGTTGCAAATAGACTGATTTACAGGAAAAAAAAAAAAAGAAAGAAAAAAAAACAGAAAAAAATTGAAAAGAAACAAACTTTAGGTTAGTTAAATTGAAGCCAATCCAAACTTGTTGTTTATAGCCCCACCAACCACAGAGGCCATCGGTGGGCCTGTGTACAACAAGGTTGGATTGGATTGGATTGAATTGGCTTCAATTTTATTCATTTTTTAAATTTTAATTTTATTCTTTTATATCGAGGATAATGGCTTAAGCACTCATGTGCTTTTTTTTTTTACATCCAGTCCCCGTGTGTATGTTGCTTTTTTTGTAAATCTTTGTCATCTGTTCCAACCGGTACACGATGGCCTACTCTTACGAAAAGCGGAACAGGATTTAACGTGTGCGCAAGATGTTCTGCGTGCGTTCGCACACGGGGCCTCGGTTTATAGTCTCATCCGAAGGACTTTTGGGGGGGAGTAAAGTCAGCACTGATGTTAACTTCAGAGGAAAAATCCCCTCGACCGGGAATCGAACCCGGGTCGTTAAATTGCGAGCGCAATGTTCTGACCACTAGGCTATACAGTCCCTTAAGTTTGCTTCTTATTAATTTTGTTAGCTTTTTTAACTTAAATTGAATCTGAACTAGATCTAATGAAGCGAGTGTAAAAGATGAATCACTAGAAATTTATCTCTGCATAAAAAACACACACGGTGAAACAGTTTTTGATTTTCGCCGAGTTTAATGATCGTCACTGTCTGAGCTTTGGCCATGAATATTTTGGCAGTCATTTGTTTTACCCGGACATGACATGGGAGACAATTACACATAATCAGGACACTGATCTGACATGGGAGACAATTATACATGAAATGCCACACTATCTAAAATATGAAAAATGTACAATTGCATTGAAAGTAAAAAGACACAATAAACTTTATTTCTCTTGTAAAACGTATACGCGTACGCCTTTAGAAATGACACTACGCCCATCTTCCAATATTTTAAAACACTAACTGAAAACTGGAAACATTGCTAACAGAAATAAAACAGCATGAAATATTTACAACTTCTCTCCTCTCTCTCTCTCTCCTCTCTCTCTCTCTCCTCTCTCTCTCTCTCTCTCTCTCTAATATGTTGACACAAATATGCCAAAAATATATTGGCATAGCTATATGATAAAATCAAAACAAAACCACAACAAACCAACATGCAAAAAATGCAAAGAAACTCGTTTCGATATAGTTATACATGAGAACGATAATTGAAAATCTTAAAAAAAAAATAAGAAAAATCAATAAACAAAGTCTCTTCTCTCTCTCTCTCTCTCTCTCTCTCTCTCTCTCTCTCTCTCTCTCTCTCTCTCTCTCTCTCTCTCTCCCCTACGTGCATTAAAACACACACACACACACACACACACACACACACACACACACACACACACACACACACACACACACACACAGAATTTAATGAAAATAGTTATATGTATTCCAAATTGTTTAGAAGAAAAGGAGACAATCCGAAACACACCACAATTAATAATAATAATAATGATATAATGATATAATAATAATAATAAATAATAATAATAATAATAATAATAATAATAATAATAATGGTGATGATGATGATGATGATGATACTACTAATAATGATGATGATGATGATGATGATGATGATGGTAATAATAACAATAATAATGATGAAAATGAGAGTGATGATATGGTGATGATGACAACAACAACAATAATAATGATAACAATAATGATAACGATAATGATAACAAAAACAACAACAACAACAACAATAATAATAATAATAATAATAATAATAATAATAAAATAATAATAAAATAATAATAACAACAACAACAATAATAATAATAATAATGAATACATCAACCACACTCGCCATTTCTTCGCAACTTCAAGTCCTTCTACCAAGAAACCTTACCAGCTGAATTTCCTAATCATATCATGTAGAACATTTGGATACTATCAACTAAATGATTCCAACATCTCTCTCTCTCTCTCTCTCTCTCTCTCTCTCTCTCTCTCTCTCTCTCTCTCTCTCTCTCTCTCCTGTGCATTTACAAATTTAATTGCAACAAAAGGTTTCTATTTTCCAGTCACATTATTGCAAAACATTATTAGTCTTTTTTTTTTTTTATTGACGTCAAGCCTCCATATTTTCAGACAGCATAATATGTTTTGTCAGCCATAATTTCATGTTCTCAGTCATATTCTTTTTACTGCAAGTTTTCGGAGTTGAGTCTGATGCTACAGACACATTTCCTGGATGCAGTAACATAGTTCTGCAAGACCAGGGTCTCAGCAGCAATGCCTTTTGGATTGTCAGCTATATTACTGAAGCATGGCTATGTATTTCTTATACATAATAGCATTGTTATGATAAGTACATCCATAGTCTTTAGGAAAAAGAACGAAAGAAAGAACGAAAGAAAGAAAGAACGAAAGAAAGAAAGAAAGAAAAAGAAAGAAAGAAAGAAAGACATAAAGAAAGAAAGAAGAAAGAAAGAAAAAGCAAGAAAGAAAGACAGACAGAAAGAAAGAAAGAAAGAAAGACAGAAAGACAAAAAAGACACAAAAATCAAACCGATAACCAAAATCCTCACCCTTTGCAGTGGCGTCAGTTTTGGTATTATTAGACATTTCTTTTGCAAAAGTACTATTGTTACTTTTGCATTGTCAGCCTTGATTATTATTGCACCATCTGTTTTCCCACGTCAGACATATTGCAAACAATATTCCTCAAAGTTTTTTGTCAGCAAGCATGTACATATTCCCAACAACTCAGCAGCAAAAGTTTCTGTTTGGACAGCAACACTTCGGACATATTGCAAACAATATTCCTCAAGTTTGTTTTTTCAGATTCCCAAAACCAGCAAAAGCTTCTGTTATGGACAGTAACACTTCGGACATATTCAAAACAATATTCTTCAAGTTTTTTTGTTTTGTTTTTCATATTCCCAACACCTCCAGCAGCAAAAGTTTCTGATATGGACAGTAACACTTCGGACATATTCCAAACAATATTCCTCAAGTTAAGTTTTAGCAGCAGGCATGTCGATATTCTCAATATCTGCATCAGCAGCAGCAGCAGGAGTCTCTTTATGGTCAGTCCCGTGTTGCTGCAGCTTCTTCCGCATTGTTACCATCATTATTGCAGTAGTACTAGTAGCACTCGTCGCGTTCGGAGTCAGAGTTTTTGCATTCTCAATCACTTGATGCAGTAGTGGTTTCGTCTCTATGACAATCAGATTAGTGTGCCAAGAGCTATCTGCACTGCTCATCAAATAATTTGGCAATAGTTTCAGTATCATCAAACATTTAGTGCAGCAATCAGTTCCATTTGCCAGTCCAAAATTGCAACAATAGTTTCAATGTTCGCAAGAATTATATCCACTGCCCATCAAATAGCTTGGCAATAGTTTCAATAACATTAAACAAGTATTGCATCAATAAGTTCCATATTATTGGCAATTCAAAATTGCAACAATAATTTCAATGTTCACAAAGATTGTAGCAAGTTCAATATTATGTTCAATCAAATATTGCAGCAATAGGTTCCCTACTGTCAATCGTATGTTAGCTTGCAGCTAAAATTATTTCTATCATTACCAATAAAATATTGCGGCAAGAATAATCATGTTGTCATTGAAAGGTCACGCCAATTGTGTCTGTTTTGTCTCACGACACTGTCACAGCCAAAACATCGTTATTCTTCGACACATCACCTATTACAGTGTAAGTTTCTGTAACATAAAAAGGCGATATAGATGGTTTAGAATCCTTTTCATTGTTTTTTTAAAATCTTATTTCAAACTCCATTTATTAATTTTTTTCCATAAGTCAGTTTACCCCCGTGGGGATGCCAGGGGCTTGTCAGTATAATAGCATCCCTACCTTCTGGAAACTGGGTACTAAAAACTCCTCTTTTCTATCCTCCCTTTGTTTCTTTCTTTTCTTCCTGTCGCCTCCTTATCTGTTTTTGGCCTTCTGGGTCCATTCTCCTGCCTTTTTTTCCCCATAAAGACTTAACAGATAACAATTCTTTCCACTCCGAAGTCAGATGCGCTGGGCCTGACTTGTCAGGTGCTTAACGGCAGTCCGACGTATTTTTGGCCATATGACAGAGACAACAATTAAGTAGTTCCGCGAAGGAGAAGAAAAGTCAGTTTAGGCGAGTTGACACGTAGACTGATAAAAGTCCACACTATTCAACACTCTTTACTCTTTGTTTTAAAGAGATTGAGCTAAATGTCTCTTGGACAGATCTCACTTTATCGTGACGTCCCGAAAGACTAGCACACCGACCACCGCTATAGCCTAGAGGATGAGGGGCAAGTTTGATTTTGGACGGGATGGAACACATATCCTCTCGCCTATGTGGGTGTTTAAATCAGTGAGTTTTTATAGCGTCACTTGTGGATTATGTATAGTGTGGGTTTAAAATATAAGTTTTAGCATTGAATGAACTAAAGTGTTTTTAACCAGTGAATTAACTAAAATGGTTTTTTTTTTTTACCAGTGGATTAATAAAAGTTATTTTTTTTTTTAGCATTGAATGAACTAAAGGATTTTTTTTTTTACCACTGAATTAACTAAAAAGTGTTTTTCATAACCAGTGATTAACTAAAGTTTTTTTTTTTTAAACATTGAATTAAATGAAGTGGGTTTTTTTTTTTTTTAAACCAGTGAGTTATCATTAGTGTTGTTTTTTTTAACCAGTGAATTATTCATGTATTTTTTTTTATCAGTGAATTGTCTATAATGTTTTTTTATTTTTTTATTATTATTATTATTTTTTTTTACAATTTCCATTGTGTTTCTTACCAGTGAATTATCAATAATATTTTTTATAAGTGAATTATCTCTTTTTTTTAACCAGTTAATTATCTATAGTGTTTTGTATCAGTGAATTATCTAGTTTTTTCACCAGTGAATTATTTATAGTTGTTTTTTTAAACAGTTAATTATCTATAGTATAAAAAAAAAATTCACCAGTGATCTATCTGTATAGTGGGTTTTCTTTTATTAGTGAAATATATATAGTGTTTTTCATCAGTAAATTATCTATAGTGGTTTTTTTTTAACCAGTGGATTGTCTATAGTGTTGTTTATTTATTAGTGAATTATCTATAGTGTTTTTTTTAATGAGGGAATTATCTATAGATCTAGTAGTTTTTTTAATAAGTGAATTATCTATAGTGTTTTTTTTTTTATTAGTGAATTATCTATAGTGGTTTTTTTATTTTTTTATAGTGAATTAGCTATACCGGTTTATTTTATACTAGTAAATTATGTACATTTTTTTTAAATTAGTGAATTACTTATAGTGTTTTTTTTTTTTACTTGTGAATTAGCTATAGCGGTTGTTTATTTTTATTAGTGAATTAGCGATAGTGTTTTTAAAATTTTTTTTATTAGTAAATTAGGTATAGTGTTTTTTTTCATTAGTGAATTAGCTATAGTGTTTTTTTTTTTTAATCAGTGAATTAGCTATAGTGTTTGTTTTTTTAATTTTTTTTTTTTATTAGTGAATTAGTTTTAAAAAAATTCTAATAGTGAATTAGCTATAGTGGTTTTAACCAGAGAAATATCTATAGTGTTTTTTTTACCAGTGAAATATCTATAGCGTTTTTTTTTAAAATTAGAAATATCTATAGTGTTTTGTCTTACCAGTGAACTATCTAGATCTATAGTCTAGTGTTATTTTTTTTTTTTACAAGTGAATTTCTATAGTTGTTTTTTTTATCAGTGAATTATCTACTGTGTTACCAGTGCATTATCCATTGTGTTACCAGTGAATTATCTATAGTGTTGCAAGTGAATTATCTATACCGTTACTAGTGAATTAT
Organism: Stramonita haemastoma; assembly: GCA_030674155.1. Taxonomy (NCBI): domain Eukaryota; kingdom Metazoa; phylum Mollusca; class Gastropoda; order Neogastropoda; family Muricidae; genus Stramonita; species Stramonita haemastoma. Next base: position 23,248,686 of record CM060343.1, read on the forward strand.
GTATAGTGTTTTTTTTTACCAGTGAATTAATTATCTATAGTGTTACCAGTGAATTATGTATAGTGTTACCAGTGAATTATCTATAGTGGGTTTTTTTTTACCAGTGAATTATGTATAGTGTTACCAGTAAATTATCTATAGTGGTGTTTTTTTTTTTTTTTTACCAATGAATTATCTATAGTGTTACCAGTGAATTATCTAGAGTGTTTTTTACCAGTGAATTATGTATTGTGTTGTCAGTGAATTATCTATTGTGTTATCAGTGAATTAACCTATAGGGTATACTATCTAGGTCGATATGTTATGTGCTTAGATACATATTACCCCGGTAAGGGTAAACCTTGTGTTGGGTTAACCCTCGATAACTAGAGGTCCTATCCAGGAGTATGATTATGTTAACTGCTCAAAACCGGATGCACTATGTCTATAAGGTCGGGACAGACTTTAACTTTTAACTTATCAGTGAATTAACTATAGTATTACCAGTAAATTATCTATATTATTACCAGTGAATTATCTATAGTGTTTTTAACCAGTCAATTACCTATAGTGTTACCAGTGAATTATTTATAATGTTTTTTAACCAGTGAATTGTCTACAAAGGTTTTACCAGTGAGATGTTCATTGTGTTACCAGTGACTTATTTATGGTGTTTTTATCAGTGAATTATCTGTAGTGTTTTTTAACCAGTGATATATAAAAAAAAAACAACAGTGAATTATCTATCATGTCTTTTAACCAGTGAATATGTATAGTATTTTTTTTTACCAGTGATTATCTATAGTTCTGTTTACTATTGAATTATTTATGTGTTTTAACCAGTGGAATCATTTATAGTTTTGTTGTTGTTTTTTTAACCAGAGAACTATCTATACTTTTTTAAACCAATAAATAATCTATAGTTCTTTTAACCAGTAAATCATCGATATTTTTTTCCATTAAACTATCGATAGTTTTTTTTTAAACCAATGAATTATCTATGGTATAGTTTTAAACAGAGAATTACCTATAGTGTTACCAGTGAATTATATTTAGTGTTACCAGTGAATTATCAATACTTTTTAACCTGTGAATTTTCTCTTGTGTTAACACTGAACTATCTACAGTGTTACACGGGATCAGTCGTCTAGAGATAAGGCAACCTGCCTAGAAAGCAAAAAGTTCAGGTTTCAAGTGTGTTGTGGTTCCATCCCTGTTTGAGCCAGAAACTTCTTACCCCAGCCACTAGACCGCGAGTCATGGTCTCAATACTAGCTTTTTCCGGTACGATAAACCAAGGTCCTCTGTGTAATACTCATTCAGTGCACGTAAAAGAACTCATGGCGATAAGATAGTTGTCTCTGGCAAGATTCTGTAGAAACAAGCCACTCCGATAGGGAAATAAATACAGTTGCAGACAGGGAAAGAAAAAAATACTGGGTGGCCATGCTCTTGAGGCCACCCAATCTGCCCCCAGGAGAGCAGCCCGAATTTCAAGCAGATATATCTCTCAGAAGGAGTAAGCCATCATGCAGGTAAAAAAGTATGACAAAAGCTTAAAGATATATATTAAAAAATCACATGCACACTGGTGTCGTGTTTAGACACCATCCCGAAGTCCCAATACAGCTACCTTGATAAAGGTGGGCAAAATACCATTGGCATATGCAAAAATCTCACTGTTGGTGAATCTCTTGCATAGGAACCCCCCCCCCCCCCCCCCAACAAAAACAAACCCAAACACTCCCATGTCTATTTATATGGGTCTAGACATTGACACATCTGCCTTAAGGTCTACAACACCTGTCAAAGAGATTCAGTGACACACTAAGGTCTAATACATGGGTCTGAATATGACGCATTTTACCCCAACCCCCTGTTCGCAGGTGCAGAAATGACCCATTTTACCTGACACCTGTTCCACAGGTGTAGAAATGACCCATTTTACCCCACACCTGTTCCACAGGTGTAGAAATGACCTATTTTACCCGGACACCTGTTCTACAGGGTAGAAATTACCCATTTTACCCGGACACTTGTTCCACAGGTGTAGAAATGACCCATTTTACCCCAAGCCTGTAACAAGAGTAGAAATGACTTATTTTACCCAAGAGCTGCTACACAGGTAAGAAATGACGTATTTTACCCTGACATACACGATTGATGCAATTCTCATGCAGTAGTCCTTATCCTTGATATATAAGAATGAAAAAAAAAAAAGACTGGGCTGCTACACAGGTGTAGAAATAATGCACTCAAGCTGAGGTCTTTACAGGGTCAAAGAGTGCCACTGATGATCCAAGGTCTATTACACAGCTCCGGGTCTTTTACACAGTTCGAAGGAAAGTCCCAGTGACACAACAGTGTCTAGCACATGGGTCTATAGCAACAACACACGTCCCTCGAATTCCACAACACAGGTCTTGCAATGACACATGTACCCCAAAGTCCATTTCATGGGTATGTATAGCAATGACACATATACCCTTAAGTCCACTATAGGGGTATACAGGTCTAGCAATGACACATGTACCCTGAAGTCCACTATTCGGGTATATAAGCCTGGGTATATAGGCCTAGCAACGACACATGTACCCCAAGGTCCACTACACAGGTGTAGCAATGACATGTACCCCCAGGTCTATTACACGGGTATGTAGCAATGACACATGTCCCCGGGTCTATTACATGGGTATAACAACGACACATGTGCCCCGAGGTCTATTACATGGGAGGTCTATTACACAGGTATGTAGCAATGACACATGTTCCCGAGGTCTATTACACGGGTATGTAGCAATGACACATGTTCCCCAGGTCTATTACACGGGTATGTAGCAATGACACATGTTCCCGAGGTCTATTACACGAGTGTAGCAATGACACATGTACCTCGAGGTCTATTACATGGGCATGTAGCAATGACACATGTTCCCCAGGTCTATTACACGAGTGTAGCAATGACACATGTCCCCATAGGTCTATTACATGGGCATGTAGCAATGACACATGTCCCCTGAGGTCTATTACACGGGTATGTATAGCAATGACACATGTACCCTGAAGTCCACTATACGGGTACATAAGCCTAGCAATAACAGATGTACCCTGAAGTCCACTATAGGGGTATATAGGCCTAGCAATAACACGTGTGCCCCAAGGTACATTTCACGGGTGTAGCAATGATACATGTTCCCCAGGTCTATTACACGGTATGTAGCAATGACACATATCCCCAGGTCTATTTCACGGGTGTAGCAATGACACATGTTCCCAGGTCTATTACACGGGTGTAATAATGACACATGTACCCCGAGGTCTATTACTGCAGGTTGAAGAGAGCCAGTGATATCCCAGGGTCTAGTACAAAGATCTAGCAACACATACACACACACACACACACGTGCACGCGCACACACACAAACACACAAACACTCACACACACACACACTCACTCACTCACACACACACACTCACACACACACACACACACACACACACACAGAACACACACACACACACACACAAACACACAAACACACACACACACAACAGACAACACCCACAACAGACACACCCACTCACTCACCCCCCCCACACACACACACATACACGCACACACACACACAACACACACACACACACACACACACACACACACACACACACACACACACACACACACACACACACACACACAGCGAAGTCTTCTACACTGGTCTCGGAGTCTTCTCCATCTGCTGGTGCTGACTGCGGATGGCGATACGGTTCACATGGACAGGAATGGGCACCACGATCTTGGGTTTGCTCACTCCCTCGCTTGACCCGGAACCGGAAGCCAGGCCTGACCTTGTGTGCACCAACCCGGCCTTGACCCTCTTCCATTTGGCCCTGCGGTTTTGGAACCAGATTTTGACCTGGGAACAAAGAGAGACAGAAAGAGAGGACCCTTTGGTCAATTTTCTATTTTCAACCCATTCATCCACCCATCCATCTTTGTTTTGGAATTAATCATTATTAGATGTCTATATCAGTTAACCACATCTCAGACAAAGGAATGAAGAAGATTTGCGAAGAAGAAGAATTGCAAAAGAAGAATTGCGAAGAAGAAGAAGAAGAAGAAGAAGAAGAATTGCGGAGAATTGCGAAGAAGAAGAAGAAGAAGAAGAAGAAGAAGAAGAAGAAGAAGAAGAAGAAGAAGAAGAAGAAGAAGAAAAATTAAGAAGAAGAAGAAGAAGAAGAAGAAGAAGAAGAAGAAGAAGAAGAAGAAGAAGACGATGAAAAAGAAGAATTGCGAAGAAGAACTGCGAAGAAGAAGAATTGCGAAGAATTACGAAGAAGAAGAAGAAGAAGAAGAAGAAGAAGAAGAAGAAGAAGAATTGCGAAGAAGAAGAAGAAGAAGAAAAGAATTGCCAAGAAGAAGAATTGTGAAGAGGAAGAAGAAAACAAAAGTAACAGGATCAGTAAGGTTTTACTATCCAATTTATAACCAATTTTCATAAATGATGGATGCTTGAGGACGGGATAGCTCAGTGGTTAGAGCATTCTATTTCCCCAAGCCAAGGTTAAGCAGCATTGAGCCTCGTTACCAACTGGATGGATGACCGTTTGCGCGCCTTGGCTTCAGTACAATCCTCCAGTTCACTCAGCTGTAAATGGGTACCTGCCCTCTTTAGGGTCAGGAAGGCAAAGCAGCGAGGGAGAGGAGATGGGCTCTGCCCTCAATATGCTGGCCCCTAGAGAAGCTGAGGACTCTGATGCCTCGCTCACCTACGACCACAGAGGCTAGGGGACACCTTTACCTTTTTACCCATGTATAAAAGAAATCCATGAATCATAACAGGCGATAGTTATTATGACACAAACACACCTAGCAGTACACTCTCTGCAATATCCTGCACCAGCCTACACAAAGACTCTGACCACTAGGGCACTGTTTAATTAATTAATTAATTAATTAATCAATTAATCCATTCATTCATTCATTCATTCATTCATTAACTCATCCATTCATTTGTTAACGCATACATTTACTCGGGAAGGGAGAAGCTGAAGGGAGAATACTCTTACTTCTTGGACCACACGACTTCTACAGACTTAACCAAACAGGGTGAGAGAGGCGTGGGTTAATGGATGGATGAATTGGCTAATTGGATAAATGGCTAATTGGATGAATGGCTGGCTGGCTGGCTGGATAGATGAATGAATGAATAGATGCAATCCCCATTTAAGTAGTCAGCAGATAAAAAAAAAATTGTGGACAAAACAAGCCTACAAATCTTTGAGTGATCAAATCAAAGTATTCATTAAACGTTACTATCTGTCTATCTATCCCTTAGTCTGGCGACCGTGGGGGGCACCTATGAAGGCTTGACAACCAGTTCCCTCCATTCCTCTCTCTGTTCTGCCTTTCTCAGGGTTTTGTTGAGATCTAGGCCTGTCCATTTTGCTGATGTTGTCCTCCCATCTCTTCTTACTAACTAACGTAACGTAAAAAAAAAAAAAGAGAGAGAGAGAGAGAGAGAGAGAGAGAGAGAGAGAGAGAGAGAGAGAGAGAGAGAGAGAGAGAGAGAGAGAGAGAGAGAAAGAACGAACGAACGAACGAACGAACGAACGAACGAACGAACGAACCACCTACCTGTACTTCAGACAGCCGGAGAGAATGAGCGATCTGGGAACGCTCCGTGAGAGAGAGATACTTCTTGCTGTGGAACTCCTTCTCCAGCTCCAACAACTGCTCGCTGGTGAACGCTGTTCGTCGTCTCCTCGCCTTGCCCCCTCCAGATTCTCCCCCTCCCCCCACCACCGCCCTCCTCTCCCCTTTCTCCCCCACCCCTCCTCCCCTGCCGCCCTCCTCGGGGCTGGGGGAGCGTTGGGACACAGGGAGGTCAGAGGTTAAAGGGCATCGGGGCAGCTTGAGGGAAAAGGGGTGATGGAAAAAAGGTCTATTAGGGGTGGGGGTGGAAAACTGGTCAGGGCTTTCTCTGTCACTGCCACTGCTGCTGCTGCTGTTGCTGTTGTTGTGGATGTTGCCGGTGGTGGTGGTGTTGACGTTCGGGTGGTGGTGGTGGTGATGGCGGGAGGAGTGGCTGGGGTGGTGATGGTGGTGGTGATGGTGGTGGTGTCGGGGGTGTTGGTGCTGTCGCGGATGCTGAGGGCGTGGCCTGTTCTGTCCGAGTGCGCGTGTGCGTCTGTAAACACATAGATTGTCAACTTCCTCCTCCTCCTCCTCATCATCATCAACACTGTCGATCATCATCATCATCATCATCATCATCACATCATCATCATCATCATCATCACCATCATCATCATCATCATCATCTCATCATCACATCATCAACGTCATCAATCATCATCATCATCATCATCATCATCATCATCATCAATCATCATCATCATCATCATCATCATCATCATCATCATCAACATCAACTACCTTATCAGCAGCAGTAGCATCATTATCCTCCTCCTCCTTATCATCATCATAAAGACCACCATTGCGACCATCATCTTTTTAATTTTAAAATATTTTTTAAATATACTTTTATACCATTCAAAGTCACGGCAAATTTCTCTGCGTGAAATTCAGGCTGCTCTGCCGGGGAAGAGCCACCACATAGCAGCGCCACCCATCATTATTTTATTCCCTACCCTGTCTGCAACTATTTTGTTTCCCTATTCTCATGAACACAATTATCGTCATCGTCGTTATTTCAATACAACTATCTATCCCTTAGTCTGGCGACCGTGGGGGGCACCCGTAAAGACTTCACAACCAGTTCAATACAACACAATATCATATAACATAACACAAGATCAAAACTATAAACTAAAAGATGGCCTAGTTTTCTTCGTATCACTGGCTGCTGCTGCTGCTGCTGCTATCACTGACACAGTCATTTTAGCACGACTGACCGACCATCTGCTTCAATCAAGCAGACGACAATTCAATTTAAAACGCTGGTAACACTTCCAGTAAACGAGGCAGGTCGTTGGTAGCAACACTGTGGGACACCCATTAAGTCCACAATTCATTCATTTTCCCCGCTGAAAATGACCCACAGCCCGATGTGTGGTGTGATTAAATGGACCATATCGCAGTATCCTGCCTTCCACAGTTAATCGCTATCTGTCTGCCTGGTACAACTAACTGCAGGAAGAGAAACTTAGCCATTGTCATGTCTTGCCATCTTTGCGCAACGCAACACGCGCAGGGCGGAAATGACGTCATTTTATCGTGTCGTGTGTGGATTGGTTCGAACCCATGCACGGCGTCAAAATGAAGTCTTTGTGGTCTGTAGTCAAACATTGAAACGAAATTAGTGGAGAGAGTATGTTGATGCCGTTTAAAAAAATGTAACAAACAACCAACCCAATAAATGATACGGAAACGAAATCTAAAAAATTTCGAAACACGAAACCTTCAGGTAAAGATGGAGCAGTTTGTTGTGTCAAAATTCATCCCTATCAATTGTTAAAAAGGGATTCTCGTTTGAATGAATAGTTCTACTGTTGAATTAAATGAATGTCACAAACGAGTTGATTTCTAACACACACACACCACACACACACCACACACACACACACACACACACACACACACACACACACACACACACATACACACACACGTTTTCATATTGAGTAAGGAACCACAAGCATTCGTCCGAGAAGAATGAGAAAACAGCGTTTGTCCTCTTTTGCTTTTAATTCAAACTGTAAAGGGAGGAAAGAAATTCGTCTTCACACTTCTTCATAACCGTCATACACACACACACACACACACATACACACACACACACACACACAACACACACACACACACACACACACACACACAACAAAACACACACAGACACACACCACACACACACACACACACACACACACACAGAGTGACAAGCACACACATATACAGTGACACACACACATACATACATGACACCACCAGTGACACACACACATACACACACAGTGACACACACAGTGACACACACACACACACACACACCACACACACAACACACACACACACACACACACACACAACAACACACATCACACATACACACACACACACAGAGTGACACACAGAGTGACAAACACAGTGATACACACACAGTGACACATACAACACACACACACACAGAGTACACACACACACAGAGTCACACACAACACACACACAACACACACAGACACACACACACACACACACACAACACACACACACACACACACACACACACACACCACACACGCACGCACACGTTTACGGGTACCTCATGCCCAATCCACAATGAGAGATTCCTGACCAAACCTGCTGTTTAGTCTTCAGAGTTTTGAAAATGAAGGATTTATATATACTATTTATTCTTTTATTTCGATGATAATGAAATAAGAACTCACGTGCTTTTTTTTTTTTTTTTTTTTTTTTTTTTACAACCAGTTCACGTGTGTATGCAGTTTTATGAAGGTTATCTGTTCCCCACAAGCACACAATGGCCTAATCTTCCAAAAAGCGGAACGGGTTTCAACGTGTGTGTAAAATGTTCTGCTTGTGTTCGTACACGAGGACTCGATTTATAGTCTCATCTGAAATACTTTTCGGGTGAGGGTAGTCGGCACTGGTGTTAATTCCTGGAGGAAAAGATCCCCTCGAACTGGATTCGAACCCAGGTCAGCAGATCACGAGCGCAATGCACAACGCTCCAACCACCAGGCTATCCCGGAGGGTTATTGAGGATCAGCTCCTCTCTTTCCTCGCAAACCAGTCTACATAGGTGCAGCAGCTTTTGTTTTTCTGTTCTGGAGTGTGCATCATTCTCGTATCTACATCCATTTCATGAAGGCGGAGTGTGGCTGACTGTAAGGATTTAAAAACAGCCATACACGCGAGGCTTCGGCTTTCCGTAGTAACTTGTTTCATTTAAAGGCTAGTCCACTCTCTGATGTTGTCTTCCCAGCGTTTTCTCTGTCTGCTTCTTCGTCTTCTTCCTTGTACTGTTCCCTGTAGGTCAGTCAGTCTTAGTCAGTCCAGATGTTCGTGTGATGACTGTGTCCATACCACTTCAGTTTGCGTTTTTTCTACTGAAGTCTGGGTCTCTTCATCTGCTCCGATTTCTAATTCCGGTTCAGTTTCTCATTAGAGAATATAATCTCTGTATGAGATGCCAAGAAGTTTGCGAAAGCATCTCATCTCCATTGCCGGTATCCTTCTTTCAATGTTTGCTGTTATCCCTGGCAAAATTCTTTTAGAAAGAAAAGTCGTTGTGATATGGAAACAGGATTTTTTTTTTAGAATGGCTATCATTTCTCTTGCGGCTACGCTCTCTACCAAGGGAGAGCAGCCCGACTTTCACGCTGAGAAATCTGCCGTGAACTAAAGTGGTATACACATACAAACACCTTTACCTTTCTGGAAGCTTCCCATTATTTTTGTTTTTCACATCTTTGGTTTGTTTGTGTTATTCTTATAACTGCTTATTGCTGCTCTAGTTTGTTTTCTTTCGATACATGCCCGTTTTAAACTAAAGACTTTATGGGGGGAGTCTAAAAGAGCGTTGAACTTCAAACACCCGCTTTCTCCTTTTCCTTCCCCCTTACCACCACTTCGTCCCCTTCCTCTTTCCCATCCCCTTCCTCTCTCTCTCTCTCTCTCTCTCTCTGTCTCTCTCTCTCTCTCTCTCTCTGTCTCTGTCTGTCTGTCTGTCGTCTGTCTGTCTGTCTGTCTGTCTGTCTGTCTGTCTGTCTGTCTGTCTGTCTGTCTGTCTCTCCTCTCTCTCCACTCTCTCTCTCTCTCTCTCTCTCTCTCTCTCTCTCTCTCTCTCAAAAAGCCTCTTATTTTTTATATTATTATTCTATTTTATTCTAGTGGGTCTTTAGCAGTTCCTTTTAGCACCGCTACCGGGCTGATTGGGGGAGGATTTGCCGAGTCAGTGCACACACCCCGGACTGAATTGATAGGGGAACAAAAAGACGAGTCACCGTAAGGACGTAGGTCTTTAATAAGGCCTAGAGGACGGGGGGCAAAAAGAAACTGAAATGAAACGTTTGTATGGAAAGCCAAGTGTGTCAAACGAGCGGCGCTCAGGGGACAATATTGAAAACGGTTTGTGTGTGTGGCTGTGTGAATCTGTCGTGGCGTGAGAGGTTTTTGAAAGTGTGTGTGTGTGTGTGGGGGGGGGGGGGTAGTGGGAGTGAGTGGGATAGAGGGAAGGGGTGGATGGTGAAAGTGTGGGGATGGGGTTCTTTTCGATCAACAAGCTGGGACAACTGTCTCCTCTTCTACTTTGACACTTTTGCCTCCAACTCACCCTCCCTTCGTTTACACTACTCTCTCCCTCTCTATCCCCTTTTTATGTTATTCCCCCATCCTCTCTCTCTCTCTCTCTCTCTCCTCTCTCTCTCTCTCCTCTCTCTCCTCTCTCTCTCTCTCTCTCTCTGGTAGCAAACTCCAAATAGAGAAGGAAAGAATTTTCGACATGAAGATTCTCAAACTGTAATATCCAATCAAGGCTAATGGCGTGGTTGTTCATTTCTTTTAAAAAATTCATCATGAGGCTCTAAAAGATGATGTCAGTATAATCCTCGTGGGGTTCGTATTCTGGCAATATCAGCATTTCCAACGAGAAAAAAAAAGATGGCGGGTTAGCCTAGTGGTTTAGAGCGTTATGCTCACAACCTGACGGCGCTTGTTCGAGCCACAACTGAGGCACTTGTTCGAGGATACATTTTTCAAGGAGTTAACATCAGTACTGACTCCATCTTCTGAAAATCCTTCAGATGAGACCATAAACCAAGGTTAGTTTAAAAAAAGTTAAAGTCTGTCCCGAGCCTAAAGGTTCATCAGGCCGGTGCTTTTCCCGGTTTCTGTGGCGTTAAGCGACTGAGAGTCATAGACTCCCCCCAGGATAGGACGCCAGTCTATCGCAGGGTTAACCCCCAACACAAGATTGGTACCCCCCTTTTACACCTGGGTGGGGTGAGAAAATAGCCGTTAAGTGCCTTTTCCAAGGGCACAACGCCATAGCCGAAAGCTGGGATCGAACCCGCAACCTTTAGATTACGAGTATAAACCAAGGTCCCGGGTGCAAAAGCATCTTACTTACACGTTGAAACCCATTCCACCTTGGCAAGTGTAAGCCATCGCATGCCAGTTAAAACGGATGACGACATTATAAAAAATAAAAACCGCATAGCGCACTGGTGTCGTGTTTAGACACCATCCCTGAGTTCGGAATATGAGTACCTTAATGGTGGGCAAAAATGTCGCAAACGCAAAATCGCGGCATTGGTATTAAACTCTAGCCAAGACACAACAACAAAAGCCCAGAGAGAAAAAAAAGTCTGTACAAGTTTTCTTTTCACTGACAGAAGCTTCATTACCACTAGAGCAGACGACAGCTTATTCCGTGTATGGGAAACAGGATTGCACAGTGGTCAGAGCACTCGCTTTCCCCCAGTCAAGGTTAATTAAGCAGCGTCGAGCGTGGTTACCAATTGGATGGGTGACCGTTTGCGCGCCTTGGTTACAGTACAGTTCCCCCAGTTCACCCAGCTGTAATGGGTACCTGCCCTCTTTTAGGGTCAGGGAAGGTAAAGCAGCGAGGGAGAGGAGATGGGCGCCGCCCTCAATATGCTGGCCCCAAGAGAAGCTGAGGTCTCTGATGCCTCGCTCCCCTAGCTACGACCACGCCTGACGCCTCGCTCCCTTAGGCTCTAGAGCGCAAACACTGGGTAAGTAAGTATAGATGGCACCTGTTACCCATGCAGCAGACCCCCACCCCCACCTCCACCCCTCTCCACGTCGCTGGAATGGTCCATTGGAGAGACAGTCGCTGATATGAATGGTTCCAGTGCCGTCGCAGGAGTCGCCAGAACGTTGCCATACACAGCCCCGAACTACACTGGGTACTCTAACTCCCCCACCTGTGTGCATGCTGGTTTTTATTTTGTCATCAGCTCCTACCAGCACACAATGGCCTACTCTTGTGAAAGGTGGAACAGGTTTTTAACGTGTGCAAAAGATGCTCCGCGTGCGTTCGTACACGGGTTCTCGGAAGGACTTTGACATTCAGTTCGACTTTTTCGTCAATCTGGGAAGAAAGGGCGAGGTTGGGAATCAAACCCAGAACCTCACAGTTTACTTGTTAGCAGGCTAATGTCTTAACCATCCTGCCACCTTCCTCTTAATATTTCAGTAAAAAGTGGATAAGACTGTGGGAGAGACAGTTGTGTTCAAGTATTAATTCCACAAGTTCACATATCAAAACCTTACTGAATAATTTTGTTAATGAATGGAGAGCTGAGCTGTGGGATGATGATAGATGCCTATGTTATAAAAAAAATAATAGATTATTTTTCATATGGAAAACTTCATAACTTGTCTACCAGATTTATATGTTCGCGCTCTTAATCAAATTTTGTTGTAGTTTTCACAAGCTTCCAACTGAAGTTGAGACGTTTCCATAATACACCACGGGAAGAAAGTATGTTCAAAATGAAACATGTCTGTTTCAGGGATGAAATTCATTTCATCATGGAATGTCCTTGTGTTAAGCATTTACACAAGATTTTATTCTTCAACATTTTCTTCAACTCATGTCCAGTTATATGTTTTGTAGGCTGATGAAATGTAAATCTCGAAAAGTTCTCCTGTCTCTCTCAAAATTCATAAGATTTGCAGATATTTATTGAAACCTCATTTGCTGTCTTTCACAAGAGTGTAGATTGTGTCTTTTAAAGAATCTATCTATCTATCTATCTATCTATCTATCTATCTATCTATCTATCTATCTATCTATCTATCTACTACTACCTACCTACCTACCTACCTACCTACCTACCTACCTACCTACCTACCTACCTACCTACCTACCTACCTACCTACCTACCTACCTACCTACCTACTCTATCTATCTATCTATCTATCTATCTATCTATCTATCTATCTATCTATCTATCTATCTATCTATCTATCTATCTATCTATCTATCTATCCTTAGTCTGGCGACGGTGGGGGCACCCCTGAAGACTTGACAACCAATTTCCTCCATTCCTCTCTCTGTTCTGCCTTTCCCAAAGTTTTGTTGAGTTCTAGGCCTGTCCATTCGCTGATGTTGTCCTCCCATCTCTTCCTTGGTCTGCCTCTTTTTCATCCTCCTTGGACAGTGCCTTGCAGTATTGTTTTTGCAAGTCCTTTTGATCTTGTGAAAGCCCGTACCATTTAAGTTTACGCGTCTTTACGATTGATAGAAGATTTTCGTAGGGCCAATTGTTTGCTGGATTCTATTATACACATCTTCGTTGCTTATGTGGTCTCTGTAGGAGATGCCAAGAAGTCTCCGGAAGCATCTCATCTCTACCACCTGTAATCTTCTCTCCAAATCAGCAGTCAGGGTCCACGATTCACAGGCATACAGGATTATGCGTATGACAAGCGAGCAAGAAGTTGGTATACTTTAAAGATATCTTAAGTCTTTACTATTGTTTGTTTATAATTTTGCGATCAACTCTTGCTTTTCAGTTCCTGTTAGTATTGATACTATTTTTGGGTGTAAGAATTGCGAAGATGAAGAAGAAGAAGAAGAAGAAGAAGAAGAAGAAGAAGAAAGAAGAAGAAGAAGAAGGAGGAGGAGAGGAGGAGGAGAGTAGTAGTAGTAGTAGTAGTAGTAGTAGTAGTAGTAGTAGTAGTAGAAGAAGAAGAAGAAGAAGAAGAAGAAGAAGAAGAAGAAGAAGAAGAAGAAGAATTGCGAAG
>CM060343.1:23274057-23291557 GCA_030674155.1 Stramonita haemastoma
AGAAAAAAGGGGTTTTGGGTTTTTTTCCCACTTTTTAAAAAAAAAAAAAAATTTTTTAACCCCCCCCCCCCCCCTTTTTTTAAAACCCAAAAAACCCGGAAAAAAAAAAAAAACCCCCTTTTAAAAACCCAACCCCCCCGGGGGAAAAACCACAAAAAAAAAAAAAAAACCCCCCCCAAACCCAAAACCCCCGGGGGGAAAAAAGGGGGGGAAGGGGGGGGAGGGGGGGGGGGGGGGGGAAAAGGGGGCCCCCAAGGGGGGGGGGGGGGGGAAAAGGGCGGGGGAGGGGGGGGGGGGGGGGGGAAAAGAAAAGGGGGGGGGGGGGGGGGGAGGGGGGGAAGGGGGGGGGTTTTGGGGGGGGGGGGAGGGGGGGGGGGGGGGGGGGGGGGAGGGGGGAGGGGGGGGGGGGGGAGGGAGGGGGGGGGAAAGGGGGGAGAGGGGGGGGGTTGAGGGGGGTTGGGGGGGGGGGGAAAAGGGGGGGGGGGGGGGGGGGGGGGGTGGGGGGGGGGGGGGGGGGGAAAAGGGGGGGGGGTAAAGGGGTTTTTGGGGGGGGGGGAAGGGAGGGGGGGGGGGAAAAAAAAAAGGGGGGGGGGGGGGAAAAAGGGGGCGGGGCCTGGGGGGGGGAGGGGGGGGGGGTTTTTTTGGGGGGGGGGGGGGGGGGGGGTTTGGGGGGGGGGGAAAAAGGGGGGAAAAAAGGGAAAAGGGGGGGAAATTTTTTTTTTGGGGGGGGGGGGGGGAGGAAAAAAATTTGGGGGGGGGGAAGGGGGGGTAGGGGGGGGGGGAGGGGGGTAAAAGGGGGGTTTTGGGGGGGGGCCCGGGGGGGAAAACCAGGGAAAGGGGGCCAAAAAGGGGGGCGGGTGGGGGGGGGGGGGTGGGGGGGGGGGGGGGGGGGGGGGTTTTTGGGGGGGGGGGGGGGGGGGGTTTGGGTTGGGGGGGGGGGGGGGGAAAAAAAAGGTTTTTTTTTTTTTTGGGGGGGGGGGGGGGGGGTTGGGGGGGGGGTTTGGGGGGGGGGGGGGGGGGGGCCCGGGGGGGGGGAAAGGGAAAGGGGGAAAAAAGGGTTGGGGGGGTGGGGGGGGGGGGGGGGGGGGGTTTTGGTGGGGGGGGGGGGGGGTTTGGGGGTGGGGGGGGGGGGGGGGGGGGAGGGGGTGGAGGGGGGGGGGGGGGGTTTTTTTTTTTTTTTGGGGGGGGGGGGGTTGGAGGGGGGGGGTTTTTGGGGGGGGGGGGGGGGGGGGAAAAGGGGGGGTTAAAATTTTTTTTTTTTTGGGGGGGGGGGGGGGAAAAAAAAAAAAGGGAAAGAGAAAGGGGAAAAAATAAAAACCGGAAGGGGGAAAAAATAAAAAAGGAAAACAAAAAAGGGGGGGAAAATAAAGATTTTTTATCAAAAGGGTTTAAAAGAATTTTTTGGGGGAAATAAAAAATTTAAAAAAGGGGGGGGGGAAGAAGAAACCCCAAAAAAAAAAAAACCCCCCCCCAAAAATTTTTTTTTTTTGGGGGGGGGAAAAAAAAAAACAAAAATTTTTAAACCAAAAAAAAAAAAAAAAATAAAATTTAAAGAAAAAAAAAAAAAGGGGGGGGGAAAAAAAGTAAAAAAAAAAAAAAAAAAAAATTTTTCCCCCTTTTCCCCCCGGGGGGTTTTTTTGGAAAATTTTTTTTTAAATTTTTTTAAAAAAAAAAAACAAAAAAGGGAAGGGAAGGGGGGGGGCCCCCCCCCCCAAAAAAAAAAAAGGGAAAAAAAAAAAGGGGGGGGGGGGGAAAAAAAAGGGAGAAAGGGGGGGGGGGGGGGAAAAAAAAAAGGGGGGGGGAAAGGGAAAAAAAAATTTTTTTAAATTTTTTTTGGGGGGGTTTTTTTTTTTTTAAAAAGGTTTTTTAAAAAAAAAATTTTTTTTATTTTTTTCCCCAAACCCCCCCCACCGGGAAAAAAATTTTTTTTTCCCCCCTTTGGTTTTTAATTTTTTTTTTCACGCCTTTTAACCACGGGAAAACCCGAAAGTGGGGGGGGGGCCGGTTTTGCTTCCCCCCGGGTTTTTTTTTTTTTTTTTTTCCGGGGGGGGGTTTTTGGGTGGTTGTGCTTTTTAAAGAGGTTTTTTTTTTTTTTTTTTTTGGGGGTTTTTTTTTTTTTTTTTCCCCTGGGGGGTTTTTTGGGGGTCGTTTTTTTTTTGGGGGTTTTTTTGGGGGTTTCCGGGGGTTTTTTGTTTTTGTTTTTTTTTTTTGGGTGGGTTTTTTGGGTTTTTTCTTTGGGGTTCTTGTGCTTTTTTTTTTAAAAAAATTTTTTAAAGAGTGGGGGGGGGGTAAGATAAAAAAAAAAACCCCTTTTTTTTTTTGCGTGGCTTTTTTTAAGGGGTTTTTTTAAAATTTTTTTCCCCCCCCCCCCCCCCCAAAAAAAAAAAAAAATTTTTTTCCCCAAAATTTTTTTTTTTTAAAAAAAAAAATTTTTTTTTTTTTTTCCCCCCCCCCCCAAAAAACACAACAACCCAAAAAAAAAAAAAAAAAAAAAAAAAAATTTTTTTAAAATTTTTTTTTTTTCCCCCCCCAAAAAACCCAAAAACCAAAAATTTTTTTTTAAAATTTTTTTTTTTTTTTTTTTTAAAAAAAAAAAATTTTAAAATTTAAATTTTTCCTTCTTTTTTTTTCCCCAAACATAAACCCATTTTTTTTTTTTTTATTTAAAGTGGGGTGTTTGTGTGTTTTGGGGTGTTGTGGGGGTGTGTGGTGTGTGTTTTGTGTGTGTGGTCTGTCTGTCTGTCTGTCAGGGGGGAGGGAGAATGTGTGTGGTGTTGTTTTGTGGGGTGTGTGTGTGTTGTTTGTGTGTTTTTGGTGTGTGTGTGTGTGTTTTGGGTTGGTGTGTTGTGTGTGTTTTTGTTTGTGTCTGTGTTCTGTTTTGTCTGTTGTGTTTCTTGGTTTTTTTAAATATAATTTTTTAAATTTTTTTTTTTTTTTTAAAAATTTAAAAAAAGATTATAATTTTTAAATTCGTTTATATAATTAGTTAGGGATTCTGTACAGCCAAAAAGTGTTAGGGAAATTAAGGGCTTTTTGTTTGGTGTGTGTGTGCGCGCGCCACGCTTTGGCACTTGTGGGTGTGTATTTAAAATTTTATTGAAACTGTTAATTGTTGTTGGTTGCATGATTGCGTAAGAACAGGTTGAATGCAAGCGCTTTGATTTGCTTTTTTTAAAATGTGGCGCCATATAAATTCCACTTACAACAAGAATAATAATAATAATAATAATAATAATAATAATAATAATAATATAATAATAATAATAATAATATAATATAATAAGGAAGGTGGCAGGATGGTTAAGACGTTCGCCTGCCAACAAGTAAACCGTGAGGTTCTGAGTTCGTACCCAGCCTTGCCCTTTCTTCCCAGTTTGACAAACAAATCGAACTAAATGCCAAAGTCATTCGGATGAGACTATAAACCGAGGCCCCGTGTGCGAACGCACGCAGAACATCTTGCGCACACGTTAAAACCCCGTTCCGCCTTTCGGAAGAGCAGGCCATCGTGTGCCGGTAGGAACGGATGACAAAATTACTATAAAAAAAAAACCAGCATGCACACAGGTGTCGTGTTTAGACACCATCCCTGAGGGGAAAAAAATAATGGGTAGGCGCTGCACTTGTGGCGACGAGCTCTCCCCGGGGAGAGCAGCCCGAATTTCACGCAGGGAAATCTGCTGTGACATAAAGTGGTTTTTAAAAAATATAATGACAACAACAACAACAACAACAACAATAATAATAATAATAATAATAATAATAATAATGATAATGATTATAATAATAATAATAATAATAATAATAATAATAATATAATAATAATAATAATAATAATAATAATAATACAATAATAATAATACAATAAGAAGAAGAAGAAGAAGAAGAAGAAGAAGAAGAAGAAGAAGAAGAAGGGATGGTGTCTAAACACGACACCTGTGTGCATGCTGTTTTTTTTATAGTAATTTTGTCATCCGTGCCTACCGGCACACGATGGCCTGCTCTTCCGAAAGGCGGAACGGGGTTTTAACGTGTGCGCAAGATGTTCTGCGTGCGTTCGCACACGGGGCCTCGGTTTATAGTCTCATCCGAATGACTTTGACATAATAATGATAATAATAATAATAATAATAATAATAATAATAATAATAATAATAATAATAATGATGATGATGATGATGATAATAATAATAATAATAATAATAATAATAATAATAATAATAATAATAATAATATAATAATAAATAATAATGATGATGATGATGACTTTTCTTCTTCTTCTTCTTCTTCTTCTTCTTCTTCTCTCTTCTTCTTCTTCTTCTTCTATTGTATTTTTATTTTATTTTATTGTAATGTATCGTATTGCAGTTTATTGTATTGTATTGTATTGAATTGTCTTGTATTGCATTGTATTGTTTTAGCAGTGTATTGGCCTACTGCTTTGAGTCATGACAGATTTCTCTGTGTGAAATTCAGGCTGCTCTCCTCAAGGAGAGCTCTAGATAGCATGACGCCACCACAAGAGCAGTGCCACTGATCACACACACACACACACACACACACACACACACACACACACACACACACACACACACACACACACACACACACACTATACTATGTTTGTACTCTCATATATATAAGAAATATTGGTTTGTTAATGTGATTATGTTTGAAATAGTTGAAAGTTTAGTTAAAAGACTTGTTGGCATACTTTTGTATATTTTCTTGTTAAATTTTAATTTGTTGAGGACTCCCCCCCCCCCCCCCCCAACCTCCTAGATTGTGTGGGTCTGAATTTGGGTTTAAGATTGATAACCGACAGACACATGTAGGTGAAATCATTCTATTTATTTATTTATTTATTTATTTTTAATTCTCTCAGTCACTCAAAGGGATACATATATATACACACACACCTTAGTTACTAAACCCAAATCTACATGCATACTTGCAGCCATGGACATAGACACAGACACACACAGACACACACAGACACACACACACACACAGACACACACACACACACACACACACACACACACACACACACACACACACACACACACACACACACACACACTTGTAAAGGAACACACAACGCGCACACATACTCGCTCACTTGCACATATAGGCACGCACACTGACAAACATACCCACACACTCACACCTACACACCTACGCACACAAGTGACACTATTTTATTTCACCTTTGTTTCTAGTCTAATATCACTATGAGTGAAGAGACGTTAAATTGAAGAAAGCAGACAGTCTGTCTCCATATGCAAAACAGTGATCTGGTATGCAGTAGGTTTTTGTTGTTGTTGTCGTTGTTTGTTATGTATTCTGGATGCAAAATTCTGCAGTTGTTTGCATTCTATGTGTTTGTTTGATTAAATCGCATTCTTGTAAAATAATGCAATTTTTTGGGACATGATTTTATTTTTTGTCATTTCAAGCACGTGTTGGACATGGTTTTGTTGTCTTGGTTTTTTTAAATAATTATTTTGTTTTGATTTGTTTAATGTCCATTTACTGCTTGCTGATTTACTCACAGGCACACCACTACACCTATACCCACCTCATCTGTCTCTGTTTCTCTGTGTGATTATTTATATGTATATGTATGTATGTATGCACATACACACATACATCATCATTATCTAGCGCACGTTAAAGAACCCACGGAAACAAGAAGGTTGTCCCTGGCAAAATTCTGTAGAAAAAAGTCACTCTGATAGGGAAACAACTAGAGTCTAGTTGCAGACAGGAAAAATTAAAATAAAAAAAATTGGGTGGCTCTGCACTTGTGGCGACGTGCTCTCCCCGGGGAGAGCAGCCCAATTTCACGCAGAGAAATCTGTTGTGGCATAAAGTGGTTATAAATAAATAAATAAATAAATAAATAATACATACATACATACATACATACATACATACATACATACATACATACATACATACATACATACATTCATACATACATTATATCCCATCCATCCATCCATCCATCCATCCATCCATCCATCCATCAGTGTGTGTGTTGTGTGTGTGTGTGTGTGTGTGTGTGTGTGTGTGTGTGTGTGTGTGTGTGTGTGTGTGTGTTTGTAGGTGGGTGGGTGAATGAGTGAGTGAGTGCGTGTGTGTTTGGGGGGTGGGGGGTGTTCACTTTTTTTTCTTTTTTTTTTTCTGTTCCTCAGTTGCGTATGCGACTGTTGTTTGCCCATCATAAATGTAGCCGCATTACGACTTCGTAACATTTGGTTTGGTTACCATAATTTTCTTCATTTTCTGCATGACTTGAGTATCGCCAAAAACCAAAACACAAAAAATCAAAAGTTGTGAAAAACGTTAGATCTCTAATTCTGAATCTAAATTTTCTTCATCGTTTATCGTGAATGTTTTAAGTTCCCTAAATTACTTCTAAATTTATAGAAGAAAACAAAACATAAGTAGGCCTACAGATCACCAATGCCATTTATAAAGATGACGTTTAATAGCATAATAGCTGCAAAACGATAACGTCACCCCTGCTGTTACACTATCAAACAAATCACGTCAGAGTAAGTGAAACAATGCAAGTTACCAGTCCAGTCACCCCCCCCACCACACACCCCTCCACCCCCCCCCCCCTCCACCCCCCCCTTCCCTTAGTTGTTGTTTTAATTGTTATTGTGGTGTTTGTTTCATACAGCTCGAGTGACAATCGTATGATGGAAGTCACAACTATTTACAGTGTTTTTTTCAGGGTCTCACTTTACCCGTGTAAAAAAAAAAAAAAAAATCAATGATGATAACTTAACATGCCAAACAAGGGAAAAAAACAACACACTCACCCAGCTTCAAATCAAACGTCACATCATCAATGACGTCAAAATGGACAGCTGTGACGACACACCAGTTTCATTAACACACTTGCAGCCAGCTTAATAAATCACATTCTCTGCCATTCTTCACATGGCAATTTTTCCCCCAAGATGTGACATGACCAAAAAAAAACAAACAACAACAACAAAACAATGTCCGGTAATGGCAAGAAAGTGTGTAGTCCTTTTTTACAGAATCCCTCGGCACTTGTAAGAAAGAAAACAACGCGGCACAACTTCCACTCCACAAAAAAAACACCCTGACTTCTCACTTCAAACTCTTTGAAGAATCTTGGCTTTCTGCACATATACACACACACACCTCACACCTTTGGGTATTTGCAATACTCTCTCTCTCTCTCTCTCTCTTCTCCTCTCCTCTCTCTCTCTCTCTCTCTCTCTCTCACCGAGCCTTGTCTGATCTTTTTTTTTTAAAAAAAAAAAAAGTAAAAGAAGTCTTGAGGAGAAATTTTCTTGCACTAACCCCCCCCACCCAACAGGCAAGAAAACAAGCACTCTTTGTCTTGTCAGCCTTTATATATATAATCTTTCAAGTCTTATTATACAGCAGCACTTTAATGGAGCACTCACTCCATGAGAAGAAAACGCACGCCAAAGTCTAGGGCGGTGACGTAAACAAGGCCAAAGATGTTTATTTGCCTTAACAATCTTCTCCCAGTGATATTCCTAATAATAACACACACCCTCTCTCCATCAAACGTTTCACAGGACACCAGGGAGGGGAGTGTAAAGTGGTGTAAACGTTGATGACATAGATGTCAAGATGGTTTAACCCACTCTCTTTCTCTCAACTCTTCACGATAATAATAATAATAATAATTCTGCTTCCACCAACTCGTGGGGGGTGAAGATGTTGAGAGAGATCGTCAGACCTCATGTTGGAAGTAACCTAGCCTAGCCTAGCCCCCAAAACTGTACGTACAGTCACCGTATTGTATGGAGGAGGAAACCTGGCAGAGTGTAAGAGGCGTTTTACAAGCACTCACGCAGGGTCCTGTGATAGCCTAATCGTCATCATCTATCAGCATCATTCAAGTGACGATCCATCCAGCCAGCAAGCAGTTAGTTAGTCAAGTCAGTAACAGAACACACACACACACAGTGCCCGGTGATTATCTCCAGCGCTGGGATTCTTTCTCTCACCTACGGCCTAACCTGCCCTGCTCTCTCTCTATCTCTTTCTCTGTCGCCCCCTGCCCCCCTCCTTCACACTAACTGATGCCCCCCTCTAACAAATAAACGGCCTAGCGCTTTTTTTCCTCCCTTCTCTGCACCCCCACCCCCACCCCCAATTCTCTCTCTCCTCTCTTCTCTCTCTCTCTCTCTCTCTCTCACACACACACACACACGACACAGACACACACACACACAACTTATAACAAGGAGGATCGTTATCACTCTCCCCCCCCCCCCCTCTTCCTCGTCCTCCCTCCTCCTCCCTTCCTCTACTCCTCCTAAGCGGCGAGGAGGAGCTCTACCCCCTCTCCTCCTCTCTCCCTGCCCCCCCCCCCCCCCCCCCCCCCCCCCCCCCCCCCCGTCACCCCCCTCACACCATCACAGCCTTGTCGCGGTCTCATCTTCTCACTTTACCGGAGCCCAGCAGGCGGCGCCACCTCCCTCGTGTGGCGGGAGAGATGCAGGTCAGCTGACCCTGGCCTGGCGATTTGATTGGACGGCTCTTCATTGCTGACGTCCTGTGGCGCGCGCTTGACGTCCAATTGACATGGAAGCCCCACCCCCTTCTCTTTTGCAAAAGAGGGAAGGGGGGGGGGGAGGGGGTGAACTAAGAGAGAGAGAGAGAGAGAGAGGTGGGGGTGGGGGTGGAGGGGGGGTCAGCTGAGGGAGTGGTGGTGGTGGTGGTGGTAGTAGTAGTGAAGAAGAGATTGGCAGGGGGAGATTAATTATGATTGATGAAATGGAGCCCCTGCCTGCACAAATTGAGGTTGTAGCCTTTTGCCTGCCGAGCAATTTTAGTGACAAGGTGGGGAGAGGAGGAGAGGAAGGGGGAGGGGGGGGGGGGGTAGCAGAGGGAGAGAGGGAGGGTGGAGAGAGTGAGTGAGTGACAGTGGGGAGGAGAGAGACAGCCCTCTGATTATGAAGCTCCCTTTACCATCAAAAGAAAACTGGGCAGATCATTGACTGTGATGAGGGAATAGTGATGAGTGGTAGTGGTGGTGGTGATGGTGATGAGGTTTGTGGCTTTCTGTCAACTTGGCCCCAGCAACTGTTTATTTTCCGTTTGTCACTTTATTAATGATGCACAGGACATTCGTATGTGTGCTTGGAGGGCCCCCCGTGCGCGCGTGTGCAGGCATGAAGAAGGAGAGAGAGAGAGAGAGAGAGAGAGAGAGAGAGAGAGAGAGAGGAGAGAGAGAGAGAGAGAGAGAGAGAGAGATGAGAATATTTATTTACAAAAAGGCCATTGGCCTATACACAAGAGTGTTGCAGAGCTGCTTACTATTTTAGTGGGGGAAAACGAAAACAACAGAGACAACAATGAAATGTTATTAAATTTTTTATAGCAACAATAACAACAACAAAATCAGTTACGAAAATATGTCTGAAGAAACCAAGATATGTCATATTCTAAAGGAAATTTACATAAATATAAAGTGAGGCTGCGCACAACATCAGGATGACTAGACGCCATGGGTTAAAAAAAAAAAAGTTAAAAGGTAAAGGTGTCCCAAAACCTATGTAGTCATTGGAGAGCGAGACATCAGAAACCTCAACTTCTCTAGGGGCCAGCATATGAGGGCAGCGCCCATCTCCTCTCCCTCGCTGCTCTACCTTCCTGATCTTAAAGAGGGCAGGTACCCATTTACAGCTGGGTGAACTGGGGGAACTATATTGAAGCCAAGGCGCGCAAACAGTTACCCATCCAATTGGTAACCACGCTCAGTGCTGCTTAACCTTGGCTGGGGGAAAGGGAGTGCTCTGACCACTGAGCTATCTTGCCCCCCAGGTCTAAATAAGTTAAGCTGTCTACTATATCTTACAGAAATGTAAATCTTCCTAACATCCTCTAACACTGGACAGTATCAAACAAAATGTACTTCATCCTCGGGTGCTTGCCTACATAACGGGCATAGTAACCTAAGGTCATCAGGATCATGCTCTCTGTATCTTAATTTATGAACATTTGTATGTGATGCACCTGGTCAGGAGCTCTTCATGAATATGGCCCCGTGGCATTTTCAATTCTGGTTTTGCCCACATCAATAACTGACATAAACCAGCCGCCATGGCGCAGAGGTTAGCCCCTTGGATATGGGAGTGGGAGGTGGCAGGTTCAAAATCCCATGAGTCAGGGATTTTTCGAACTCCGTCTGGCACCGATTTTTTAAATATTATTATTTATCCTTTTATACCGAGGAAATGGAATAAAGCACTCATGTGCTTTTTAAAAATATTTTACATCCAGTCCCCTGTATATGCAGTTTTGTAAATCTTGTCATCTGTTCCCTACACTCCTACCCAGAGTGAGTGTGCCGTGGGCTCAGTGGGAAGACTGGTGGCACACAGTCGAACTTCATCCACTTTACAGGAGTTTGAGAGTGTTGCTCAAATTACCTGACCAACATTGCAGGTGTCTGTATCTAGTTGATCAGGATATATTGTGATAGTAAGCGTAGAGTACAACCCTGTCACGTAGTCTCAAAGCATAATATGCACATCCACAGCAGCATCATTACTATCTTCGTTATCACTGATCATCATGCAATAGAAAAAATTTGCCTCTGATTGGGTTGGTCCCAGTTGCTTTGGTCTCATGGTGGAAGGGGAGGGGGTTGGGGTCAGGAGTATGGTATGGTGTAGGGAAGGGGGAGGAGGCTTAGGGAAGGAGTATGATGGGGGTAGAGGTGTAGGGAAGGGGACAAGGTTTAGGGGGGATATATGGGGTAGGTGTAAGGAGGAGGAAGAGTATGGTGGGGGAGGTGTAAGGTAGGGGGTGTTGGTTTAAAAGGGGGGGGGGGGGGGTTGTTATGATAGGGGTAGGTATAGGGAAGGGGAGGGAGGTTTAGGGAAGGCTATGATGGGGGTAGGTATAGGGAAGGGGGAGGAGGTTGGGGGGGGGGGGAGATGATAAGGGTAGGTGTATGGAAGAGTATGGTGGGGGTAGGTGTAGGACAGGAGGAGGGGTATGGTGTGTGGTGTTTTTTTGTGTTGATGATATGGTATTTTAT
Organism: Stramonita haemastoma; assembly: GCA_030674155.1. Taxonomy (NCBI): domain Eukaryota; kingdom Metazoa; phylum Mollusca; class Gastropoda; order Neogastropoda; family Muricidae; genus Stramonita; species Stramonita haemastoma. The sequence continues at coordinate 23,285,132 of CM060343.1, forward strand.
CATGGTGTCCTTTCCTGTGTGTTTTGGTTATGATATTTTTCATGTTATCATTTTTTATTTTTTTTTTTTTATGTGTGATATTTCTATGTTATCATTTTTGATAGTTATGATATTATGATATTATTTTTTGTCATATTTTTACACTTTTCAGTTTTTGTGATATTTTTTGATCGTTTTTGAATTTTTACATGATATTTTTATGCAATCTTTTTTTTTTCCCATGTGATGAATATTCTTTTATCCTTTTGGTGATATTTTCCCTATGTAATTCTTCTTTTGTTCATCTTGTATATTGTTGTTGTTGTTTTTTTTACCTGTTGACCATTTTTTCACTTTGTTTTCTTAATGATTAATTTTTTTGTCATATTTCGATGTTTCTTTTGTTAGGATGATATTTATCCTGTTGTCATTTTATGTTCATCGAGTTGCTTTTTCTTTTTGATTTTTTCTCTGTCATTATAATTCTTGTCTTTTTTCTGCTTTATTGTCTTGAAATATTAATGATTTTTTTTTTTTTGATCTTTGCTCATTTTCTTCTTCATTCATTTTTCGAGTTTGTGAGTGGTGTTGCATTTTTTTTTCTGTTATTTATTTTCCATATGTTTCTTTTCTGTTGTGAGTAATACTTATTATTCTGTTCTATTTTTCATATGTGTCTTTTCTTATTGCTGGATGGATTTTTGTCTTCTATCTTTTTGATCTGGTCATATTGTCTGTTTCTTGATATGTCTTCTTCTGTTCTGTCTGGTCTTTTTTTGTATTAAAAAAAGTTCAAGTGATTTTCATTTCATTTTATCTGTTTTTTTTGTTCATTTTGTTTTGTTGATTTTTTTTTCGTTATAGTTTCTGATGTTTTTTCCAGTTGGTGTGGGTTTTTTTTTCTTCTCATTTATGACATTTTCTTGGGTTGATTTGTGGTATCTTTCACATTTTAGATAACTTCTTTTTACTCGTTGTTGATGTTATGTTTAATACCCTTTGTTTTTCTAGTTCTTTGATTTGTCTATTATTGATAGTTGACCGCGTTCCTTCCCTTTAATGGGGGTATCAAAAAGTGCTTTACATAAAAGCACCCCCCCCTCCCCACCCTCCAAAACAAAAAAGTGTATAGAGCCAAATTGGCGACGTAAAAATAAGTATGTGTTTTTTTTTCTAGATTGTCTCATCACAACTGCAAAAGCAATTATGAAATGATGTATGAGATAATTTCGTGCCGTAAAAAAGTGAGCTCCCATTGAAAACATAGATTAACAATTATTAAAAATTTCGGCAGAATTATTTTTGTTCATTATGAGCCAGAGATTATTATATTTTCTATTTTGTAAAATGAGGGGAGATAATCGCTAGGGAAAAAAACTATGTCTGCGAATGGAAATGAATCATGATTATTTACTTGGTGTTTATTTTGATTACCATGAGCTTAAAAAGTTAACTTCTATGTTTGTTAACGTGTCAAAGTTAGTACTTCAGTTAATTTTCTGAACAGAAAAGGCACATGTCTACAGAGTTTATATTTTTTTCAGCCAAATTTCGAAGCTAAACCAAAAAGATGGGGGATCAGTTTTATCTTAGGCAATGTTTAGACAAGCTATTTATATTGTTTGCCTTTTTTTTTTAGCTTGGTGTGTGTGTGTGTGTGTGTGTGTGTGTGTGTGTGTGTGTGTGTGTGTGTGTGTGTGTGGGTGTGCGTGCGGCATTCCTGCATTGCGTGTGCATATGCAAGCTATGTGTGTGTGTGTGTGTGTGTGTGGTGGCGCGCGACGGACGCGGTGTGTAGTGTTTAACAAATGTCACCTTTATCATGTGCATTCAAATTTATAGATGTCTGAACTATTAGTAGAGTTGAATAAGTTTTTATTCATTGCTAAACAAATTTCTTTTAATAGAAGGATGTGTGTGTATGTGTGTGTTTAACAAAAAAAAATAATGTTACCTCTTATCATGTGCGTTCAAATTATTGATGTATTTCTTATTAGTTGTTTAGATATGCTTTTAGTCACTGCAAAACAAATTTTCTTTGACAGAGGACAAACAAGAGTTGAATTGTTGAATGTTGGATGCTCCTCACTTTGGACAATCTGCAAAGCACCAAACGAAGTAGAACATAACAATGACTTTCACTTATATCAATGGGAGGCGGGATAGCTTCGTGGATAGAGCGTTGACCTGTGATCTTTTCGCTGAACGCTTAGACAGCAACAATATATGAGCGAAAATGTAGGTTGGGCTGCTGTTAAGCGCCTGACAAGTCAGGCCCAGCAAATCCAACTTTGGTGTTGGAGAGAATTATCTTTTAAGTCTTTCTGGGGAAGAAAAAAAAAGCAGGAGAATGGATCAAGAAGTCAGAAAATAGACAAGAATTGAGGTGACAGGGAGAAAGGGTACATACAGGCAGAAGACAAAGAGAGGGATAGAAAAGAGGGAATTCTAGCACAGAATTTCCAAGGTGTTGATGCTATTAATCTACACAGGGGAAGTGATCTGATGGCCCGGATTCAAGCCACCCCCTAGGCATCCGTTCATGGGGATTTTCCCCTGGAGTTAACATCAGTATGACTTCCATTCCTCCCCCGATAGTCCTTCCTATTAGACGATAAATCGAAGGTCCCGTTAAGAACGCGGCAGAAATTTTGCACACACGTTAAAAACTTTCAGTTGCATTGGAGAAAGGAACAGATGACAAAATTAAGAAAGAAAGAAAATGCACTGAGTTTGGTGTCGTGTTTTGACACCATTCCTGAAGTCGGAATGCAGTAGCCTGAATGGTGGGTAAACGGCTGCATACACAAAATCTCACCTTTGGTGAATTTTGGAGCCAAGTAATGAAAAGCAACAACTCCCCCCCCCCCCCCTAGATCTATACCCTGATAATTATATGGATTGCAGAAAGTAGAGAGTATGCAAACGAGCCTCTCTTTCACGATTATATTTCACTCTCGCACTCCGAACTCCCTCCGTTTCAGCTCTCAGATTATATATATAGATTTTTTTCTTTAAAGAACAACAAAAACTAAGCAGCACCAACAAAATAATAAACCCATGTACATGTCTCCAGCTTTCATTCAGAGCACGTGAAAGAACCCAGGGAAAAAAACCCACCTGCTGAGAAATCTGTTTAATTAATACCAACAAAAAACTTGTTGAGGCAAACTGTATCCATTAAAATTAACCCATCTTATTTTTCCTCAGCCAAAAAAAAAAGGTTTTTTTGTTTTTATCTAAAGCATCAAGCCGACAACTGACTGGCGCAACCCCCATTTATCCCCCCCCCCCCCCCCCCCCCCCCCCTCCTACACCCAACTCACACAAACAATCCCACAAATTAACACCGCCTTCTCTCCCCCTCTTTATACCGGAAAACAAGTCACCGCTCGTTGCTTTCCGTGCGCGCTCGGCACGCTTCGGTATTACTCGCCACACGAGATATTGACAAAAGCTCCGGAAAGCAAGCGGGCACGTTTGAAGTTTTCCGAGGCGTGGATTTAATCTTGGCCAGGCTATGAACAGCACGAAGCGTCGACAAACTCGTCCACTGACGGGCAGAGGAAGGGGCGGAGTTGGTCGGGGCTGGAGAGGCTTGGAGAGAGACTAGGGGGCGCCGAAATAAAGTGAGCGACTGAGTGCGAGAGTAAATTACCCATCGTGCAAGAGAGGATCATTTGCATACCAGCCGCTTCCTGCTCCTACAACCCATGAGTTAAAGTTTTATGTCTAGGGTAGGTGCGAGAACATGAGCATTTATATCAACCGCCAATGATCCACAAAGGGTGACCCAGGAGACCGTTTAACTATATATATATATATATATATGTAATGTGTGTTGTGTTGTGTGTGTGTGTGTGTGTGTGTGTGTGTAGAGAGAGAGAGAGAGAGAGAGAGAGAGAGAGAGAGAGAGAGAGAGAGGAGAGAGAGAGAGAAGAGAGAGAGAAACAGTGAGAGAGAGAGAGAGAAACAGTGCCATGTTTGTCTTTTTTTTTTTTAACCCTTCATAGCTATTAAAATCTGCCAGTGCTAGTGGTCGCTTTTGTTGTAGTTTTTAATCAAAATTTATTCAATATATATATATATATATATAATATATATATATATATATATTACAGTTGTTGATTATTGATTGATTGTTGTGTTTTTGTTATTTTATCCACTTGTGGGATTCTGACTGATGGCCCCAGTGCCATTTTGGATTTAGATATAAAGGCCACACACCACAGTTGATTTTTTCCTCCTTTTTCCTTCTGTTTTCCTATATTACTCTTGCGTTCACACTGCACGTACTAAGGCATCCGCAATAACAAAAATAACTTTTTGTGATGGACTAGTCTCTTGACTCAAAAGTCGTGTGTGGTTTGCACAAACTCAGTAGGTTGGTTTTTTCCCCCAGCAAACAATGTAACCCTCAGTCAATCTGTCTCTAGTTCCAATGCATATGCATACGCAGGTAAACACTGTAGAACACAAGCAATGCTATTAAAAGTTTGATGATCATTTCCAACTTTCTTTACTCTGTAGCTTCCAAATCGCTATATCATACGCAGGGTTAAACACTGTAGGAACACAAGCAATGCTCATTAAAAGTTTGATGATCATTCCAACTTTCTTGTGACTGCTGTTTCATCTATGCTCAATGCTCCTAGGAGGTACCTAGTGGTCAAACATTGCGCTGCAATTTAGAGGGTTGAGTCCGTCAGAATTTTTCTCTTGGAGTTAACTTCATGCTGACTCCACTCTCCCCAAAAGTCTTCGAGGGACTTTAACCGAGGCCCCGTGTGCAACGCAGGAGAACACTTGCGGACACAACAGTTATTAAAATTATGTTTCCACTTTTCTGTAAGAGTAGCTTCCAAATCGCAATATGCATACGCAGGGTAAACACTGTAGGAACACAAGCAATGTATTTAAAAGTTTGATGATCATTTCCAACTTTCTTGTGACTACCTGGTATTCATCTATGTCCTCAATCCCCTAGGACGGATAGCCTAGTGGTCAGAACATTGCGCTGGCAATTTGACGACCCGGGTTCGAGTCCGGTCGAGGAAATTTTTCTCTTGGAGTTAACTTCAGTGCTGACTCCACTCTCCCCAAAAGTCCTTCGGATGAGACTTTAAACCGAGGCCCCGTGTGCGAACGCACGCAGAACATCTTGCGCACACGTTAAATCCTGTTCCGCTTTTCGTAAGAGTAGGCCATCGTGTGCCGGTGGGAACAGATGACAATATTTACAAAACTGCATACACACGGGGACCGGATGAAAAAAAAGCACATGATTGCTTATTCTGTTATCCTCGATATAAAAAAAACAAAAAACAAAAACAAGTACACAGTGGATTTTTTTTTTTTACTTTATAAAATCTTTGAAAATAGCCAACATTTTTCCGACTAGCACTCTATAGAAGATACGTCATGACCCGCCAGCTAATACATGAGTGTAATCCAAACAAGATCCACTGTGGATATGAAACATTTAGTGCACGTCAAAGATAGCATGACAGCAAGAGCCTGAAAATAAATTGTGACGACGCACTCTCCCCTGGGAGAGCAGCCCGAATTTCACGGAGAGAAACCTGAAGTGACTTAAAGTGCTATACAATACGATGTAATACATATACACTACACTACACTACACTACACTACACTACACTACACTACACTACACAACACTACACTACACTACACTACACTACACTACACTATGCACTGCAATGCAATGCAATGCAATGCAATGCACTACACTACACTACACTACACTACACTACACTACACTACACTACACTACACTACACTACACTACAATGCAATGCAATGCACATACACTACACTACACTACACTACACTACACTACACTACACTACACTACACTACACTACAATAAAGTCTTTCTGTCTGTGTGTCTGCTCTGTCTGTCGGTCTGTCTGTCTCTGTCTCTGTCTCTGTCTGTCTGTCTGTCTGTCTGTCTGTCTGTCTGTCTGTCTGTCTGTCTGTCTGTCTGTCTGTCTGTCTGTCTGTCTGTCTCTCTCTCTCTCTCTCTCTCTCTCTCTCTCTCTCTCTCTCTCTCTCTCTCTCTGGTCTTGTCTTGTCTTGTCTGCGTGACTAGAACCATAATAATAAGTGTATGCTCTGATTGTTTCCTGCCTATATTCACGCTTGTGTGTGCTTAAAGTGTTCACATGGACTTTCTACGTGTGGGAGGACAGGAAAGACGAAGGTGTGTGAAAAGAGAGAGAGAGAGAGAGAGAGAGAGAGAGAGAGAGAGAGAGAGAGAGAGAGAGAGAGAGAGAGAGAGGAGAGAGAGAGAGAGAGAGAGTTTCCCCTTTTTACACCATCCACCCAGTCTTTTTAGCAGGACACGGCCAAAAGTCGACGCCCCTCCGCCAAAAACACTCCCAGGGTAAGTTCAAAGATGACCAGTCACTCGAAGGCCACGTTCGA
>CM060343.1:23306557-23319057 GCA_030674155.1 Stramonita haemastoma
GGTGTTATGTTTAGACATCATCCTCAAGTCAAAGTGCCCTTGCCTTGATGGTGGTCAAAAGCTTCTCATACCCAAAATCTCACATTGGTGAACCACGAAGCTCTAGCTGCAGAACCAATAACATTTTAGATTTGATTTTTTGGGGAAAAAAATGAAAACCACAGTTCAGTGATGAATATTATTTCTTCATACTTTCCGAAGGAAATGTCATGCAAAGGACAGCATTTCCTTATAGCCATTCTGGCCATTCCACAGTTTTCTGCACCTAGGTAATTATGATTTGTGATTTTTGTCGTTGTTTGGTTTCCCTAGGATTTCTTTTTTGTGCAGAGAATACACCCTCTACCTATGGTCTCTCCATCTGTGGTTTTTGTCCTACTGAATGTGTTGGTGGGAGCAGATGACAAGATTTACCAAAAACTGCATACACACGGGGACTGGATGTAAACAAAAAGCACTGAGTGCTTTATTATTCTTGGTATAAAAGAATAAATAAATAAATAAAATAAAAAATAAATGTGTGTGATCTATCCACCTGTCTGTCTGTGGCTTGTCCGTTTGTTGCCTTTGTGCATGTCTGTCTCTATGTCTGTTAGTATATATGTGTTTGTGTGTCTATCTGTCTGTCTAACTCTGATCTGTTTATTTGTCTGTCTGTTTTGTCTGTCTGTCTGTCTGTCTGTCTGTCTGTCTGTCTGTCTGTCTTCTCTCTCTCTCTCTCTCTTGTGTCTTATCTCTGTCTATTTATTTCTCTCTTTCTCTCTACCCCCCCCCCTCTCATTGTCATTCCCCCCCCCCCCCTCTCTCTCTCTCTCTCTCTCTCTCTTGTCTTTATCTCTGTCTATTTATTTCTCTCTTTCTCTCTACCCCCCCTCCCTCTCATTGTCATTCTCTCCCCCCCCCCCCCCCCCTCTCTCTCTCTCTCTCCTCCCTCCCTCCTTCTCTCTCTGTTTGTCAATAGTGCACTCAACTCCTCATTTTCACAGTCATATTCCAAGTCTTTCATAAGTATGCAGATGATGACAAACTCCCCTACTTAATCAAAGAAGAATAGAAACCCCCTTTCCATTCTAAACATAGCTGTTCAGCACACCATGGGCAGAACCCCATTGGTTGGCTTTGAAAGGGGGCGTGGCACTTAAGGAACCTCTTTTCTCCTTAGGATTTCCCTGCTGCATTCAGTAAATCTGCAGCTTTCTCTGGAGGTCTTACCACCTCCAGACTGGATAGAAGTCTGTAAAGTGATGTGTGTGTGTGTGTGTGTGTGTGTGTGTGTGTGTGTGTGTGTGTTGGGTATTAGGCAGTTAATCTATCCATTCATTACTGGCCCTGGCTTTTTCCTCTCTCTCTCACCCTGTTCCCCCCATCAGGGCCTATCCAGACCTCAATCTTTTGTCTTAAGAAGCTGGTCACGTGCAAGTTGGGTCTCAGCCCCACCCACGATGTATGGCAAGTTATTTTGGTCAAAACTGGGTAAGTTGAAGAGATGCTTGTTAAGTGAAAGGATGTTTGTGTGTTTAGCCTTTACATCTGTTTTGCTGATTGATTTACCTCTTTGCATATGTATTGTTTGTTCAACTATCATCTTGAAATGAAAATTCGACTTTGACTTGACTTTGTTTACTGCCTGTCTCTGTCTTTAACACTCATTTTCTTGTTTTGGGGTGATTTTGTTGCTGTTCACTTTGTTTCATGGTTTATGATTTTTTTTTAATATTCTTAGTCTACCGTTTTCTGTTGTGATTATTGTGTTGGTCATGTGAACAGAAACACATAGACCAAATCTGGCAATGACAGTTTTTCAAGGTAAGGTTGAGGGCAGAATGAAAAGAGACAGACCATCAACATCCTACATTGCCACCATCACTGAGATCAATGGTCTGGGAGGGCTACAGGGAGATATGTAGAACTCAGCAGGGACAGAGAAAGATGACAAACCCTGGTGGCTTTGTGTAGAACTCCTACTGACCATAGCAGAAATGGAAACAGTTTCTTTTAGTAACTTTGCTTTTTGCAACTTTTCTGTTTGGGTTTTTTTTGTTTCATCCTAGTTTTCATCTCATTTCCCCTTTACCAGTACCAATAAAAGATGAGGTACCACAGGGGCTTACATAAAGGCAAAAACTATAAAGGTGGTGGTTCTTTGACAGACTAAAAGAACAGCAAAGCTTTACTGTGAAATTTTTTTGCAAATTTGTGTTAGTATTTCAGATCCTGATTTAGTTTCTATTGCAAAATGCCACAAACAAAAAAAAACAAACAAACAAACAAAGAAAATAGGAACAACTTTAAACAAGCAACTCACTCACTCACTCACTCAGTCCCATGTCCCAAAGGACGTAGGGGGGACATGAGAGAAGACGCAACAGAGATCTTTTTCCATGCTTCACGATCCTGTGTGGCTAGTAGGAGGTGTTGCAGGGGTTGGGCGGTCCAGTCTTTGATGTTGTCAACCCATGATTTCTTTTGGCGGCCTCTTCTTCTCTTGCCCTCGACTGTTCCTTGCAGGATGGTTTTTGCTAGGGTGTTGTGTCTTGTGGTGTGACCAAACCACATCAGCTTTCTCCTCTTTATGGTGGAGAGCAAAGGCTCTTGGGGGCCCACACGCTTTTTGATTTCTTCTTTCACATAGTTATTGGTCTTGTGTTCTTTGTATGATATTTTGAGGAGTCTTCTGTGGCACTTGTTCTCGAATGCTTGGATTCTCCTCTCTAACTCTGCTGTCAGAGTCCATGATTCACAGCCATATAGGAGGATAGATATCACGAGGGATTTGTAAAGGTGGTATTTGGTGCAGAAGCTGATGTTGTTGCTTCTGATGATCTTCTCGAGTCTGACTAGAGCAGATGTTGCTGTTGCAATGCGAGCTTTCACTTCATTGTTTGATGTGCAGAAAGTGCAAAAACAAGGCATTTCCACAATAATCAAACTGCCCAATTTCCAAAGCAGCGGCTACCTCCTCTGCTGTTTTAGAGGTCATGGTGACAGCACTCTCACACATCCAAGCATCAGCACAAAATCAAAACTATTGGCAGGAATCTGGCACAAAGCTCTTCAAAGCAGTACTCCATTGACTCTTTAAGGAAATAAGGGGAGTGGGAAGTACAGAAGTGAAATGTTGTATAGCAAAGATATGGAACAACTTGTACTTCTCTTCATTTGAAAAAAAAATTATGACAATATCTGATTGTCCTTGGGATGAGACTAGAAACCCAGGTCCTGTTTTGGGAACACATGCAGAACATATTGCGCACACATTGAAATCTGTCCCGCTTTTCAAAAGAGTAGGCCATTGTGTGCCAGTGGGAATGATGACAACATTTACAAAACTGCATACACACAAGGACCGGATGTAAAACAACACATGAGTGATTATTCCATTATCCTCAAAATAAAACAATTCTTTAAAAAAAAAAAGTCTCATTTTCTGGTTGCTGGTTTGAATAAGGAAGTCAGTTGCTTAAGAATGGCCACAAACTTGACTTCAGTTTTTGTTTGTTTGTTTGTTTTAGATTAGTTTAGAAATTGGACAAAGAAATGGGAAGAAAAAGAGTGGGGACTTAGGGTAAAGGTGATTTATCGGCTGTGAATTGGCCCTGTCTTTTTACTTTCCACCCCCCGATCAGGCCCCAGTCCTGCATACAGGGATGCTGGTCACGTGAGCACACCAAAAAAATGAGCCACGCCCATAAGAATAGCCCTCTCTTTTTGAGTCCATTAGGAAAATTGTTGAGATTTGTCTCTGTTGAGAGCTCTGTGGTTTTTTCGATTTCTGTCTGTCTGTCTGTCTGTCTGTCTCTCTCAGTCTGTTTGTCTTCATCTCTGTCTGTCTGTCTGTCTGTCTGTATGTATGTATGTATGTATGTGTGTGTGTATGTGTGTGTAAAAGATTGAGAGACAGACTGACATACATATAGACAGAAGTATAGACAGACAGATAGATGAACAGACTTACAGAGATAGATAGATAGGCAGACAGACAGACAGACAGACAGACAGACAGACAGATAGATAGATAGATAGATAGATAGATAGATAGATAGATAGATAGATAGATAGACAGAAAGACAGAAGGAGAGAGAGAGAGAGAGAGAGAGAGAGAGAGAGAGAGAGAGAGAGAGAGAGAGAGAGAGAGAGAGAGAGAGAGAAGAGACAGACAGACAGACAGACAGACAGACAGACAGACAGACAGACAGACAGACAGACAGACAGACAGACAGACACTAACACAAACACAGTTTTATAGTCTTTTCAACATTACAGCCCTGTAGACAAAGGGGGAAAATAAATATTTCAGATTTGTGTAGTATAATGAGAGAGAGAGAGAGAGAGAGAGAGAGAGAGAGAGAGAGAGAGAGAGAGAGAGAGAGAGAGAGAGAGAGAGAGAGAGAGAGAGAGAGAGAGGAGATTGAATCTGATTTGATTTGATTTATTCTTTTATATCGAGGATAATGGAATAAGCACTCTTGGAGAGAGAGAGAGAGAGAGAGAGAGAGAGAGAGAGAGAGAGAGAGAGAGAGAGAGAGAGACAGAGAGACAGAGAGAGAGAGAGAGAGAGAGAGAGAGAGAGAGAGAGAGAGAATAGATATTCCTACCACAAGAGAACTCCATTAGGGATCCAACCCCACATCTCCATCTAAATGAAGAGCTGTTTGCTGCCCAGCTTCTCTGTGACAGCACCACAGCACTGTCTCTCTCTTCTGTCTCACTCCCTACACTAGGTACTGCAAAGGCTCCAAGTCCCTGAGGCCTCATTAACTGGGCCACGTTTAGATGACGTGTCAACACCTAATTGGTTCAGCTGAGTGATCCACTTGTCATTCACTTGTCCCATTGTCTTGAATGTTTGGGTCCACACTGGTGAAGCTCCATCGTCACTTCTACCAGGCCTGTGATTCTAATACTTGATGGTTGACACTGTGCTGTTCAGCTGACAGACAACATTGTGATACAAGGCAGGTGGTTTTCATTCTGTTTGATCCATGCTAATTTGTATATGATTTGATATTTGGCGGTTTGTGTGTATGGTGCACTTAGGGTGCTTGATTCAGTGATCAGGTCTTTTTAATTTTCATGTGATCTGCCAGCTTAAAAGAAAATTATTGGATCTGACCCTTTGCAAGAGAACGTCAATCACTTGGTAAAATTGACAAAGCAATATTTTGTTGTGTTGGATACATAGAAAGGGGATGGGATAGTTCAGTGGTCAGAGGGCTTTCCCAAGCTAATGAGCAGCGTGGTTACCTAACTGATGGGTGACCATTCCTGCACCTTGGCTTCAGTACTGTCCCCGGGGTACACTTCACCACCATCACCTTTACTTATTCGTAGTAGTCCGCAGACCTTTGGGGCATCGATGAAGATTTTGCAACCAGCTTCCTTAACCCCCTTGGTCCTCTTCTTTCTGTAGCAAATGGTTCCACCCAAGGCCAGTCCACTCTCTGATGTCTTCCCATCGTTTTCTCTGTCTGCCTCTTCCTCTCCCTCCTTTTACTGTTCCTGTAAGAAAGTCTTGGCCAGTTAAGGATCTACGAAAGAAATCTTAAAATCATTGTCTTACAATAAACTAGCTTGCCGCCTCAAAATTATAGATAATGGGATATCTTTTAAAAAATTTTTTGGACCCAGGACTTACAGTATGGTAAATCTTCTATGACACATCAAAGGATGAACAATCTGCTGCAACTGTATCAATTGCAAGTGCTTTCTTTGGTGAAAGTAAATTACAAACCCACTGTTACAGGAACTAAGACCTGACCTCCACAGAACTAGTTTTTCCTACTTATTTCTATGGAGCTTATAGACAAAGTGCTTGAAAATCAAAATAAGTGGCATGTTTTTAAAATATGCTTATAGATCTCTTCTGATGCTATCAAGGGAAACTTTACATAAACTAGTATGTTTATTTCACGTCTTTTGTAGGTACTATAATGATAATCTAAAGACTCAAAGAACCTCAACAGATGTAAAACGTAAAGGTCTTCCCATAACCTGTGTAGTCTAAAGGAGCGAGATGTCAGAGACCTCAGCTTCTCTAGGGGCCAGCATATTGAGAGCAGCGCCAATCTCCTGTCTCTCCCTGCTTTACCTTCCCTGACCCTAAAGAGGGCAGGTACACATTTACAGCTGGGTGAACTGGAGGACTGTACTGAAGCCAAAGCCACAAATAGTCACCCATACAATTGGCAACCACACCCGATGTTGGTGAGTAAAAATACTAGCAATCTAAGCCATTCATTTCAAAGTGGCTTTTTTCCACATAATTTTGCCAGAGACAACTCTTTAGTTGCTGTGGGTTCTTTTACGTGCGCTAAGTAATTATGTGTAACACACAGGACCTTAGTTTATCATCTCACCCAAAAGACTAGCACCCAAACCACCACTCATGGTCTAATGGATGGGGGGAAAGTTTTGGGCCAAAGCAGGATTCCAACCGCACACTTGAAACCCACTCTGTCTGTCTGTCTGTCTGTCTGTCTCCCCTCCCCTTTCCCTCCCTCCCTCCCCTTCCTCCTCTCCTAAAGTAATGTTTTATGACCCCTCAAATCAGCATTATAATTATTCTCCCCACAACACTATCATCAATTAACAGATCCTTTGAGTCCCTCCCCAAATTATGCACGACCATGCACCAGTACAAACATCCACAACTATCACACACGTGATCAATGCATGCAGAGATAAACACAGAACCAATCACACCTTGACACGTCATCTAACGGACACACGGCTGTTCTCAGCTAATGGCTCCCGAAGGGGGTAAGTAGTGCCGGTAATTTGCTATTGTGTCCATCTGAGAGAGAGAGACAGTGGTGTCTCTGTTTGTAGTGGTGTTTGAGAGACAGTGGTGTTTATGTGGTGTCTGAGAGACAGTGGTGTTTATGTGGTGTCTGAGAGACAGTGGTGTTTATGTGGTGGTGTCTGAGAGACAGTGGTGTCTATGTGGTGGTGTCTGAGAGAGAGACAGTGGTGTCTCTGTAGTGATGTCTGAGAGAGAGACAGTGTGTCTCTGTGGTGATGTCTGAGAGAGAGACAGTGCTGTCTCTGTAGTGATGTCTGAGAGAGAGACAGTGATGTCTGAGAGAGAGAGACAGTGCTGTCTCTGTAGTGATGTCTGAGAGAGAGACAGTGGTGTCTCTGTAGTGGTGTCTGAGAGAGAGAGACAGTGGTGTCTCTGTAGTGATGTCTGAGAGAGAGACAGTGGTGTCTGAGAGACAGTGGTGTCTATGTGGTGGTGTCTGAGAGACAGTGGTGTCTATGTGGTGGTGTCTGAGAGACAGTGGTGTCTCTGTAGTGATGTCTGAGAGAGAGACAGTGGTGTCTCTGTAGTGATGTCTGAGAGAGAGACAGTGGTGTCTCTGTAGTGATGTCTGAGAGAGAGACAGTGGTGTCAGACAGACAGTGGTGTCTATGTGGTGGTGTCTGAGAGACAGTGGTGTCTATGTGGTGGTGTCTGAGAGACAGTGGTGTCTCTGTAGTGATGTCTGAGAGAGAGACAGTGGTGTCTCTGTAGTGGTGTCTGAGACAGACAGTGCTGTCTGAGAGACAGCGGTGTTTATATTGTTGGTGTCAGACAGACAGTGCTGTCTCTGTAGTGATGTCTGAGAGAGAGACAGTGGTGTCTCTGTAGTGATGTCTGAGATAGAGAGACAGTGGTGTCTCTGTAGTGATGTCTGAGAGAGAGACAGTGGTGTCTGAGAGACAGTGGTGTTTATATGTTGGTGTCAGACAGACAGTGGTGTCTATGTGGTGGTGTCTGAGACAGTGGTGTCTATGTGGTGGTGTCTGAGAGACAGTGGTGTCTCTGTAGTGATGTCTGAGAGAGAGACAGTGGTGTCTATGTGGTGGTGTCTGAGAGACAGTGCTGTCTCTGTAGTGATGTCTGAGAGAGAGACAGTGGTGTCTCTGTAGTGATGTCTGAGAGAGAGACAGTGGTGTCTCTGTAGTGATGTCTGAGAGAGAGGACAGTGGTGTCTGAGAGACAGTGATGTCTGAGAGACAGTGGTGTCTGAGAGACAGTGGTGTCTGAGAGACAGTGGTGTCTCTGTAGTGGTGTCTGAGAGAGAGACAGTGGTGTCTCTGTAGTGGTGTCTGAGACAGACAGTGCTGTCTGAGAGACAGTGGTGTTTATATGTTGGTGTCAGACAGACAGTGGTGTCTATGTGGTGGTGTCTGAGAGACAGTGGTGTCTATGTGGTGGTGTCTGAGAGACAATGGTGTCTATGTGGTGGTGTCTGAGAGACAGTGTGTCTATGTGATAGTGTCTGAGACAGTGGTGATTATGTGGTGGTGTCACAGAGACAGTGGTGTCTATGTGGTGTATGAGAGACAGTGGTGTCTATGTAGCGGTGTGTGTAGAGACAGTGGTGTCTATGTAGCGGTGTGTGAGAGACAGTGGTGTCTCTGTGGTGGAGACAGTGGTGTTTATATGTAGGTGTCTGAGAGACAGTGGTGTTAATGTGGTGAGACTGTGGTGTTTATGTGGTGGTGTCTGAGAGACAATGGTGTCTATGTGGTGATATCTGAGAGACAGTGGTGTCTATGTGGTGGTGTATGAGAGACAGTGGTGTCTATGTGGTGGTGTCTGAGAGACAATGGTGTCTATGTGGTGATATCTGAGAGACAGTGGTGTCTATGTGGTGGTGTCTGAGAGACAATGGTGTCAATGTGGTGATATCTGAGACAGTGGTGTTTATGTGGTGGTGTCTGAGAGATAGTGGTGCCTGTGCGGTGGTGTCTGAGAGACAGTGGTGTCTATATATATATATGTGTGTGTGTGTGTGTGTGTGTGTGTGTGTGTGTGTGTGTGTGTGGTGTTTTGTTTTGTTTTGTTTTACTTATGAAGAGCAGATGATTACTCTGTGCAAAAACGGTTTTTATAACATAACTTTTCCATTTGATGAAGTGTTTCTCTAACCCTTTGCTACCACAAACAGGTTCACAAGATAACAGGTAAGTGTAGAGGTGTCTTATTATCTTATTCATTATCCTCGAAATAAACTAATTTGATTTGATTTAATTTGATTTGTGGTCGTAGAGGAGCGAGGTGTCAGAGACCTCAGCTTCTCCAGGGGCCAGCTTATTGAGGAGGCGCCCATCTCCTCTCCCTCACTGCTTTGCCTTCCCTGACCCTATAGAGGGAAGGTACCCATTTTGCAGCTGGGTGAACTGGGTAAATGTACTGAAACCAAGGCGATACAAACGGTCACCCATCCATTGGATAACCGCGCCCAACGCTGCTTAACCTTAGCTTGGGGAAAGCTAGTGCTGTGACCACTGAGCTATCGCGTTCCCCTTTCAGGCTTGTAGAGCTTCCGCTGATTGTCTTATGGAATAAAATGTCAAAGACGAAACATAGGGGTCGTTTGTTCATTGGTTTGAACTGTAAAGTATTATATTTCTTTTCTTTAAGAAAGCAAGTCAGCTGAATAATTTATTTAGTTTCGTTAGAACGATGCAACTTGATATTCCAAATAAAGTATGTGCCCCCAATTCAATGAATTATATCAAACAGGAATTTGGAGGACATGTTACCTGTTCTCATTTCTCATTCTATAACAAGTACCTATTTTTTGTGACTTAATTACTGTAAGCACCTTTTTCTGTTTTTGATTTAATTTAACTACCGAAAGTACCCTTTTCGTGTTGTAATTCAACTATGACAAGTTCTTTACTTTTTCCGTGCTTTCTCTTTTAAATTGGTTCTTTTGTCTCTTTCTGTCGGTGGAAAGAGCTCTCCATTTTCCATAATTGAGATGTTGTGGCTCTTGTGTCAACAGCTTCCTAGGATACGTACATGACTGAGGGCTTGGCGAGGGATAAGGTGAGAGAAGTGTATGTATGTGGGGGTGGGTGGGTGCTGAACCAGGGCCAATATTGACCGCTTAGATTAACAGCGTGGTCCTCTCTTCCCTCAGTGGATTCCAGACTGGAGGCTGAGTTCCTGAGAGAAATTCTGTAAAATGCTGAACGCCAGAAAAGCCAAGGGAGAGAACTCCTTCCTCCTCCAGCCACGCCCCCCTTTCACAGAAAGCCAGTGGCGGGGTTTGCCAGTTTGGGGGCAGGCAGGGAAAGTTTAGAATGGAAAATTAATGGCTTTTTTTTCTGCAATCCAGTACCTTATTTGCATACCAGATGAGAGAGAGAGAGAGAGAGAGAGAGAGAGAGAGAGAGAGAGAGAGAGAGAGAGAGAGAGACAGACAGACAGACAGACAGACAGACAGACAGACAGACAGACAGACAGACAGACAGACAGACAGACAGACAGAAGCCATTATTTCTTGACAATTTTTTTTTGTGGCTGTGACCTTTTGTGTTGTTGCTCTTGGCGTGTAATGTCATGTGTAGGAATTAATTGTCTATTCCATTTGAACTAATCATTGCATACTGGTACTTGGCATTAAGTCATCTCATTTTGTACGCTGTATCCTCCGTGGAGCTGTCAGTATAAATACCATCCCCACCTTTTGGAAACTGTCTGCTAGATTTCCCTCTTTTCAGTCCCTCTCTTTCAACACACAACACAACACACACACACACACACACACACACACACACACACACACACACACACACACACACACACACACACCAACTTTCGTTCACATACAGGCACATTACACGTCACCGCCTTGTTTTCTTCCCACTCTCATCTTTCTCTCTCCCACACAGAGAACTGGGAGGAGGTAGCGGCTGACCGCAACAAATGGCGCAGTGTTCTCCGCAAACAGCTGAAGTGTGGTGAAGAAAAGATCCACACCGCAGCAAATGAAAAAGAGAGCCAAACGGAAGGCATGTACTCCAGCCACCTCAACAAGCCACATCTGCATCAGATGCGACAGAGACTGCCACTCCCGCATTGGACTGACCAGCCACAGCGAACGCACGCAGAACATCTTGCGCGCATGTTAAATCCTGTTTCGCTTTTCGTAAGAGTAGGCCATCGTGTGCCGGTGGGAACAGATGACATTTACAAAACTGCATACACACGGGGACTGGATGTAAAAAATAAGCACAAGAGTGCTTATTCCATTATCCTCGATATAAAAGGATAAATCAAATCAAATCAAATCAAATCAAATCAAATCTCTCTCTCTCTCTCTCTCTCTCTCTCTCTCTCTCTCTCTCTCTCTCTCTCTCTCTCTCTCTCTTCTCTCTCTCTCTCTCTGTTCTTCTCTCATGTTTCATCCCTTATTGTCATAGTCAGAAACACAAAATACCGTTTTAGCTCAACCCAGGGTGGTCTTCCTAACGAACTCAATATCACCGCTTAGCCTCTAAAGACATGGGCATGTATACCGTCCTCTATAGTGTCAAGCATCGATTTCCCTTTCAAATTACAGGCCTGGCCCATCAAAGCTGGAACTCTCTACCATTTTCGGTGATGGTCTCATCAAAACGGGAGATTAAAAAAAAAGCCCAAACAATCAGAAGGGCAGATAATTGGGTCGGGATCGTAGGGTCGTGGATAATTATTATATTGGTGGAATCAAAAAGAGAGATAAAAAAAAAACTTGAGAGAGATAGGTAGGTTTGCAAAGGGGAGGGGGTTAGTGTGGTGGTTATAGAAGTGGGTTTTTTTTAAAAATATATAATCTTAACGATAACTGGAGGCATAGGTTCTCGTCTTCACCCATATGCTGTCTGCTGCTGCTGCTGCTGCTGCTGCTGCTGCTGCTGCTGCTGCTGTGCTACTACTGCTGCTACTGATGATGATGATGATAATGATGATGTTGATGTTAATGATGATGATAATAATAATACTAACAACAACAACATCAGCAGCAGCAGCAATAATATACGCTGAATCCTGTAAAGCAAACAAATCAGAGGGCTTGCATTCAAATCATTCATGCGCAAGCAACCCCTTCACCTACAAGATTAACAAATTTACATTTACACACACACACACACCCCACACACACACACACACACACACACACACACACACACACACACACACAATGTTCATAACCCATGCCAAAACCTTTGTTCGCTATTAATATAAAGAAAAGGTGTTATTTCGAGAAACGCAACATATGCATTCATGTGCTTTTTTACACCCAGTCCCCCTGTAAATGCGCTTTTGTAAATGCACAAAATGTTCTGCAAGTTAATGATAATGCAAAATCGATTAAAAAAAACAACAACAACAAAAATTCAACAATTATAAGAAATACCCAATGGGACTTGCCTGTAAACCTTTAGAAATATCAAACATCATGTCTACATCATTGAGAACTTCTTCAATAGAAGTCTTTGAAATGAGAGGCAAATAAGATTTTAAATTCTGGCAATCAAGTATAACATGAGTATTGGAAGTATACTCCCCGCATAAGCATTTAACATTCTTGCTGAATTTGGTAACAAATGCATTTAGTCTTATTCTGAAGAATAATGGCTTGAGTTGTCTGTCTTTAAAAACATCTGTATGAATCTTTCGATGAATAATATCTTCAAACACACTGTTCCCACGTAGACTCCAATTTGAAAACTGTCTT
>CM060343.1:23324057-23326557 GCA_030674155.1 Stramonita haemastoma
AATCGACAGGACGTCGCCATTGCTAGGGAGGTCACGTGACAGGGACAGGGAAAAGGCGGAACTGGTCGATAGATTTCTTCTGGATGAAGTGCTGAGTTTGACACAGACAGAGAGACAGAGCACGCCCAGTATTTTTTTTCTGTTCTTTTTTCATGGGGGCGTGGGGGATGGGGGACGGGAGGGGGGGGAGAGACTGCAGAAAGGTGGGTGGAATAGCCCATTAAAAAGAGAGGAGAAGGAGGTGGGTGTGAAGATTGTGGAGATTGAAGGAGAAATCTTATGAGTTGAAAGATGGGGGTAGGGTAGGAGGGAGACTTCTGAAATGGGGACTTATGTGTCCCTGTGTAGATTAAAATTATGAAAAGCCAGTGAAACAGAGAGAGAGAGAGAGAGAGAGAGAGAGAGAGAGAGAGAGAGAGAGAGAGAGAGAGAGAGAGAGAGAGAGAGAGAGATTGATTCAATTTCTTTTATTTAGAGGATAATGAATAAACACATGTGCTTCTTTTACATCCATTCCCCACCCTTATCAAGGATAACATCAAGATTAAGAAAACAACCTCTAACTAAACAAAAATAACAATGATAAACCAAATAAAAACAAGAAACAACAACAACAGTAAGAAACAAAAAAGAAGAGAAAGAAAACAATAAAATAACAAAAAGCACACACACACAGAACTGAAAATAATAAGAAATAAACAATCCAATGTTGATTATGATAAAAAGATGCCAATAAGTAAGCAGCAAACAAGAAAGCATAACGAAAATAAGATATAAACAATCCAATGATGGTTATGATAAAAAAAAAAAGATGCAGATAAGTAAGTAGAAAACAAGAGAACATATGGGGTTAAGCAACTGAAAAAACATCATCCCACCACCATCTATCAACAAAATGTCATATGAATCATAATATTTTGGTAAGGGGGAAGGGAAAAAGCTGAATCAATTATCTCATTATGGGAAACAGAGTAGGCCCTACTACGAATAGCAAGTTACATGAAACGTGTGTCCCAGATTTAAAAGAAAAAACAAACAAACAAACAAACAAACCGAACCCCACCCCACCTCATTCTTTTTTTTAATTTGATGATAATGGAATAAGCACTCGTGGGTGTTTTATTTATTTTTAATTTTTTTTTTTAAATTTACATCCCTCCCCGTGTGTATGCAGTTTTGTAAATTTTGTTATCACATGAGTGCTTATTCCATTACCCTCAAAATAAAAGAATGAAATAGATAAAATTAATATATTTCATTCTATTATTTTATTTTAATTTCTTTTTATTAATTCTGATTTAATCAGTGGATTGGGGGTCAAGAGGTAACGGGCCTGTCTAGAAAGCCACAAATCCGGGTCGAAGTGTGTAGTGAATCGAATCCCGTTTGGGCCTTCAATTTTTTGTTCATCCATTAGACCATGGGTGGTGGTCTGGGTGCTAGTCTTTCGATGAGACGATAAACCGAGGTCCCCGTGTGTTACACATCATTATTTAGCGCACGTAAAAGAACCCACGGCAACAAGAGAGCTGTCCCTGGCAAAATTCTGTAGAGAAAAGCCATTCTGATAGGGAAACAAACACAGTTGCAGACAGGAAAAAGAAAAAAAAAAAAGGGCGGTGCTGCTCTTGTGGCCACGCACTCTCCCCAGGGAGAGCAGCCCGAATTTTACGCAGAAAAATCTGGGGTGACATAAAGTGGTATATATATATATATATATATATATATATATATATATATATATATATATATATATATATATATATATATATATATAGTAGGCACCCATCAGTCTCGGAAGACTATGGAGTTGCGCTCTAGTCTTTAGAGCGCAAAGCCTGGGCAAGTATGCATGGAGGGCAAGCTGTTACCCATGCAGCAGACCCCCCCTCTCCACGGCACTGGAATGATCCATTGGAAAGGCAATGACCGATACGAATGGTTCCAGTACCGTCGCAGGAGCCACCAGAACGTTGCCATATACCTACAGCCCCGAACCGCTCTGGGACTTCAACTCCCCGATTTTCCTCAGGGATGGTGTCTAAACACGGCACCTGTGTGCATGCTGGTTTGTTATAACTTTGTCATCCGCTCCTACCGGCACACGATGGCCTGCTCTTCCGAAATGCGGAACGGGGTTTTAACGTGTGCGCAAGATGTTCTGCGTGCATTCGCACACGGGGCCTCGGTTTTGAGTCTCATCCGAATGATATCCGAGTTATATACATATATATATATATATAGCTCTCTCTCTCTCTCTCTCTCTCTCTCTCTCTCTCTCTCTCTCTCTCTCTCTCTCTCTCTCTCTCTCTCTCTCTCTCTCTCTCTCTCTCTCTCTCTCTCTCTCTCTTCGTCTGTGTCTCTGTTTGTCTTGTTATGTCTGTCTGTCTTGCTTGCTGTTTGGCTAGCTGTCTGTCTGTCTGAAGTCTTTCTAGTTCCTTATTTTTAATTGATACTTTATGATGACAAACCTACCTCACTGAATGATTTCTGTTCTTCC
>CM060343.1:23331557-23341557 GCA_030674155.1 Stramonita haemastoma
CAAAACTATTATTGTTTTTGTCTTTACTTTAAGCTACTGCTCCCTATGTGACATATCACAGCACACAAATTCAACATCACTCAGTCAAGAGTACTATATTTAGGGTGCCCCTTCCTTTTACCAGTCCAAGTGTGTCTAGATTGAAGGTTTTTTTAGAGTAGGAAAAAAAACTGCGTACTTTAAGATTAATTTGGGGGTTTTAAATTCTGAAAATCACAATCGAAAACAAATCTCACTGTCAAAATCAAATCTTAACTTCACTCCTGATTTCACTTGGCTGAAAAGATTTTGAAAAAGATGTTGGCAGGCTTTTGACAAGTGACCAGAACAAAAGTTGTAAGAAACTGTTGTATCATCATAAAACAAACAGAAACAACTAATTCTTGTGCTCCTTCTCACCAGATGTCAGCTTCGCTTTCATCAGTTTCAGATTGAAGACTGAACAGAAAGAAGTGATGAAGATGGATTTAAAACATTTTTTATTTTTTATTAAAAAAAAAAGTTTTATTTTGAGGAGAATGGAATAAGCACTCATGTGCTTTTTTTTATTATTATTTTTTTTTACATCTAGTCCCCGTGTGTATGCAGTTTTTGTCAATTTTGTCATTCTTGCTTGCACACAAATGGCCTACTCTTCCAAAAAGCAGAAAAGGTTTTAACATGTGTGCAAGATGTTCTGCAGTGGGCTTGCACATGGGAGCTGGGTTTATAGTCTCATCATAGGACTTTTGGGGGGAGTAGAGTGGGCATTGATGTTAACTTCAATAGGAAAAATCCCCTTGAATGGATCAATTCACCAACAACCCGCCCGCACGCACGCACGCACTCCACGCACGCACGCACGCACGCACACACCACACACACACACACACACACACAGAGGAAAAAGAATATAAACACATGCACACACCAAGGCTATACATAAAGTACCTGTGTATCTTATCCAGACTTGTATATTTCTGGGTTCATTTTCTTTCATACTGATCATGGTTGTTGCATGTCTGATACCTGGGTGTTCTCTGTGTTGCAGGGGATCCTAGGGACTGCTGTCAGATGGAGGGACGTGGCCTCAGATGTGCTTCCCTTCCTCTGGGCAGAATCCCACCTCCAATGATGTAATGTGATGGATCTGTCAGCAAAGAAAATACATTTTTTGTGCATTATTGCTCTGGTTTGTAGTGTAGGGGACATTTTTATTGGAGTTCTTCGTTTTAAGTTTTTGTCTCCTTTTGTTAAAGAGGGGGAGGAGGTAGGGTGGTGGTAGGGGTTGTTTTGTTTTTTTAAATGGAAGGTGTCGACAGTTTTTTTTTTTTTTTTAGAGTTAGGATTTCGAGCAATGTCAGAAAATGAAAAATGGCTTTCTTCCATCAGGGAAAAGTGGAAGCATTTTTCTTGTCAGTTTGTGCATGGTTTGGTCAGTGAGGTTTCCTCCCAGGTACCTGTCTCCCTCCTCCCCCATCTCCCTCCTCTCCCATCCCCCTCCCTGCCTCCCTGCCTCCCTCCCTCCCTCTCATGCACCCACTGATCCAGTCCTCACTTACCTAGCTGTTCCTAACAGTAGCAGTAGCACATGCACACACACACACACACACACACACTCACACACACACACACACACACACACACACACACACACACACACACACACACACACACCCCGTACACATACATACACACACACAAGTTGAAAGGCAGCAGTCATATTTTTGTGGTCACTGGCTCTAGTCTCAAGAAAAAAAAAATCTTTTGTACTCATGAGAACTGATTTTGTTGGCTTTCCATTTATGTGTGTGATTCCTTGTTAAATCATCTATTTTCAACATGTTTTCTGTAATCGATTTTGAAAACAAATTGTGTCACAAAAGAAGTGGAGAAAGCAGAATTTCTAGGAGAAGGAGGGGTTGGGGGGGGAGGGGGTATGTTTGTTTCCAGTAACACAGGTTGAAAATTGAAGTGTTTGAAATATGCTGTCTGGCTTGAGGGGTTGATTGTAATAAAATGGAGAATATGGAGTGGTTTTGCATGAAACTTTTGAGAGAGGAGTGACTGAATTGAAGGAAGGGATTGGTTGTGATAAAATTTAGAATATTGAGTGGTTTGGGGCAAAGCTTCTGAGAGAGGAATGACTGAATTGAACCATGTTATATTTAACTTAAGAGTCTGCATGTTGATGAAAATCAGAAGGAAAAAAACGTTTGTTCTTTGCTAAGAATTATTTTGGTGTTATAATTATTGTCCTCCCTTTATTTAAATGTGTTGTGAATGGGATGTAAGAAGATGAGAGGAAAAAAATAAAAAGGTGTTTCTGTATTTTCTTCTTCTGACATTTTCAAAGAAAGGAAGATATCAATGTGTGTGTGTGTGTGTGTGTGTGTGTGTGTGTGTGTGTGTGTGTGTGTGTGTGTGTAGGTGATGATGTGCACAGGATTGTTTTTTTTTAAATTTTATTTTATTCTTTTATATCGAGGATAATGGGATAAGCACTCTTGTGCTTTTTTACCTCCAGTCCCCTCGTGTATGCACTTTTGTAAATGTCATCTGTTCCTACAGGCACACGATGGCCTACTCTTACGAAAAGCGGAACAGGATTTAACGTGTGATTCTTGTATGCCTGTCAAGCGCCTGACAAGTCTGGCCCAGTGCATCCAAGTTTGGCATGGGAGAGAATTGTTATCTTTGAAGTCATTCTGTAAAAATAGGCCTAGAGAATGGACCAAGAAGGCAGAAAATAGACAAAAAGGAGGTGACAGGAAGAAAAGGAACAAGACAGAAACAAAGAGAAGGATAGAAGTAAAGGAATTCCTTGCACAGAATTTCCAGAGTGACGATTCTATTTACACTGACAGACATGCCCCCTGCATGCCATAGGTGGGAGGGTGGAAGTTGCCCATTCAAATGTGCACAACCCATGCACCATACACAGGTTTCGGTAACAAATTTTCACACTTAACACACAATCAAATACGCACAGGCAAATATGAATCAGCATAAACTGATAAGGCAATTTAGATATTTCTTTTATTCGTTTTGTCAAAGAAACACAAATCAAACCACTGAGTTTTGGACATTTACAAATATGTCCGTGAAGTGTACATTTTAATATTTGTGGTGCAGAGTGCTTCATAATATGATTCATCAGGGTTTTTTTTTAATCCCAAAAATTATTTCAATCTTAAATAAGGTGCCAATGAAATAACAAACCATTCGGGCAAAAGCAGAAATGGGTAGACTAAAGAAAAAGGGGGGGGGGGCTCAGGTATTGTATAGATTGAATAACAGAACTATAGTTTAAAAAAATGAATGATTTTCAGGTTTCAGTTTAAAAAACAATCGTTTTTTTCTTGAATTTTTTTAATAATTGTTAACAAATTTCAGTTTGTCGGAGAAAAAGGTTATACTCACAACTACTAAGAATAACAAAAAATTAGCAAACTGAAAAAAAGTAATTCATGGTTATCTCCCTTTAATGAAATACTCGTACATGATAATTTTTGGCTTAGCCTACATCATGAATGTTGTACAATTTCGTCCACTTTGGTTTTCTAATCAGAATTGATGGGAAAAAAAATCAGTGAAAACTCTTTAAAGTTTTACACACACACACACACACACACACACACACACTGTTGCTTTTGTTTGTTTATTAGTTTTTTGGTTAGTTTGAATGTTTGTTAGTGTATATGTTATTTCCTCTCAGTGGAGATTGGTATTATCATATGTATTGTTGCGTTTGTTTTTCGGGGTTTTATTTTTGTTTTTTTGTTTGTTTGTTTTGTTTTGTTTTGTTTTTTCTTTTCTTCCTCATAACAGAAGTATGAATTGAAGTGTGGAGATAATGTAATCTGACATAAGTTGCTTATTGACATTTCATGGATTTTTTTATTATTTTTTATTTTTTTTTATTTTTATTTTTTATTTTTAAGTCTTAAATAATGGTTGGTGACATTGTATTGATATAAGCTGTTTGACACCATATGATTTAATTTTTTTTTTTTTTTTTTTTTTTTTTTTTTTTTTTTAAATGTGTGCATGCCCATATGTTTGTTATGTTATTCCACTAAGTGGTGATGGGTATTATCATATGGTATTGTTGCTTTAGTTGTTTTTTCTTTTCTTCCTTCTAATATATAATCCGTGTGGATTGGTTTTCTGATGTTTTGGTTTGATTGTTTGTTTTTTGGTGTGTTTTTATGTGTTTTTTGTTTGTTTGTTTGGTTTTGTTTTTCTTTTGTTTGATTGTATGTTTGTTAGCGTATATGTTATTTCCTCTCAGTGATGATGGGTATTATCATAAGGTATCGTTGTGTTTGTTGTTTTTTCCTTATCTTCTTTTAAAAATATAAAGTATGAATTGAAGTATAGAGATATTGTAATCTGACATAAATTGCTTATAGATTTTTTATTATTTTACTTAATTATTTTTAAATTTTGTTGTTGTTGTTGTTGTATTTATTCATTTTTTTAAAAATTGTTTTATTATTATTATTATTATTATTATTATCATTATTATTATTATTATTATTATTATTATTAAGTCTTAATGTTTTTTGGTTACATTGTAATTGATATAAGCTGTTGTGTGTGTGTGTGTGTGTGTGTGTGTGTGTGTGTGTGTGTGTGTGTGTGTGTGTGTGTGTGTGTGAGTGTGTTTTTTGTTGTTGTTGTTTTTTTTGACACTATATGATTTTTTAAAAAAGACTTTAAATGTGTGCATGTACCTACGAGTATACGAGCTGAGTGGAAGAGCGCAAACCGTGTGTGTGTGTGTGTGTGTGTGTGTGTGTGTGTGTGTGTGTGTGTGTGTGTGTTGTGTGTAGATGCACGGTGTGTGTGTGTGGGGGGGGGGGGGGGGGGGGTGGGGGGGGGGGGGTGTATGTGCATATGTGTGTATGGCTTTCGAGTAGATTTTTAAAATATTTTTCTATTTTTATTTATTTATTTTATTTATTTATTTTATTTATTTTATTTTTTCTCTTTTGGTTGTTGTTATAGTAGTTGCTTGTATTATTTATAGGCATAGTTTATTTTAAAGTTGTTGAAATCATGTTAGCAAGTTAATGTTGATGAAATGTTTGTTGTTGTTTTAATTGTTTGTTTGCTTTTTCCCCTTTTCTTTCTTTCGTTGGTTTTTTGTTTGTTTGTTTGTTTGCTAGGGATTTTCTACTTTGTTTTATGTTGGTTTTTTGTTTTGTTTAGGATTTGATTTTTGCTATTGTTTTGATTTTTTTTCTTTTCTTTTCTTTAGATAGATGGCTTGATGGAAAAAAGCAGATCGCTGCTTACTCAATGTACCATCTGGAAATAAAAATTTGATTGATTGATTGATTGATTGACACACACACACATGCAAAGTCCTTCGGATGAGACTATAAACCGAGGATGAGACTATAAACCGAGGCCCCGTGTGCGAACGCACGCAGAACATCTGTTCCGCTTTTCGTAAGAGTAGGCCATTGTGTGCTGGTGGGAACAGATGACAGGATTTACAAAAATTGCATGCACACGGGGACTGGTTGTAAAAAAGCACATGAGTGCTTATTTCATTATCCTCGATATAGAAGAACAAATACTAAAAAATAATAATAAATGCATGTACGCACGCACGCGCGTGCGCGCCCACACAATACACACGCACGCACACACGTACACTCAATTGAGGGGGGGAAAAAGTTATGACTTATGAAAACAAAAACCCGTTTAATTACACAGATCCGTGAAAATTTCTTTTTAAGTTTAAGAAATAGAAACAAAGACAGCACAAAAAAAGATGAACAACCAACTAAAAACTGCAAACACAATTCTAAAGGATATTTAAGAAAATGCAATAGATTTTGTGAATTTGTTTGTGGCAAGTACGACTAGGTCTAAGTTATAAGATAAAGCTTCTTTCAAAGACCATTTTCTTGTCAATACATAACCTCACTTCTTCGTTCAAAGACTGGCTTCTTTTAAAACATTTCGCAATGACGTTTATAGTTAAAAGACAACAACAACAAAAACATCAATAAAAGTGTACTATACGTATTGTGGCATTTCAAGGAAGGTGGTTACATTCAAAATCGATTTGTGACAATTATAACACATGAAATGATCATAAAAATCACGGTAACATATTTTTCATGAGAGTGGAAAAGATCGTTTTAAAACATATTAAAGGCGAACATTAAAAAAAAAAAGTTTCACAAGACATAGAGATGTGTGCAATAAGACGAAAATCTACAGAGCCTTTATAAATTTAAAAAAAAAAAAAATTTCCTCTGCAGAAAAGCAAATAATTTTCAAGATCTAGAAGATGGCATCACGTCGACTATACAAACGACTGATATCACATGGCATTCATATAATTATTTTTGTCCATACAAAAGACAGTGATAATTACGGCCCACACAAAAGAAAAAAAAATCACTTAAATGAACCACAATGTTCTCACAAAAGGCAATATTGAATGGGTGATAGACTCTCTCTCTCTCTCTCTCTCTCTCTCTCTCTCTCTCTCTCTCTCTCCTCTCTCTCTCTCTCTCTCTCTATATATATATATATATATATATATATAATGGACTCAGAAGACACTATGGTTATCGAGACCCTCTACCCCCCCACCCCCCGACAAAACGTGATTATGTAGAAGAAAAAAAGACTTAGCCTACTGTGCGCTTTACGCATGCGATCGTTTGTTGTTAATTTTTTTAATACCCATTAAGGTAGCAGCATTCCAATTTCGGGAATAGTGTCTAAAACACAAAACCTGTGTGCATTTTTAGAAAATGATGTTCATTCGTTCCTACCGGCACGAAATGGCCTAGTCTTTCGAAATGTGGACCGGGTTTTTAGCGTGTGCACAAGATGTTCTGCGTGCGTTCGCGCACGGGGCCTCGGTTAATGGTCTCCTCCAAAAGACTTTGTGGGAAGTGGAGTCAGTAGTGGTGTTAACTCCAGGGGAAAATCACCTAGAATGGGCACCTACGTGGTGTCATCTCCGAGGGAAAAACAACAACAACAACAACAACAACAAAGAAAATTAAATATAAAAAAGACACTTGCATTTTTACATGTAATCCACAATTAACATTCCAGGATTTTTCTGGAGGAAACTTTCAGTCATGTTCCTCTCTCTCTCTCTCTCTCTCTCTCTCTCTCTCCTCTCTCTCTCTCTCTCTCTCTCTCTCTCTCTCTCTCTCTCTCACACACACACACGCGCCATCCCTCCCTCCCTCGCTCCCTCTCTCCCGCCTTCTCTGTCTGTCTGTCTGTCACCATCATCGTCATCGTCATCATCATCATCGTCATCGTCATCATCATCATCATCATCATCATCATCATCATCATCATCTGGTCAGGCACCTATGAACAGATATCACAGTTTTATCAACCGAAGAGTAAGAAAACACGCCCATAACAAGACACTTTTGATTCTATAGGCGGATATATTTTTTAGGAAATATCCACAAAATTGAAGATGAGCTTTTCGTGTGCTCAATTCAGTCGAGGAAACCTTGTACATTGTAAAGGTAAAGGTGTCCCATAACCTATGTGGTCGTAAGAAAGCGAGGCGTCAGAGACCTCAGCTTCTCCAGGGGCCAGCATATTGAGGGCAGCGCCCATCTCCTCTCCCTTGCTGCTTTACCTTCCCTGAGCCTAATATATATAGGGCAGGTACCCATTTACAGCTGGGTAAACTGGGGAACTGTATTGAAGCCAAGGTGGGCAAACGGTCAGCCATCCACGTGGTAACCACGCTCAATGCTGCTTAACCTGAGCTAGGGGAAAGCGTGTGCTCTGATCACTGAGCTATCCCATCCTATTATAGCCTACATCAATGTTGATAGCCTTGTCTTTTTTATCATTATCATTATTATTATCGTATAGGTATTCCACCGCTCAATTCATTTTGTCATTTTATCATAAAAAATATGCCATTATCGACACTCAAATCAGATGGCACAGTGTAATTAGATTCATAAAGATGAGAAAGAAGAAAAAAAAAAACCAACAATAAAACCTTAGCAATAAACAAAAACCAAAACTTGGAAAAAATACTAAGTGTAGATACAGGGTTTTTTTTTACGTGCGAGATTCCAAGCCTGGCAATTGATATGTGTTTTATGTAGCATAGCATTTCCCACCTGAAGATTATGGTTAATTAAAGAAAGGCACACGATAGGAGGAAAAAAATAATACGACATGAAAACAAACTATATCAATAGGTAGGACATGAACATTTAGCAAGTCGGAGCTAAACTCAACAACGGAATCTTTCTGTTCACTTTTAAGATCAGAATTTTTCCATTTATCAGAAACAAAATATGTGACACTCCACAACGAAATGAGTCGCGTAAGCATCTGACCCACTTTCTCTGCTAGGAGTGATTTTAAGCAGGTGTGTGGTGTCATGTTGTAGATTGTGAGATATTGCTAGGAGTGATTTTAAACAGGTGTGTGTGTCAGGTTGTAGATTGTGAGATTTTGATTGTTTTTTAAAAAAAAAGCAATAACCTTTTTTTTCGTTTTTTTATTTTATTTATTTTTTTTTTTTTTTTTACTTTGCACTGAAGTATTAAGGGTGATTTTTTTTTTTTTGCTTTCTGATACGAGACCATGTTGAACCCCCCCCCCCCCCACACACACACACACACAATCCTTCCTCCTAACCACCTATTACGATGCAAAAAGAATTATCCAATTTTGTTTTCTTCCTACAGTCTAGTATTTCAGTATAGTTGTAATATCTTTACATATGATTGTTCGATTTTCAATCTTCTTTTTTGATATTTAGTCCCTTTTTTTGTACGTTGCTATTGCAGACTGACAGCATGTTAACAGTAAAAAAAATTGACCTGAGGTACGATGGGACTCATTCTGTTGTAAAGGGGCACAAATATCACCCACCACACTGCCCATTTTCATTTGCTTCCATTACTTACACGGCCACAGGTTTTGTCTACTTATAGCATATCAACTTATCATCAGATTCGCCATAAATACTGACGCATCCACAAATGAACAACAACAACAGATACACCGTTTATACAAGGTAATCAACACCAACAATCCCATTCCTCATGTACAATAAATGAAAAATGATAATGATAATGATGATGATGATGATGATGATGATGATGATGATACTACTACTACTACTACCACTACTACTACTTTTACTACTACCACTGATGATGATGATGATGATGATGATGATGATGATGATGATGATGATTGTGATGATAAAAGCAACAACAACATCAATAACAATGATGATGATGATGATGATGATGATGATGATGATGATGATGATGATGATGATGATGATGATGGTGGTGGTGGTGATGATAATAATGATACCGTCATCATCATCATCATCATACAAAAAAAAAGGCATCAATCGATTTGCATTTTTGTTACCTTTGAAAATAATAATACCAAAAACAAAAACATGACCATGTTGACTTTGAGTTTGACAAAAAACGGTGGTTTCATCCACTGTAGTCACAGATGTACTGAAGTCTGTGGGTGGATCACAAACAGGCAACAAGTCACCCAGCGGAATACCCGATTATTTTCTCACACATCCCTGGATAAACATGTTCGGGTATCACCATCACACAGGTAAGATGAATGTTTGCGAGTCATGTATATAGCCTGTGGTTCTTTCCTTTATCGCTGATTTGACCGTGAAAGCAAAGGAATGAACACACATAATATATACATAATTATCTTCCTTCCTTCTTTCCTACATTCCTTCCTTCCTACATTCCTTCCTTCCTTTATTTCCTCCCTTCCTAAATTCTCACCTTTTCATCCTTACTCCTTCTCTCCCTCATTCCCTTCCCACCTTCTTTCCTTCCTCCTTTCCTTTATACCATCCTACCTTCTATTTTACCTCCCTTCGTGTTATACCCTCTACCTTCTTTTCGTTGTTCCCTCCTTTCTTACCTTCTTTTATTCCTTCCTTCCTTCCTTCCTTTTTCATGCCTTTCCTCCCTACCTTCTTTCCTTCCTTCCT
>CM060343.1:23346557-23351557 GCA_030674155.1 Stramonita haemastoma
CAGACTTTCTTACTGTGAAGAAACAACTAAACTGCCAAAGATATTGAAAGCAACTAATCAATACAAAGTTACATCCACAGACACAGAAACCAATCAATCAATACAAAGTTACCACACACACACACACACACACACACACACACACACACACACACACACACACACACACACACACACAGGGGGGCGGATAGCCTAGTGGTCAGAACATTGCGCTGGCAATTTGAAGACCCGGGTTCGAATCCGGTCGAGGAAATTTTCTTCCTGGAGTTAACATCAGTGCTGACTCCACTCTCCCCAAAAGTCCTTCGGATGAGACTTTAAACCGAGGCCCCGTGTGCGAACGCACGCAGAACATCTTGCGCACACGTTAAATCCTGTTCCGCTTTTCGTAAGAGTAGGCCATCGTGTGCCGGTGGGAACAGATGACAATATTATCAAAACTGCATACACACGGGGACCGGATGAAAAAAAGCACATGATTGCTTATTCTGTTATCCTCGATATAAAAGAATATAAAAAAAAAAAATAATAATAAAACACACACACACACACACACACACACACATCAACCAACCACTACAAAGTTACTGCTTACATACACAAGAATCAATCAACCAACACAAAATCACCATCCATTTGCATTTTTTTTTATAAAATCAACACATCATTACAAAGTTATTGCCCACATAACACAAACACTAACCAACCAAATCAAAAAGCTACCACCCACAAGGAATCAAAACGAGCCAATCAGGGCTAAGAACACCTGAACGTACCACCCACAGGTCACAGGCTCTCTCCTGTGCTTGGAGAATAGGTAGACAGGCAGCCAGGGCTCGGTAGGCCTCACACACACAGATGACGGCACAGCTCATGGCGATTACAATCAGCACGAAGGAAAAGAGGATGTAGCCCCTGTCTATCATCACTAGCCAGCCAGTCTGCAACAGATATGGACAAGAGTGACAATGTGAAAGGCACACATTTTTTTTGTGGTACATAGTGATATTATGCTTGTATAATGGACAAGAGTGATAATGTGAAAGGCACACAGATTTTGTAGTACATAATGATATGATACTTGCATAACATTGCATTGCTTAGAATTGCACCATACTGAACATTGGGTTTTGATTTCTGTTAGGGTGGCCCACAGCGCCAAATTGGGGTGACTTGCAGTTACCACACTACCTAAATTAGATAGAAGGGCTAGGACTATAATACAACCACAATATTAAAAAAATTGTAGCACTGTGTTTGTATTATACTGCACTTTCTATTGTACTATGCATACTATTGTACTATACACTGCATTGCACAGCATTGTATTGTATTGAACTGTATACCCCTTTAAATACTGGTAAAAGGAAAAGATAAAGGTGCTTCATAACCTCTGTGGTCATAGAGTAGCAAGGCATCAGAGATCTCAGCTTCTCCAGGGGCCAGCATATCGAGGGTGGCATCCATCTCCTCTTGCTTGCTGATTTATCTTCCCTGACCCTAGCAAGGACAGGTACCCATTTATAGCTGGGTGAACTGGGGAACTGTACTGAAACCAAGGCACCTAGTCACCCATTCAGTTGTTAACCATGCTCAGTGCTGCTTAACATTGAGAGAAAGCATGTGCTCTGACCACTGAGCTATCTTGTCCCCTTAATCATGGTACAGTACATGAAAATTTGGCCACCCTCTTCGAGAAGAAAGCATCACAGCAAAAGCAGTGTTGCCCACTAGGTGGGGTTTTTTTTATTAACTTTTTTGCCCTGTACATGCATTTGTTTCATCCCTTATTCCTGTCAAAGAAGCAATCCACCTAAATGTCTAATTAACTGAGGGATTGGCAAACTGAAAGGCCATCTAGCAAATGGACAGGAAAACACACTATCAACAAACACACTAAAACCTCCTTCCTGCTGGTCTTACCTGTGTTAGCACAGAGAGGGAAAAGAAAACGTGCACAGGAACTGGAAGGACCTTGGGGTTGTTGTAGGCGGGGCCTGTGGGTGTCTGTCGGAAATAATTGACCAATGCAAAAACCAGCCAGAATGATTGGCAGGCGTAAATCACGCCCCATATGGGACGGGACCAATCAGCGAGCGAAACAGGAAGTGTGTAGAAGGCAGTAGCATTGGAGAGACCTACTCTCAGGATATTGGGAATGACTGAAATCAGAACAGACATTAACTATTATTGAAGTATGTGGATGCATGCATACAGACACACAAAAAACGCAGGCATGCATACATACATGTGTACCAGCAGGAATTCATATGTGCATACACATGCACATCACAACCCCCACCATTACCTCTATAGCCTCTCTCACACACACACACACACACACACCCTGTGGGTGCATCACAAAGCAAGATTCACTCTTTTAACAATTATTCTTTTACTCTTTCACAATCATTTTGAGCTGTACTGTTTGGTAGTGATGGATAGTCTATATTTTTTTAGTTTATCTATTGCTTTTTGCCAAATGTCCATCATATTGCTAGCAAAAATAGAAATATGCACATGGGGGATCAGTGATCTAGTTAATGTACCCACCTAGAAAGCAAAATGTTTGGGTTTGATCCTCATTTGAGTCAGAACTTTTCCCCCTTCCACAAGACCTTGAGTGATGGTCTTAGGGCTAGTCTTTCGGATGAGATAATAAACCAAGGTCTTAAGTGCATTACGCATTCAGTGTACGAAAAATAATCCATGGCAACAATGGAGTTGTCCCTGGAAAAATTCTGTAAAAAAAGAGCCATTCTCATAAGGAAATAAATACAAATACAGTCAGAATTTTTGTGTGTGTAGATAATGGGTTCCCCGATAAAGATGCCAAGGGCCTGTAAGTATATAGATCTATAGCATCCCAACTTTCTGGAAACTGTGTGCTTGGAATTCCCTCTTTTCTATCCCCCTCTTTGCTTCTGGTTTGTTAATTTTCTTCCTGTTGCCTTCTTGTTGTCTATTTTATGCCTCCTTGGTCCATTCTCCTGCCTTTTTCTTTTCTTTAGAGAAAAACTTTTAAAAAAATAACAATTCTGTCCCATGCCAAAGTTGGATGCGCTGGGCCTAACTTGTCAGGCGCTTAACGGCAACGCAACGCATTTTCGTTTATATGACAGCTGACAATAGTTGCTATCTAAGCGTTCGATGTCGACGATGACGACGAAGAAGATGATAATGGGCGGAAGTGCTCTTGTAATGTGGCCACATGCTTTTCCGGAACAACAGCGTTAACAACAACAACAATCTAAACCTTGTGGTGTCATTATGAAAGATTTCTTCAAGTACAGTCTGTAATTTAAAAAAAAAAACTTTCTTCAAGATTTGAGATGTTACTACAAACCCTCTGGGCCCCCCTCCCTCTCCCCTCCCTTGGAACATGAAAAATGAAATTTAACAATACTACAACATGTAGATGTGGGTGTGGTGTACAAAGTACTGACACCTTAACCCAGTCATAACACAATCAATAATGTAACCATGTCATTTAGGAGGAAAAACCTGCTCTCTCTCCACCCTAAAGAGGCCCAAAGCGCTGAGATACAACAAGCGGTGGTCTAGACTAGAGCTAACGCACCCGCCTTGAAAGAGAAAAGTCTAGGTCGGAGTGTGCGGTTGTTCAAATCCCGTTTAGGCCCCAAACTTCCCCCCCATCCATTAGACCATGAGTGGTGGTCTTGGTGCTAGTCTTTCGGATGACACGATAAACCGAGGTCCCGTGTGTTATACATCATTATTTAGCGCACGTAAAAGAACTCACAGCAACAAGGGGGTTGTCCGTGGCAAAATTCTGTAGAAAAAGCCACTCTGATAGGGAAACAAATACAGTTGCAGACAGAAAAAAGAAAAATAATCATGGGTAGGCGCTGCACTTGTGACGACGCGCTCTCCCCAGGGTGGGCAGCCTGAATTTCATGCAGAGATATAAAATAAAATAAATAAAACGAAAAGAGAATGAAAGGAAATAAAGTAAACTCAGATCGGCCTGGTAAAATAACGATAGGCAGGCATCTGTCCGTCCAGGAAGACTAGACTTCCTTCCTCCCTCCCTCCCTCCCTTCCTTTTTCCTTCCTTCCTTCCTCCCTCCCTCCCTTTTCCCCCCTCGCTTCCTTCCTCCCGGATCCCTCCGTCCCTTCCTTCCTCCCTCCCTCCCTCCCTTCCTTCTTCCCTCCTTTCTTCCTTCCTCCCTCCCTCCCTTCCTTCCTTCTTCCCTCCTTTCTTCCTTCCTCCCTCCCTCCCTTCCTTCCTTCTTCCCTCCTTTCTTCCTCCCTCCCTCCCTCCCTTCCTTCTTCCCTCCTTTCTTCCTTCCTCCCTCCCTTCCTTCCTTCCTTCCTTTCCTCCGTCCCTTCCTTCCTCCCTCCCTTCCTTCCTTTCTTCCTTCCTCCCTCCCTGCCTCCCTCTCTGCCTCCCTCGCTCTCTTCCTTCCATCCTTCCTTTCTTCCTCCCTCCCTCCCTTCCTCCCTCCCTCCCTTCCTTCCTTCCTCCCTTCCTTCCTTCCTTCCTTCCTCCCTACCTTCCTTCCTTCCTCCCTCCATTCTTTTCCATCTCTCCCTCCCTCCCTCCTTCCTTCCTTCCTCCCTACCTTCCTTCCTTCCTCCCTCCATTCTTTTCCATCTCTCCCTCCCTCCCTCCCTCCCTCCCTCCTTCCTTCCTTCCTTCCTTCCTTCCTTCCTTCCTCCCTACCTTCCTTCCTTCCTCCTTCCATTCTTTTCCATCTCTCCCTCCCTCCCTCCTTCCTTCCTTCCTTCCTTCCTTCCTTCCTCCCTATCTCCCTCCCTTCCTTCCTTCCTTTCTGTTTCAGACTCACGTGGAGCAATATTGTAGTGTAGCACGAGGTCGGAAACGTTGACGACAAGTCCACAGCAATATACCATCCAGCTGATCAGCCCCGCCACTATCAGCGCCACATTGTGATGATCCAACATCCTGCCATCAGTCAATCAATCGATCGATCGATCAATCAATCAATCGATCGATCGATCGATCAATGAATCAA
>CM060343.1:23359057-23364057 GCA_030674155.1 Stramonita haemastoma
AACAATATGGTGCACACACACACACACACACACACACACACACACACACACACACACACACACACACACCACAACACACCAGCTGTCACAGGCATAACAGCTTTTCTTCTTTGTGTGTGTGTGTGTGTGTGTGTGTGTGTGTGTGGTGGTGGTGGTTGCGTGGTGCGTGCGTGGTGTAGTGTGTGGTGGTGGTGGGGGTGTGTGTTAGAGTGTGTATGTGTAGGTGTGAGTTAGTGTGTGTGTGAGTGTATGTGTGGTGTTGTTTGAGTGTCGTTTTGTATGCCCCGTTGTGTGTTAGTGTGTATGTTAGTGTTTGTGTGTATATTGTGTTGTGTGTGCGTGTGTGTGTGTAGACAGAGGTGTGTGAGAGAAGAGAGAGGAGGAGAGAGAGAGAGGACAGACAGACAGAGACAGAGAGACAGACATACAGACTAGGTGTAAGTTATGCCATATGATCAGTCACAGGTGGTAGTCCTGGAAATCCCCATGGTCAAGCCATACTGCTGGTCTCCTCTTTACTGACATGGAAGCTTCCATTTATTTAAAGTTCTGATCTCTCTCTCTCTCTCTCTCTCTCTCTCTCTCTCTCTCTCTCTCTCTCTCTCTCTCTCTCTCTCTCTTGTAATAGAGAAGTATGGCAAATATGTGATAAACATGTGTATCAATCTGAAACTATGTATTCTAATTTTACTTTGGTAAATGTGTTTGGGAATGATCATGGTCGTTTTATGAATATCAGACACAGACAAAACTGTAATAATTACATCTTGTTATCTGCTGATTTGTATAAACTCTATAGAGGACACAACTGGAATGAATATGATCAAAACTGCGAAGATTTTCTTTTCTTCATTTACTTAACTTAGCCCATTTGCTGTCAAAAATACCTTGTGCCTTATGTTAAACTATATGTTGAAAATTATATGTTTACAGATTAAGATTTGGAGCACCTAGGCACTGTTTGGCTTTGAAACTGGTGTACTGCACCCCTTTAGTACGGGCCTATAGCCTATACTAAATAAACCATTTCGAGTTTGGGTTTGGGTTTGAGCTCTCTCTCTCTCTCTCTCTCTCTCTCTCTCTCTCTCTCTCTCTCTTCTCTCTCTCTCTCTCTCTCTCTCCCAAGGGCAAAGCAAAGCTTTTGAGAAGTCATGATTAATTAGGTGTTGTTTTTTTTAATACTTTTTCCACCGTTGTACATTGACATGCACTGTGCCCCGATGTGCATAAACAATTTCAGAGTTTCATCTTCTCTTCTCTCTCTCTTCTTCTCTCTCTCTCTTCTCTCTCTCTCTCTCTCTCTCTCTCTCTCTCTCTCTCTCTCTCTCTCCAAAAAAGCACCAATAAAATGGATGATGCTCGGCAGTGTGGTCCAGTCATCCGACTGCGATGAGCCCATAGCAAAACTCAATCTGTAAGGGCCGGCCACAGTTCGATAAAATCCTATGATTCATGAAATCCAAACACCTAAAATGCCAGCCAGATATGTAATTTAAGTGCTAATCACTGTGCCACAGCAGCTGGGATGAGAGATATGTTTACACAGACAAGCAGTGCACAGTTTGCATTTGACAGCTGTCTGACAACAGTTGTATCAAAAAATCAACTGTTGTGTAAAGCCTTTTCTGAACACCCTGGAGGATTGAGATCATAGAGTCATGAATTGTCCTGCTTGTTTCACACAGGGCATAGGGAAAAAGTAAAGAAGACAAAAACTTGGTTATGTCTCGTTTGCTTCTCATTGTTTAGTAGAGAATACTCACGTAGGAGGTCGAGGGGAGGAGATAACTCAGTGGTCAGAAGAGCACTCGCTTTCCCCAAGCTAAGCTCCAGCGTGGTCACCAAGTGGATGGGTGACTGTTTGCGCGCCTTGGCTTCAGTAGAGTCACTTCCAGTCCACCCGCTCAAAGTGCCCAAATCCAACATCACTCAGTCAGTAGTGCTATATTTAGTGCGCCCTTTCCTTTTGGTCAGATTTCCTGCTATAATTAGCACCAGCTGGCCCCAGCTGGGCTGGGATGGATGGATTAGTTAGCAGCTGAGAGGAGCTGAAAGTGGGGGAAACTGATAGCTGTGAGCTGTAAATGGGTACCTGCCCTCTTTTAGGGTCAGGGAAGGTAAAGCAACGAGGGAGAGGAGATGGGCACTGCCCTCAATATGCTGACCCCTAGAGAAGCTGAGATCTTTGACATCTCGCTCGCTCCCCTACGACCACATAGGTTATGAGACACCAGTGCCTTTTACCTACTCACGTATATTCTTTATCTGGGGCCACAAAGCAGTTGATCCACACGCCAAGAGTGCCACAAAGAAGAAGATGGATGTCAAAGTCTACAGAGCCATACACAGATCTGAAACCTAAAAGTGAACGTGACACGCAGTCCCTGTGGCAAGAGGAATGAAACACTGGTACCTACAATAAACTTGTCCAGATTTTCCCTTACCTGGAGGAAGTTCTCTATTGGTGTATCAAAACAGAAGGGAAGAAACGGTACACACCAGGATACACACTGGTCACTCTCACATTACTCACGTGTCTTTGCTCAAAGGGGAGAGAACCCCATGATGCTCTTTCAGAAAATATCAAATTATCTTTTCATTGATGCAACATCCAAGCTTGTTGTATCTCTCATTCTTTCACGATTGGACTAAAGTACAGCGAATATCTTTCGACTGGGCTACCAGCATAATTCATTTTACTGCCTTCAATGCATACAAAACTCTGTATCTTGACTTGTCCTAAGAAGGAGAAAATCTGAACATGCCACACCTCTTTTGCGACCTCTTGCCTGTCTCACAAAGAATGAAGTACAAGATCAGTACTCTTTGTTACAATTAATGTCTCCACAAGACTGCACTTTCCTATCTCTGTGACTGTCTTCACCTATATACTCCATCTCGTTCCCCTCTTTGTGCTGCAGACACATTGTGATTGCAAAGGCCCAAGTTTAAATAGTACAATGTCCTTTGTTGTTTGTACAATATTTCTGGTTGTTACGTGGTTCTTTGACAAACGAATTCTTTGTTTTGAAAACATTCCATTGAACGTAGAATGTTGACTGAAATGCCAAGAGTTGTTTCCTATCTCTCGTGAATCACATCCAGACAGAGAACAGGTTGACTAAGGAATCAGGATGGATTTCTTTTATTTTACTGAAGCAATGCAAAACAATATTCATTTCCAATACAAGAGTTCCAGAACAGAAAGAAATACAATCACCGTGAATTAACAGCCAAAACTCTCTGACTGCAGTCATTAAATACGAACTTGATCAGTCAATGACTTTCTCAGTCCTTGTTGCTCTCCCCTCCTTTGGTTAATCTCTCTATCTGCAATCCGCTTCCCTCCCCTGCTCGCTCTCTGCCTGTCTTCCTCTCCTCCTCTTACAATCCATCATCTTTCTACCTCTCATCTCTTCTGCTGTGATAACAGCTCCTTGTATACATACAGTACCGGGTTACTTCTACTAGCTGCTGGTAAAAACTGCAAGATTCCAGAAACTTAAGGAAATCTCCAGAACATCACGGAAACCTCATGAACTTACTAGAAATTCTTAGAATGCTGTAAACCATTCCAGAAAATTCATGAGCAAACACATAAACGCCACAGGTGATAACTTTTCTCAATAAAACCAATAGTCTTATCACCAATGCATGCATCATTAAGCAAAGAATGCCATTGACAGGACAGCCATCCTGATATAAGAGAGAGAGATCAACATTATCATCCAAAACAACAACAACAAAAAATGTAAACAAAACAAAAGCAACAAAAAACAAAAAGAATAAAAACAAATTTTAAAAGAAAAATAAACTAACAAAAAAAGGAAACAAAACTGTAAAAAAAATCCCTCTCAATCTGATCTTTGACAATCCTATAAAAATGTTATTGAGCCAAAATCCAGAATTAAAAAGAAAAAGGCAATTAAATAACTGGGCCTAGAGGAAACACACCTGGCTAGAAAGCGGCAAAAAATCTGGGCGCAATGTTTACACAATGGTGGTTTAAATCCAGTTTGTCCCCAAATTTCCCCCTTTCTCCCCCATCCTCTAGACCTTGAGTGGTGGTCTGGGTGCTAGTCTTTTGCATGAGACTGAAAACCTAGGTCCTGTGTTCAACACGCATTTAGCGCACGTAAAAGAACCCATGGCAACAAGAGAGTTGTTCCTGGCAAAATTCTGTTGAAGAAGACTCCACTCTAATAGGGAAAAAAAGTGTACATGCAGACAAGAAAAGAAAAAAAAAGAAATTGTTGGGCTGCTGCTCTTGTCGTGACCTCTCTCGATCCTCTGCTGTTGCCTTGTACCGTCCTCTTGCAAGGAACCAGGACTCTCACTGCCTGGTATGTTGCAATGAGAGGCAATCCCCTGCAGGAAAAAGTGTACGAGAAGCAAGGGTGATGGACAGGTAAATTCAGGTCAGTATTTCTGTTGGACTGTAAGGCTTGTAGGACAGACAGGTAAATTCAGGTCAGTATTTCTGTTGGACTGTAAGGCCTGTAGGATAGGTAAATTCAGGTCAGTATTTCTGTTGGACAGTAAGGCCTGTAGGATGGACAGGTAAATTCAGGTCAGTATTTCTGTTGGACAGTAAGGCCTGTAGGATGGACAGGTAAATTCAGGTCTGTATTTCTGTTGGACTGTAAGGCCTGTAGGATAGATAGGTAAACTCAGGTCAGTATTTCTGTTGGACAGTAAGGCCTGTAGGATGGACAGGTAAATTCAGGTCTGTATTTCTGTTGGACTGTAAGGCCTGTAGGATAGACAGGTAAATTCAGGTCAGTATTTCTGTTGGACTGTAAGGCCTGTAGGATGGACAGGTAAATTCAGGTCAGTATTTCTGTTGGACTGCAAGGCCTGTAGGATAGACAGGTAAATTCAGGTCAGTATTTCTGTTGGACTGTAAGGCCTGTAGGATAGATAGGTAAATTCAGGTCAGTATTTCTGTTGGACAGTAAGGCCTGTAGGATGGATAGGTAAATTCAGGTCAGTATTTCTGC
>CM060343.1:23369057-23386557 GCA_030674155.1 Stramonita haemastoma
TACATATGGGTTATGTAATGTATCTTTTCCAGAAGAGTCAAAATGTTTTGAAACCATGATTGTTTCGAGGTTCATACTTTTAAAATGAAACCTTTTCAACACATTTCCAAACCCGCACCGGAGAACTGACTGAAGATCCTTGAATAAGCTGTTATTACACTTTTTCTTCTTCCTTTCAAGTAAGCTTTTATACTCCCTCATGGAGAAGTAGTAGGCATGCTTAAC
Source organism: Stramonita haemastoma (assembly GCA_030674155.1). NCBI lineage: Eukaryota > Metazoa > Mollusca > Gastropoda > Neogastropoda > Muricidae > Stramonita > Stramonita haemastoma. Next base: position 23,369,283 of record CM060343.1, read on the forward strand.
TTTTATTCCGTAATGTGTGTGTGTGTGTGTGTGTGTGTGTGTGTGTGTGTGTGTGTGTGTGTGTGTGTGTGTGTGTGTGTGTGTGTGTGTGTGTGTGTGTGTGTGTGTGTGTGTGTGTGTGGGAGAGAGAGAGAGGAGAGAGAGAGAGAGAGAGAGAGAGAGGAGAGAGAGAGAGAGAGAGAAGAGAGAGAGAGAGAGAGAGAGAGAGAGAGAGAGAGATTAGGCATAAAGAGTCAAGAGGTAAGCTGAAGATGAAGGGCAAGGTCATTTGGACCAGGTGCCATTCCCATGATGCTTCCTGTCTCATTTCTTTGATGCCTCTGCAGCTGTCTCACGGACAGGTGGAACAGAGGAACTCTTCACACCACAGGCGATCCAGTCGATAAACGCCCTTCTGAATTTGGTTCCGGTGAGATAGTAGAGGAGAAAATTGATGGCACTGTTGGTGTACCATAACTGAAACACAAAAGCTCGTAGGAGAATAGACACAGACATTTGCTTAGGATGGTTCGTAAGCTCATCATATATGTAGGGAATCCAGGCCAAATACACAACCATGGGTGTTGTCAAAATCAGAAAAGTAATGGATATGACCAGAACCATGAGGGTTGTTCTGTGAGACATGTTCTTACGGCTGTCAGTGTTTTGTGCAGAGCCAGCGTTGGATTCCACACGTGTAGCAATGGATGCTGAAGACACTGCTTTGATCAGAGTGACAGACAATATGATATCACAGATAAGCTGACAGACAAAGGGGATGACAGAAACCAGAGACCCCTGCAGCCAGGGGTAGACATATTCAAAGACATATCTATATAGGCCTTCTACAGCGTGACAATGATCTGCATCATACACATAGACAATGTCTAGTCCCACAAGCATATGAGCATGCATGGCACAGGAAATAAACGTAATAATTCCTATAACAATCCCCGTTCTTCGCATCGTGCACATCACCCTCATCCTGTGTGGCCACAGAACCGCCATTGTTCTCTGTACTGTCACACAGGTCACCAGCCAGGCAGACATAGTACTCGTGGCATAGACCAACCAAATCAAAATCTTGCACAGTGCTGGATGGAGAATCTGAACGAATACTAGGAAATTGAACTTAAGGCATTCATGCCCAGCAGTTGTAAGCAGAAAAATCAAATCTGAAATGGCCAGAGCTATGAAAATAGCATACTGGGAGGAGTTCTGGTCCTTGATGCGCCGCATGATGCAGATTGTGGCGATGTTTCCAAAGCCTCCCACCAAAACAAGGATTGCAGGGAAAAATTTCCAGATCATTACTGCTGCCCTGTTCTCAGGGGATGTGTTGACCAGCCTCCAGAATGTGTCGTATGTGAGTTCATAATCATCAGATGTAGAGTTGTTCATGTTTGGTCTGTGTCACGTGGGTTGTGGTGATCCTTACCCTGGAAATAATGTAAAAATAGAAATGTTAAGAAATCCATAATGACAACTCTCTCTCTCTCTCTCTCTCTCTCTCTCTCTCTCTCTCTCTCTCTCTCTCTCTCTCTCTCTCTCTCTCTCTCTCTCTCTCTCTCTCTCTCTCTTTGCTAAAATAAATAACCAATAGACCCAGTTTACTGATTCAGACTTCTCCTCCAAGGTTCTCTGACCATAATAAAATGTTAGTCCAGTCGGAATGGCCAACTCTGCAGTCTGTTGCAGTGACCAGCCCGTCCCCACAGTTTTTCCTGTAGATCTCTGGGCGGGGCCAGGTCTGGTGTCTCAGAGTGTTGAAGGTAGGACTGGACTGCAGGATATGGGAGAGGGTTTGTGTTGGCCTTTGCCACGAGAGCTAGTCAGCATGGAGTATTTTCAGATGAAGAAGATGGGATAGGAGCTGGAAGTGTCCTGTTCCTGGTCTAAGGAGAGTGATTTGAGCAGCCCTATCTAAACGCAAGGTGCCGTCATTTTAATCTTCTAGCCTGATGGCCAGGCACTGAAAAAAGTCTTACATAAAGCTGTTTCTCAGGATTGACTTTGCTTTGCTGTAGGACACTGGGTGGGCTGGCTGCTCTAAGTTGCTTCCTGCATTGGACCTGTGGTCTGCCTTTTCGTGTACCCCTATACCATAATGGGAGGGGATCCATTGCAGCACCACTACAGTTCTGGGGCTGAGGAGGCTTAGTTTTTGTCTGATGTCTCTTAGGATATTCTGCTCCCCTGGCACCTAAAACATCCGCAGGATGGACTTGAAGTCGAAATACTTCAGACAACCATCATCAACAACTTGTTAACTTACCGAAAAGAGTCACTACAAATTTGCACATAGTCATCATCTCTTCCATATATCTAACCCAAACAATTTCGTTAAAACAAAATGTTCCAACCCGTAATTCCAGTAGTCACAACACAGTATGCACAACATGGTAAGAAAAGGACGAAAAGTTCCCCAAACCTGATCATACAACCATATCCTGTTGTTCTTTTGTCGAATGTGAACAGCTTTTCTTCCTAGATTGAAAAAAATGCCATGCTTTCTGAACCATTCAATATCCCTGACCCAGACTAAAATGAGCGAAAAAGGCATTTTGGCAAAAACTTCTGTTGAAATCAATAACAAACATGTTTCACCAAAAACCAGTAGGGTACAACACATTCCCAGGCAACCTCGTCTCACAAAATACCTAAAAGAAGCATGTTGTAAATGAAATTTTAAAAAAAGAACTAGGTTGTCGCAAAAAGTAACATGCAAAAAGTAAGAAAAGCATAAACTCACAAAATTTCTAAGGAAAAAAAGAACCATTTCCAAGATTTACTATCTTTCAAACAAAATTAAAAAATGGTATGGTCAGCAATTAGGTAAAAGGCAAAGGTGTCCCATAACCTGTGTGGTCGTAGGGGAGCAAGGTGTCAGAGACCTAGCTTCTCTAGGGGCCAGCATGTTGAGGGCGGCACCCATCTCCTCTCCCTCCCTTGAAATCAACCATCATGTAATTTAAATGCACTCAAGGGGGGGGGGGGGGGGAGGAGGAATAACCTGATGGTTAGAGCGCTGCACTCACGATCTGATGACCCAGGGTTGAGCCGCCAGAGAGGCACCCGTTATAGGGGATTCTACCCTGGAGTTACATCAGTACACAGGTGGCCATTTCAGGAGATTTTACCCTGGAGTTACATCAGTACACAGGTGGCCATTTCAGGTGATTTTACCCTGGAGTTACATCAGTACACAGGTGGCTATTTCAGGTGATTTTACCCGGAATTACATCGTACACAGGTGGCTATTTCAGGTGATTTTACCCCGGAGTTACATTAGTACACAGGTGGCTATTTCAGGTGATTTTACCTGGAATTACATAAGTACACAGGTGGCTATTTCAGGTGATTTTACCCTGGAGTTACATTAGTACACAGGTGGCTATTTCAGGTGATTTTACCTGGAATTACATCAGTACACAGGTGGCTATTTCAGGTCATTTTACCCCGGAGTTACATTAGTACACAGGTGGCTATTTCAGGTGATTTTACCCCGGAATTACATCAGTACACAGGTGGCTATTTCAGGTGATTTTACCCGGAATTACATCAGTACACAGGTGGCTATTTCAGGTGATTTTACCCGGAATTGCATCAGTACACAGGTGGCTATTTCAGGAGATTTTACCCTGGGAGTTACATTAGTACACAGGTGGCATTTTAGGAGATTTTACCCTGGAGCTGCATCAGTACTGACTCATCTCCCCTCAAAGTCCTTCGGATGAGACTATAAATCGAAGCGCGTGTACAAACGCACTAAAAACATCTTGCGCACACGTTACAAACCCTTTCTGCCTTTCAGAAGAGTATGCCATTGCATGCTGGTATGAACACACCATCCTTAAAGATACAAAAAATGGTGGGTAAATACGGTCGCATACGCAAAAATCTCACCATCGTAAGTATCAGACCTCTAGCTGATGAATAGAAAATACAATCAAATGTTTTTCTAGAAAGAATTCAACAACCACTTACCTAATGTCTCAGATAAAGTTAGGACAAAAAATTTAATGTTAAACCCAAGTCCAGTGACCTGAACGAATTAAAACAATACTACCAAGAAAAACACACACTCTCAGAATTACATCTGTCAGTTATGTCACCTCTTGAGATTTTAAATTATCTGACTTGTCTCAAGCAATCAGAAACGTTTGGTCTTGATGGAATACAAATAGCAGAATGTTTAAAAGTATTAGCTCCAGTTACGGAAGACAGTCTAACATGTGCTGTCAGCCTTAGTATTGACAAGAACAATTTCCTGAATGCCTTTCAAAAAGCTTACATCATGCATTTCTGCAAGCCTGTTGACGCTTAAGATCCCTAAAGCTATTGGCCAATTTCTGTTAAATCCACCCCTTGCAAACCCCTGGAAAGACCTATTGATAAACACATAGTGCGTCACAAAATAAATAAGAAATTCCTTAGCGGTAATTGGTCTGGATTCAAACATTCTTGTATTATACAACAGCATTAATCAGCCTCGTAGTCAGCTGATTGTCGAACACAAAGGAAAGTAAACATTATGGAGTATCATTTTATAGATTTCACTAAAACGTTTGATCTTATTGGCAAGAGCTCCAAAGGCTTTAGTGATATAATCTTGCAGCACATACCCTATATCTACTGAAGTCCTATCTTACAATTAGGATACACTATGTCTCAGTAAGTCACTCCACCTCTTCATAAAATTCCATTAACTAAGGAGTATACCATGGATCCATACTAGGACCGATTGTCTTTTCATTATACAAAAACTGCTTTCTTCTCCACTGGAAGTCCAAGTGCAAATATTTTGCTGAAAACTAATCATAACGCAGTAATGACATTGGTTGTCTTTTAAACACATCACAGAGAAGTGTTGCCTTATGTTTTCCTGTAATTGTTGTTTACTTGTCGGTATGAAGGTGTGTAAACATGTCATAGATAATGTCCTTTAAACACGTACCATAAGTCCTGTACATTGAGCTATAGGAAAATGATATGAGAACAACATAAAAGACCAACCATAAATATTGTTATAGTTAACACTATAATCAACGTTAATATAAGTATTACTGTAATATCATTATGCCATCATCATCATCATCATCATCATCATCATTGTCGCAGTGGTTATGTGTTACTGCTGTGGTGGTTTCCTATCTTCTTCTCCTCTGCCTCCTCCTCCTCCTCTTCCTTCTCCTTCTCCTCTGCCTCCTTCTCTTCCTCCCCTATTCCTCCTCTTCGTCTTTCTTCACCAAACATGATGGCAACTTGGCATAGCCTTCACGTAGACCAGTTCCAGACAAACTAGTGGCATGCATCGTCCACACCCTGTCTTCCAGTTCACTCTCAACCAGACATTCAGATACAATTACTTACTAGTGCTTATACATACTCCACGGTAGTCCTCCTTCTCCTCTTTCTCCTCCTCCCCCTACTCCTCCTCCTTGTTGTTGTTGTTGTTGTCGTTGTTGTCGTTGTTGTTGTTGTCGTTGTTGTCGTTGTTGTTGTCGTTGTCGTTGTCGTTGTTGTTGTTGTTGTTGTTGTTGTTGTTGTTCTTCTTCTTCTTCTTCTTCTTCTTCTTCTTCTTCTTCTTCTTCTTCTTCTTCTTCTCTCCGTCAGATCACTTATCACAAACACAGAGACGGAGTAAGAGAGACTGTCTGGATCACTATCCCACACGTACACATTTTATAAGGTCTGTGATCATGAAAAGAGACTCTCAGTAGCTCTCTCTCTCTCTCTCTCTCTCTCTCTCTCTCTCTCTCTCTCTCTCCCTCTCTCTCTCTCTCTCTCTCTCTCTCTCTCTCTCTGCCCCCTCTCTCTTCTCCCCCTTCATCTCCCTGCTCCTCTCTCTCCTTACCCCCAATTCTCTCTCTCAGTCTCTCTCTCTCTCTCTCTCTCAGTCTCTCTCTCTCTCTCTCTCTCTCTCTCTCTCTCTCTCTCTCTCTCTCAGTCTCCTCTCTCTCTCTCTCTCTCTCTCTCTCTCTCTCCTCTCTCTCTCTCTCTCTCTCTGCCCTCTCTCTCTCCCCGCCTCTCTCTCTCTTCCCGCCCCCCTCTCTCTTCCCCCGCTATCTCTCTCTCTCTCTCTCTCTCTCTCTCTCTCTCTCTCTCTCTCTCTCTCTCTCGGGGAGCTGAACAGTCGATTTCTGCGTGAAGTCGACCATTATTACCTCTGTAATCAACGGTCAATTACAGCAGACACAGAGTGACCCACGTCCCCATATTGGTCAAGCAGACTGGTGAAGGACCATGCCAGCGGCAGCGCTAGACTTTAGGGCAAGATGTGGCTGCTTCATAGCAGTCTTTCAAGCCTTTATGTTGAAGCGAGCCAGGCAGAAGAGAGCCATGTACTTCGCCATGCTGAAATTGACACGCAGAACAGACGGTGTCATGGTAGGCCTGCTCCTCTCACTTCTGTTTTGGGGCGGGCTACTTCTTCGATGCGGCGACATTGAAAGCAACCCAGGGCCCAACCCATCCCAGGGCAAAGAAAACATGCGACAGGCTCGACTGACGACGACCACAGTTCAAGCAGCAACAGGACGAGCATGGAGCGATCAGGCAACCCTTTGGGCGGCGCTGCCCCTGAGACACCCACTTTGCCTACTCTGGCTGATATGCAGGGCATGTTCCAGGACCTAAGCACGCAGCTGAACACCAGGTTCGCAGAGGTCAAAGATGACATCCGATCCCTGCATGAGGATTTTGGGGCCATGCAGGACGAGCTGAGGGGCCTGAAGGAGGAGGTCACTGGACTTCACCAGCAGAACCAGGAGCTGCGGAAGCAGAATGAAGACCTGGCGGAGAAGGTGGAAGCCCTGCAGAGGAAGACAGACGATCTGGAAGGGAGGTCGAAGAGGAACAATCTCATCTTTTATGGCATGCAGAGGAACGACCAGGAGACTCCAGCCGAGTGCGAAGGTATGGTGAGGGACCTCATCACAGACACTCTAGAGGTGGCACATGTGGAGTTTGATAGGGTCCACCGCATCAATGATAAACCTGACTCACCTGTCATTGCTAGATGTGTATTTTACAAACAAAAACTGGAAGTACTAAAAGCAAGAGGAAAACTAAAGGGAACTAAAGTTTTTGTTAGTGAGGATTTCACTAAGCCTGTGAGGGAAATGAGGAAGAGATTAGCACCTCATTTAAAGAAAGCTAGAGGAGACGGAAAGCGAGCCACGATGGTCTATGATCATCTTCTGATTGACGGACAAAAGTGTACTATCAATCAGAATGACCAGCTGGTGAAGATAAGATAGGAGGCTGGCCGGCCCTTTTTTGATGTGGGTACCTTTATAGAGGGAACGATTAAAAAGAAAGCACCGCCTGTACCGCCTGTACCGTTGCTGAACAGGGAGAGTGACGTGCAGTTAGCACGTGCTGATCATGGGACAGTTAACACGCTGTGCTCTGTCACTTGTGCAACCAACACATCCTTTCAAAATGTAAACAGTAAAAACGTGTTGAATGGTTCGGATGTTTTGGTACACGAAGATGATGCATGTAATAATGCTTCCCTGTCTGATGAAAATGGTGTACAAGTATTCTCCCTTGTAAATAATAAATTTCAATTCTTTTCCTTTCTTCACTGGAATGTGAATGGGTTACTTCCAAAACTGAATGATAAAGATTTTGTATCATTTGTATGTTCCTTTGATTTTGTATGCTTGGTGGAAACTTTTGTTGAGAACTTTTATTCTTCCGTGTTTGTGGGCTATGATGTTTTTTGTAAACCTGCCATCAAACTTTCTGCCCAAGGGAGGCGATCTGGGGGTCTTTTGTGTATGGTTCGTCACAAGTTTAGTTCCTTTGTCAAATTATTAGATATTGATTCAGATAATTTCTATGCTTTTGTACTGGACAAATCTCTTTTTGGCACTGTTAAAAACATTTTATATGTATGTGCATATGTTCCACCAATAGACTCACCATACTATAATTACTCTGATATTGATAATGGCATAACTTCATTGGAAGAATTTATATGTGATTGTATTTTCTCTGAAGATGATGTTGACATTTTACTGAGTGGTGACTTAAATAGTAGAGTTTCAAATGTGTCACAAGATATAGAGGAAGATGTTTTGTTTTTTGATAACCAGTATTCAAGTGGACCATTATGTCTCAATAGAAACTCAGAAGATGGTGTACTTAATAGTTATGGTAAATTGTTGATTGACTTGTGTACTGCTTTGGATTTATGCATTCTGAATGGTATGTGTCAGGGTGACTTTAATGGTCGCTACACATATATATCTCAAAATGGAAACAGTGTAAATGATTATTTTGTTATGTCACGTGACATGTTTGCGAAAATGTCAGAGAGTTGTGAGTTGTGTGTGTGTGAAAGAATTGAATCTGACCATATGCCTTTAACATTAAACATTATTTTTACCAGACAGACTTCTAAACATGCAAACTAAAGATTGTTGTGGTGTGATTGAAAAATACGTGTGGAATGAAACATACGACAATGTTTTTATGAATAAAGTATACTCACCTGTAATTCAGCAGGAAGTAGAGACAGCTATAAGTTTAATTGATATTGATGTCAACAGAGCACTTCAAATGTTTAATGATTGTTTAGTGAATGCTGCTGAGTGTATGAAAAGACGGTTTGATGTGAATGCAAAAGTACGGAAGGATGACTGGTATGATGTGGAGTGTCGTGTTAGTAAAAGAAATGCCCGTAGATTATTGAATAAATATCGCCGCACTAAATCTCCAGAAGATCATGTATTGTACTCACAGGCTAGACGTGAGTATAAACAGCTTTTGAAAACAAAATGTAAACAATTTAATAATGCATTATTGGAACAGTTGATTAGCTCTGTAAATTGTCAGAGGGACTTTTGGATATCAATGCAGAAAATTCAGAACAAAAAAAACAGCCTTTAAATGACATAAGCCTAGATGACTGGTTTTTGCATTTTAAGAATTTGCTTGAAAAAGATGATAACATGTGTACTTTACCAGAACACGATGACGATAGTATTCATAATGATGATATTGACAATATCCAGTTTTTGAATCGCCCTGTTTCAAAGGAAGAGATCTTATTAGCATTGAGACGATTGAAGAATCGTAAAGCCGCAGGGCCAGATGGAATAATTGGGGAGATGATTAAATATGCATGTAAATCTGATATGATAATGGAGTTTTTGTGTAGACTTTTCAATGTTCTATTTGATAAGGGTATCTTTCCTGAAATGTGGACAGAGTCCATTGTTCTTCCCTTACATAAAAAAGGTGATGTTAATAACCCAAACAATTATCGGGGAATTTCTTTGTGCAACGTAACAAGTAAACTTTACAGTGCCATAATTAATCGAAGACTTCAAGAATGGGTGAATGAAAATAATATAACTGGGGAATGTCAAGCTGGATTTAAGAAAAATTATTCTACTATAGACCACATGTTCACTCTGATGGCATTTATACAAAAACAGTTCTGTTTAAACCGCAAACTTTATGTAGCATTCATTGATTTTGAAAAAGCATTTGATTCAGTTAATAGATGTATACTTTGGAATGTTTTGTTTAAGAATGGAGTGCGAGGAAAGTTGTATCATAGTATTGTAAGCATGTATCATTCTGTTAAAGCTAGAGTGAGATCTGGTTCATCCTTAACTCAGTATATAAATTGTACATCTGGGGTAAAGCAAGGGGATGTATGTAGCCCTATTCTTTTTTCTTTGTTTATCAATGAATTGACTGTAGATGTTATTAGGTCTGGAAAGCATGGTGCAAGATTTGGAAATGATGGTTTAGAAATGTTTATATTATTACTAGCTGATGATGTTGCATTGTTGTCTGAAACTGTAGTTGGCTTGCAAACACAGTTAAATAGTTTTAGAAAGATCTGCTGCTTCTCTCCAGTTAAAAATAAATATGAGTAAAAGTCAGATAATAGTGTTCAGAAAAGGAGGTTATCTTGCTGATAGAGAACATTGGACGTATAATGGAAGTCGTATGCCTGTAGTGAATGTTTATAAATATCTGGGAATCTATTTTTCAACTCGTTTAAGTTTTACTTTTGCTTGCAAAAACCTTGCAAGCAGAGCAAAGCATGCATTACTCTGCATTATGAGGAAGTTGGCTTGGCTAAAAAATGATTCATTGACGTTACTTTTAAAGATTTATGACTGTCAAATTCAACCAATGGTTCAGTACGGTGCAGAACTGTGGGGTTTGGACCCAGCTGCTATGCACATTGAAAGAGTTCACCTGTATGCACTGAAAAGGTTTCTTGGAGTTTCCTTCCAAACACCCAATGATCTAGTTTATGGAGAGACAAACAGATACCCTGTATATCTACAATCTAAGGTAATTTGTATTCGTTACTGGGTTAAAGTAATTCAGATGGAACCACATAGACTGCCACATAAGGCTTACAACATGTTAGCAGAGTTAGATGCCAGAGGTAAATGTAACTGGGTTTCTCGTGTACGAATGACATTGTTTGAATATGGTTTTGGATTTGTGTGGATGAATCAAGGCGTAGGTGATTTGAATGGCTTTATTGGTGTTTTTCGGCAACGAGTTATTGATTGTGGTTGGCAGAGATGGAGTGCTCATATTGAAGACAGCAGTAGATTTTACATGTATAAAATGTTAAATTCCTCACATTGTATTCCAGAATATCTATCGATGCAAATGGATAGATATTTGAAACGCGCTATAACAAAATTTAGATTTGGCATTTCTGATATTTTTGTTCATCTTTTTCGTTATAGAAAAGTAGATGATTGTAATTTGACTTGTCCATTATGCCTTGAGTCACAAGAGAATGAAGTGCATTTTGTTCTTTCATGTCCTGGATTAAGTGATCTCAGAAAACAGTTTATTCCATTCAAATACTATTCTCAACCTTGCTTGTTTAAACTGATATTGCTTCTGACTGCAACAAACAATACAACTATAAGACATTTAGCATTGTATCTACAGAAAGCATTTACAATTAGAAGTACAGTATTAAAGTGAGCAGCAGTTATTGTACTTATGCATTCTATGTCATGATGTAATTATCATGTTTATCCCCCTTCTAAGGGGCTTTGGCCTTTATGAATAAAATGTCTGCGTCTGCGTCTGCGTCTGCGTCTCCTCTCTCTCTCTCTCCTCTCTCTCCTCTCTCTCTCTCTCTCTTCTCTCCTCTCTCTCTCTCTCTCTCTCTCTCCTCTCTCTCTCTCTCCTCTCTTCTCCTCTCTCTCTCTCTCTCTCTCCCCGCCCCTCTCTCTCTCCCCCCGCTATCTCCTCTCCCCCCCCCGCTCTCTCTCTCTATCTCGCTCCTTCTCTCTCCCTCCCGCTCTCTCTGTCTCTGTCTCTCTGTCTCTGTTTCTCTCTATCCCTCTTTCTCTCTCTCTCTCTCTATCTCTCTCTCTTTATCTCTTTCTCTCTCTATCTCTCTCTCCCCTCCCGCTCTCTCTCTGTCTCTGTCTCTCTCTCTCTCTGTGTCTCTGTCTCTGTCTCCTGATAGATACAATTTGTCACGATTTACTTTTCATGCAATTAACAGAAGAAGTAAGATAACTCTTAGAAGTTGATTCTTGTTATCAATGAGTACTAGATTTCAAACAATGATGATTATGACGTACGTGAATTCTGATGAATTTTTAAGATATGGCTGATGTGGCTTTCTTGTTTTGTTATTACTGTTACAGTATTTCACATACATTATAAGTTGACAGTAATATATTCATAACACTTAAGTCATATACCCACACTGTTTGCCCACCATTCTTTTGTATATTGTGGCTTAAGGCCGATGTACAGTAAAAGTCTTAACTCTGTCTGTCTGTCTGTCTGTCTGTCTGTCTGTCTGTCTGTCTGTCTGTCTGTCTGTCTGTCTCTGTCTGTCTGTCTGTCTGTCTGTCTGTCTGTCTGTCTGTCTGTCTGTCTGTCTCTCTCTCTCTCTCTCTCTCTCTCTCTCTCTCTCTCCTCTGTCTGTCTGTCTGTCTCTCTCTCTCTCTCTCTCTCTCTCTCTCTCTCTCCTCTCTCTCTCTCTCTCCTCTCTCTCTCTCTCTCTCTCTCTCTCTCCTCTCCTCTCCTCTCTCTCTCTCTCTCTCTACTGGGACTTGGGTATGCATGGCTATACCAGGGTGTAGGACAAACAAATGCATTTATTAAAACTCTTCGTCAGAGAATGGTAGATTGTAGAAGGCAAAAGTGGGAAAACCATATCAACTCTAGTGATAGATTTGATATATACAGGGTTTATAGTTCAACACATGTAGTAAGAAATGCCTTTCAGTAAACATGGATAAACACTTGAGATTAGTTCTAACTAGATTTCGATGTGGGATATCGGACATTTCTGCACATGCTCTCCGCTATAGAAGAGTATCTGCTACCGATATGTTATGCCCACTATGTAAAGAATCAGTTGAAGACGAAGTCCATTTTGTTTTGAAGTGTCCTGCTCTAACTAAGTTACGTGAAAAATTCATTCCTGAGAAATTCTATGCCCAACTTGTTTATTCCGGTTAGGTTTGCTGATGGCATCAGTCCATGATAAAACTGTTCAAAATCTGGCTCTATTTTTATATAAGGCTTTTCAGTTAAGAGAAATACTTATGTCTTAGGTTATCTTGTGTGGAATATCAAAGTATTGCTTGCTGTTTTGTATTTGTTATAAATATATATATGTATTGCTTTTTTTCTGCCCCCCTTCATATGGGGCTGTGGCCTTAAATGAATAAATCATCTGAAGTCTGAAGTCGTCCTCTCTCTCTCTCTCTCTCTCTCTCTCTCTCTCTCTCTCTCTCTCTCTCCTCTCTCTCTCTCTCTCTCTCTCTCTCCTCTCTCTCTCTCTCTCTCTCTCTCTCTCTCTCTCTCTCTCTCTCTCTCCAAGTTTCACGAGTTTGTCGATTTATCTGTTTTGTCTGTGTGTTTGTCTGACTCTATTGTGTTTGAAAGAAATCGTAACTAATGTGAGCGTTCAGCAAGTGTGTGTTGTGTGTGTGTGTGTGTGTGTGTGTGGTGTGTGGTGTGTGGTGTGTGTGCGTGCGTGCGTGCGTGCGTGTGTGTATAAGTGTGTGTGTGTGTGCAATTGTGTGCGTGCATGTGTGTGTGTGTGTGTGTGTGTGTGTCATTCAGTGCGTGCATCGATGTGAGCGTGCGCGCGCCGCACGTGTGTGTGTGTGTGTGTGTTGTGTGTGTGTGTGTGTGGTGTGTGGTGTGTGTGTGTCGTGTCTGTGTGTCTGTGTTAAATGTGTGTTTGTTTGATTGAATGAGTGAGTGAGTGAGCGAGCGAAGGCGTGCACGCGTGCATGCTCTTTTTTAATATTTCTGTGTAATATTATGTAGATCGTGTACACACCTATGCGTGTGCATATATGTGTATGTGAGGGTGTGCGCGCTGTGTGCGTGTGTGCATGTGTGCTCGCACACGAGTGTGTGTATGTGTTTGCGTGCATTTTTTTGTATAAAACTGTGTGTGTGTGTGTCCGCGCGCATATGTGTGTTGGTGGAGAGAGAGAGAGAGAGAGAGAGAGAGAGAGAGAGAGAGAGAGAGAGAGAGAGAGAGAGAGAGAGAGAGAGAGAGAGAGAGAGAGAGAGAGAGAGAGAGAGACAGACAGACAGACAGACAGACAGACAGACAGACAGACAGACAGACAGACAGACAGACAGACAAGACAGAAGATAGACAGACAGACAGACAGGCAGACAGACAAACAGATAGACAGACAGAAAGAGAGAGAGAAGAGACAGAGACAGAGAGACAGAGAGACAGAGAGAGCAGAGACAGACAGACAGACAGACAGACAGACAGACAGACAGACAGACAACTAGACAGACGAACGGACAGACAGACTGACGGACAGCCAGACCGACAGACACAGAGAGACGGACATACACATGTATACAAATGGTTAATGAGCCTAAAAGCTTGCAGAGAAGGAAGCCCCCCCCCCAGAGAGAGCGAGTTGTTCTGCAGTCATTGATCCCACACTCCAGCGCTGTACAAGTCAATACATCTTCCTTTACTGAATTATCTTCATCTCCGAATTAAGACTTGTCAGCCTGTAGGTTCTTGCACAATGCAACACGGTGCAATGTGTAGGCTTAGACACACACACACACACATTTTACGCGCGTGCGCGTGCGCGCCACACCACACACACACACACCATTTTACACACACACACACACACACACACACACTCACACACCACACACACACACACACACACACACACACACCATATTTACACACAACACACACACACACACACACACACACACACACACACACACACACACACACACACACACACATGTATTGAATATAAAAAAAAAACACCCATGACTATAATCAGAAAAAAGTAAAAAGCAGTTTAAAAAAAAAAGCACACAAAAACTTTTAGCAGTTTCTTTCAATGCAATGGAACATTATGGTGTTTTTTTTTTCACCTGGGGAGATCAGATGGTTCATCATAAAGTTTAGATAATGAGTGTGATATCAGTAGAAACAGATACCAGAGTGATTATTTGGAACAGATAGAAGTAAAGTGGCTTTTGTTCATTCTTTTTTTTTTCTCAGATGGAATGAAGATTGTTTCAGGGTTGTTATAGTATCTGATTTCTTTTGAAGTTTTTACTCTCCAGATTTATATTTTCAATTAAAATGGACTACAAATTCATGTACTAAATACATGTAAAAGATTTTTTTTCAAACCTTTTAATTTTCTTATTTAATTTAATTTCGAGTATAATGGAATAAGCACTAATGGACTTCTTGTTAAACATCCAGTCTACTTGTGTTTACAGTTTTGTAAATTTTCCATCCCATTCCCACGGCACACAATGCCTACTCTTCCGAAAAGCAGAACGGGTTTTTACTTGAGCGCAAGATGTTCTGCGTGCATTCGCACACGGGGCCTCGGTTTATAGTCTCATTCCGAAGGACTTTTGGGGGGAGTGAGATGGTACTGACGGTAATTCCAGAGGAAAAACCCTCTCGAACGAGATTCGAACCGCTGTCAGCAGATCACCAGCACATCATTCTGACCACCAGGCTATCGGTTTAAGTACCCATCTTTGACAACTACGCACGGAACTTTGAATAACATAGGACTTGGTTGTATTCAGTTAAACCATTAATTTTACCTTACAGCACACTGAAAAAAAAATACTTTAAAGCAAAACTTTCACGTAGTTTGAAAATCACCTCTAAACAACCACTGTTTGGCGCATATTCTACAAAAATCAGTTTGCAACCACAGCTATTCAGTCAACGGTTGAAGACTACACGACTATCGCCTGAGCATCTTGCTGTTGTCCTCATTTCAGGACTTTGAATAACCCACTGCCTATACATAGTTTTCGATGTCCCTCACAATGAATATATACAAAATGTAACTGTGGTGGTCTGTCATATATTGTTTAATCCTCTGTTGTCAAAGAATATCATAATAAATTATTGAACCAACTTTTTTTCTGTACAAATGACCGATTTTTTATAAATACCAGACTTTGTTTTACAATAAAAACAATACAAATCCCGTTAAGTATCTTTTTTTTTTTTTTTTATTTGAAGCAGTAATGAGCAAGTTCTGAGTTATAGCATGATCAGATTTTCACTGTTTTGTTTACTCTTGCTAGCTTTCTACTACTACTACACCTTAGGCATTTTGATTGTGTGGCATGGTAACTGAAGGTGTGTCTTGGCTTTTTTTCTTCTGGAATCACTGCATTCGAATATGTCATTTCAATGCACTCCATCTGTGTGTGTGTGTGTGTGTGTGTGTGTGTGTGTGTGTGTGTGTGTGTGTGTGTGTGTGTGTGTGTGTGTGTGTGTGTGTGTGTGTGTGTGTGTGTGTGTGTGTGTGTGTGTTTAACAAAAACGTGTTCTTGCTCATGTCACTTTTGTGGTGTAGTACACCTGTGTCTGTTCTGAGTTAAAGTACGTATTGCACCACCTACCTACACCCCCTCCCCCCTACTGACCCCAATGGGAACAGGTGGCCTGATTGGTTAGATCGTTGCTCATTACGCTCATGATCTGCTAACCCGGGTTCGAATCCCGTTCAATGGGATATTTTCCTCAGAGTAACATTAATGCCTACTGCACCCTACCCAAAAGCCCTTTAAATGATACTATAAACTAAGGTTCCGTGTGCAAACGCACGCAGAATATCTTGCGCACATGTAAAAAATCTTTTCCGCTTTTCGGAAGAGTGGGACATTGTGTGCTGGTGGGAACGAATGACAGCATAACTGCAAACACACGGGAACTGAGTGTAAAAAAGGAACAGGGGTATTCATTCATTCCTTTATTTCTCGAAATAAAACTAATAGATCAAAAACAAGATTACTGGTTGAATCTTGGAGCCACAGTGAGTGAGACACTTGCTTAGGGTAGTGATCAACTCAACGTCCCCATCCAACGGCCGTTTCCCACCAACCAGCCTCCCAGTGGATGATCATCGGTGGTCTAGAGGTAACGCACCTGCCTAGAAAGCGAAAAGTCCATGTCGGAGTGTGCGGTGGTACGAATCCCGTTTGGGCCCCAAACTTTTCCCCCATCCATTACATCATGAGTGGTGGTCTGGGCGCTAGTCTTTCGGATGAGACGATGAACCGAGGTCCTGTGTGTGTTACACATCATTATTTAGCGCACGTAAAAGAACCCCACGGCAACAAGAGGGTTATTCCTGGCAAAATTCTGTAGGAAAAAGTCACTCTGATAGGGAAAAAATATAGTTGCAAACAGGAAAAATGAGAGAAAATAATGGGTAGGCGCTGCACTTGTGGCGACGCGCTTTCCCCAAAAGAGCAGCCCGAATTTCATGCAGAGAAATCTGCTGTGATTCAAAGTGATAGTCAATACAATACAATTTAATACAATACAAAACAATACAGTATAATACAAAACAACATGATACAAGACAGTATAATACAGAGCAATATATTTTAGATGGGTCTAGTACATCGTAATTTGTCACACATGTCTTGACACAGATTAATTTTATGCTATGTGCATTTATAAAATGCCTTTTCCAGTCTGTACATCTCTTTTGTGTGTCGGTATTGCCGTTTCAAGGTTTTGAGCAAGTTTGGGTAATAGTGTTTTGTTAATGGCTCTATAATGACAACGTTTGGTTAAGTAAAAAAAAAAAAAAAACCTCCCAGATTTACTCAAAAGACGTCCCCGTGTGTGTCAATCAAATTTTGACCTAAGACACATTGCATTGTGGGTTTGTTTTGGCTGCAGTTGCCTACGGCAGGACCTGTGGACACGTTCTAAATGGGTGTGACACATTGTGGCATGCTAAACAGGCCATCAAATAGT
>CM060343.1:23391557-23414057 GCA_030674155.1 Stramonita haemastoma
TTAAAAAAAACAAATACTGAATCGTCTTAAGTGCAAGGGATACTAGTAGTGTTGCTGGCTGAATTAGTCTCCTTTTAATTGAGTTCTTCCCCTTTAACTACCAGTGGCTTTGTGTGCACTCTTTTGAACCTTATTTTTACCTTGAGTTGACGATTTTTCATGAGGAAAATGATGACAAAGAAACACGCATGCTAAAGAGGAGGGATTGACAAATTTTACCTTAAAATAGTACCTGAGCTTGAGGAAACATTACTGTGACTGAAATCAATGTAACTCTTTCTTGTGTATAAGCTGGTGGGTACTTACAACTCTGAGTCTGGGTGCTAGTCTTTCGGATAAGACGATGAACCGAGGTCCCGTGTGTTACACATCATTATTATGTAGTACACGTAAAAGAACCCACGGCCACAAGGGGGTTGTCCTTGGCAAAATTCTGTAGAAAAAAAAGCCACTCTGATAGGGAAACAAATACAGTTGCAGACAGGGAAAAAAAAAATGGGTAGGTGCTGCACTTGTGGCGACGGGCTCTCTCCGGGGAGAGCAGACCGAATTTCACGCAGAGAAATCTGCTGTGACATAAAGTGGTATCAAAAAAATGTGTGTGTGTGTCAAAGGGTTCGAAAGAAAAACACATTCCCCCTAATTCCAAGGCCCTGGTTACTCCGGTCTCGTGGCTACCTCAGGTTTAGTTTCCCATAGACTGCCGTGAGGGGCGGGATAGCTCAGTGGTCAGAGCGCTGGCTTTCCCTCAGCCAAGGTTAAGCAGCGTCAAGCACGGTTGCCAATTGGATTTGGTGACAGTTTGCGCGCCTTGGCTACAGTACAGTTCCCCCAGTTCACTCCAGCTGTAAATGGGTACCTGCCCTCTTTAGGGTCAGGGAAGATAAAGCAGCGAGGGAGAGGAGATGGGCGCCGCCCTCAACATGCTGGCCCATAGAGAAGCTGAGGTCTCTGACTCCTCGCTCCCCTACGACCGCGTAGGTTATGGGACACCTTTACCTTTACTTTACCTTTTTAGACTGCCCTGCCTATGTTTGGTTGGTGTTGCAGACTTTGTCATTGGATATTCAGCACTCCTCTGGCTAGTGGCACCGTGGCTATTTCAAACTGTTAAGCTCCCTATGTACTTCTGACTCTGAGAATGTGAGTAGCAGACCTGGGTATGGTGAAGTTGAAAGGTTGAGATGAGTGGCGTGGGAGCAATGGGGATAGAAGTGTCCCAGAGGATGGAGCCCCAACACACGTCATTTGGGTCTCTTTTGGCTGCAGATGGCTAAAACGTGACCTGTTAGACAGGTCCAAATTAGGTCAGGTGTCTCAAGGTGACCAGTTAGGTCCGAAATATCAGGCGTCTCAGAGGTGAATGTTAAACAGGTCCAAGTAGGTCAGATGCTAGAGTCACGTGTTAGGTCCAAAATAGGTCAGATTCTCAGAGGCGACATGTTAAACAGGTCCAAAGTAGGTCAGATGCCTAAGAGGTCACGCGTTAGGTCCAAAATAGGTCAGAATCTCAGAGGTGACATGTTAAACAGGTCCAAAGTAGGTCAGATGCCTAAGAGGTCACGTGTTAGGTCCAAAATAAGTCAGATGTCTCAGAGGTGACCTGTTAGACAGGTCTAAAATAGGTCAGATAAAACTGACATGCTGCACGTGTCCATCAAATGGGTTTGGATATTCATGTCTCGGTTTTGTCACTTCAGATGGCCTGCAGTACATCTCTGTGTTGTGCTGCTGTAGCTGTTTGGAAGTTTTCAGCACACTCGTTATTTTTTCAGGCCTATAGCTTCAAAATGACCAACTGTTGGGTCTATGCAAAATGAAATGCCACACGTCATCAGAGAGATTCAGATGACCAATGCCACCTCCAACATGTCATTCATGATAACATGCACCCCTTTCATATGATGCTAGCTTTTTGGTTCGAAGGTTTAGAGCACTCTGAGATAGTTTTATAAAAGCTCAGAACTAACCCCACTTTGCCATCTTTTTTGTCCGAAGGTTTGGAGAATACTGAGACAGTTTTATAACAGCTCAGAACTGACACTACTTTGGCAGACAGAAGTATTCAGAATAATGTGTGCGAATGATTCTTTGGCCTGAATCAGGTTGTGTTTTGATTTTTATTTTGGATGCAGATGCTAAGAGGCAGAACTTGCTCGATGCATTCAAATTGGGTTGGACACAATATGACATGCCACTCATGACAACACACAGATTTGGATGTTTCAGTTCAAGTTTTATTATTTTATCTACCCAAGTACTATCCTTCCCAGTGATGTGCTATGCTTCCTAGTTCTGGCCAAGCCAATGTAGAGGCTTGTGCAGAAAAGTCAGCACCTGCTGATGTCAAAACCTTCAATCCTGCTAATTTCAAAACCTTCAATCCTGCTGATGTCAAAACCTTCAATCCTGCTGATGTCAAAACCTTCAATCCTGTGATGTCAAAACCTTCAATCCTGCTGATGTGAAAACCTTCAATCCTGCTGATGTGAAAACCTTCAATCCTGCTGATGTCAAAACCTTCAATCCTGCTGATGTGAAAACCTTCAATCCTGCTGATGTCAAAACCTTCAGTCCTGCTGATGTCAAACTTCAATCTGCTGATTTCAAACCTTCAATCCTGTGATGTCAAAACCTTCAATCCTGCTGATGTCAAAACCTTCAATCCTGTGATGTCAAAACTTCAATCCTGCTGATGTCAAAACCTTCAATCTGCTGATTTCAAACCTCCAGTCCTGCTAATTTCAAACCTTCAATCCTGTGATGTCAAAACCTCCAGTCCTGCTAATATCAAACCTTCAATCCTGTGTTGTGGAAAACCTCCAGTCCTGCTGATGTCAAAACCTTCAATCCTGCTGATGTCAAAACTTCAATCCTGCTGATGTCAAAACCTCTATCCTGCTAATATCAAAACCTTCAATCCTGCTGATGTGAAAACCTCCAGTCCTGCTGATTCAAAACCTCCAGTCCTGCTAATTTCAAAACCTTCAATCCTGCTGATGTCAAAACCTTCAATCCTGCTGATGTCAAAACCTCCAGTCCTGCTAATATCAAAACCTTCAATCCTGCTGATGTGAAAACCTCCAGTCCTGCTGATGTCAAAACCTTCAATCCTGCTGATGTCAAAACCTTCAATCCTGCTGATATCAAAACCTTCAATCCTGACAGGGAAATGGATTCTCACTTGACAAAATTCAGCCAGTTTTGACCTGTCAGTTGCTTTGGTAGTGAAAAACATATTTGAAATTCTGAGTCTAGTTTGGGTACAGATGGACCTGATAGATGTGTCAAAAATCTGTCACACACGAAACAACATGTGACACATGTGATCTCACACATGTGGACTGGAGGTTTGGAGGTAACGCACCTGCCTAGAAAGCGAACATTCTGAGTTCAAAACTGTTTGGTGGTTTGATCCCCATCTGGGCCAGAAACCTTTCCCCCATCCACTAAATATGAGTGGTGATCTGGGTGGTAGTCTTTGGATGAGACGATAAACTGAGGTCCCTCGTGTTTCATATAATTATTAGCGCACGTAAAAGAACCCAGGCAACAAGGGACTTGTTCCTGGCAAAATTCTGTAGAAAAAAAACACTGAAATAGAGAAACAGATACGATTGCGGACAGAAAAGAAAAGGAGTAATGAGCAGCGCTGTACTTGTGGTGACGTGCTTTCCTCGGGGAGAGCATCTCGACTTCCACGCAGAAAAATCTGCTGTGACTTAAAGTGCTATTCAATACATCTGGATATGGTGAATGATAAATGACATGTCTGATGGTGAATGTTGCAGCCTTGCACTGCTATGGCTATTGGAAGGTCTGAGAAAGCTTGTGTCATTTTGTTTTGATTCATAACACCTAAAAAATAGATTTTTGGAAGATGAAAAGCAATCAGAAATATTCAGAGTGGTATCTACATTTTTTGTCAAGAAACTTTTGCCTGATCCAGACTGTTATTTTTGGATAAGTTTTGGCATCAGGTCCTTAAGAAGGGAACCCTCCAGACAATCTGTACTTGGTTCATTAAACTGTAACATGGCACACACGGCACCACAAACGTTTGTAGTTATGTGTCAGCTCCAAGACTGACCTTCCCAATGATAGGCATCGTTTCCCTGGGCTGCAAACTGAAAACTGTGTGCAAGCTCAAGCAATGTTTGTAGGTCTATAACTCCGAAATGATGGACTTTAGGAAAGAAAATGAATTATACTCAAAATGATTTTAAATTGTATCCGTATTGGATGCCATACAATGTTCTGAATGGATTCTTTGCAATATAACATGCCACACATTTCATCAGACAGATTTGGGAGTTCAAATTCTAAAAGAAAAACCACATCCACAATGGGCATTGATTTCTTGCACTGGTAAGGCTATTTATTTTTTATATACCAAGAAAGTGTTATTTTCTTTGGCTCATTTGTCCAAAACTATCACCAAGACACCTGCTCGAGGCGACTTTTTTCCCCAGAGTTAAACATTATATGCCCATTTTATTCCACCCAATAGTCCAGATGAGAGTATAAACTGTTGTCCAGAGTGCGAATACACACAGAACATCTTGTACACATGTCAATAACCCGTTCTCTCTTTTGGAAGAGTAAACAATTGCCAAAAGTAACTGATAACAAAATTTTAAAAAACAGATGCTCACTGTGTCGTGTTTAACTATCATCCCCGAAGTGAGGCAAAAACGGTCACACACGCAAAACCTCACCATCTGTGGACCTGGGAGATTATCTCGGGAAAGAAGAAAAAAAAGGCCTGATGCAAAGAAGAACTGTGAAGAAAAACTGCAAAGAAGAAGATTTGTGAAGAATTGAAAGAAGAAGAAGAAGAAGAAGAAGAAGAAGAAGAAGAAGAAGAAGAAGAAGAAAGAAGAAGAAGAAGAAAGAAGAAGAAGAAGAAAAAGAGAAGACATGAAAATTGCACAGAAGAAGAAGAATTGGGAAAAAAGCAAGAAGACAATATTGAGAAAAAGCAAAGAAGAAGAAGAAGGAAGGAAGAAGAAGAATTGCAAAGAAAAAGAAAAAAGAGAAGAAGAAGAAGAAGAAGAAGAAGGAAAAGGAGGAGGAGGAGGAGGTGGAGAAGGAGGTGGAAGAGTAAGAGGAGGAAGATAAAGATACAGAGGATGATCAGAATGATGAGAATGAGGATAAAAGGATGATGCTGATGAGGAGGAAGATAATCACCCCGATTTTCATCTTTATTGAGGTTGTTACAAATTATAGAAATGATTGACAACGTTAAACTTTAAAAACAACGTGGCCTAATGAACATGTTCTTTTTGCTTTTATTGATATTGATGATGATGATGTTGTTTTCCTTTACCTGGTCTTCTTCTGGACACTCTTTTTATTGCATTTTTACCATATTCTTCTTCTCCTAAGCATTCTCTCAGTCTTCTTTGAATTCCTTCTCCTCTTTGTATTTAGTTGCCTTCTTCTCACTGTTTTGTTGTTGTTGTTGTTGTTGCTGTTAAAACAAAGCTACAGACCATAACTATCCTCAGTCAGGTGTTATGTGGTATTCCCTGCATGGTGTTCAGTGACCACACATTGTCTGGAATGTCAGCATGACCAACTCCCCGCCCAACACAGCATCTTCCTGCCCGCCCACACCCCACACACCACCAACCACCACACCACACACACACACACCACCACCACACACACACATACATCCACATCTTTGATACTTCTCCTCCTCTATAGCATACACACACACACACACACACACATACACACACACACACACACACACACACACACACACACACACACACACACACACACACACACACACACACACATACACACACAACACACACACATCTTCCATACATTTCTTCTCCTCCTCTCCTCTTTAGCAGTACACAACACAACACACACACACAACACAACACAACACAACACGACACAACACAACACAACACAACACAACACAACACAACACACACACACACATCTTCCATAGCATTTCTTCTCCTCCTCTCCTCTTTAGCAGTACACACAACACAACACAACACAACACAACACAACACAACACAACACAACAACACAACACAACACAACACAACACAACACAACACAACACAACCACACAACACCACACACACACACACACACCACACACACACACACACACACACAAACACACACACACACACACACACACACACACATACACCGACACACACCACACACACACACACATTCTTCCATATCACCTCTTCTCCCTCCTCTCTCCCAGAGACTTCTCCTTAAGGAGTCGCTGAGGCACTACACTGCACTGAAGTTTTCAGGCCCTGTCTCTTGGGCAACCTGGACCTGGTGGAGTCCATCCTCTCCATAGTGTGATGTGCATTCTGGGCATGTTCACGTCTGTGTAGTCCATCCAACACTGAAATGAATTTCGCACAGCACACAAATCCAACATCACTCAGTCAAGAGTACTATATTTAGCACGCCCTCCCTTTTACCTAGTCCAAGTGTGGTCCGTTCCTGCTATAATTAGCACCAGCTGGCCCCCATCTGGGCTGGGATGGGATGGGTTAATTAGCAGTTGAGAAGAGCTGAAAGTGGGGGAAACTGACAGCTGTGTTCGGCACTTTTAACCTGAATGCTCTGCGTTGCTCTTCCCCAGTCATACCCAGATTCGTCATGGTGTATCTTCATGGTCAGAAGTACACAGCATGCAAGTTCTTCACTGTCGGCTAATGTGGGGCCACCAGACAGAGGGGCCCTGCACTGCGGCTTGGACAGGTTGGTGGTGTTTAATGGTGCCTGTTCTGAGTTAACATACGCAGGACACCACCTATTATACACCTTACTGACAATGTATAGTAATCACTAATAGCTCAGTCGCGGAAACAGACCGAGTAAGAGGCCTATTCAGGGTGGTGACCATCACAACCTTTCTCCAATGACCTTCTCACGTGAACCTTCATCCCTAAAGGCTTTCACACAAACTCATCACAGGCAGGAAAGTGTATGGGGAAACCAAAACTGAGATCACCATGAGACCAGAGCGACAAGGCCTACCAAGTCAGAGAGTTTTCTTTTAATGCATAATGATCAATGGAGATGAGGATGATGTATAGGTGCTGCTATGAATTTGCATGTAATTTGAAACAACCTGACAGGGCTGTACCCTACACTTTTTATCATAACGTATCCCGGCATCAGCCGAGTCTGGGAGAAACAGACACCTGCAGTGTTGTTTGGGTAACTTGAGGAATATTCTCAAAATCGCATCTGTAAAGTAGAAAAAGCTGGACTGTGTGGTCACAGTCTTCCACATCAGCCCACAGCAAGCTCACTCTGGGTAGGAGCCAGCCTGAGTCAAAAAATTCGTTACGCCTCTTATGGGATTCAAACCCGCGATCTTTCAGCCTGAAGCCCGGGGCACAAACCACGGACCCATGGCTGCTGGTCTGAGTTGTTCTCTTAAGGAGCAAGACTTTTAAAATAATCTGGCACGATTATAATCTCTTCCCTTTCCCCCCTCTTGTCCCCTGCTCCCAAGCGACTAACTTGTCTTGTGCAATGTCTAGGACATAAAAGGTAAAGGTGTTCCATAACCTATGTGCTCGTAGGAGAGCGAGGCGTCAGAGACCTCAGCTTCTCTAGGGTCCAGCATGTTGAGGGCGGCGCCCATCTCCTCTCCCTCGCTGCTTTACCTTCCCTGACCCTAAGAGGATAGGTACCCATTTACTTTTGGGTAAACTTGGGGGACTTTACAGTAGCCAAGGCACGCAAACGGTCACCCATCCAATTGGTAACCACGCTCCATGCTGCTTAATCTTAGCTTGGGGAAAGTGACTGCTCTGACCACTGAGCTATCCGTCCATAGGGCATGACACTTGTTAATTGCAGCCTCCTTCCCGCCTTCCTCCTCCCCATTTTCTTCACGTTTTCTGTATGAGATGTCTAAGGATTCGATAATTCCACCTTACCATTTGATTTAGTAATGGGCTGGAATCTACAATCCCACATAACCAGCCACCACCACCCATCTCTCTCCCCCCCCCCCACCCCCTCACAGTGCACAAATCCAGCATCACTCAGTAAGCCTAGTCAAGAGTGCTAAATTTAGTGCACTCTTTCTTTTACCTGATCTATGACTAGTCAGACCCTGCTATAAATAGCACCAGCTGGCTAAAGCTGGGCTGGGCTGGGCTGGGATAATTAGCAGCTTAGAGGAGCTGAAACTGGGGGAAATTGACAGCTGTGCCCTCCGCCCCCCCCCCCCCCCCCCCTCTCTTTTTAACATCTTCTCCACTAGTCCATTGTGTTTGCTATGAAAATCGGATTATCTTGCTGATAAGGGTTGACATGGTGTGTGGGGTCTGCATGCAATGACCTATGAGGATCCAGTGATGGTTTCTTCTTTCAGAGGGTATGGAACAGTCTGGAACCTCCACCAACCCTCCACCTCTCTTGTCTTCTTCCCCACCTCCCAAGTAAATCAGCTGTGTGTGTGTGTGTGTGTGTGTGTGTGTGTGTGTGTGTGTGTGTGTGTGTGTGTGTGTGTGTGTGTGTGTGTGGTGTGTGTGTGTGTGTGTGTGTGTGTGTGTGTGTGTGTGTGTGTGTGTGTGTGTGTGTGTAGTCAGAGGGTTGGCTCATTCCATCTCTCAAGTTTATTCCATTAGTCAGCTGGAATCAGCAAGCACTGCTAAACCAATCAGACAACTTGAGAGTGAGATATTGACAGGGTGTATACATGTGAGATTCCCCATTACCATCAGACAACAGAGAGTGAGATATTGACAGGGTGTATACATGTGAGACTCCACATTAACCAATCAGACAACAGAGAGTGAGATATTGACAGGGTGTATACATGTGAGACTCCACATTAACCAATCAGACAACAGGAGAGTGAGATATTGACAGGGTGTATACATGTGAGATTCCCCATTAACCAATCAGACAACAGGAGAGTGAGATATTGACAGGGTGTATACATGTGAGACTCCCCATTCCTTCTCTGTGCTATAGCGGGCAACTTTTGAACTGTCATGAACTGTTGTGGAGAAATTCATATCGACAGTTCAAGCAGACAGAAACTGCTGTCTATCAGTGTCAAGTCATTCTACATCAGCTGTCAGCCCCTGTAAACATTATGATGAATACTTCTGAGTATTTTATACCTGTCAGAAGTCTGTTTTGTAGGAACGATCACCAGAGCTTGGTCAAAATTTTTTTTAAAAAGCTATAACACTGCAAAAAAGTGACACACGTAGTTAGGAATATGACATGAATCAGCATAATACCCCACTTTTTCTGGATACTGGACACAACTGGGATGCCTTTGGCAGTTCCCCACCTACCCCTTAGACAGAAACAGCCAAGCTAGAACCAAGTTAACAGTTTGTCCTAGAGTAAGATTGTTTGACATCGCAGATGCCAGTTTGAGTCATTCTTAGAACCAGTCTCCTGTTAAAAAAAAAAAAAAAAAAAAAAAAAAAAAAGGCCCCTCAGTTTAGAGCTATGAGCCATAGAAAACTATCTCAACTTTTTCAAAGCCTTCAGATGGCTAAAGCAGTGATTCATGTTATGGGGTATGACATTTTTGCTATTGGCAGTCCCATTTTATCTGAAGACATGATTGTGTGTTATGTGGTATTTCATCGATTCTATTTTGGACGTGTCTGCCCCCACCCCCACCCCCCTACTATCAGGCACTTGCAACCATAACAAATCCAAAATTACAGGTAAAGGATTTGTTGACACATAATGCGAACTTAATTTTGAATGATTCTGATTAAATTTCCTCGACCAAAAATCCGTTATCTTGGAGCTTTTATGCCAATAAAATTACCCAGGACTCACCTTTGTTAAAACATTTGAATGGCTTGGAGGGGGGGGGGTCATAGTACGTCATTGATAACGAAAAGTTTGGAATCAACATATAAAAAATCATCTGATGATGCGTTTTACATATCATTTGTGTCCGACCTTTTTTGCAATGTATCTGGCAGGTCCGCTCTTTCAGCCACTTACAACCAAAATGGACTTCAAGTGAAAATCTGGCTTAGGCCTAACCTTTGCTGACACAGAATGTGGACGTCATTCTTAATAATTCTGAGCACTTTCTAACCTGCCAACAGTCTATAATTTATGAACTGTAAACGGGAGAATGTTACCCTAAACTCAGGTTGGCTTGAATCCTTAAATGACAATAGTGGTGTAAGGAATCAAGGCATGCAGTCTGGAAAAAAATTGTTTTATTTGGGACATCCGCATCAATCTAATATGTCCGCACCATGTGAATTCACATGAGAGGCAGCCAAATGTATACAAGACAGGGAAGGTATGCCAGTTTTGCAAGCTTGAAGGAATCGGGTTCTGAGACACAAAGTCTTCATAGTAAAAGAGGGGAGTAACAGGGCCCATAGTCATCAGTGTAGAAGATGGGGTAACAGGGCCCATAGACATCACTGTATAACAGGGCCCATAGACATCACTGTATAACAGGGCCCATAGACATCACTGTAGAACAGGGCCCATAGACATCACTGTAGAACAGGGCCCATAGACATCACTGTAGAACAGGGCCCATAGACATCACTGTAGAAGAGGTGTAACAGGGCCCATAGACATCACTGCAGAAGATGGGGTAACAGGGCCCATAGACATCACTGTAGAACAGGGCCCATAGACATCACTGTAGAACAGGGCCCATAGACATCACTGTAGAAGAGGGGGTAACAGGGCCCATAGACATCACTGTAGAAGATGGGGTAACAGGGCCCATAGACATCACTGTATAACAGGGCCCATAGACATCACTGTAGAACAGGGCCCATAGACATCACTGTAGAAGATGGGGTAACAGGGCCCATAGTCATCACTGTAGAAGAGGTGTAACAGGGCCCATAGACATCACTGTAGAACAGGGCCCATAGACATCACTGTAGAAGATGGGGTAACAGGGCCCATAGTCATCACTGTAGAAGATGGGTAACAGGGCCCATAGACATCACTGTAGAACAGGGCCCATAGACATCATTATAGAAGATGGGGTAACAGGGCCCATAGTCATCACTGTAGAACAGGGCCCATAGACATCACTGTAGAACAGGGCCCATAGCTATCACTGTAGAACAGGGCCCATAGACATCACTGTAGAACAGGGCCCATAGACATCACTGTAGAACAGGGCCCATAGACATCACTGTAGAACAGGGCCCATAGACATCACTGTAGAAGATGGGGTAACAGGGCCCATAGCTATCACTGTAGAACAGGGCCCATAGACATCACTGTAGAACAGGGCCCATAGACATCACTGTAGAAGAGGGTGTAACAGGGCCCATAGACATCACTGTAGAAGATGGGGTAACAGGGCCCATAGACATCACTGTAGAACAGGGCCCATAGACATCACTGTAGAACAGGGCCCATAGCTATCACTGTAGAACAGGGCCCATAGACATCACTATAGAAGAGGTGTAACAGGGCCCATAGACATCACTGTAGAAGAGGTGTAGCAGGGCCCATAGACATCACTGTAGAAGAGGTGTAACAGGGCCCATAGACATCACTATAGAAGAGGTGTAACAGGGCCCATAGACATCACTATAGAAGAGGTGTAACAGGGCCCATAGACATCACTGTAGAAGAGGTGTAACAGGGCCCATAGACATCACTGTAGAACAGGGCCCATAGACATCACTGTAGAACAGGGCCCATAGACATCACTGTAGAGCAGGGCCCATAGACATCACTGTAGAACAGGGCCCATAGACATCACTGTAGAACAGGGCCCATAGACATCACTGTAGAACAGGGCCCATAGACATCACTGTAGAAGAGGTGATGTAAGCTAACAATGATGATGTTCCCATTTTTTGTGATAATTATGCTCACTGAATTGAGCATAATCATTGATTACATGTTTGGGACTGGTGTAATAGAATTGTGTGTTAACTGTTTTACACTTAGATATTGGATACAGTCGTGAGAATTTTACTGATTAATAAACCCTGTAAAGTTTGGGTAGGCCTACCTTTATGTCGTCCATTATGACTGTTGAAGGGAATCCATCTTTTCTCAGGAGACAAGTAATCTTGTGGCAGGGTGTTGTCATGAGAACAGATGGAGGCGTTTGTTTGACCTGTCAGCTGCACTTACAGGTGGGTATTAAAAAGTTTACCCTTCACGTTTATGGAACTGTTTATTACATTTTGCCATCGCTGACTACGATGTGGGTATGTCAGAATTCTTAACTGCAATAATCATGATTGACACAATCCATTGTTTCTGCACTGCATTCAGTTGGGTTTCTTTTTGTTTGTTTGTGTTGGTGTTTTTTTTTTTTTTAAACCATTGACTCCTATATCGAGGGTTACCTGCCAGAAGCGGCTATCGCGGTTCGACGTAGTTTCGAGAAAATGGCGTTTGAAAGTTTCACATCGCTTTGGGCTTTGTGCCTTTTATGTATCCTTTAGCCTGTGAGAATTATTTTGTCACATATATTCGCCTTTCATATCTGAAGTTTCGATGGCAACAAGTATTGTTTTTATTGAATAACACCTTCTTGTTCAACCACAGTAGGAGCTAGCCAAGTTGGAAAGATGATAAGTGAAACGAAACTAGCCCGCCCTGATTGCCGAACCTGCTAAGGGCGGCACAGGCATTGTGCTGTGGCGGGAAAGTAAAATTAACTAAGGATGCCTGAAGGGGCCGTCTACTTGAAGTGTGTTTGACAAGCCTCCAGCCTGCCAGCTGCTGTACCGCCGGAAGCGGCGACTTGGCGTCGAGCAATTACTGTAGGGAGGGCTGGACAGCTCTGGGACCATGAAATGGGTTTAAATCTTTGGTACCATCGTTTTACATCACTGATTGTATCAATTAGGGACCGCGAGAAGCGGCTATTTCAGAAAATATTTAAACAAAATTTGCTCTCAGATAACACAGGAGATCAAGAAGCAGTATCTATGAACCCCAAAACGCATACATAAGTCTATCACTTTATATTTCCGATTTTTTAAACTCTGAGAAAGAAGGTTGATTCTCTCTCTCTCTCTCTCTCTCTCTCTCTCTCTCTCTCTCTCTCTCTCTCTCTCTCTCTCTCTTCTCTCTCTCCTCCCTCTCTCTCTCTCTCTCTCTCTCTCCCTCTCTCTTCTCTCTCTCTCCTCCCTCCCTCATCCTCTCTCTTTTCTCTCTCTCTTCTCTCTCCCTCTCTATCTCTCTCTCTCTCTTCTCTCTCTCTCTCTCTCTCTCCCTCCTCTCATCCTCTCTCTCTCTCTCTCTCTCTTCTCTCTCTCTCTCTCCTCTCTCTCTCTCTCTCTCTCTCTCTCTGTCTCTCCCTCTCTCTCTCTCTTCTCCATCTCTCAATCTCTCACAATTTTATGTTTGTTATCAATGTCATGCAAATATTTGTAAGTTCATAATTTTGTTTGATGTCATGTTTTCTTCTTATGTTTGCTGTTATCAGTTTTTCTATTGCCTTGATTCGTTATTCCCATTTAAATCGAGATGTAATTTTCTATTGTTTCCATCGGTGATATCTCTTACTCCATACTCACAAACACAAACACAAACACATACACACACACACTCGCTCACCACACACAACACACACAACACACACACACACACACACACACACAACACACACACACACACACACACACACACACACATACAAACACAAACCATACACAAACATACACACATGCACACACACACACACACACACACAAACACACACGCACACTCACAAACACACACGCACACACACACACACAACACACACACACACCACACACACACACTCATACACACATACACATACATACACACACATACACACACGCACGCACGTACGCACGCACACACGCACGTGCACACACGCATGCACGCAGGTAGGTACCCACACAGTATAACTAAGACCATTTATTAGCTAATTACACAACAACCCCCCCTTATTTACCTGATAGGAGAGGCAGGTTGAGATGAACAGAGGGGTGGGGGGATTATCTCCTAGGATACTGTGGACACTTATGCCATCTTAAGCTACTTGACGTGTTTAGGCTAGGCTTGCCACACCCCAGCACAGGTAACAGCAGGGCTTAACTCTGGGCTTGCCACTTCCTTTGACATCACCTCCACTGGCCTCTCAACATTGACAGGAGGAAATGCCAGCTGCCTCATCTCTAAGTGATGGGTTAGAATGGGACCTAGGTATACCTAGGTGATGTGTTAAAAGGGCTGTCAAATTAGCAGTTGAATCAACTCTCTGATGGAGAGAAACCAACAAGAAAACAGTAATCCCTCTTTAAAACCTCTGACCTAAGCAACTTATACTGTCCAGCCAAGTGGAACACTTCCTTTCTATAATTATGCACACGCACCCACACACGCGCGCGCACGCACGCAAGAACACACACAAGAATACACACATCATTTCATACATTCTTTTTTATGTCTTAAATAATGGTATTGGTGACATTGTAACAGATATAACTGTTTATTTCACACTATATGATTAAAAAAAAAAATTTTTAATGTGTGCATGCGCGTACGTGCATACGTGCTGTGTGGACGAGCGAGCGAAGGCGCGCGCGCGCGTGTGTGTGTGCTTGTGTGCGTGTCTTTTGAGTGTGGTTTTTTATATGGTTGTTTTTGTTGTTATTTTGTTGCTTGTATTATCTATAAGCATATTTTATTTTTAAGGCTGTTGAAATCATGTTAGTTAATGTTGGTGAATTGTTTTGGGGGGTTCTCTTTTTTTTTCTTTGGTTTGTTAGGGGGTTTTGTTTGTTTTTTTTTTTCTTTAGATAGATGGCTTGATGAAAAAAAGCAAATCAAAGCTTATTCAATGTACCATCTGGAAATAAAAATTCGATTTGATTTGATTTGACACACACATACAGTCGAAATGTATAGAAACAGAAAAAAGCGATCACAAAACAGATTTCTTTTTCAAATGCAGTGCTTTTGTTTACTCAAATGAGCTTTGTCTTTTAAACAAATAAAGAAACAACCGCCATCATTACTCACACACATTAACAGTCTGGCTAACCAACATCCCAGACAGAGCTAAATGCTTATCTCACACACACACACACAACACAACACACACACACACACACACACACACACACACCACACACACACACACACACACACAACACACACACACACTTATATATATATATTTATAAGTATATCAATATACATTGATATATTGATATGTAAAGGCCTCAGTTGCATGCAGATCATAAGCACAATCTTTTTGTTAATTATGTTTTATGTCTTTTTTCTCTTTTTGTGTGGGTGCTCTACACGTCTTTCTTCATTGGCCAAAAAACCCCAACAACAACCCAACAAACAAAAACTAATAACTAAATAATTTTCAGTCTTACCACACACACACACACACACACACACACACACACACACACACCACACACACACACACACACACACACACACACACACACACACACACACACACCACACAGATAGCTAAATGTTAGAATATTGCGTCGCAATCTTTCAACCCGTGTTCGAATCCCGTTCGAGGGGATTTTCCCCCTGGAGTTAACATCAGTGCTAACTCCACTCTCTCCAAAAATCCTTCGGACGAGACTAGAAACCAAGGCCCCGTGTGCGAGCGCACACAGAGCATCTTGCCCACACTTTAAATCCTGTTCCGCTTTTCGAAAAAGTAGGTCTTTGCGTGGGGGTGGGTGGGGGGACAGATGAGAAAATTGAAAAAACTGCATACACACGACGGAGACGGAATGTAAAAAAGAAAAGCACGCGAGTTTATTCCATTATCCTCGATATAAAAGAATAAATAAATGTTTGTGTTTGCGCGTTCGAAGTACTGACCTGCTTTTCCTCCGATGCTGATTTTGTGCTGGTTTTGCGCGTCTTTTAGTTCTTGTACAGTATTTTCCATCTACACACAACCTCACACATACATTCACACACATTGGGTTGCAACTTTATTTTACCTGAGAACCAATTGTATCTCTCTCTCTCTCTCTCTCTCTCTCTCTCTCTCTCTCTCTCTCTCTCTCTCTCTCTCTCTCTCTATATTATATATATATATTATATATATATATTAAAAACCTTGTTATTGTATAAGTCCTTGTATATTAGTTTGCACCAAACTATTTTTCTTGATAATAATGAAAACTTATCCATTTAGAATTTTACAGTGGAACTGTAGATCTGTAACAACAAATTTACCGTATCTTATTCAGCATCTGGCATCATTCAAATCTGAAGTTTTAGTATTACAGTCTTTAAATGTTACCAGAAACAGACTACCCAACCTGAAAAATTACTACTATCCACCAATCCATGAACTTGTTGCAAATGATGCTGAAAGGATACGGGCTGCCATTTATGTGCATAAAGGATAGAATATAATGAATCTACCTCACCTGTTCCAACTGATATACCACATTTGCATTTTTGTACTGCATGCGTAAAACTGAACAAATCTATAGATCTA
Organism: Stramonita haemastoma; assembly: GCA_030674155.1. Lineage (NCBI taxonomy): Eukaryota > Metazoa > Mollusca > Gastropoda > Neogastropoda > Muricidae > Stramonita > Stramonita haemastoma. The sequence goes on from CM060343.1 coordinate 23,408,041, forward strand.
AACATTGTTTCGGTATATTTACCTAAAGGCCCTAATGATAGCAACACAGAATGGTTGCACACATTACCAGATTCTAAAAAATGGCTAATATGTGGGGATTTCAATGCACACTCCCCCTTTTGGGATAAAAATTGTACATCAGTGACCAATAATCGGTTTATTGAAAACATTTTTTTTACTTAACGATGGCAATGTTACGAGAATCCCAGATGTTTCGAACCAAAGACCTAGCGCTTTAGATCTATCTTTTATTTCTCCATCCCTTGTTTCCAGGTGTAACTGGAAAGTAGAAGGCAATACGTCAGGAAGTGATCATTTTCCAGTTGCTATCACTCTAAATGAAAATTCTTTACAATATGATAAAGAAAAAGATGTCATCCCAAAATACAATTATCGTCTTGCTGACTGGAACAAGTTTAAAGATATTTTGACACAGATTAACATTGAAAGTATAAAAAATAGTGACATTGATATTATTTATAAAAAATTTAAAGAATATATGTTACAAGCAGCTGATAGTTCTATCCCAAAGTATTCACTCATGAAGTCACAGAAGCATTCGGGAAATATATGGTGGAATCCTGCTTGTCAAAAAGCTGTTAATGACAAAAAAAGCTGCTTGTAAAGTATACTTAAGAAATAAACATCCGAAAATCATTCTCTTATGAAAAAAGCAAAACTGCTTTGTGATAAAACTGTTGAAGAAAGCAAACGTCAATTTTGGTCTTCCTTTTGCAGAAGTTAACTCCCATAATGATCTACAAAAGGTATGGAATAAATTTAAAGACATGAAAAGTGGGATTAAGCTTCCTAACTGTCCAATTAAGATTCAAGATAAAGATCTCCCAACTAATTTAGAAAAAGCCGATTCTTTCATAGAAATGTTTTCAGATACAATGAGTAATAAAAGTCTTACTGAAAAATGCAAAGCATATAGAGAAAAAGAAGAACAAAAAGATATGTATAACGATCCTGTGGGAGACAATAATCACTATGTCAATGCTCCCCTAACTCTGCAAGAATTGAAAGATGCTCTTTTATCTCTTGGGACAAAAAGAACATCCGTTGGTATAGATGCTGTTTCAAACGATTTTTTGAAACAGCTGCCAGAAAATTGGATAATGTTACTGCTTGAATTATTTCAAAGTTGTTGGTCTCAGGGGGTCATTCCACATATTTGGAAACATTCTGTTTTAGTGCCAGTCCCAAAGCAGGGTAAATCTAAGTGATAAAAACAGTTACAGACCAATAGCTTTAACCTCACACACAGGGAAACTTATTGGAAAAATAATTCTAAACCGACTAATATATTACTGTGATAAAAACCAAATAATCCCTATTTGTCAAGCAGGTTTTCGAGAAGGTAGATCCACAGCTGATCATCTGTTTAAACTCAGCACATGTGCTTGCCACATTTTTTTTATATAAAGAAAGCATACGATCAGGTGTGGCATAAACGGTTACTGTACAAATTGAAATCTATTGGCTTATCTGGAAATGTCTATTATTATGTTAAAACTTTTTCTCTCCGAAAGATGCATGCAGGTCAAAGTTGGAAATTCATATTCTTCCTTACGATTTCCAGCTATGGGTATTCCACAGGGATCAGTCATTGCGCCACATCTCTTCAATATTCTTCTTTATGATCTACCAAAGTGTCTCTCAAGTAATGCTATCCATGTCCAGTACGCTGACGACATTTGTATGTGGATGAATGTCACAATGAAAAAGAGAACACCAAAGAGGCATATTAATCATTTGAAAAACATTTATCAGCTTGAGTTAAACAAACTTAATGACTACATCTTTGAGAATGGACTGTTACTGTCTCCCGAAAAGACTAATCTCGTACTTTTTAAAAATGGTTTTAATCCACCAGTTCTACCTGTTTTTCAGATAGATGGGAAAGCTTTGGAATATAAATCTATGGTGAAGTTTTTAGGGGTACACTTCACATCCTCACTAAGTTGGAATTATCACATTGACTATTTAAATACTAAAGCCCGGAAAAGTCTTAACCTCTTGAAAGTTATCAGTAAACAAGTGTGGGCTCATGATGTAGCTATTTTAAAGCATCTAGCATTATCTCTTGTACGTTCTAGACTCATTTATGGCCAGGAAGCATTTTTCAGCGCTCCAAAATCTTTATTACAAAAAATGACAAGATTAGACTGTAAGGCTTTTCGATTAGCTTTGGGTGTACCTTTTCATGCATCATCCATGGGTACTTATAAAGAGATAGGTATTTTGCCTTTAGATGATCATCGACAACTGGCTGTGGCAAAACATCTCTTGCGTTGTTCAAAACAAGAAAGCAATGTGGATACCGAAATAAATATAAGATCTGATGTCAACTTCCCCAAAAGAGCTCATACTATTCGTTCTGTTACCACGGCTAGAACTTATACTTCTCACTTATTTGATAAAGCAGAAATACGTCCTACAGAAATAACTAAATCAAAGATTAACATCTCATCTTGCCCACCATGGGAGTTTCAGAGAGCTAATTTTGACTTAAATTATTCTTCTTTAACCAAAAAAGGTAATGAAAATATTCTTAGCGCGTCAGTAAAAGAACATATACAAACTGCATATCCAGAACATCTAAAAATCTACACGACGGCTCATTTTTAAATAACAACGAGGCGGGAGCAGCTTTTGTAATCCCATCACAGAAAATAGAAAGATCTTTTCATATTGGGAAAAATCGTTCTATTTTTACAGCTGAATTATCTGCCATTTTGATGGCTTTATATTTTCTTCTAGATTTTCCCAAAGACATAATTATTTCAAACGCTTTTTTGTGTCGATTCCAAGTCGGTTTTACTGCTTTAAAAAATTCCAGTTCAAAAGTGAGACAAGATCTCATAATTGAGATTGGGCATCTAATTCATTTTCTGATGTTACGAGGCACCTGTGTTACCTTTTGCTGGATTCCTTCCCATTGTGGTATCTACTTTAATGAAATAGTTGACAAAGTAGCAAAATGTGGAGCAAAGCACACTGATGGGTCTTGCAGCATTAATGTCCCCTGATCTGTTCATGAGGGCTATAGCATGCTACAAAATGCATGTTGGAAACATTTTAAAAAGAAACAAAGTATTGGTTCTCACCAGAATGATGATGTAACCCATTTATTATCTTTTGATAAGATCATATGCCGTAACTCTCATGAATATAGAAATGTTGTATCTCTTATTTATAGATTCAAGCTAAATGCTTTTAGATCGAAATTTTCAAAAAAAGCAACATGTATCTGTGGCGAAAATATTACAGTAAGTCACATTCTTTTAGAATGCAGAGATTTGAAAAACTTTTTACCGTTTTCACATACGTTTGCATAGAGCAAATTCTAAAAGACATTTCGCTAATGAAAGAAATTGTATTGTCATTAAGTCATAGTCCTATTATCAGGTTTTTATAGTTTAATGGGTTTTTTTTTTAAAAACTAGTTATATGAATTGCAAAGTTAGTGTTTAAGATGTTATTTCTTTCTTTTTATTATTCTTGTTCTATGGTTTTAATTTTTGGTTCTTATAGTTGTCTAATGCAGAATTTTAGCTATGTGCTCATCCCAACCCCCCCCCCCCTCCCACCCCCTCCATACACACACTCACTCACTCATATACACTTTCCCGCCTGATATCACTATTTAGTGGAAGGACGTTAAACTGAAGAACTAACTAACTAACTAACTAACTAACACAAACACACACGCACGCACGCACAACACACACACACACACACACACACACACACATTTTTTTTAAATTTTTATTTTTTATCTTTAAGGCCTCAGTTGCATGCAGATCATGGAGCACCATCTTTTTCATATCTTTTTGGTGGGCGCTTCACACGTCTCTCTTCATTGGCAAAAAAAAAACAAAACAAAAACTCAAAAAAGCAACAACAAAAAAGGAAAAATGTGCCCCTTTCCCTTCCCTTCTTTTCCCTGTCATCCATGAACCGGAGTCAGCACTTCTCTTTACCTACCTACGCCAGAGCACTAACTGCCCCAGTGTGAATTGCTGCCTGTGTCTATTCATGTTCAGCGGCAGTGAACAGTCGGCTGGGTTTATTGTTGCTCTAGTGTGTGCTGCTGCTGCATGCGTTTCTACACGTGTAAACGAGTGATATACATTTGTCTGGGTTTATGTTTGCTCTAGTGTGTTTGTGGTAGTGTGAAGTTTTTATCCTTTCTTTTTTTTCTGGCTTTTGCTGCATGCTTTCCTGATAATTTTGTGCTTTGTTTTTCCTGGGATTGGTTTTTTTTTTTTTTTTTTTTTTTTTTTTTTTTTTTTTTTGGGGGGGGGGGGGGGGGGTGGAGTCACACTTGTATTCATTTCACAACCTTCTGCTCTCGAAATTCATTCAGCGGGTATTGCAGCGTGGTCACTACAAATAAAGATGACTATTTCCTGACCTAACATCAGTTGTGACAGGACTATACCAGACTTCATTTTTAAACAGATCATCTGAATGCATTCAGGGAAAATAGAGCTAGAGATGACCTGATATCAGGGACTGTATATAACAAGGTTCACAATGGGACAATGAATTAAATGCATATGGACAAATACTTCATTTGAATTCACAAAAACAGCGCCAAATAAACCCTCTGGAGTTTTGCAAACACTAAAAAAAAATCATTTCAAAGCCATTATCCAATCAGAAAATTGGGGAAACAAGCCCTCAAATAATCTCTAGCCCAGCTTATATCAAACCATCTAAGGATTAAAAAAATATACAGCTTTATAATCATACCACCAGAATAAAACGAGGGAAACTCGTAATTTATAACTAATAAACCTAACAAAACTATCACGGCACCAAGCACTTTTCAACGGATTGATGAAATAGAAAAAAAGGAAAACTTTTTATTTATTTATTTTTTTTAGCAATGATCATTTATAGGATTATGAAAACTTTTGGAATTGAAAAAAGAAATCTGTTTATATCAATAATTATTATAAGAGTATCTTTAATATTTTTTCAACACCTTTATAAGAAAAAAATCTTGAAAGAAACCTATGTATAAACAAAATCAATAGAAAATTTTGGAACATTACACGGTGATCAACTCTTCAGTATAAAGGGAGGAACCTTATTTCATGACACCAACTCAATAGGAATGAAAGTTAATACTTCATACCAACTAGTTCAATAGGAAGGGAAAAGCTTCATACAACACCAACTTACTACACAGGGAAGAACTGTAAACCTTGAAAAGAACTAGATTAATCTGAATCAAAATCTACACGTGGAAAGTGACACAGATGAAACAGGGCATGGACTCCATACACTACAGCAGGCCCTTTTCCCCAGTACTACAACTGTCAAGAGTTAGCTTTAGTTTTAAACTAACATTTGTCTAAAAGAAAAAGAAAACTAATAATCCAATTTAAAAAAAAAAAAAAAAAAAACATTCGTCTGTATGTCTTTTCTCTTGCACAAATAGAAACACTAATAATGATGATGATATATGGGATTTATATAGCGCTTATACCGTTTTCTGAGGAATGAAGTATTTTCCAGCTAGCCAGTAAGTCAAACCCCTCTTTCCCTTTAGTGTTGTTTTCTCATGCAACTGTTGTTCCAAGCAATGCAATCAATGTGAAGGTAACTAGGTAGGCAACAACTCAATATGAAGGGAAGAGTTTTATACTTAATAACACCTGGCTCAATAACAACTACCTAATAACAACTAGAATAAAGGAAATAACTTTTTTGATATCAACCAACTCATTCTAAGGAACAATTTTACTTTTTTTGACACCAACCCATATTAAGAAAACCTTTTACATGTGTACCAGCGAACTCAACCTGAAGGAAAGAACTTTTTGCTTTGATAGAACTAACTCAATATAAAGGGAAGAGCCTGCTAACACCAACTAAATGAATATGGAGGGGAAAACTTTATACTCTGATAAATAAACAAAGAAATATGAAAGGGGGAGCTCTATACTTTTGTAATAACTGAATCTGAAGAAAAAAAAAGTTTACAGTTTGATAACTAT
>CM060343.1:23418087-23433087 GCA_030674155.1 Stramonita haemastoma
CTGATATCGGGACTGTATTTAAAACAAGGTTCACAATGGGCATGAATTAAATGCTTTGGAAAATTTTTCATTTGAATTCACAAAAAAAAGCGCCAAAAAAACCCTTGGATTTTGAAACACTAAAAAAACCATTTAAAACCCCTTACCAATCAGAAAATTGGGGAAAAACAACCCCAAAATCTCTAGCCCGCTTATATAAAACCCATCAAAGGGTTTTTTAAAAAAAATATACAGTTTTTTAATCATACCCAGAAATAAAACGGGGGAACTCGAAATTTTAAAAATAAAAACCTAACAAAACATCAGGCACCAAGCACTTTTAAACGGAAATTGTGAAATAAAAAAAAAGGGGGAAAAACTTTTTTTTATTTTTTTTTTTTTTAGCATGATCATTTTAGGATTTAAAAAACTTTTGGAATTAAAAAAAAAAGAAATCTGTTTATATCTTTTATTATAAGTGAAATCTTTAATTTTTTTTCCCCCTTTTTGAAAAAAATCTTAAAAAAGAACCTAGTATAAACAAAAAAATAAAAAATTTTGGAATTACACGGTGATAAATTTTTTGGGGTTTTAAGGAGGAACCTTTTTTCATACCCCAACTCAAGGGGAATGAAATTAATTTTTTTCTAAAAAATGTTCAAAAGGAAGGGAAAAAGCTTATACAACCCAAAACTTCTACACAGGGAAAAGAATGTAAAACCTTGAAAAGAACTAGATTAATCTGAATCAAAATCAAAAACCGGGGAAAAGGGGGACAGTGAAAAGGGCATGGATCCTAAAAAGCGGGCCCCTTTTTCCCCTTTTTAAAAAACTTTAAGATTAGTTTAGTTTAAACAAATTTTTTTCTAAAAAAAAAAAAAATAATAATAAAATTTTTTTTTAAAAAAAAAAAAAAAAATTCGCTGTATATCTTTTTTTCTTGAAAAAATAAAAAACACTAATAATGTGATGTATATGGGATTTATATGCCTTACCCCTTTTCGAGGAATGGAGTTTTTTCCAGTAGCAGAAAAGTAAAAACCCCTCTTTCCCTTTAGTGTTGTTTCTCATGCAATGTTTTCCCCGAAATGCAAAAAATTGAAAAGGGAAACTAGGGGGGAAAAAACTAAATAAAAGGGAAAAGAGTTTTATACTTAATAACACCTGGCTAAAAACAATACCTAATAACAACCCCAAAAATAAGGAAAAAAATTTTTTAGATATCAACCAACTCTTCCCCGGAAACCCCAATTTTTTTTTTTTTGACCCAAACCCCCCCATTTTAAAAAAAAAACCTTTTACACGTTTTACCAGCAAAAATCAATTTAAGGAAAGAATTTTGCTTTGATGAAACAAAAATCAATATAAAGGGAAGAAACCTTTAAACCCCAAAAACTAAATAATTTTTGGGGGGGAAAAAAAAATATTCTCTGATACAATAAACAAAAATTTTGAAAAAGGGGGAGCTTTTAATTTTTTTAATAACTGAATCTAAGGGGAAAAAAAAAAATTTTAAGTTTGATATCTATTTGGTTTCCCCTAATTTTTGAAAAAAAAATTTTTCAGTTTGATAACTATCTTTATACCAAAGTTGGAACTTTATTCTTTGAGAAACCCCATTCAATAAAAGGGGGAAATTTTTATTCTATGACACCAACTTATTTCTTTTGGGTTGAAAAAAAAAAAACCCCAACCCCTTTGTGAAAAATCAAGGGAAGGAAAAGAGATCTACATAACCAAAACCCAAGTGAATGTTTTTAAAAAAAAAAAAAAAAAACATTATACTTGATACCAGTTGAAAATTTTAATCAAAAAAAAAGTATCAAGCTATTGGGGGGAAAAAAATGAACTTCCCCATTTTATTTAAAAACTTTTTCAGTATTGCCCGTTCCCCTTTCCCAAAAAAAGGTTTTTTGAACAAAGTTTTTTCTGGGGTTTATATAGCTCCAGGAATTTTCCAAAATTTAAGGGGGTGTGGGGTTCAAGCCATTTTCCTTTCTTTTTTGGTTTTCCGCAGGGGAAAATAAAAATTTTAAAAAATTTTTGGAAACCCCCGGGGGTATGCAAGCCCCAAGGGGGCTTTTTAAAATTTTTTATTTTTTTGCATAAAAATCTCTTTTGAAATCATTTTTTTTTATCACGGTTTTTTTCCCCGGGAAAAAAATTTTTTTCCCAAAAAGGGAGTACCCCCCCAAAAACCCCTCTTTCCCTGTTGGGTTTTTGTTCCCCCTTTTTAGCTGTTTTCCCCCCACCGCAGGAAAAAGAGGGGAGAGGTTTGGAATCCCCCTCCAAAAAATTAAAGTTTTTCACAAAGGGGTTAAAATTTTAAGTGTTAGGGTTTGGGCCGGCATGGGGGTAAAAGGGTTAGGGTTTTGGGTGTTTTTTAAAATCCAGGGAAAAAACATTAAAAAGGGGAAAAAAGGGTATGGGGGAAAAAAGTTTTTGCTCTTTCTTCAAAAAAACCTTTTAAAACAGTTTTTTTCAAAAGTTTTCTCTCTTAAGGGTTTTAACCCCCCCCAAAATCGGGTTTTTAAAATGATTTGTTTCTGTAAAAAAGGCGATTTTTTTATACCAGAAAATGCCCAGGGGGAAAAATTTGCACCCCCAAAAAAACGTCTAAACCCCAAATGTTTTTCCCAAAAAGTTTTTTTTTCGACTCTGTTTTTTGTACAAGTATTCTGATCCGAAATCTTTTAAATTTAAAAATTTTGGCTTTTTTTCGCCAAAACAAAAAGACTTTTTTAAAACCATTTTAAAATTTTTTAAAAGTTTTTAAAAAACAATCAAAATAGAAAATTTTAGGGGCGCCCCCCTTTTGTTTGGGTGTGTGTTTTTGTGTGTGTGGGGGTGGGTTTTTTGTTTTTGGTTTGTGCTGTGTTTTTGGGTGTGTTGTGTGGGGGGTGTGTGTGTGTGTGTGTGTGGTGTGTTTTTGGGTGTTTGGGTTTTTAATACTCGCCCTTTTTCTCAGTAAAAAAAAAAAACTTTTCCTTTTTAATTTTAAATTACCAATTATTTTTTCCCAAAACCCTGGGTTATGAAGGGAAAAGGGGACCTTTTAAAATTTGGAACCCCCAAAAATTTTTAAAAAGAAAGAAAAATTTAAATTTTAAAATTTTAGTGGGCAAAAAAATTCCCCAAAAAAAGAAAAATTTTTTAGGAAAACTATTTCAACAGGAAAAGGAAGCCCTTTATACTTCGCCCCCTTTGGCCCCAACAAAAAGGGGTTTTTAAAAAAAAAAACTTTATACTTTAATAGCAATAAACTCAATAAAAAGGGGGGTTTTTTTTTCCTAATTTTGACACGAAACTAATTTTTCAATATAAAGAAAGGGGAAATTTTTTAAAATTTTTGATACCAGCTAACTTATTAAAAATCAAAAAAAAATTTTTTGGGGTTTGGGGGGACCAAATAACTCCCCAAAAAAAAATTACTTTATGATTTGACCCCAAAAAATCCTATGAAGGGGGGGATTAAAATCACCCCTTTACACAAACGGGGAAAAGGGGAAGGGGGAAACAAAAAAATTAAAAAAATACTCAATATAAAGAAAAGGCTTTTTGGATTTGAATCCCCAAATTTAAAATTAAAACCAAATAAAAGGGAAATTTTTTTACTCCCATCCAAAAAAAATTTTAACATGTAGAAAAATATTCAATAAAAAAAAAAGGATAAAAAAAAATGGTAAAAAAACTTTGTTTTACTTTGATCCAAAAATATAAAAAAGTAACCCAAAAAAAAAATTTTTATAAAAATTTTTAGGGGGAAAAAATTTTAAAAACCCCCTTCCCCTGCATTGGTAAGCAGCAAAATGGATTTGGGGGGGAAAAAGTTTTTACACCTTTTATATACCTAACTAAAAAAGGGGTAAGGAAATTTACACTCTGCATTTTAAAAAAAAATGGGAAAAAACTGTATACTTCCCCAATTTTTCCCCTTTTTTTGACATGGACCCCAAAAGCTTTGGGGTTTAATTCTAAAAAACCCAAAAAAAAAATTAACTTTGATTTAAGGGGAAAAAAAAAACTTTTTTTCTTTGATACCATTAAAATTAAGGGGAAAAGGCCTTTTTTCCTTGAAAAAAAATCTTTTTTTTAGGAAGAATTTTTAAAATTTTCATAAAATTTTACCCCCTTTGGGGAAAAAAATTTTTCACTGTTCCAAAATCACTCGATATAAAAGGAAAGTTTTTTTTTTCCTTGTTAAGCCTTTTAAAACCAAAAAATAAAAGGGAAAATTTTTTTATAATTTCATACCCCGGTTTTTAAAAATGAAGGGAAGGGGGTTTTGGGGTTTTTAAAACAAACCCGTATAAAAGGAAATTTTAAAATTTATACTAATTATGTATCGGGGGAAATTTTTTTTCCCCTTTAAATTCCCCCGCGAGCTAAATACCTTTTAAAAACCCCCCCCCCTTTAAAAATTTAAATTTGTTTTAAAAAATTTTACCCAACATAAAAAGGGAAAGGGAAGGACTTCCCCTTTTTTTACAAAATAGCTCAATAAAAAGGGAAAAAAAAAAAAAAATTAATATGGGGACACCAGCTTTTGAGGTTTTTGACATCAAGTGGGGTTTCCCCAAAAAAAAGAAAGGCTAAAAAAATTTCGGCAATTTGGGGTTGGAAGGGGAAAAAAAACATTTTGTTTTTAGTTTTTTGCTTAAAAATTTCACATTTTTTAAAATTTTTCACAAAAATTGAATTTTTTTTTTTCCTTTTTTCTTGCCTTTTCAACAACTGGGGTTTTTGAAAAAAATGTTGGGAAAAGGGAAAAATGACAGAGCTGAGTGATTTGGGGGTATGTTTCTTTCCCCACATTTTTAAAAAACCAAAAAAAATTTTTAGTGTAGGTAGGGAGGGGAAAAAAAAACACCTTTATTGGTTAAAAAGGTTTTGGGGGATTGCGCTCAAAGATTTGTTTTACCCGGTTCGAATTCCCCTTAAAGGGGGGGGTTTTTCCTTTTTGGGTTAACACCCAACCCAAAACACAACCCCCCCCCCCCCCCCCCCCCCCCCGGGTTTTTTAAAGGGACTTTTTCCCCCTTACGTGTGCGAACGCACGCGGGGAAAATTTTTTGAAACCCTTTAAAAAACCGGGGTTTTGTTTTTTTTAAGAGCAGGTTTTTGGGGTTCCCGGGGGGGAAGGGGTGGAAAAAAATTTAAAAAAACTGCACACCACGGGGGCGGGGTTTTAAAAAAAAACAACGGGTTTTCTTTTTCCCTTTTTCCCCCAAAATAAAAAAAGAAAAAAAAATTGCGCCTAGGTGCGAGCACACTCAGGCGTTGAAGTACTAGGACAGGAACAGTCTTGATGACGGAAGGATTCTGCACAGAAAAAAACTGACATTCAAGATTAAATGCGTGACATATATATTTAATATATATATTTATATATATATAGAGAGATGAGAGAGAGGAAGAGAGAGAGAGAGAGAGAGAGAAGAGAGAGAGAGGTAGATAGATAGATAGATAGAGAGAGAGAGAGAGAGAGAGAGATGAGAGTGAGAGAGAAGGGATGAGAGGGAGAGGGGAGAGAGAGAGAGAGTGAGAGAGAGAGGGAGAGTGAGAGAGAGAAGAGGGAGGATGAGGAGAGAGAGGAGAGAGAGAGGAGAGAGAGGAAGAAGACAGACAGACAGACAGACGACAGACAGACAGACAGACAGACAGGACAGGGACGACAGACAGAAGAGGGGGGGAGAGAGAGGGAGAGGGAGGGGAGAGAGAGAGAGGGAGAGAAGAAAGAAGAGAGAGTGAGACGAGAGAGAGAGTGAAGAGAGAGGAGAGAGAGAGAGGAGATGAGGAGGGAGATGATGTGGAGAGGAGGTGAGAGGAGAGAGAGAGAGAGAGAGAGAGTCAAGTTAAAGTTAGTTTTTTTTTTTATATATCGAGGTTAATGGAATAAGCATTAAATGTGCTTTTTTCATCCAGTCCCCGTGTGTATGCAGTTTTGTAAATCATTGTCATCTGTTCCTACTGGCACAACAATGGCCTACTCTACCGAAAAGGGGAAAACAGGATTTAACGTGTGTGCAAGATGTTCTGCATGCGTTCGCACACGGGGGCCTCGGTTTAAAGTCTCATCGGAAGGACTTTTGGTGAGAGTGGAGAGAGAGAGAGAAGAGAGGAAAGAAGAGAGAGAGGGAGAGAGAGAGAGAGGAGGAGAAGAGGGAAGAGAGGGGAGAGAGAGAGAGATTTATAGGGAAACAAATGCACATGCAGAAAGTAATTATTTTTTAAGTAATGGAGGTAATGCTCTGATGGCGATGTGCTCTTCCTTTGGAGGTCAGCTTGGAATTTTGCACAGAGAAATTTACCATAACAAACTACACTATGCGATGCGATTTTGATGCGATGCCGAATGGCACGGCACGCATGCACCCGACCCGGACTGTCTCGACCCGACCCGACCCGACCCGACCCGACCCGACCCGAAAACCCACGCGACGCGACGCGACAGACATGGCAAGCGACCTGACCCGACCCGACACGACGCGACGCTACACGACGCGACCCAACCCGACACGGCACGGCAAGGCAAGGCACGGCAAAAACACGACACACCACAACGGTGAGACGGAAAAAATAATAGGCCTACTTACTGGAGTTGTGTAGTTCCATTCCCGACATGCAAGATTGTGGCAGAAATCCCACAGCGAGTCACTGGGCAGTGCAGTGTTCCATGGTGAAGTGTTCCGCGGTGAAGTGTTCCGTGGTAAAGTTTTTCCGCGGTGAAGTGTTCCGTGATGAAGTGTTCCGTGGTGAGGTGTTCCCGTGGTGAGGGTGTTCCGTGGTGCAGCGTTGTATGGTGTAGTCCACTGCGGTGTAGTTTTCCATGTAGATTAGCAGGCCCTGAAAAGGAAGAGCAGTGTGAAGAAAAACATATAAAAACAATTGATTTTAATTTAACAAGATCATCATGCTGTGGAACAACATTCAAACCATTCTCTTGGCACCACTGAAATGTCTGTGAGGCTCCCTGCTAAAGTGAGCATCTTGCCCTCGCATTTTCCAACTATCCTTTGTGCTAGAATGCAGGCCTGCTACAGCCAACCAGGTCAGCAGTTTACCCGATCAAACCTAACCAGCCTGCACCCTGCTACCTGGAAAACGACAGGCTCTGCCAGGTACACATTATCCCCCGGAAACACTGTCTGAAAAACAAACTCCAGTGCCCCACCGACTCCTCTGGAGGAGTTAAGAGAGAAGTCCCCTCCACAGCATGGAGAGCTGATCACAGTGGGGCAATGCAGAACTTTGAGAGGTACACTGGGAACTGGAGCCTGTCCTCAGTGAAATAAAATAACACAAAAATCGGAAATGATTTTTTTCCCTGGAGAGCGCCCTCCTTGATCATTTTTTTAGTTCACTAGCCCTAAAACAAACACCCTGTTGTTGCACACAATATTGTGCAGTGTTTTATACACTCGGAGATTTTTGGGGCCTAAAAAATAAACTTTGACTCCGGGTATTTCACGATAGATTACATTACTCCGAATTTTGTACAAAGAATATTATCACTGTTTTTAGGATTATTTTCATTATCATCTTTGGTAGTATTTTCGTTATCATCATCATCATCTTCATCATCATCATCATCATCATCATCATCATATTATTATTATTATTATTATTATTATTATTATTATTATTATTTATTATTTCATCATTTTGTGGGTCATTGGTGTAAACAAAGTTCAAATGCCAATATTAAAATGTTATGCTTTAAACTATGTAAAGATTGTCTTCCTCCATTACATACTCTTAGTATGAGCTTTACACTCCATAAAAGGATTTTAAAAAATCTTCTGAAGACAGAGTACAGCTGCCTATATAGTAAAGCACTTGAAAAAAAAAACCGGCCATATACGCAAACTTCTTATAATATTTTTTCTAATCTCAGTGATATTCCTAAGTATGATGTGCGAAAACAGTACATGTTCTTGAGCACTCTCAGAAGGTTAAGCTATGGAACGGAAAACAACAACAGATCACATACTGGTATTACCTTTATGGGTGCTTCCACTAGCTCGTGCCGCATCCTCAGGCATTGAAGTACCTAGGACGGGAACAAGTCTTGATGACAAAAAGGATTCTTCTTCTTCGTCGAACGCTCTGACAGCAGCCTGTGTCTGTCCTATGAGCAAAATTGCGTTTGCGATCGCCATTAAGCGTCCGACAGTCAGGTTCCAGCGCTTCCGACTTCGGCATGGCGATGACAGAATGATTCTAGGAAAAGATATTTTTGAACTCGAATGCTTGCAGGCATGCACGCACGCACACACGCACACATACATACACACACGGCACACACGCGCACGCGCGCACACAAAGCGCGTGGCCATACACATACACAAGAGAGAGAGAGAGAGGAGAGAGAGAGAAGAGGAGAGAGGAAGAGAGAGAGGAGAGAGAGGAGAGAGAGAGAGAGAGAGAGAGAGAGAGAGAGAGGAGAGAGAGAGAGAGAAGAGGAAACAGACAGACAGACAGACAGACAGACAGACAGACAGACAGAGAGGAGAGAGAGGGGGAGGAGAGAGAGAGAGAGAGAGAGAGAGAGGAGAGAGAGAGAGAAGAGGAGAGAGAGAGAGAGATGAGAGAGAGAGAGAGGAGAGGAGAGAGAGAGAGGAGAAAAGAGAGGAGGAGAGAGAGAGAAGGAGAGAGAGAGACAAAGACAGAGAGAGAGAATTATATATTATTATATACATATATATAATATTATATTATATAATATATATGATTATTATCATATATTTCATATTTTATATATATTTATATATATATATTCTGGGGGGGATGTATTTATATACAGAGTACAGAGAGGGGAATGGAGCGCGCGCTCGCGCTCGCGAGAGGGGAGAGAGAGAGGGAGGAGAGATGAGAGAGAGAGGAGAGAGAGAGAGGAGGAGAGAGAGAGAAGGAGGAGACGAGAGAGAGGAGAGAGGAGAGAGAGAGGAGAGAGAGAGAGAGAGAGGAGAGAGAGAGAGGACAGAGAGAGAGGAGAGAGAGAGAGAGAGAGAGAGAGGAGAGAGAGAGAGGAGGGAGGAGAGAGAGAGAGAGAGAGGTGGAGAGAGGAGAGGTAGAGAGAGGAGAGAGAGAGAGAGAGAGGGGAGGAGAGAGGAGAGAGACAGACAGACAGACAGACAGACAGACAGACAGACAGACAGACAGACAGACAGAGTGAGAGACAGAGACAAAAAGACAGACAGACAGAGTGAGAGACAAGAGACAAAGAGACAGGGAGAGAGAGAATAACACTGATGCCAGAGCAACAAAGTTAGCACTGAAGAAGACTATAAGAGTTTTCCTAGATTCGAACCCAGTTTGTCTGGAGATATGGAATTGGAAAAAAAAGTCACATATCAGCACCACACCACACGATATGACAGAGTTAAATGCAATACGATTTCGATACAACACAATAGTAGTAAACAAAACAGTACAATAGATTTCAATATTATACAACACAAGATACGATGCAACGGAAAACGCCCACAAGAACAACAATTTACAGCAACTACAAAAAAGATGATACACGGGTAGGGGCCTATACCTTATTGGGTGTTTCCACTTGCTCGTTTCCGCGTCCTCAGGCATTGAAGTACCTAGGACCGGAACAGCCTTGATGACGGAAGGATTTCTACACAAAAATTTGAGACATTTCAAAACGTAATGCCTGCACACGGGGCACACACAACACACACACACACACACACTCTCTCTCTCTCTCTCTCTCTCTCTCTCTCTCCTCTCTCTCTCTCTCTCTTCTCTCTCTCTATATATTATATATAATATATTATTATATATATATATAATATATTATATATATTATATATATATTTTGGAGAGAGAGAGGGGGGGGGCGCGAGGGAAAGGGAGGGAGGGACAGAGAGGGGGAGAGAGAGAGGGGGGAGGGAGGGCAGAGGGGGAGTGAGAGAGAGAGAGAGAGAGAGTGAGAGAGAGAGAGAGAGGAGAAGAGAGAGGTGAGGAGGAGAGAGTGAGAGATGAAGAGAAGAGGAGAGTGAGGGGAGGAGAGAGAGAGAGGAGAGAGAGAAGATACAGAGAGAGAGAGAGAGAGAGAGGAGAGAGAAGTGGGAGAGGAGAGAGAGAGAGTACAGAGAGACGAGAGGAGAGGAAGAGAGGAAGAGAGAGAGAGAGGGGGGAGAGAGAGGGGGAGAGAGGAGAGAGGAGAGAGAGAGGAGAGAGAGAGAGAGATTATGTATATATGTTTGTGTATTCTCTACATTTCAGAAAATGCACAGTTTCTAGGGATGTTTTAGCAATTAACGGTGTCTAAGCTTTTCTTCACATCAACTGCTGGCGATTTGTTTAAACCTGGGTATCAAAGATTTCATAATTGTAACAATTAGAAATTCGACACAGACCAATCTTGACAGTGCTTAACACATCAGGGGGACATTTTGTCATCATCTTTCATAACTTCTATTCATGCTTGCTGGTGCTTTACTTTCATTCGTGTATACAGGCATGCGGAATATCAAAAAGGCCCATTAAAGGTCTGGAAGTTTTGTCTCTTTCGGCAAGTTATGGAAACCGGGAATATTCAACATAAATCTTAAAAACTTCGCAGTGGTACCTCAAAAAACAAAAGCAGAAAAAAGAAGAAAAACATTCCACGTGTACTTACCCTCTGTGAGGTCTTGATACGTGTGACAATCACGACGTCAGAGACAGGGCCAGAGAACTAAGATGACCCACATGACTTTTTGACATCTATGCTAAGACTTTTAAGGAATCAGGGCGAGATGGAAGAGACCCTGAAGGTCGAGCAAATGCTTGAACAAAGTCTGGGGGCTGGATGTGTCCCTTTAGCACTGTGTGCAAGGGTTTTACTGGCTGTGCCAGTTTAGGACACCAAACCCAATGTCGACACCTAGTCTGCCAGTCTTTGTGATCACAGAGTAAGGTTCAAAGGCTCCTGATGAAGTTCTGAAATCCGCGATCGTTGAGCCTTACCGAAAACTCCAGGGACAAATTTTGATTTGGGAAATGTGAAAGACTGAGGTACACCGTGTGAACATGATGCACGCAGGCATAGACAGGTTGTACTCGGTACAAAGATACCTGTGAAGAATGCAAGGTAGCCCTTTCATGGAAGGAGGCTTTGCAATTCTTACCTTTCACATGCTGCTGCATGTCAAATTGTCCAATGTCCACAGAGACCCCAGTCCTCCCTGCTCTCATCGCATTTGATCCCTGAATTGTTTCAGAGATACGAGGTCATGCAGACATGATGCGAAAGCCCCCTAACTTCTATCAACTTTGCTCTTCAGCCTAGTGGGATCTGATCCTAGATCCCTGGGCAACAATGCTAGGCCTGCAACTGGATTTGCCCTTCAGGGGCTGGTCTTTCAGGAGTTTGCCCTTCGGGGGCTGGTCTTTCAGGAGTGTGCCCTTCAGGGGCTGGTCTTTCAGGAGTTTGCCCATCAGGGGCTGGTCTTTCAGGAGTGTGCCCTTCAGGGGCTGGTCTTTCAGGAGTTTGCCCTTGAGGGGCGGGTCCTTTCAGGAGTTCGCCCTTGAGGGGCTGGTCTTTCATGAGTTTGCCCTTGAGGGGCTGGTCTTTCAGGAGTTTGCCCTTGAGGGGCTGGTCTTTCATGAGTTTGCCCTTGAGGGGCTGGTCTTTCAGGAGTTTGCCCTTGAGGGGCTGGTCTTTCAGGAGTGTGCCCTTCAGTTGGTCTTTAGGAGTTTGCCCTTGAGGGGCAGGTCTTTCGGGATTTTGCCCTTTAGGGGCCTGTTTTGCATGCAGAATTTTGCCCTTCAGGGGCTTATTTTGCATGTTGCCCTTCAGGGGCCTGTTTTGCATGCAGGATTTTGCCCTTCAGGGGCCTGTTTTGCATGGAGGATTTTGCACTTCAGGGGCCTGTTTTGCATACGGGATTTGTCCTTCAGGGGCTTGTCTTGCATGATGCAGCCCTTTAGTTAAAGTCTGTCACGAGCCTAAGGCTCATCAGGCCGGGTGCTTATTCCCGGTTTCTGTGGTGTTAAGCGACTGAGAGTCATAGACTCCCCCCTGGATAGGACGCCAGTCTATCGCAGGGTTAACCCCCAACACAAGGTTGGTACCCCTTTTACACCTGGGTGGGGTGAGAAAATAGCCGTAAAGTGCCTTTTCCAAGGGCACAACGCCATAGCCGAAAGCTGGGATCGAACCCGCAACCTTTAGATTACGAGTCCAACGCCCTAACCACTAGACTACAGCGGCGGCAATGCAGCCCTTTAGGGGCTCGTTTTTCCAGACTTTGCCCTTCAGAAGCTCAACCCTTCAGGGCTGTGTTTAATCAATGCTCCTTGTCTCCGGTTGTTACCCGTCCTCCCTATCGGTCTTACATAGGTCAAGTCAAGTCATGTCGGTGAGGACAAGTCCACTGGGCCCTGTGCTCCAGCATCGTGCTGCTGGTGTCTTCACAACCTGCAGTGGACAGACAGATCCAGGAGAGTGGAGATGACCTGGGGAAAGAAACCTTGAGCAACTGGCTACTACAGATCCATATCACAATATCCATGGCAAAACTTTTGAGAGGTCGCTGAATTTTTTTTTTTTTTTTTTAATGATTATGGTTTTTTATTATCTACACTTAGTTCCATGATCCCGTCTTTTTATTGTCTATTTTGGCAGATCCTTTGGAAATATGAAAAGTCTTCTGACGTGAGTGCAAGATGTCCTACCAAAAGGTCTTTTGACGTGTGTTCGTAAGATAATCCAGTTTGTTTTTTTATCATCTGACGTATGTGTAAGATGTTCTATGAAAAGGTCTTCTGGCGTGTGTGCAAAATAAATAAAATGAAAATAGAATAAAATTAAATAGAAAACCAATATGGTACAGATCATAGACTACAGCCATGAGCACCTCATTGCCTTCTATCTAGGATTGTGGTTTTAGCGTTAAAAATTAAATTCTACGAAGAGAAATATTGCGCTCGCAACCCCGATTCCTGGTCGAGGGGATTTTTCTCCTGGAGTTAACATCAGTGCTGACTCCACCCTCCCCAAAAGTCCTTCCGATGAGACTATAAACCGAGGCCCCGTGTGGGAACGCACGCAGATATCTTGTGCAAACGTTAAATCCTGTTCCGCTTTTCGCAAGAGTAGGCCATCGTGTGCCGGTGGTAACAGATGACAAGATTTACAAAACTGCATACACACGGGGACTGGATGTTAAAAAGCACACGAGTGCTTAATCCATTATCCTCGATATAAAAGAATTTAAAAAATACATTAGCATGCATTACAGATGTCCCTCCCTCAGTTGAAACAATTTTTTTTCTTCAAAAAATGTTTTTGATCTCTACATTTCCCAGTATTCATTTTCGACAGAAAGATTCTTACGTTAGCTTTCAGACATTTTTTTTTTGTAACGAACAAGTAGGGTACTGGTTTCAGGCATTCATTGTTAGGACAATAGTGTCTTAACACGATTTCCAAAGACAACTTTACAACTGTGGGAAATCTAACCAATATTTTATACTTGTTAGTTAAAGTTAAAGTCTGTCCCGAGCCTAAGGCTCATCAGGCCGGTGCTTATCCCGGTTTCTGTGGCGCTAAGCGACTGAGAGTCATAGACTCCCCCTGGATAGGACGCCAGTCTATCGCAGGGTTAACCCCCCAACACAAGGTTGGTACCCCTTTTACACCTGGGTGGGGTGAGAAAATAGCCGTAAAGTGCCTTTTCCAAGGGCACAACGCCATAGCCGACAGCTGGGATCGAACCCGCAACCTTAGATTACGAGTCCAACGCCCTAACCACTCGACTACCGCGGCGGCTAATTATACTTGTGGTAGTAAATAAACAACAGCACTCCTCTGATGTAAAAGTTAGGTCATGCAGTACTGTATTACAACCAAAACAAAATGAAAAATGGGTTTACATTTATGAGATTGCCCAGATTGCTTCTTTACCATTTTAAAATAATTCTCAGCTACTCTTTACTTATTTTATCTTTTATGTCAAGGATAATGAAATAAGCACTCGTACTTTTTTTATATACATCCAGTCGCCGTGTGTATGCAGTTTTTGTAAATTTTCTTCGGCACTGTCTGCTGAAGAAATACGTGTACCTTTTTAAAGGCCGTTTCAGAAACACATCTGGGTAACTGAAATAAAACTACAAGTAACTATATGAAAAAATATGGTGGATATTTTTCCTCTTTTTTCTTTTTTACAGAATTGGGAAGACATTTTCCCCGTAAGCTACACCACGTTGTTTTACATACCTTTTCTCTGGAATCTGTGGCCATGATGATGGTAGGGAAGGGAGACTGAAGAACAGAGTGCTGATCTTCCTCCCTCAGGGGATGCTGCTGCAGGCATTTCATGTTGAGGTTTGTCTGGTCCTTGATGTTAGGGTTTGTGTGGCCCTTGATGTTGAGGTTTGTGTGTTCCGTGTTGACGTTTGTCTGGTCCTTGATGTTGAGGTTTGTGTGGTCCTTGATATTGAGGTTTGTGTGGTCTATGTTGAGGTTTGTGTGGTCCTTGATGTTGAGGTTTATGTAGTCCTTGATGTTGAGGTTTGTGTGGTCTACGTTGAGGTTTGTGTGGTCCTTGATGTTGAAGTTTGTGTGGTCTATGTTGAGGTTTGTGTGGTCCTTGATGTTGAAGTTTGAGTGGTCTATATTGAGGTTTGTGGGGTCCTTGATGTTGAGGTTTGTCTGGTCCTTCTTGTCGCAAACCCAACTCTTCCTCTGGTGTCTGTGATGTCAGCCTCCCTCAGCTTTGTAACGTTGGTTAGGACAGGTTGCCATGGCAGGTCGCCTGGCCACCCAGTTTTATCTGAACAAAAAACCACGTAAGTTCATAAGGTAGGTGAAAAATTATACAGCGATATATTTTTTTTTATCTCAAAGTATGAAAATTTACACCCATGTTATGACAATGACAGTTTTGCTCGTTTTTATTCTAAAGCAGTGTAAAATAACTTCACAACTGAACTGAATTCAAATGAATTGAAAATTGAATACCACTTCCAGTCACAGCATATTTATCTGCGGGCAATTTGGGCTTCTCTCTC
>CM060343.1:23438087-23453087 GCA_030674155.1 Stramonita haemastoma
ATGTAGTGTGAATGATGTGTGTAATAAAGAAATACCAGCATTATGGAATATCAACTGCTGTAATGTTCATGCAGTGTTCATGTAGTGTGAATGATGTGTGTAATAAAGAAATACCAGCATTATGGAATATCAACTGCTGTAATGTTCATGTAGTGTTCATGTAGTGTGAATGATGTGTGTAATAAAGAAATACCAGCATTATGGAATATCAACTGCTGTAATGTTCATGTAGTGTTCATGTAGTGTGAATGGTGTGTGTAATAAAGAAATACCAGCATTATGGAATATCAACTGCTGTAATGTTCATGTAGTGTTCATGTAGTGTGAATGATGTGTGTAATAAAAAAAAATACCAGCATTATGGAATATCAACTGCTGTAATGTTCGTGTAGTGTTCATGTAGTGTGAATGATGTGTGTAATAAAGAAATACCAGCATTATGGAATATCAACTGCTGTAATGTTCATGTAGTGTTCATGTAGCATGAATGATGTGTGTAATAAAGAAATACCAGCATTATGGAATATCAACTGCTGTAATGTTCATGTAGTGTTCATGTAGTATGAATGATGTGTGTAATAAAGAAATACCAGCATTATGGAATATCAACTGCTGTAGTGTTCATGTAGTGTGAATGATGTGTGTAATAAGGAAATACCAGCATTATGGAATATCAACTGCTGTTGTGTTCATGTAGTGTGAATGATGTGTGTAATAAGGAAATACCAGCATTATGGAATATCAACTGCTGTAAGTGTTCATGTAGTGTGAATGCTGTGTGTGTAATAAAGAAATACCAGCATTATGGAATATCAACTGCTGTAGTGTTCATGTTGTGTGAATGTTGTATGTGTGTAATAAAGAAATACCAGCATTATGGAATATCACCTGCTGTAATGTTCATGTAGTGTGAATGATGTGTGTAATAAAGAAATACCAGCATTATGGAATATCAACTGCTGTAATGTTCATGTAGTGTGAATGATGTGTTGTGTGTGTGTGTGTGTGTGTGTGTGTGTGTGTGTGTGTGTGTGTTGTGTGTGTGTGTGTGTGTGTTGTGTTGTGTGTGTTGTGTGTGTGTGTGTGTGTAATAAGGAAATACCAGCAATTTGGAATATCAATGCTGTAGTGGTCTTGGTCCTGACCATTTACAGAGACTTAGGTTGGTACATAAGCAAGGAAAAGAAGAAAGAGGAGGAGGGGAATGAAAGTGGAGGAGAAGGAGGGATATTACGAGGATGAAGAGGAAGAGGAGGAGGGGGTGAGGTAGAAGAGGAAGAATAAGGATGAGGAAAGGAAGAGAGAAGACTTAGGAGGAGGAAGCTGAGAGAGAGAGAGAGAGAGAGAGAGAGAGAGAGAGAGAGAGAGAGAGAGAGAGAGAGAGAGAGAGAGAGAGAGAGAGAGACAGACAGACAGACAGACAGACAGACAGACAGACAGACAGACAGACAGACAGAAGAGAGAGAGAGAGAGAGAGAGAGAGAGAGAGAGAGAGAGAGAGAGAGAGGAGAGAGAGAGAGAGAGAGAGAGAGAGAGAGAGAGAGAGAGAGAGAGAGAGAATTTGATACATGAAGTTATATGGTCTACTGATCATAGACTACGACAAATGTAAACCTCTCCCTACCTACCCCTGCCCTTCCCTACTCTACCCCTCCTCCTTCCCTTTACCTACCTCAATACCTACCCCTCCTCACACCTTACCTGCCTCCCTTCTCCAACCTTCGGAATGAGACTATAAACCGAGGCCCCGTGTGCGAATGCATGTAAAACATCTTTCGCACACGTTAAATACTGTTCCGCTTTTCGTAAGAGTAGGCCATCGTGTGCCGGTGGGAACAGACGACAAGATTTACAAAACTGCATACACACGGGGACTGGATGTAAAAAAGCACATGAGTGCTTGTTCCATTACCTTTGATAAAAGCATGAATAAATAATAAATAAATAAATAAATAAATAAATAAATAAATAAATAAATAAATAACCTACCAACCTATCCCCTCTCCTCTCTAATCTACTCCTTCCCTCTCTATATCTTTAAGCTTCTCCCTCCCCCAACCTATCCCCTCCTTCCTCCCCTGAACACCCCCCCCACCACCACCACCACCACCACCCCCACCACCACCACCATGATTTAGCTCCCCTCCATATTCCTTGGTGGCTGTGCCCCCCAAAAATTGATAATTTTTTTTTTTAATTTAAAAAAAAGAAAAAGAAAAATCTGCGGCACAAGTAATAGCAAAGCTACAGGCTGACAGGCTAGCAGTGATATCTGTCATATCAGTGGACATATGACACCAGTGCTGTTTACACAACGGCTTTATCATTTTTGGTCAGAAACAGGTCAATTGCTTTTGTCATATCTTGTGACCATCTTAAGTATAGCGAGATTTTTGCAAACTATACAATGTTTTATCTCTCTTTTTCTCAATAAATTTGCTGATGAAAGTGATGTCTGCTGCCTGTTGTCTGTCTGTCTGCCTGCTGCCTGCCTGCCTGCCTGCTGCCTGCTGTCTGTCCTTTCTGCTGTCTGCCTGTCTGCCTGTCTGTCTGCCTTCTGTCTGTCTGCCTGCCTGCCTGTCTGCCTGCTGCCTGTCTGCCTGTCTGTCTGCCTGTCTGTTGCCTGTATGTCTGTGTCCTGTCTGTCTGCCTTCTGTCTGTCTGCCTGTCTGTCTGCCTGTCTGTCTGTCTGCCTGTCTGTCTGTCTGTCTGTCTGTCTGTCTGTCTGTCTGTCTGTCTGCCTGCCTGCCTGCCTGTCTGTCTGTCTGCTGTCTGTCTGTCTGCCTGTCTGTCTGTCTGCCTGTCTGTCTGCTGTCTGTCTGTCTGCTTCTGTCTGGGCTGTCTGTCTGTCTGCTTCTGCGTCTTCTTCGTCTCTTTCCCCTCCCACCCACCTCTGTTGTTGTTCTTGTTCTTTTGTTGCTATTATCATTATCATTATCATCATCTCATCATCATCATTATTATTATTATTACTATTATATTTTTATTATTATTATTATATTATTATTATTATTATTATTATTATTATTATTATTATTATACGTTGTTGTTTTTGTTGTTATTTATTAAGAGGTGTCTGTTAACTGTTATTGTGACAGAGAGGAGGGAATGAGGATAACAAAAGAAGAAGAATTGAGAAGTATTTCGAATAAAAATTGCAAAAAGAAGAGGATGAACAAGAAGAGAATTGCAAGAAGAATTGCGATGAAAAGGAGAGAAGAAGAAGAAGAAGAAGAAAGAAGAAGAAGAAGAAGAAGAAGAAGAAGAAGAAGAAGAAGAAGAAGGAAGGAGGAAGAAGAGAAGAGGAGAGCAGGAGGAGGACAGCAGACAGAAGGACGAGGAGTAAGAGAAAAAAGAGAAAAGACAGACAGACAGACAGACAGACAGACAGACGACAGAAGAGAGCAGACAGACAGAAAGAGAAGAGAAGAGAGAGAGAAGAAGCAGAAGAAGAAGAAGAAGAAGAGAGAAGAGACAGAAGAAGAAGAAGACAGGGACAAGGCAAGGACAAGACAAGACAAGGCAAGACAAGCAAGGCAAGGCAGGCAAGGCAAATACGAGGATAAGATAAGATAAGGAAAGAGGAAGACATAAGATAAGAAAGAAAAGACAATCAGACAGACAAACAACAGTACAAGAAATAAGTGACATATAAAAGAAGAAAGACAGACAGACAACATATAGGTAAGAAAAGCAGATCAGAGACAAACAGACAGAAAAAGATAGAGAAGAAAAAAATTAAAGAAAACTAATGACAGAGCAACAGAAAATAGAATAAACAGAAACAACAGACAGTCAAAGAACAGATACAAACAGAGAGAGAGAGAGAGAGAGAGAGAGAAGAGAGAAAGAAGAGAGAGAGAGAGAAGAGAGAGAGAGAAGAGAGAGAGAAGAGAGAGAAAGAACACACACTAAAATTAAAGAAAAAGAAAATGAAAGAGACAAATGCTGCATAGGCAGTGACATACTGACAGACAGTAAAAAATATAAAATAAAAATAAAAATAAAAACACATGTATATCTGCCTTACAATCTCCCCACCTGACTCACACTGACAGAACCGCTCTGCACCTACCCTGTATCAGCCTTTTTTCATAACCCAGTCCTAGTGTTGCTGTTATCTTGTCTGACCCAGGAGGTGTGTCTGCACACATCATTGTGCACAAACAAACAGCTTGTGCTGATATCTGTGTCTGGTGACGGATCAAAAAACAAGGACAGGTGATAACAGACAGTGAAGAGGGTTGTACCATTCAGTGACGGCACCGCTGATAATCGTATAGTTATAAATGTCTTTGGCCCTGTGACAGTCATCACATGAAGCCGAAGCAATACTGGCCCTAATTCGTTTGCTTGTCTTCAGAGTACACCTCTACGCAAAACTGTTGTCTTTTCACTGTATATACAGCCTTCACAGTACAGCCGTCTCTTCAGTGTATACAGCCTTCACAGTACAGCTGTACAGAAGACAGCTTTCTCTTCGTAGTAAATACAGCCTTCACAGCACAGCTGTACAGAAGACAGCTGTCTCTTCACAGTGTATACAGCTTCACAGCACAGCTGTACAGAAGACAGCTGTCTCTTCATAGTGTATACAGCTTTCACAGCACAGCTGTACAGAAGACAGCTGTCTCTTCATAGTGCATACAGCTTTCACAGCACAGCTGACAGTGACCACCACTCCCACAGCTGTCCACCAGCCGGACTCGTCTTTCAAATCAGGTAGGTCTGAGACTTTGGGAAGGTCAGTCTGTTTGCTATCTGTTGTTGTTGGGGTTTGTTTTTTTTAATGTGGTCACAATGCTCTTTGGAACAGAAGCCCAAAGTGCTGGAAGTCTTTCTGTAGTAACACGACATTTGCTCTGTGCTTTTTGTCTGTACAACAGCCTGACTTCTGCCATGAATTCTTGTCTGTATAGTGGTTGCAGAACTTGTATGGTATTTGCACTTGTATAGCGTGGTGGTATGGATGGTATTTGCATGGGTATAGCATGGTGGTATGGATGGAATTTGTATTTGTATAGCATGGTGGTATGGATGAAATTGTATTTGTATAGCATGGTGGTGTGGATGGTATTTGCATTTGTATGGATGGAATTTGCATGTGTATGGCATGGTAGTGTGGATGGAATTTACATGTGTATGGCATGGTATTTGCCTTTGTATAGCATGGTTACATGGATGGTATTTGCATTTGAATAGCATTGTTACATGGATGGTACTTTGTATGTATATCAGCACAGACTTTTATAAAAGGGTGTGTGTGCATATTAGCACGATTTATTGCTGGGTGTGGGAGGTATGTATAGCAGCACGACTTCTTGGAAGGTAGTGTATAATTATGCTTAGCAGCACGAGCAGTTGAATGGTTAGTGTATGTATATCAGCACGACTTATAGGATGCATATCAGCACAAATTGTTGGAAGGCAGTTTATATGTATAACTGTATAGCCTGATGCTGGGGGAGAAGATATGTATGGTAGCTCGATTCACACAGAAGGGTTCAGAATAAGTTTATAAATAAACGGTTTTCCATGTGACAGGAGGAGGAAGAAGCAAGCACCAATTCTAAAATGCTAACAAAGTGTGCAATCATGGACCAAAGCTCATCTCTTCTGCTTTAGATGGTTGATGAAAAACAACTGATAACACTTAGAAAATAACTAGTGAAACATCAGTATTTCTGAAAGGTACCAGGTTTTCACTGGTTACCAAAAACTAAGGGGAAGCACTGACAAAAGTCATTGATTTCAGTGTGGGTGAGCAAGCATGACAAAATTGTGTTGATGAAATTACCTTGAGTTTGTATCTATCTATCTATCTATCTATCTATCTATCTATCTATCTATCTATCTATCTATCTATCTATCTATCTATCTTCTATCTATCTATCTATCTATCTATCTATGTATCTATCTATCTATCTATCTATCTATCTATCTATCTATCTATCTATCTGTCTGTCTGTCTGTCTGTCTGTCTGTCTGTCTGTCTATCTATCTATCTATCTATCTATCTATCTATATTTATCCGTCTGTCTGTCTACCTGTCTGTCTATCTGTTTATTGATCTATATATCGATCGATCAATCTATCTTTTCCTCTATCTGTCTAGCAATCTAGCTTTATCTGTATATCTAGTCTGTTTGTCTCTCTTCTTCCTGTCTTACCTACATGTCTGTCTAATTAGCTAGCTAGCTACCTGTTAGTCGTTGTTCAAGTCAACTGACTTAGAATTGGTGGTGTCTGTGTATACTGGTGTAACAGTGGTAAGTGTGGAGGTATCACTGGTGCACTGCTGTGTGTTGCAGACCTCTGAGCAGCTCCTCCACACGTCCCCTACAATGGCCACAGGAGGCAGTGGACAGGGCGTCAACACCTGTGCCGTATGTCTGGGTGACTACAGGGACCCTAGGTTCCTTCCCTGCCACCACACCTTCTGTGCTCCATGTATCCAAAACCTTGCTGACAGACATTCTGGAGGTGATTTCCCTTGTCCTGCTTGCCAGGAGATAACCTCCCTGTTTCCTGCAGGAGTTGCCTCCCTGCCAAAGAACTGCTACATCCAGCAGAAGCCAAGTCACCAGAACATGTGTAAGATTCACAATGATGAGAAACTTCTGTTTTACTGTGTGCCATGTGACCAAGCAATGTGTTTATACTGTAAACTATACAGCCATGAAGGGCACAAAACAGAAGATCTGAATGCAGCAGTTTCTAAAAAACAGACAGAGCTACAAAATGACCAGCAACGTTTGCAGGGTGCTATGTCTGACGTAACAAAAACACTGACGTCACTGCAGACAGAAAGACAACACCTGGAGAAGAAGAGAGCAGCACTGGAGAAAAACATTCATAACCGTCACGCCCTCATAGTGGCTGCTGCTGACAGGAAGAGAGACAAAGTGCTAAAGTCACTGCAGTCAGTGCACACAGACCTGGACAGTGGCATTGTCCGTGATATTGAGCATCAAGAAGGCCACAAGGCAGAGTTGTCCAGTCTTCTCCAACAACTGGACAATGCCCTCACCTCAAGTAGTG
Organism: Stramonita haemastoma; assembly: GCA_030674155.1. Taxonomy (NCBI): domain Eukaryota; kingdom Metazoa; phylum Mollusca; class Gastropoda; order Neogastropoda; family Muricidae; genus Stramonita; species Stramonita haemastoma. Next base: position 23,445,129 of record CM060343.1, read on the forward strand.
CTGCTGATGTCATTAATGTTATCATAGAGATGAGAAAAAGGCGTGGCAGTCAGTAATAGACGAAATGACGTCACCAGTAGCCAGACGTTTCCATAGACCTATTCTAAGGTGTGACGTCAGCACTGACACAGTGACACAGGGGATACAGAACTACGTGGGCAACGTGCTTTAGAGAGAGAGAGATGAAGGAGAGAAGAGAGAGAGAGAGAGAGAGAGAGAGAGAGAGAGAGAGAGAGAGAGAGAGAGAGAGAGAGAGAGAGAGAGAGAGAGAGAGAGAGAGAGAGAGAGAGAGAGCAAAAGCAAGGTGACAGAGTGTTTTCAGTGTGCACAGGACCCTGACCTACAGGTCTGTTTCTTTGTGTCATGAGGATAGAGATCCCCTGCCTGTAGTGTGGGTGTCATGAGGATAGAGATCCCCCTGTAGTGTGGGTGTCATGAGGATAGAGATCCTCCTAGTAGTGTGGGTGTCATGAGGATAAAGATCCTCCTAGTAGTGTGGCTGTCATGAGGATAGAGATCCCCTGTCTGTAGTGTGGGTGTCATGAGGATAGAGATCCCCTTCCTGTAGTGTGGGTGTCATGAGGATAGAGATCCCCCTGTAGTGTGGGTGTCATGAGGATAAAGATCCTCCTAGTAGTGTGGGTGTCATGAGGATAAAGATCCCCCTGTAGTGTGGGTGTCATGAGGATAGAGATCCCCTTCCTGTAGTGTGGGTGTCATGAGGATAGAGATCCCCCTGTAGTGTGGGTGTCATGAGGATAAAGATCCTCCTAGTAGTGTGGGTGTCATGAGGATAAAGATCCCCCTGTAGTGTGGGTGTCATGAGGATAGAGATCCCCTGCCTGTAGTGTGGGTGTCATGAGGATAGAGATCCCCCTGTAGTGTGAGTGTCATGAGGATAAAGATCCTCCTAGTAGTGTGGGTGTCATGAGGATAAAGATCCCCCTGTAGTGTGGGTGTCATGAGGATAGAGATCCCCTGCCTGTAGTGTGGGTGTCATGAGGATAAAGATCCTCCTAGTAGTGTGGGTGTCATGAGGATAGAGATCCCCTGTAGTGTGGGTGTCATGAGGATAAAGATCCTCCTAGTAGTGTGGGTGTCATGAGGATAAAGATCCTCCTAGTAGTGTGGGTGTCATGAGGATAAAGATCCCCTTCCTGTAGTGTGTGGTGTCATGAGGATAGAGATCCCCTTCCTGTAGTGTGGCTGTCATGAGGATAGAGATCCCCTTCCTGTAGTGTGGGTGTCATGAGGATAGAGATCCCCTGTAGTGTGGGTGTCATGAGGATAGAGATCCCCTTCCTGTAGTGTGGGTGTCATGAGGATAGAGATCCCCTGTAGTGTGGGTGTCATGAGGATACAGATCCCCTTCCTGTAGTGTGGGTGTCATGAGGATAGAGATCCCCTGTAGTGTGGGTGTCATGAGGATAGAGATCCCCTTCCTGTAGTGTGGCTGTCATGAGGATAAAGATCCTCCTAGTAGTGTGGGTGTCATGAGGATAGAGATCCCCTTTCTGTAGTGTGGGTGTCATGAGGATACAGATCCCCTTCCTGTAGTGTGGGTGTCATGAGGATAGAGATCCCCTTCCTGTAGTGTGGGTGTCATGAGGATAGAGATCCCCTGTAGTGTGGGTGTCATGAGGATACAGATCCCCTTCCTGTAGTGTGGGTGTCATGAGGATAGAGATCCCCTTTCTGTAGTGTGGGTGTCATGAGGATACAGATCCCCTTCCTGTAGTGTGGGTGTCATGAGGATAGAGATCCCCTTCCTGTAGTGTGGGTGTCATGAGGATACAGATCCCCTTCCTGTAGTGTGGGTGTCATGAGGATAGAGATCCCCTTCCTGTAGTGTGGGTGTCATGAGGATAGAGATCCCCTTCCTGTGGTGTGGGTGTCATGAGGATACAGATCCCCTTCCTGTAGTGTGGGTGTCATGAGGATAGAGATCCCCTTCCTGTAGTGTGGGTGTCATGAGGATAGAGATCCCCTTCCTGTAGTGTGGGTGTCATGAGGATACAGATCCCCTGCCTGTAGTGTGGGTGTCATGTGAACAGTGTGAGATGAAGAAGTACACTCCTGTCAAAGCATTGACAGAGACAGAGAAATGTGTGATCCCTAGTAACAAGATGGGCAAAGTGTCCTTCAAATGTTATGCTGAAGGAAGGGTTATGTCTCCTGTTCCACAGTCAGGCAGGTTTAGAACTTTCTGTACATCACCGACTGCTGCACACTTCAGTCTGGTCAACAACCTGTCAGGACAGGCAGACATTGAAAAGAAACACAGCGACATTCACAGACTCGTTTAAGTCAGAAAAAAAACAACGATAGAGTTCACAATCCAGGAGGGCCCTCACTGTGCATTTGACGTGGACAACACAGAGCAGTATTTTGCTGTGGTGGGTGAAGCCAAAGAGTCCACACTCCAGCGCAGTGTCCATTTGTACCGACGGTCAGTGGAGAAGGCAGTCAGCACGTACACCCCTCCTACAGAAGAGTGCCGGATGTTTTCGCTCTGAAAAGGACAGCTGGATAGTACTGATTCTTAATTTTTGTTGTTGTTGTTTTATTTTCATTTTTACATTGTATTTTACCTTTTATGCTGAGCAATAAAAACCATGTTGTGTATGTTTTGCCTGGATGATGTGTGTACAGAAATTAGGATGGGGGCAAGATTTATTAAATGTCTTTGAATGCTGTGTAAGATGTTGCCGAATATTCTGACGTACACTTTGGTACTTGCAGCTAAGCAGTGCTGTAAAGAAAGACAGTGAAGAAAAAGAAACATAATAAGAAAAAAGACTATTGGTTCTGTACAAACCACATAATACCACGTCTGTCCATGTAGAACCAAACCATGGTGAAGAACTGTTTGAATGGCTAAGTGGATAAGGTCCCAGCCTTCTGATCCTGATGGTGCTGGGGTCAATGGTCATGGGTTTGAGTCTTGACTTCCCCTGGTAGGTTAACTATCGGGGGTTTTGTTGTTCCTTGTCAGCTAATATGGGGAGACCTGCTACGCCTTGCTCTCTTTTTTCTGTATGCATGCATGTAGAAGAACAAGTAGATGCATCAAATATTCCATATTTTTTAAAACAGCACGGGGAGTTGTGGAACCAAAGAAATACCCAGCATGCACCCAAGACCTCAGAGGTGTGCTGGGTTATACATATTTTCTTCTTGGTCAGTCATCTGCCCAGTATATTTCTTCACAGTTATGGTGAAGTGTGTATGGCTTCACAAGCCAGAATTATCTTCTATAAACCCTGAAATATGACATTAAAAAAACCCTGAAGAAGTATTGCAATTGTGAACAAGAGCTGTGGATATTGTATTTGTGGATGATTCAGATGATGGTGTTTTCCAATGAAATGAAGTGACTAACTTCGTGACTGAAATGTCAAGTGATTATCATGTGGTGACTGACACTGGGGAGAATAAAATAAAGAGAAAGAGGTGTTCTTGATTTGTCAGTGTGTGGTGTGTGTGTGTGTGTGTGTGTGTGTGTGTGTGTGTTGTGTGTGTGTGTGTGTGTGTGTGTGTGTGTGTGTGTGTTGTTGTGGAGTGAGAGAGCTTCTTCTGTCTGTCTGCCTATGTCTGTCTGTCTGTCTGTCTGACTGTCTGTCTGTCTTTCTCTTTCTCCCTTTTTCCATTTTCTCTCACGCGTTCTCTATCTCAATGAATCTCTCTCTTCTCTCTCTCTCTCTCTCTCTCTCTCTCTCTCTCTCTCTCTCTCTCTCTCTCTCTCTCTCTCTCTCTCTCTCTCTCTCTCTCTCTCTCTCTCTCCTCTCTCTCTCTCTCTCTCAACAACAACAACATCACACTCTCATCACACTCTTGTGCACACTGGCGGGCATGCACACAAACACGCGCGCGCGCGCGCGCGTGCGCACGCACGCACGCACGTCTTTCTGTCTGTTTGTTGTCTGTTTCTGTCTCTCCATATGTCTGTCTCTGTCTCTGTCTCTGTCTCTGTCACTCTGTCTCTCTGTCTCTGTCTCTGTCTGTCTGTCTGTCTGCCTGTCTCTCTGTCTCTGTCTCTGTCTCTGTCTGTCTCTCTCTCTCTCTCTCTCTCTCTCTCAAAAACATCAACAACAATAAGGAATCAATGTTACAAAGTTTAGATTATAAAAAAAACCATTGAGAATAGCGTTGAGTGTCACAGATAAGACAAATTCTATGGGTGCCCTGAGTTCCGTTCAATCCAATCATCCTGTTTATGGCCCAGCCGGGTACCAGAGTTGAATGTCGTCTGGTTGCATAAGTCCTTCGGATGAGACTATACACGTTCCGTCTACGAACGCACACAGAACATCTTTCGCACACGTTAAAACCTATTCCACTTTTTGGAAGATTAGGCCATTGTTCCTAGTCTCATCCGAAGGACTTTTGAGGAGAGTGGAGTCTGCACTGATGTTAACTCCGGGGGAAAATTCCCCTCGAACAGTAATCGAACCCGGGTCGTCAGAACAGATTGTTCTGACCACTAGGCTATCCCGTCCCCCGGACAAGAAGGAACGTGGCATGGTGGATTAGACGTTCATCTGCCTAACAAGTAAACTATGAAGTTTTGGGTTCGAATCCCAGCCTTGCCAGTTAACGGCAAAATCCACCTGAATGTCAAGTCTTTCGGGGAAGTCTCTAAACCAATCAGACCTGTGTGCTTATAATAATGATAATGATGATGAAAGGAATATATATATATATATATATATATATATATATATATATATATATATATATATGTATATATATACATATATATATGTATATATGTATATATATATATGTATGTATATATGTATATATATATATGTATGTATATATATATGTATATATATATAATACATATATATATATATATATATATATCGCTATATCATGTAAGAACAGATCAAAGCGCTAACATTCCACCTACTCTTCTGGACTTGTCCACGTCAAGAGAACCCAGGACAGCATCTTTATTTCCAGAATTAAACTTTTCTAGGGGACGGGATAGCGCAGTGGTCAGAGCACTCACTTTCCCCCCAGCTAAAGTTAAGCAGCATCGAGCGTGACTACCAATTGGATGGGTAACCGTTTGCGCGCTTTGGCTTTAGTACAGTCCACCCCTCCCCCTCCCCTAACCCCCAAACTCCCAGTTCACCCACCTGTCTTTAGGGTCAGGGAAAGTAAAGCAGCGAGGGAGAGGAGATGGGTGCCGCCCTCAATATGTTGGCCCCTAGAGAAACTGAGGTCTCTGACGCCTCGCTCCCCTACGACCTTCGGATGAGACTTTAACCGAGGCCCGTGTGCGAACGCACGCAGAACATCTTGCGCACACGTTAAATCCTGTTCGCTTTTCGTAAGAGTAGGCCATCGTGTGCGGTGGGAACAGATGACAATATTTACAAAACTGCATACACACGGGACCGGATGAAAAAAAGCACATGATTGCTTATTCTGTTATCCTCGATATAAAGATTAAATAAATAAACGACCACACAGGTTATGGGACACATTTATCTTTTTATCTAAACTTTCTAGAAACTCACGAATGAGGGGAAGTAATGCCTTTCTGAACATGGAAAGGAAGGGAAGCAACTACTCACAGACTGTACAAAGGAAAGAGTTAATTACCTTTGCTTGTATCTGGAATGGTGTTTTCCTTATGACATCATGTCCCCTGTGTTGTTAATGTAATTGAATTTGACGTTAATGCAAAACATTGTCCCCTACATCACTCCCTCCTCCCTCATGTGGATCAGTTGTCTAGAGGTAACGCAACTGCCTAGAAAGCGAAAAGTCGAGATCGGAAGTGTGCGGTGGTTTGATCCCCGTTTGGGCCCGAAACTTTTCCCCCAATCCATTAGACTACGAGCGGTGGTCTGGGTGCTAATCGATAAACCGAGGTCCCGTGTGTTACAGACAATTATCTAGCGTACGCAAAAAGAGCCCATGTCAACAAGAGAGTTGTCCCTGGCAAAATTATGTAACAAGAAAAGCCACTCTTGTAGGGAAACGAATACAGTTGCATACAGGAAGAGAAAAATGGGTGGCGCTGTTTTTGTGGCGACGCACTTTCCATGGGCGGAGAAAGACAGACAGACAGACAGACAGACAGACAGACAGACAGACAGACAGACAGACAGACAGACAGAGCAGCCCGAATTTCAGGCAGAGCTAGAGAAATCTGCCGTGACTTAAAGTGTTATAAAATAAAATAAACATGTTCAAAAAAAATTTGTGCTGGCATCATGCATGACGAGCCCTTAGTACCAGACGATTCTCTTTGGACTCTAGGTATTTCTAACCCTCTGCAGCACAGTGTGCCAGACGGTAGATTTCAAGGGCCATCTTCCAGGTCTGACACACTACAGGCAGTACTTTGCCATTACAACACATTTTGTTATTAGATAATAATTGAATATGTGTAAGAAAAAAATATTGAATATAGCCACCGCTGTTGTCTATTGGTTAGGGCGTTGGACTCGTAATCTAAAGGTTGCGGGTTCGATCCCAGCTTTCGGCTATGGCGTTGTGCCCTTGGAAAAGGCACTTTACGGCTATTTTCTCACCCCACCCAGGTGTAAAAGGGGTACTAACCTTGTGTTAGACTGGCGTCCTATCCAGGGGGGTGGGTGGGGGGGGGGTCTATGACTCTCAGTCGCTTAACGCCACAGAAACCGGGATAAGCACCAGCCTGATGAGCCTTAGGCTCGGTGCAGACTTTAACTTTAACTTAATTATTGAATATGGTGACGATATTGATCTCGTGGGAGGCAGCAACAAGGAACTCCAAGACCTTACCAACAGACTGGTAGACAGAGCAGGCGCATATGGGATGGAAGTCAGCACAGAAAAGAGTAAAGTATTGGTCAACAGTGCAAACGACACCACAGCACAGATCTACATGAATGGCCAGCAGCTGGAAGAAGTAGACGCTTTCAAATATCTTGGCGCTACCCTCACGAAAGATGGACGCTCCACCACAGAGATCAAGACCAGGCTAGCCATGGCAACATCAGCTATGGCAAAACTGAACAAGATATGGAGAAGCGACAACATCAGCTTCAAAACAAAAGTCAAATTGTTCAGACCCCTGGTCATCTCCATCTTGCTCTACGGCTGCGAAAGTTGGCAATGACCGCTGAAACCACCAAGCGGATCCAGACGTTCGAGACAAAATGCTTCGGGCGACTGCTTGGAATTTCCTGGAAGGATAGGAAAACAAACACCTATGTGCGAAGTCAAGTTGCATTGATGGCTGGCCCTCAGGAACCCCTACTAGCCACTGTCAAGAAAAGGAAGCTGGCATGGTTCGGCCATGTCACACGCCACAACACCCTCCCCAAGACAGTCCTACAAGGAACGCTAGAAGGTGGCAGACGTCGAGGCAGACAAACCAAAAGCTGGATGGATGACATCAAGGAGTGGACCCACCTGGACAGTCCAACACTCATTGGGAAGGTGGAGGACAGGGCTGGATGGCGACGGCTGGCTGCAGAATTGTCTCTCATGTCTCCTCCACGACCATCCCGGTCATGAGAAAGAAGAAGACCCCTCCCTCCCTTCCCTGTTCCTCGGCTAGAGCTTTGGTAAAGGTAAAGGTGTCCCATAACCTGTGTGGTCGTAGGGGAGCGAGGCGTCAGAGACCTCAGCTTCTCTAAAGTCCTGTATGTTGAGGGCGGCGCCCATCTTCTCTCCCTCGCTGCTTTACCTTCCCCGACCCTAAAGAGGGTAGGTACCCATTGACAGCTAGGTGAACCGGGGGAACTGTACTGAAGCCAAGGCGCGCAAACGGTCACCCATCCAATTGGCAACCGCGCTCGACGCTGCTTCACTTGATTGGGGGAAAGCGAGCGCTCTGACCACTGAGCTATTCCGTGCCTAGAGCTTTAAGGTTAACAAATTATATTTTTTTACGTATACGACCGTTTTTGGTTTGTTTTTTGTTGTTGTTGTTGTTGTTATTGTTTTTAC
>CM060343.1:23458087-23468087 GCA_030674155.1 Stramonita haemastoma
GAACTTGGTAAGAAGAATTGTGAAGAATTGTGAAGTAAACACCAAACATACAGTCAACAATCATACTATCCACCAGATAGTCAATAATATTATGTGTGTAGTATGGAAGGACGTTGGCAGGATTGTTTAAGACGTTCGCCTGCCAATATGTAAATCGTGAGTTTTCTGGTGTCGTACCAGCCTCGCCCTTCTTCCAGTTTGACGAAAAAATCGAACTGAATGTCAAAGTCATTCGGATGAGACTCGAAACCGAGGCCCGTGTGCGAATGCACGCAGAACATCTTGCGCACACGTTAAAACCGTTCACCTTTGGAAGAGTAGGCCATCGTGTGCCTGTAGGAGCGGATGACAAAATTATAACAAAACCAGCATGCACTCAGGTGTCGTGTTTAGACACCATCCCTGAGGAAAAATCGGGGAGTTGGAGTCCAGAGCGCTCGGAGCTGTAGGTATATGGCAACGTTCTGGTGGCTCCTGCGACGGTACTGGAACCATTCGTATCGGTCAATGCCCTTCAATGGATCATTCCAGTGCCGTGGAGAGGGGGTCTGCTGCATGGGTAACAGCTTGCCCTCCATACATACTTGCCAGGCTTTGCGCTCTAAAGACTAGAGCGCAACTACCATAGTCTTCCGAGACTGATGATGCTATATACTACTACTACTACTACTACTACTACTATACTACTACTACTACTATACTACTACTATACTATGATGACTATGAATTGTTGACTATACATCTGATAGGTAGTATGATTGTTGACTATAATTATATCTGGGGGTAGTATGATTGTTGAATGTATATCTGATAGTATAAGATTGTTGACATAATCTAATAGGTAGTATGATTGTTGACTATATATCTATAGATAGTATAATTGTTGACTATTGGTCGGTAAAGGTAGCAATGCAGGTAGTTCAAAGGTGAATGACAGTACAGAGGAAACATGGGAAACACATCTAACAATACATAATATGCTTTATAAATTCAGAAATTGTATAATATTATTGACCAGAGCACCCAACATGCAGTTAAATAAGTAAACGACAGGTACAGGAGAAACATGAGAGAACACATCCAGCAATATATATTGACCATAAATTATTACCCAATGTAAACATCCGGTACATGAAAACATGGGGAACACATCCAGCAATATATATTGACCATATTACCCAAGGTAAATGACAGGTACAGGAAAACATAGAAGAACATATCTAGCAACTCATATTGACCATAGTACCCAATAATGTATTCTAATGGGTAAATGGCAGGTAGAGGGATACATGGGAGAACTCATCCAGCAATACATATTGACCATATTATTCAAGGTAAATGCCAGGTACAGGAAACATGGAGGAACACATCCAGCAATACATATTGACCATATTATTCAAGGTAAATGCCAGGTACAGGGAAACGTGGAGGAACATATCCAGCAATACATATTGACCATATTATTCAAGGTAAATGCCAGGTACAGGGAAACATGGAGGAAACACATCCAGCAATACATATTGACCATATTATTCAAGGTAAATGCCAGGTACAGGGAAACGTGGAGGAAACACATCCAGCAATACATATTGACCATATTATTCAAGGTAAATGCCAGGTACAGGGAAACGTGGAGGAACACATCCAGCAATACATATTGACCATATTATCAAGGTAAATGCCAGGTACAGGGAAACGTGGAGGAACACTATCCAGCAATACATATTGACCATATTATTCAAGGTAAATGCAGGTACAGGAAAACGTGGAGGACATATCCAGCAATACATATTGACCAATATTATTCAAGGTAAATGCCAGGTACAGGGAAACTGGAGGAACACTATCCAGCAATACATATTGACCATATTACTCAAGGTAATGCCAAAGTACAGGGAAAGTGGAGAACATATCCAGCAATACATATTGACCATATTACTCAAGGTAAATGCCAGGTACAGGGAAACATGGAGGAACATATCCAGCAATACATATTGATCATATTACTCAAGGTAAATGCCAGGTACAGGGAAACATGGAGGAACATATCCAGCAATACATATTGATCATATTACTCAAGGTACATGACAGGTACAGGGAAACATGGAGGAACATATCCAGCAATACATATTGATCAAATTACTCAAGGTACATGACAGGTACAGGGAAACATGGGGGAACACTTCCTTCACCTTAATGGAAGGCCTCAAGTTGTCCAAGTACCCATCATTTTTTGCTTGTTTGTTTTGTTGATGTAATCAATCCAGCTGCTGAGTTGATGCAGTCCAGCCAGTGCTTGTGTATCATTGTGCCCCAATTGATGAAGTATTGAATGACTTTGACCGTATTGTTATCATAATGCCATACATAACAACGTAAATTGAAGAACCTGGGCACTCTTTCAGTAGAAATAGTGTCTTCATCTTCTAAAAAAAAAATTTTAAAACAGTGCAGTTTTAAACATGCGCGTTAATTAAAGTGGTGTGTTGTTTTTGTTTGTTTTGTTTGGGGGGGGGTATTCTTTTTTGTTTTTTGGGGGGGTATCTAATTGATTATGAGAACAAAATGGGTATTGTGTAATTTCGTATTGTAATATGTATTGCTATTGTATGTGACACTGTACTGTGCTGTATTGTTGCATTGTATTGTATTGTATTTGTATTGTATGTATTGTATTGTATATGTATTAACTACCACTTACAATCACAGCAGATTTTTGTATCTGATATATTTATATAATGTTGATGGGTAGCTGCTCTGTACTACTTCGGCTGCTGTAGGGGAGAGTATATGGTTGTATTTCACCACTAAATCAAGAGCTAGCGCCTAAATGCCCACAGAGCATCGCCCACCACCCCCATCTCCAGACCAAGAGGGCGTACGAACAGTCAGCGTTGGAGATGTTCTCCAAAGGCCAACTAGCCCCCTAGGCTGTAGCACATAAAGACTGTGCAAGTCAAAGCCTCCTAGTCAAGAGTCTAGTGATCACTAAAGACTAAGTTGTAAAGTGAAATTCCGTGAGTGTAAACCACTGATCATACAGCCTCTCACTTTGCTGCTGCCCCCAGCATCAATGGTTTAATCAAGAACTGTGATAAAGCCCAAAGCTGAAGGCATTTTTAGGCAAGTGTTTACCTCTAGAAACACCGATCTAAGGTTCGAGTTTGGCATCACTGTATGGATCATGTGTCAGAAGAGATCCAAGTTGTGTGGTATTCCCTGCAAAGTGTTCAAGACCTCATTGCTTCGAATGCCAACACGACTGGGAATCCCTCCCTGCACTGGGGGTATAGGCGTCTTCCAGAAGCAGAATGATGCAAAGCTTGTGAATTCCAAAAATCCCCTAGAGTGGAGGGGTAGGAGAGGTAGGGAGGGGGGGGGGTTGAGATTTTGGTCATCTACCTCTGGTCTCTGAAGCAGCACGAATGGCTGAAAAGATCAGTTTTTAGCTAAATGTTCTTTGATAGAAATCGCAAAAGAAATCCTATCGTCATCACCACCCCCACACTACCACCACCACTTCAATTGTTCTTTATCACCACAACGTTACCACTACATCGCTACTTCTATCACCATTACATCACAAATGCATCGTCACTATGTCACCAGCACATCACCATTACATCATCACTACATCATCATTACATACCATTACACCACTATTACATCATCTGTACATCACCATTGCATCATCTCTACATCACCAGTACATCACCAGTACACCACCATTACATCACACACACACACGCACGCGCGCGCGCGCGCGCCCGAGCACGCGCACACACACACACACACACACAACATACAATAATCACAGAACACACTCAGATGATAATACATAGATACATCTACTACATACTTACATACATACATAAAAATAATACATAATTTCTTTATACATTACATAAAAACATATCTATACATACACTAACATACATACATTACATACAATTACATACATACTATACATACATACATACTACATACATACATACCATATACATCATCATATAATCATCATACTATATATAACACATAATACTATACATACAGTACATACATTACATACATACATACATAACATACATACATACATACATACATACATACATACATAGCGATATCTATAATACATATAGGTGTGATTAGGTGAGGAGTTTGGGTGATGTGTTTGTGGTTTTTTTTTTAATAGATTTGTGATTGTTATGCTGTACAATACACATTCGTTTCCTGCACTTGATTGTCTATTTTTCTCTCTGTATAATGCACCCTTTCTCTCTGCCACAGCAGCAGCATTACTTCATCCTCATCACCATCGATCATCACGCAATATAAAAAAGCCTCAGATTCGGTGGTCCTAGCTGTTCAGGTCTCATGGTGACATCATATTCCGTTTCCACATACACTTCAGTGCCTGTGGTGAGTTTGTGTCAAAGCCTTTGGGGTTGGGGGTTCACGGGTGGAGGGTCGTTGGAGGGACGTTGTGGTGGTCGCCACCTCAGGTGGGTGACTCACTTAGTCTCGTTCCGCAACTGAGTTATTAATGTCGTTAGCAGGGGGGATTAGTAGGTGGAGTCCTGTGAATATTAGATCAGAACAGGCACCACTGAACACCACCAAAGTGACCCAGCAGCAGTGCAGGGCCCCTCTGGCTGGTAACCTTATGGCGGCCTGATATTGATGGGCTCTCTGTGGACTTCCGATCCTCTGAATGCGACTTAATTAACAAATCTGAGTATACCTGTGGATGGGAGGTTGAAATCAATAGCGTGGGAAAAGCAGGACGAGAAAGGGTAAGGCATAAAAAAGAACAAAAAAAAGAAATAACTTGTAGACATAGTAAAAGGGGCTATCTAAAAACGATGAGCCATTGTTTGAACGTTTATTATGAACATGAAACATCTGCTTATGATTGTGTTTCTTGTGCTACGCAACCTTCACGGTATATTATCATGCTCAATAAGAAATAATGCACCACACTATACCATTTTATACTATACCATGCCACACCATACCACACCATACTACATCACATCACACCGTACCACACCAAACCCACCACCCACACCCCACAACACCATACCACACCACACCACACCATACCACACCATACCACACCATACCACACCATACCACACCAAACCACACCATACCACACCCAACACACCCAACTCAACACAGCATACCACACCATAACTCAACAGCTTTACCACACTATACCACACCATACCACACCACACCACACAACCACACCACACCACACCACACTACACCACACCACACCACACCACACCACTACTCAACACAACATAATAGTTAAACGAGGGAGCTGCCTGGACCAGGTTTCCCGCTTGTGACTTCCATCTTAGGCACAGCTGTCTGCTTAAAGGTGCAGGAGTCCCTTGTGGGAATCATGGTGACCACATTGCTAAACTTATCTTTAGATAACCAGTTCCTTCTGCAAACTGTGGTAGCCACATTGCTAAACGTATCTTTAGACAACCAGGTCTTTGTGTGAACTGTGATAGCCACATTGTTAAACATCTTAGAAAACAAATTATTTGTGTGATTTGTGGTTACCACATCATTAAACATCTTAGAAACCAGTTCTTTGTGCAAACTGTGGTGCCACATTGTTAAACTTATCTTTAGATAACCAAATCTTTGTGCGAACTGAGGTGACCACATTCTTAGACATCTTAGAAAACAAATTCTTTGTGTGATTTGTGAATACAACATTATTAAACATCTTAGAGGACCAGTTCTTTGGGCTAACTGTGAAGACCATAATCATTGCTAAACGTACCTTTAGAGAGAACCAGTTCTTTGTGCAAACTGTGGTAGTCACATTGTTAAACATCTTAGAAAACAAGTGCTTTGTGTGATTTGTGGTTATTACATCATTAAACGTCCTAGAGAACCAGTTCTTTGTGCAAACTGTGGTGACCACATTGTTAAAATTATATTTAGTCAACCAGTTCTTTGTGCAAACTGAGGTGACCACATTCTTAGACATCTTAGAAAACAAATTTTTGTGTGATTTGTGAATACCACATCATTAAACGTCTTAGAGAACCAGTTCTTTGATGTGAATTGTGGTGATTAAATATCTCCTTAGAGAATCAGTTCTTCGTGTGAATTGTGGTGATTAAATATATCCTTAGAGAACCAGTTCTTTGGGTGAATTGTGGTGACAAATAAATCATTGGGAAACCAGTTCTTTGTGTGAATTGTGGTGAAAAATATAATCCTTGGAAAACCAGTTCTTTTGTGTGAATTGTGGTGAAAAATAATTTTTTGGAAAACCAGTTCTTTGTGTGAATTGTGGTGATTAAATATCTCTTTAGAGAATCAGTTCTTTGTGTGAATTGTGGTGAAAAACAAATCCTTGGAAAACGAGTTCTTTGTGTGAATTGTGGCGATGAAACTTCTCCATAGATAACCAGTTCTTTGTGTAAACTGTGGTGATTCAACATAACCAGTCATTTGTGTGAACTGTGGTGATTGAACATCTCCATAGATAACCAGTTCTTTGTGTGAACTGTGGTGATTCAACATAACCAGTCATTTGTGTGAACTGTTGTGATTAAACATCTCCATAGATAACCAGTCCTTTGTGTGAACTATTGTGATTAAACATCTTCGTAAAAACCAGTTCTTTGTGTGAACTGTGGTGATTCAACATAACCAGTCCTTTGTGTGAACTATTGTGATTAAACATCTTCGTAAAAACCAGTTCTTTGTGTGAACTGTGGTGATTCAACATAACCAGTCATTTGTGTGAACTGTTGTGATTAAACATCTCCATAGATAACCAGTCCTTTGTGTGAACTGTTGTGATTAAACATCGTAAAAACCAGTTCTTTGTGTGAACTGTGGTGATTCAACATAACCAGTCATTTGTGTGAACTGTGGTGATTAAACATCTCCATAGATAACCAGTTCTTTGTGTGAACTGTTGTGATTAAACATCTCCATAGATAACCAGTCCTTTGTGTGAACTGTTGTGATTGAACATCTCCATAGATAACCAGTCCTTTGTGTGAACTGTTGTGATTGAACATCTCCATAGATAACCAGTTCTTTGTGTGAACTGTTGTGATTAAATATCTCCATAGATAACTAGTTCTTTGTGTGAACTGTGGTGATTAAACATCTCCATAGATAACCAGTTCTTTGTGTGAACTGTTGTGATTAAACATCTCCATAGATAACCAGTTCTTTGTGTGAACTGTGGTGATTAAACATCTCCATAGATAACCAGTTCTTTGTGTGAACTGTTGTGATTGAACATCTCCATAGATAACCAGTCCTTTGTGTGAACTGTTGTGATTAAACATCTCCATAGATAACCAGTTCTTTGTGTGAACTGTTGTGATTTAAATATCTCCATAGATAACCAGTTCTTTGTGTGAACTGTTGTGATTAAACATCTCCATAGATAACCAGTTCTTTGTGTGAACTGTGGTGATTAAACATCTCCATAGATAACCAGTTCTTTGTGTGAACTGTGGTGATTTAACACAACATCAGTATGGATGTGATTCACGAGAGATAGGAACCAACTCTTGACATTCTAGTCAGCGTTCTACGTCCACTGGGTTGTTTTCAAAACAAAGAGTTCAATTGTCAAAGAATAACATAACAGTCAATAACTTCAAAAGCCGCCGCTGTAGTCTAGTGGTTAGGGCGTTGGACTCGTAATCTAAAGGTTGCGGGTTCGATCCCAGCTTTCGGCTATGGCGTTGTGCCCTTGGAAAAGGCACTTTACGGCTATTTTCTTACCCCACCCAGGTGTAAAAGGGGTACCAACCTCGTGTTGGGGGTTAACCCTGCGATAGACTGGCGTCCTATCCAGGGGGAGTCTATGACTCTCAGTCGCTTAACGCCACAGAAACCGGGATAAGCTCCGGCCTGATGAGTCTTAGGCTCGGGACAGACTTTAACTAACTTTAACAATAACTTCAAAAGTGTAACATACATCTTGTTTATCTTTTTTCTGAATCTTTCTGGTACCATTGGACACATTATCCGAGGTTGACAGAAAGACAGAGAAACCCAGACACCCTCCGTAGGCCAGAGAGCCTTTGTAAGCTAGCCTCTATTTTTAAGTCAGCAAGCCTTTGTAAGCCAGAGAACCTTTGTAAGCCAGCAAGTATTTGTAAGCCAGCAAGTATTTGTAAGCCAGAGAGCATTTGTAGCCAGCAAGTATTTGTAAGCCAGAGAGCATTTGTAGGGCAAAGCCTCTGTAAGCCAGCGAGCCTTTGTAAGCCAGAGAGTCTTTGTAAGCCAGAGCCTTTGTAAGCCAGAGCCTTTGTAAGTCAGCGAGCCTTTGTAAGCCAGAGTCTTTGTAAGCCAGAGAGCCTTTGTAAGTCAGCGAGCCTTTGTAAGCCAGAGAGCATTTGTAAGCCAGAGTCTTTGTAAGCCAGAGAGCCTTTGTAAGTCAGCGAGCCTTTGTAAGCCAGAGAGCATTTGTAAGCCAGAGAGCCTTTGTAAGTCAGCGAGCCTTTGTAAGCCAGATAGCCTTTGTAAGCCAGAGAGCCTTTGTAAGCCAGAGAGCCTTTGTAAGTCAGCGAGCCTTTGTAAGCCAGAGCCTTTGTAAGCCAGATACTTTGCAAGCTAGCAAGCATTTGTAAGCCAGGGTGCACTTGTAAGCCAGATACTTTGCAAACCAGAGAGCCTTTGTAAGCCAGAGCCTTTGTAAGCCAGAGCCTTTGTAAGCCAGAGTCTTTGTCAGCCACAACCTTTAAAAGCCAGATAACCGTGTAAGCCAGATAGCCTTTGTAAGCCAGAGAGTCTTTGTAAGTCAGCGAGCCTTTGTAAGCCAAAGAGCATTTGTAAGCCAGAGAGCATTTGTAAGCTAGCGAGCATTTGTAAACCAGAGAGCATTTGTAAGGCAAAGCTTTTGTAAGCCAGAGAGCCTTTGTAATTCAGCAAGCCTTTGTAAGCCAGAGCCTTTGGAAGCCAGAGAGAGCCTTTGTAATCTAAGGAGGTTATGTAAGCCAGTGAGCTGTAGCGTCCTTCTTGTGGTCAGCAAGTTTGCAGCACAAGTGGACAACTGCAGCTCTTTGTTTGTGACAACCTAGATGTGCACAGGAAGTGTGTATGTGTGTGTGTGCGTGTGTGTGAGGTGGGGGGGATGCGTGCGTGCGTGCGTGCATGCGTGCATGTGTGTGTGTGTATGTGTATGCGTAATGTGTGTGTGTGTTTGTTTTTGTGTTTATGTGTGTGTGTATGTGTGTGTGTGTGTTGACGGTGACACATCGTACAGTGCAGACATAGACAGATAGTACAGTGTGCGGATAGACGGATGGTAGTATCAGGGTCTATAGTGTGACTGATAGTGTGACAGTCTACCAGCAGTAGGGTGTATACTGTGACTGGCAGTGTAAAGATTTACCTGTAGTAGGGTGTCTACTGTAACTGACAGTGTAAAGGTTTACCTGTAGTAGGGTGTCTACTGTAACTGACAGTGTAAAGGTTTACCTGTAGTAGGGGTGTCTACTGTAACTGACAGTGTAAAGGTTTACCTGTAGTACAGTGTCTACTGTAACTGACAGTGTAAAGGTTTACCTATAGTAGGATGTATACTGTAACTGACAGTGTAAAGGTTTACCTGTAGTAAGGTGTATACTGTTGTGACTGACAGTGTAAAAGTTTTCCTGTAGTATGGTGTATACTGTATTTGTATTGTATCTTCAGTTTAACGTCTATTCACATTTAGTGATTTTAGACACACACACACACACACACACACACACACAACACACACACACACACACACACACACACACACACACACACACACACACACACACACACACACACACACACACACACACACACACACACACACACATCTGACAAGAAAGAGTAAACAATAAACTGAAAAATGTCATTTAAACGTGCTGAAATAAAAACTAATCCTAACACTACAAAAACTAGATTATTGGACTTCTTTTCAACATTAACACAATGTCCAACAGCAACGAAGGTTCAG
>CM060343.1:23482061-23487061 GCA_030674155.1 Stramonita haemastoma
TCTCTCTCCCTCTCTCCCTCTCTCCCTCCCTCCATCTCTCTCTCATCCCCTCCCCCCTCTCTCCCCCTCTCCCCTCTCCCCCCCCTCTCTCTCACACAACCTACTTCTCTCTCTTTCTTCCCCACCTTCACACAATGACTTTTAAAAAAAAAAAACATTTCTTTTTTTTTTTCTCCGGATTGAAGGAAAGGAAGAGAGGAGAGAACAGAAGGGAAGGGGGTGGGAGATGGAGGGAGGGAGGGTGGTGGTGGTGAAGGAGGTGATAGAGGAGGAGTGGTGCAAGTATATCCAGGACTGGTTCCCGGATTACCTGACCCACACTCACTTCGTGCCCCCTGTCTACCTGTACCGCACACGCAGTGAGCCTGTGAAGGTCAGTGAGAGAGAGAGAGAGAAGGGGGGGGGGAGAGAGAGAGAGGAGAGAAGGGGGGGGGGGAGAGGGGGAGAGAGAGAAGGGGGGGGGGGAGGGGGGGAAGAGAGGGGGGATGGAGAAGAGAGAGAGGGAGAGGGAGAGAGAGAGAGGGGGGGAGAGAGGGTGGGAGGGAGGGAGAGAGAGAGAGGAGGGGAGAGAGGGGGATAGAGACAGACAGACAGACAGACAGACAGACAGAGGGATAGAGACAGACAGACAGACAGACACACACAGAGACACAGAGAGAAAGGGGGGTGGGGAAGAAAGAGGGAGGTGGAGAAGAGAGAGGGGGTGAGAGAGAGGGGATGGGATAGAGAAGGTGAGAGAGAGACGGGGGAAAGAGTGAGGGAGAGAGAGAGAGAGAGAGAGAGAGAAGAGAGGAGAGAGAGAGAGAGAGAGAGAGAGAGAGAGAGAGAGAGACATGACAGACAGACAGACAGACAGACAGACAGACAGACAGACAGACAGATGGGGGTGAGAGAGAGAGAGAGAGGAAGAGAGGGTGAGAGAGAAAATGTGTGTGAGAGAGAGAGAGAGAGAGAGAGAGAGGAGAGAGAGAGAGAGAGAGAGAGAGAGAGAGAGAGAGAGAGAGAGGAGAAGACAATGATGCTGAAAGAGAGAGAGGGAGAAAGGAAGAGAGATGATCAAAGAGAGAGAGAGAGGGAAATAGAGTGAGTGTGTATGACTGTGTGTGTGGTCACGCACACACGTATGTGTATGTATGTGTGTGTGTGTGTAAGTGTAAAACCAACCAAAACCAAAACCAAACCCCTAACCCTAACCCCCCCAAAACCCTGATACCTGCCAACCACAGGTAGCAGACCAAACGGTGCAGATCAAGAAAGCTCCGGTGTCGGTCTGCCAGAAGGGCAGGGGCCGGGTCTTGCAGAAGAGTGACGTCAGGGAAGACCTCAGTCAGCAGCACGTGATCCGCAACCTCCACGCTCTCTCCCAGGCCCAGAATGACGTCATGTTCGTCCTCTGTCAGTTCCAGTTCAAGGACTACCTCAGTCACCCCTATCTTTCTCCTCCTCCTCCATCCTCTTCTTCTTCTTCTTCCTCTTCTTCTTCTGCTTCCTCCCTTCCTTCCTCCTCCCCCTCTTTTTCCTCAGTTCCCTCTTCCTCCTCTTCCTCTTCTTCCTCCTCCTCCTCCTCCTCTGTCCCCACTTCCCTCCCTTCCTCCTCCTCCTCCTCTTCCTCCTCTTCCTCTTCTTCCACCTCCTCCTCCTCTGTCCCCACTTCCCTCCCTTCCTCCTCCTCCTCCTCTTCCTCCTCTTCCTCTTCTTCCTCCTCCTCCGTCCCCACTTCCCTCCCTTCTTCCTCCTCCTCCTCTTCCCCCTCTTCCTCTGTCCCTTCCTCCTCCTCCTCCTCTTCCTCCTCCTCCTCTTCCTCCTCCTCCTCTGTCCCCACTTCCTTCCCCTCCTCTTCCTCCTCCTCCTCCTCCTCTGTCTCCACTTCCTTCCCCTCCTCCTCCTCCTCCTCCTCCTCCTCCTCCTCCTCCTCCTCCTTCTCTTCCTCCTCTGTCCCTTCCTCCTCCTCCTCTGCCCCCACTTCCTCCTCTTCCTCCTCCTCCTCCTCCTATGGCGGTGCCTCTTTCCCCAAGCCAGCGGACCTCAGGTCTCAGAACAAGGATCGAGGAGATTTCGATGTGTTGATCATCCATAAAACGTAAGTGACACTGCTTTTCTGTTTGGTTTTTTTTTTGTTTGTTCACTTTTGGGTGTTATGTGTGTGGGTGGGTGACCGTGGAAGGGAGAGGAGCGTGTTTAGGTGTTTGAGAGAGGGGGGGAGGGTGGGGGACGGGGGCGGGGTGTGTGTGTGTATGTGTGTGTTGTGTGTGTGTGTGTGTGTGTGTGTGTGTGTGTGTGTGTGTGTGTGTGTGTGTGTGTGTGTGTGTGTGTGGTGTGTGCGTGCGTGCGTGCGTATGTGTGTGTGTTTGTTTATTTATTTATTTATTTATTTATTCATTATTATTTATGTATTCATTTATTCTTTTATATCGAGGACAATGGAATAAGCACTCATATGCTTTTTTTACATCCAGTCCCCGTGTGTATGCAGTTTTGTAAATTTTGTCATCTGTTCCCATCGGCACACGATGGCCTTCTCTTACGAAAAGTGGAACAGGATTTAACGTGCGCGCAAGAAGTTCTGCGTGCACGCGCGCGCGTGTGTGTGTATGTGTGTGTGTGTGTGTGTGTGTGTGTGTGTGTGTGTGTGTGTGTGTGTGTGTGTGTGTGTGTGTGTGTGTCTGTGTGTCTGTGTCTGTGTCTGTGTCTATGTCTGTATGTCTGTGTCTCTGTGTCTCTGTGTCTGTGTGCGTGTGTCTGTTCCTCTGTGTGTCTGTGTCTGTCTGTGTGAATAATTCTGACTGTATGACTGTTAATTCATCACATTCTGTAATAATTCAACTCGGCAATGACAGTGTCTCTGGTTCATTAACAGCTACGGGTTGCTGGTGGGAGAAATCAAATCTATCGACGAGAATGCCTCGGACACCAAACTGCTGGAGCGGGTGAAAAGGGCGGTAACTCAGCTGCTGAAGTGCGAGGATGTTCTCCGCCACGTCACTTCCGACATGGCCCAAAGTCCCCGGATCCGGAAGACGATCATCTTGCCCAACATCTCTGTGCGGAGGCTGCAGCAAGCGCTGGATTCTCATCCAACTGAAGCTGAGGTCTACTCTCGTGTACAGTTGAGAGAATGAATAAATGGGGGAAGGAAGGAAGGAGTTAGTGAAGGAAAAAAGGAAGGAAGGAGGAAAGGAAGGAAGGAAGGAGGAAAGGAAGGAATTAGTAAAGGAAGGAAGGAAGGAAGGAAGGAAGGAAGGAAGGGAGAAAGGAAGGAAGGAAGGAAGGGAGGATGGAAGAATTGAAGGAAGGAAGAAAGGAAGGAAGAATTGAAGGAAGAATTGAAGGAAGGAAGGAAGGAAGGAAGGAGGAAAGGAAGGAGTTAGTGGAGGAAGAAATGAAGGAAAGGAAGAGTGAGTGAGTGAGTGAATGCATGAAGGAAGGAAGAATGGAAGGAAGGAAGGAAAAATTGAAGGAAGAAAGGAAGGAGTTAGTGAAGGAAGGATGGAAGAAAGGAAGGAAGGACGGAAGGAATGACGTTTATTTTTCATGAGTTACAGGTAAGCATTCAAATGAGTTTGTTTTTTTTATGACCCTTGCCCTGATTAGGACTACCAAATAAACAACATCAACTGCAAAGAAACAAAAGAAAATTCGCAATTCTTCTTTCTTCTTCTTCTCTTCTCTTCTTCTTTCTTCTTCTTCTTCTTCTTCTTCTTCTTCTTCTTCTTCTTCTTGCATTCTTCTTCTTCTTTGCATTCTTCTTCTTCTTTGCATTCTTCTTCTTCTTCTTCTTTTCTTCTTCTTCTTCTTCTTCTTCTTTTCTTCTTCTTCTTCTTCTTCTTCTTCTTCTTCTTCTTCTTCATCTTCTTCTTCTTCTTTCATTCTTCTTCTTCTTTGCATTCTTCTTCTTTGCATTCTTCTTCTTTGCAGTCTTCTTCTTCTTCTTTTCTTCTTCTTCTTCTTCTTCTTCTTCTTCTTCTTCTTCTTCTTTCTTCTCTTCTTTTCTTCTTCTTCTTCTTCTTTTTTCTTCTTCTTCTCCTTCTCCTTTGCATTCATCTTCTTCTTTTTTCTTTTGTTCTTGTTCTTGTTCTTGTTCTTTTCTTCTTTTCTTTTCTTCTTCTTCTTCTTCTTCTTCTTCTTCTTCTTCTTCTTCTTCTTCTTCTTCTTCTTCTTCTTCTTCTTTTGCTTCTTCTTCTTTCTCTTCTTCTTCATTCTTCTTTCTTTTCTTCTTCTTTTCTTCTTCTTCTTCTTTCTTTGCATTCTTCTTCTTCTTCTTCTTCTTCATTCTTTTCTTCTTTGCATTCTTCTTCTTCTTCTTCTTCTTCTTCTTCTTCTTCTTCTTTTCTTCTTCTCTTCTTCTTTCTTCTTCTCTTCTTCTTCTTCGCATTCTTTGCATTCCTTCTTCTTTTCTTCTTCTTCCATTCTTCTTCTCAATCTTCTTCTATCTCTTCTTCTTCTTTGCATTCTTCTTCTTCTTTTCTTCTTCTTCTTCTTCTTCTTCTTCTTCTTCTTCTTTTCTTCTCTTCTTCTTTGCATTCTTCTTCTTCTTCTTCTTTCTTCTTCTTCTTCTTCTTTCTTCTTCTTCTCTTCTTCTTCTTTCTTCTCTTCTTCTTTCTTCTTTCTTCTTCTTCCTCTTGTCTCTTCTTCTTCTTCTTCTTCTTCTTCTTCTCTTCTTCTTCTTCTTCTTCTTCTTTCTTCTTCTTCTTCTTTCATTCTTCTCTCTTCTTCTTCTTCTTCTTCTTCTTCATTCTTCTTCTTGCATCTTCTTCTTTTGCATTCTTCTTGCATTCTTCTTCTTGCTTCTTCTTCTCTTGCATTCCTTCTTCTTCTTCTTCTTCTTCTTCTTCTTCTTTCTTCTTCTTCTTTCTTTCTTCTCTTCTTCTTTTCTTCTTCTTCTCTTCTTTGCATCTTCTTCTTCTTCTTCTTCTTCTTCTTTCTTCTTCTTCCTTCTTCTTCTTTCTTCTCTTGCATCTCTTCTTCTCTTCTTCTTTCATTCTTCTTCTCATTCTTTCTTT
>CM060343.1:23494561-23497061 GCA_030674155.1 Stramonita haemastoma
CACAAGCAAATGTACACGTTTACAAGTCTTGTTCTATACACTTATCTATGAAATATTTTTTTAGATGTGCTTTAAAATTATCTTTGTTTTTGATACATTTCAAATTTTTTGGTAGCTTATTCCATAGGTCGCTACCTGAACATAGTAGACTTGATTTATATAGATTATTTCTGGGTCTTGGAAATGTTAGCAAATGGTTGTGTCTGTGTTGATTGATTTTGAAAGTATTGGTAATCTTGGGAGGTGCAGTTTGGTTAACAACTTTAGCATAAACATGGCTTTATTGAAGGAAAGTCTGTTTCGAAAAGTCAGGACGTTTATTTTCTTATAATCCTCAACTGTCAGGGTACTTGATTTTAACAGGACAAGTTTTACTGCTCTTTTATATAAACGATGAATGAATTTCAAGTTCGTTTCACTACAGGTATCCCATATAGTTGATGCATAGTCAATAATAGGTAGAATATGACAACAAAAAAACAGTTTTCGAGAGTGATGATTCAAAAAGTGTTTGATTTTCGATAATTGACGTAACCTGTGAGCAATGCGCTTTCCTAGTGACAAAATGTGATCAGTCCAAGTCATATTTTTGTCAATGGTGACACCTAAAAGTTTATGAGAGTCAACTTCTTCAATTATTCTGCTATCAAGTAACAGAGGCGAATGTGTGAGGGTGTGTGTGTGTGTGTGTGTGTGTGTGTGTGTGTGTGTGTGTGTGTGTGTGTGTGTGTGTGTGTGTGTGTGTGTGTGTGTGTGTGGTGTGTGTGTAGTGTGTGTGTTGTTGTTGTTGTTGTTGTTGTGTGTGTGTGTGTAGTGTGTGTGTGTGTGAGTGTGTGTTGTGTGTGTGTGTGCGTGTGTGCATGTGTAAGGTATATACCCAGTGGGGGATTATATGTGTTATGTGTTTGTTTAATGGATACCTCTCTCTCTCCATCCCCCCCTCTCTCTCTCTCCCCCCCCTCCCCCCCCCCCCCCCCCCCTCTCCTCTCTCTCTCTCTCTCTCTCTCTCTCTCTCTCTCTCTCTCTCTCTGTTCCACCACTCAGAGTCTGGCGTCCTCCAATCTAGTGTACCACCAGCTACAGAACACGGTGGCCCCAGCCCTGAGGATCCACCTTCAGCTGCTTTCCCTGGAGCTCTTTGATGCCGGCACCACTCAGGACGCCGTCAGTCGCCTGACCACCGCCGCCAAAGACAGCACGCTCTGTATCATTGCCGATGAGGCTGGGGGAAAGTGAGTTTAAATTAATTTTTTTTTAATATGTATATATATACACATATATATATATATATATATATATGATAATAATGATATATAAATTTTTTCATAAAAAATTATAATGATAATGATGATGATAATGATGATGATGATCATAATGATAATGATCATAATGATAATAGTAATAATATGATGATAATAATAATGATCATAATGATAATGAGGAGGAGAAGGAGGAGGAGGAGGAGGAAGAAGAAGAAGAAAGAAGAAGAAGAAGAAGAACAAGAAGAACAAGAACAAGAACAAGAAGAACAAGAACAAGAACAAGAAGAAGCTAAAGGTAAAGGCGTCCCATAAACTATGTGATCGTAGGAAACCAACCGCCATGGCTTAGTGGTTAGCGCCTTGGATTTCGGACTGGAAGGTCGCGGGTTCGATTCCCATACGAGTCATAGGGATTTTTCGGACTCACCGGCCGCCTCCTATACCCAGAGTGAGTGTGCTGTGGGCTCAGTGGGGAAACTGGGACCACACAGTCGAGCTTCATCCACTTCATCCCATAACCTAATGTATGTGGTCGTAGGGGAGCGAGGCATCAGAGACCTCAGCTTCTCCAGGGGCAAGCATATTGAGGGTGGCGCCCATCTCCTCTCTCGAAACGTGCTATACTCTTTGTGATGGGTTTTATTCAGGTTTTACCTTAAGGCGAAACACGCTATACTCTTTGTGGTGGATTTTATTCAGGTTTTACCCAAAGGCGAAACACGCTATACTCTTTGTGATGGGTTTTATTCAGGTTTTACCTTACGGCGAAACACGCTATACTGTTTGTGAGGGAGGTTATTCACATTTCACCTTAAGGCGAAACGCGCTATACTGTTTGTGAGATGTTTTATTCAGGTTTTACCTTACGGCGAAACACGCTATACTGTTTGTGAGGGAGGTTATTCACATTTCACCTTAAGGCGAAACAGGCTATACTGTTTGTGAGAGGTTTTATTCACATTTCACCTTAAGGCGAAACAGGCTATACTGTTTATGAGGGGTTTTATTCAGGTTTCACCCTAAGGCGAAAACGTGCTATCCTGTTAAACTTTGTGAAGGGAGTTATTTAGGTTTTGAAGGATGGGATAGCTGAGTGGTTCAGATCCTTCAACTTCAATCCGACTGGTCCATGAAGTTGTGGGATCCAATCTTGGTGGTGTCTGGTGAATAAAATGTAGGGATTTTTTACCTCGTCAATTGCAAGTGCAGACCCCCCCCCCCCTCCCTCACCCCAGTGC
>CM060343.1:23509561-23524561 GCA_030674155.1 Stramonita haemastoma
AAGATCCTTTCACTGCTTTTCTGAATAAATCAGTAATGGTTTCTTTGTGTTGTATTCCATGAATTATTGATACTAGGATTAGATCATTTCACTGCTTTTCTGAATTATAAACAGTAATGGCTTCCTTGTGTTGTATTCCATGAATTATTGTAGGATTAGATCATTTCACTGCTTTTCTGAATCATCAGTAACGGCTTCTTGTGTTGTATTCCATAAATTATTGATTGTAGGATTAGATCCTTTCACTGTTTTTTGAATCATCAGTAATGGTTTCCTTGTGTTGTATGCCATGAATTAATGTAGAGTTAGATTCTTTGACAGCTTTTCTGAATTACAGTACTGGCTTCCCTCTGTGTATTCCATGAATGATTGTAGGATTAAATCATTTTACTGCCTTTTTGAATTGACAGTAATGGCTTCCTTGTGTTGTATTCCATGAGTTATTGTAGAATGGATTATTTCACGGCTTCTCTGAATTAATCAGTAATGGCTTCCCTCTGTGGTATTCCATGAGTTATTGTAGAATTAGATCATTTTACTGCCTTTTTGAATTGAACAGTAACGGCTTCCTTGTGTTGTATTCATGAATTATTGTAGAAATGGATTATTTCACTGCTTTCTGAATTAATCAGTAATGGCTTCCTTGTGTTGTATTCCATGAATTATTGATTGTAGGATTAGATCCTTTCACTGCTTTTCTGAATTTTCAGTAACGGCTTCCTTGTGTTGTATTCCATGAGTTATTGTAGAATTAGATTCTTTCATTGCTTTTCTGAATTAAACAGTAATGGCTTCCCTCTGTGCTATTCCATGAATTATTGATTGTAGGATTAATCATTTTACTGCCTTTTTGAATTGAACAGTAATGGCTTCCTTGTGTTGTATTCCATGAGTTATTGTAGGAATTAGATATTTTATTGCTTTTTGAATTAAACAGTAATTGCTTCCCTCTGTGCTATTCCATGAATTATTGATTGTAGGATTAAATCATTTTACTGCCTTTTTGAATTGAACAGTAATGGCTTCCTTGTGTTGTATTCCATGAGTTATTGTAGATTAGATCATTTTATTGCCTTTTTGAATTAAACAGTAATGGCTTCCCTCTGTGGTATTCCATGAATGATTGTAGGATTAATCATTTTAGCTTGATTGACTAATGCTTCTGTGTTATTATCGAGTTATTGTAGATTAGATCATTTACGCTATCTGAAGTAATCAGTTACGCTTAAACACGTAGCTTAAGAGGGAAAACGGCTATGGTGTTCCCAAGTGTTTACTACAAAAAAAAATCATATCCATTTTTGTGAATATGAAGTTTTTATTGACAGTTTGGGCATATCTGGACCTAGCCCCGAGTGGAAGGAATCTTTCAATCTGCCTTTAGTGTACAGAGACATACCTGTCACAGTTTAAAGAAAGTATAGAGGTTTGAACAACACACGCACGAGCGCGCATGCGCGCACACACACACACATACACACACACGCACACACACATACACGCACGCACGCACACACACACACACACACACACACACACACACACACACACACACACACACACACACACCCCACACACACACAAGCAGAAGAGAGAGAGAGAGAGAGAGAGAGAGTCAAGTCAAGTCAAGTCAAGTCAAGTCAAGTCAAAACACTTTAATCATCCCTGAAGAGGAATGTACAAAAAAAGAGTTTAAAGAATAAAGATTGTTTCATTGGAAAGGAAACTCAAGACCAAAACAAAATACCTTAGCTCGTATGATAGTAATAAAAAAAAAAAAAACGCAACTAAAACAGAAACAATCAATAGCAAAGAAATTATACATGTGCATCAATTTAGGGGACGCGATAGCTCAGTGATCAGAGTACTCACTTTCCCCAAGCTAAGGTTAAGCAACATCCAGCAGGTTTACAAAGTGGATGGGTGACCGATTGCGCGCCTTGGCTTTAGTACAGTCCCCCAGTTCACCCAGCTGTCAGTGGGTACCTTAGGGTCAGTGAAAGCAAAGCAGCGAGGGAGAGGAGATGGGCGCCGCCCTCAATATGCTGGCCCCTGGAGAAGCTGAGGTCTCTGATGTTCTTCTACGACCTGAACACCTTTGCATTTACCTACCATCAATTTTACTGGCTCTGGAACGAAAGATATTACTGATGACCATTCAATATTGTTCTATTTTATTTCGTGTGCTTTTTTAGTTTTCTCTTCTCTTTGAACAGAGCGTCCTTTGCATGCACCCTTAGGTGACTCTGGGTCTGCACTGGGCAATCTGTGAAAGGGGAAATATTTGTTGACTTTTTAGTTTTATGTTAGATTGATGACAGTTTGAAGTTAGTAGCCAGGCCTTCATGCAGCCCCTCTGCAATTATCAGAGAAGGGAAAATCCCTTGGCTAAATCTGCTGCCAGACCCCATGATAATCATCAAGGTCATTTTTTTTCCTTTATTTTATTTCCAGGATAATGGAGTAAGCCCTCGTGTGTGCATTTTTACATCTTGTCCCTGTGTGTATGTACTTTTTTGTGAATTTTGTCATCGGTTCCCACCAGTACACAGTAGCATTCTCTTCCGAAAAAGGGGAACGGGTTTTAACGTGTGCGCAAGATGTTCTGCGTGCGTTCGCACACGGGGCCTCGGTTTATAATCTTATCCGAAGGACTTGGAGGGGAGTGGAGTCGGCACTGATGTTAACTCAAGAGGAAAAATCCTCTTGAACGTATTTGAACCCGGGTCAGCAGATCACGAGCGTATCACTCTATCCCCCAGGCTATCCTGTCCCGATAGGCTGAGTGAGTGAGTGGGGAAGTGTTTCTCATAACTAGTTCTGTACTTTTGTCATCTATATCTGGGATTTTGTGTGTAGGCCCGCCTTCTAAATAATCAGTCATTTTTTTTTTTTAATTTCCACTCTCTCGGTGCATTGACATTAAAGGAGACAACAACACCTTATTTTTCTAATGCTATCGCAGTAGTATTACTGTGGGCTTAGATGTAATGTGGTTTGTTTGAGGCATTGAATGTGTGAAATCAGTAGGGGCTGTTAAGTGTGTGTGTGGCGCCTGTGTTTCAAAAGTGCGTACTAAATTTAAAATTGCAGTTAACAGTAAAATTCCCTGATTTTATATTGTTTTCATCATGATTATCAGTTATCATCATCATTATCATCGTTATCATCTTATCATCATATTATCATCATCATTATCATAATTATCATCAACATTTATTATCATCATCATTATCATCATCATCATCATCATCAACAACAACAACACATCAAACATCATCATCATCATCATCATCATCATCATCATCATCATCATCATCATCTCATCCACACCACCACCACCACCACCACTACCACCACCACCAGCCTCTTGTTCAAGGTGGTCGTCGATGGGATATGCAGGGCGTGTTGGCTACATACTATACCTGAACTATAAAAAAAATGTAAAAGGGTAAAGGTGTCCCATAACCTTTGTGGTCATAGGGAGCAAGGCATCAAAAACAGCTTTCTAGGGGCCAGCATATTGAGGGCGGCGCCCATCTCCTCTCCCTCGCTGCTTTACCTTCCCTGACCCTAAAGAGGGCAGGTACCCATCCATTTACAGCTGGGTGAACTGGGGGACTGTACTAAAGCCAAGGCGCGCAAACGGTCACCCATCCATTTGGTAATCACGCTCAATGCTGCTTAGACTTAAGCTTGGAGAAAGCTGAGCTATCCTGTCCACTGAGCTATCCCTTCCCTACATACGGCAAATACCAGTGGTTACATGTACATTTCCTTAGTTACTAAAATGCATGTCAAATGTCTGACTTGCTATGATCTTTATTTTGTCCTACGTACAGCAGATGACTGCACTGATATATATTGATATCCTTTGTCGTGACATGTTTCATGGTGTGGAATGCTTACCTAATATCATGTATCAAGAACTGAGATGTGCTTTCTATAATAATTCTCAATCTTTCAAATGCGCTTATCTCCCTAACTAACCGAGATGTGCTTTCCATAATTATAAATCTTTCAAATGCACCTGTCTCATGAACTTTCCCATTCCTGTGCTTTCCGAATTATACACAGCTGACCAAGTGCATTACTTTTTGCTTACTTTATGCAAAGGGTTGTCATGGTATTGGCTGTAAAGTTCCGAACTGCATAATGCACAAGGACTATGATGTCATAAAATATAAAGTGCATAATGTGCATGGAGTTTGACATCCTAAACCATACAGTGAACCGTAAACATGAAGTGAAAGGGTTCATGAAGCACTTTCCCATTTATACAAAGTGCTTTGATTAAAGTAAAGTGTAACAATCCTGTTAGCGTGCTGTGCCTTACTATTTTCTTATAATAGGAACATTTTGTCTTCAAGCGTACCTCTTCATATCAAAATGATGGTTTATCTCTGTCAGTCCCACCTTTCTCAATATTAAGCAGAGAGACAAGTATCCAGTACAATGTTGCCCAGTTTACGATGCTACACATAAATAGCTCTAATCCTTTTTATATTTGCTTTCCTGTGTGTGCTAATTGAGTAAATAAATCATCTTTGGGCCTTGGATGGATTTGATTGTTTGATTAATTGATTGATTGGGCGATTGATCGATTGATTCATTCATTCATTCATCATTCATTCAGTGATTGATTCATTCCTCGATTGACTTGATTGATTGATGATCACTTGGGTGGTTGATTGATTGACTGATTAGTTAATTGATGGACTGATTGAATGAATAATTGATCGATCGATCGCTTGTGTGTTGGATTGATTGATTGATGGTTGTGAGCTTGATTGATTGAATGATTGGTTGGTTGATTAATTGATGATGGATGGATGGATGGATGGATGGATGATGGATGGATGGATGGATGGATGGATGGTGGATGATGGATGGATGGATGGATGATGTTCGTATGTTTCATGACATTTGTGATGAGATTTTTCTGCTATCTCCATGAAGAAAAAACTCTCCTGGAACGGCTGCCTGGGTGGTAGCTTAAATCTAGCTCAATCCTAGGCCGTCAAATCTCTAGTGCGACCTTCAAACCACTAGGCCATCCATCTCCCCGCGACAGTAGTTTTTGTTGTTGTTTAAACTGATGTCTTAGATGTTCTAGAGGTAACGCACCTGCCTAGAAACCGAAAAGTCCGGGTTCGAAGTTAGCGGTGGTTCGATCCCCGTTTGGGCCCGAAACTTTTTTCCCCTATCCATTAGACCAAAGTGGTGATCTGGGTGCTAGTCTTTCGGATAAGACGATAAACCCAGATCCCATGTGCTACACATATTTAGCGCACGTAAGTAACCCACATGAACAGGAGAGTTGCCCTTGGCAAATTCTGCAGCCACTTTGACAGGAAAACAAATACAGTTGTAGACAGGAAAAAAAAATGGGTGACGCTGTTCTTGTGGCGATGTGCTCTCCCCGGGGAAGAGGAGTCCGAATTTTCACATAGTGAAATCTACCGTGATTAAAAATGGTATACAATACAACACAATAAGGCACAGCACAATACAATAAAATACAGTATAGCACAACACAATACAATACAACACAACACAATACAATAAATACAAGACAATGCAATACAATACAATACAATACAGTACAGCACAACACAATACAACACAACACATTACAAGACAGTACAATACGATACAGTACAATACAATACAATACAATACACAATAAAATACAGTACAGCACAACACAATACAATACAACACAACACAATCCAATACAACACAATACAATGCAGTACAATACAGCACAATACAGTACAAGACAATGCAGCACAATACAACAGACCATTATTTGATGACAGAGAAGTGTGCATTGACCACAGATCAGAGGATGACTGTTTCGAATCGACTCTAGGGAGTGACATTTTTCATGAAGTAAACATATGGATCACTTTTTTTCTATTTTTATAAGTTTTAATTTGCTTTTTAGGTGACGACAGTAGTTGACGTTTGCTTTGAGTGAAAAACAGAAGATGGTGATTGTAGGTTAACAAATGGAACAACTTGTTTTTGTTTGACAAAAAGGTTTTTTTTTAATTTCGTTGACTACAATAAACTTTTTTTCATTGAATACAGTGGCTGCAGTAAAGTTGACAACAAGAATAAGAATGCAAGTGCTTTGTTTCGGTTCTCACAAGATAAAGCGCTTTACAACAAATTAAAAAAAATCCATGTACCATTAACTATACTTTCAGAGCGGGGGAGGGGGGGTATAGAGGGAGAGAAGGATGGAGGGGCAAGTATTAAAATGTAATCTGAATAAGGGTCAGGAGAGAGAAGAGATGGGTTATCAGCAAGGTGAAGGGGGGGGGGGGGACTTACTTAACTTAATCCTCCTCGCTCTGGGTGGAGCAAAAGGCGCCAACAAGTCTCCTCCAGCCATCTCTGTCTTGGGCAAGCCAGCCAATCTCATTCCATGTTTTGCCCATTATTTTCATTTCTTCTTCTATAGTTCTCCTCCATGTACCTAACGGCCTGCCCCTCTTCCTTTTCCCAGGTGGTGCCCAACTGAGTGCAGCATGTGGATGTCGGGTCTTGTTCATCCTGAGGACATGGCCCAGCCACCTCCATTGCCTTTGTTTCACATCTTCTATGATGTTGTTGATGCCAGTCCTTTTGCTCACTTCTCTATTGGTAACATGTTGTTCCCAGTGGATCTTGAGGATGCGGCGAAGACACCTGCTTTCAAAGCCTCTGAGTCGGCTTTCAATCTTTTTGTTGGTTCTCCAGGTCTCTGAGGCGTAGAGGAGGACTGAGCAGACGTTTGATTTGTACACTTTTAGTTTTGTGTTGGTCTGCAAGACTGTTGACTTTCAGATGTTTTGCAGTCTGTTGAAGGCCTGTGCTGCAAGACCAATTCTAGTTGAGACCTCCTTCTCAATATCACTGTTGGACGAGATGTACTGCCAAGGTACTTGAAGTGTTGTACTTTTTCCAAGTCTGCGCCACGCACATTTGTCTTCCGTGCACTCTTTGTCTTTACTTTCATGATCTTTGTCTTGTCTGGGTGGATCTTGAGTCCCACGCTTCTTGCTGTTTTATCAACTTTTGTTGTTTTTCCTGGATGTTCGTCTGAGTGTGAGAGGAGAGCAATGTCGTCTGCAAAGTCACAGTCCTCAAGCCGGGATGTCAGTCCCCATACCAGTCCTCTTGTCGGTCTTCTGTAGCTTTCCTCATCACCCAATCGATGACGACAAGGAAGAGCGTTGGTGAAATCACGCAGCCCTGCCTGACACCAGTCTTCACATGGAACCATTCACTTTGTTGTCCATTGTGGCGCACACAGCACTGGTTGTCAGCGTAATATCTTTGAGAATGTTTATGACTTTTGGCGGAATCCGTAAGCTCTGAGAATCTTCCAGAGTGAGAGGTGATGGATGCTGTCGAATGCCTTTTCAAAGTCGATGTAGTTGATATAGAGTGACGAGTTCCATTCCAGTGACTGCTCCACAATGGTGCGTAAGATGAAAATTTGGTATGTCATCCTCTTCCACTTCTAAATCCAGCTTGTTTCCTCTCTGAGGACTCTCTCGATGGCTTGTCTCATTCTTTGCAGGAGAATTCTGCAAAATATTTTTCCAGGGACGGAGAGTAGATTTATGCCCCTCCAGTTTCCACATGTTGCCAAATCGCCTTTCTTGGGTAGCTTGACGATAATGCCTTTCTTCCAAGTGTCTGGTACTTTCTCTTCCTCCCACACTTCATTGAAGAGATTTTCCAATGCTCTGGAACTCACTTGGGGTCTGCCTTCAGCATATCTGCAGTGATTCTGTCTTCACCAGGTGCTCTGTTTCCTTTCGCCTGTCTAATGGCTTCTCGAATCTCTTGCTGTGTGATACGTCCTCTTTTCGTTTCAATGAGGAACCCTGAGTCCTCTATGTCGCCTCTTCATCAGGATCTGGTCTGTTCAGTGTTTCTGTGAAGTGTTCGGCCCATCTGTTGAGTTGATCTTCTTCCTTCATGAGGACTTTCCCTTCCTTGTCCTTGACTACTGTTGTCTTGCTGGTGAATCCTCCGGTGAGAGTCTTGGTGATCTTGTACACAGTTCTGCTGTCACCTTTTTCAGAGGCTAACTGTGCTTCTGATGCTAAAGTGTCTGTGTATTTTCTTTTGTCTCTCCGGACACTCTCTTGACTGCTCTGTTCAGTTCTCCCTAAGTCTCTGCAGCTGTAGATCTGTCCTCCACACTGCCAGTCAGCATGAGTTGTTTTGTTTCTTTTCTTTCGTCAATAAGATTCCAGGTGCTTTCTGAGATCATTCTTTCCTCTCTCTTTTCCTGTAGCCTAGTACATCTTTGCTGGCATCAGTAAATACTTTCTGCATACTGTCACAAAGGGTGTTGATGTCGTCTGCTGGAAAGTCTTCAAGAGCTTTAAACCTGTTGGTCAATTCCACTGTAAACTGGGCCTTCACTCCTGGATCTGTCAGTCTCCCAGAGTCAAAAAGTTGTTCTCCGTTCTTTTTGTGGTCCTCTTCAGCTTAAGTTGTAATTTGCACAACACAGGATGGTGGTTGCTGCCTGCGTCTGCCCCTCTCAATGCCTTGACATCTTTCATTGTCTTCCTCCATTTCTGGTTGATGGCAATGTGGTCTATTTGGTTGCTCGTCTTCCCATCCGGTGACACCCATGTCAACTTGTGAATGGTTTTGTGCTGGAAGATGGTGCCTCCTATCACTAGGCCGTTCTCCAGACACAAATCTACAAAACGCTGCCCATTGTCGTTTCGCTCTCCCTCACTTTCTTTTCCCATGCATGATTCATATCCAATGTTATCGGCTCCAACTTTTGCATTAAAATCGCCCATCAGAAGAAGGATGTCATGTCGAGGTGTCCTGTCGAGTTGTTCATGGAGGTTGCTATAGAACAGGTCTTTCTCTTCTTCAGTAGCTTGGTCCGTGGGTGCATAGCACTGTATCAAGGTGGTCTTTGCATGCCTGGAGAAGAACCTGGCTCTGATGATTCGGGCGCTGACTGGCTCCCATCCCATTAGACTCTTTCTTGTCTGCCTGTCCATAATGATTCCAACTCCTTCCTGGTGTTGTCCATCATTACGCCCGGAATAGCACACTGTTTCTCCTGTACCAAGAGCCATCATTCCGGAATCTGTCCATCTCATCTCGCTGATGCCTAGAATGTTAATGTTGTATCTTTTCATCTCCTCACAATTTGTGCTGTCTTTCCACTTTCATACATCGTTCGTACATTCCATGCTGCCATTCTCACTTGTTGTTTGGGTTTCGCCAAGGACTCCGTCGGAGTAGAAACTTCCTCTCGGCTTTCATCTCTACTCTTCATCTGATGCATTGCTGCATCAGTCCCCAGTTGATCACCCAAGATTTGATGATTTGAAGATTTTGTTGACGTTTCTGTAACGTAGATTTCTTTATGTGGTGGGTTGCTAGCCCAACGCACGAGGGGGGGGGGGGGGAGAAGGGTGGAGGGAATGTGGGAGGTGGTGGGGTGGACGGGGGGGGGGGGATGTCCCAAATGGTAAACAGAAAGGTTTTCAACTGCTTTTTAGCCAGAGGGGGAAAACAAGTTGACCAAAGTGAGGGATGATGGGGGTGATGGGGATGATGGTGAGAGTTGTCACTACTGAAGGGTGACGATGGTGATAGTGATAGTGATGGTGTGATGTAGGGAGATTCGACAATGACCGATACACCCTTCTCCCTCTAGGCCTCCTCACTCACTTTTCTTCACTAGTTTCTCGTCTGCTGCGCGAACAGCTGCCTGTGTCCATCTCTCTCCGGTCACCTAAAAAAAATAGGTACGTCCTTTTTTTTATTATTATTGTTTTATATTATTATTCTTTTATATCGAGGATAATGGGATAAGCACTCTTTGTGCTTTTTTTTTTACATCCAGTCCCCGTGTGTATGCAGTTTTGTAAATGTAAATGTCATCTGTTCCCACCGGCACAGGATGGCCTACTCTTTCGGAAAGCGGAACAGGATTTAACGTGTGCGCAAGATGTTCTGCGTGCGTTCGCACACGGGGCCTCGGTTTATAGTCTCATCCGAAGGGCTTTGGGGGAGAGCGGAGTCAGCACTGATGTTAACTCCAGGAGAAAATTGCCCTCCAACGGGATTCGAACTCGGGTCGTCAAATTGCGAGCGCAATGTTCTGACCACTAGGCTATCCCGTCCTTCGTTTCTTGTGTGTGCTCGTTGTTTATTTGGTTATTCCTTCGTCTGGGGGGGGGGGGGGGGGCAGTTGATTGTTTTTTTTTATTGGTCTGGTTATTGAGTTTATTTATTTTGTTGAATGTTTGTTGTTTTCTTTGTACATTTCTTTTTTGTGTTTTTTTTGGTGGTGTTGAATCCGGGAAGGATTGTATCTGTATTGTAGGTTTAATTTATGACAGTGTATTCGATAGGATATGATCTCTCTGTCTGTCTGTCTGTGTGTCTGTCTGTTGTGTGTTGTCTGTCTGTCTGTCTGTCTGTTCTGTCTGTCTGTCTGTCTGTCTGTTGTTGTATGTATGTATGTATGTATGTATGTATGTATGTATGTATGTATGTATGTATGTATGTATGTATGTATGATGTATGTATGTCTGTCTCTGTCTCTATCTCGTCTCTGTCTCTGTATTCTTTATCCTCCTTCTCTCTCTCTCTCTCTCTCATCATCTCCGAAGTAAAAGAATATTAATTAATCTATCTCTCTCATTTTTTTTGCGGGGATGTAAAAAAGCACATGAATGCTATCTATTATC
This sequence comes from Stramonita haemastoma, assembly GCA_030674155.1. NCBI lineage: Eukaryota > Metazoa > Mollusca > Gastropoda > Neogastropoda > Muricidae > Stramonita > Stramonita haemastoma. Next base: position 23,520,301 of record CM060343.1, read on the forward strand.
CTCGAATAAAAGAATTTGCCTTGCCTTCTTGCTTGCTTGCCTCTCTCTTTTATTTGTGTTGTTTCCGAATATTTTCTGCATCGTCTTGCGATCATTATTCATAGTTTAACTGCTTACACACCTTGACTAGACTTGTCTTTCTCCAGATAACAAAGGAAGTGTAGTGTAGTGTAGTGTAGTGTAGTGTAGTGTAGTGTAGTGTAGTGTAGTGTAGTGTAGTGTAGTGGTGTAGGTGTGTAGGTGTGGGGTGGTGTGGTGTGGTGTGGTGTGGTGTAGTGTAGTGTAGTGTAGTGTAGTGTATGTTTATAATGTAGTTTATTTTACTATTCCTCTTCAATCTTTCATTTTATTTTCACTATACCTCTTCCATTTGTCATTTTATTTTCACTATTCCTCTTCAATCTTTCATTTTCTCTATTCCTCTTCAATCTTTCATTTTCACTATTCTTCAATTCTTTCATTTTATTTTCACTATTTCTCTTCAATCTGTCATTTTCTCTATTCCTCTTCAATCTTTCATTTTCACTATTCCTCTTCAATCTGTCATTTTATTTTCACTATTCCTCTTCAATCTGTCATTTTATTTTCACTATTCCTCTTCAATCTGTCATTTTATTTTCACTATTCCTCTTCAATTTTTCAATTTATTTTCACTATTCCTCTTCAATCTGGCATTTTATTTTCACTATTCCTCTTCAAACTGTAGTTTGAATTTCACTATTCCTCTTCAAACTAAAAATCCCACTATTTCACTATTCTCTTCAATCTTTCATTTATTTTCACTATACCTCTTCAATCTTTCATTTTCACTATTCTCTTCATCTTTCATTTTCATATCTTCGATCTGTCTTTAATCTTTCATTTTCACATATTTCCTCTCTTCAATCTTTCATTTTCACTATTTCTTCATCTTTCATTTCACTATTCTTTCAATCTTTCATTTTCACTATTCCTCTTCAATCTTTCATTTTCACTATTCCTCTTCAATCTTTCATTTTCACTATTCCTCTTCAATCTTTCATTTTCACTATTCTCTTCAATCTTTCATTTTCACTATTCCTCTTCAATCTTTCATTTTCACTATTCCTCTTCAATCTTTCATTTTCCTATTCTTCAATCTATTTACATTCATCTTACATTTTATATCTTCTCACTATTCACTACCTCTTCAATCTTTCATTTTATTTTCACTATTCCTCTTCAATCTGTCATTTTATTTTCACTATTCCTCTTCAAACTGTAGTTTGAATTTCACTATTCTTCTTCAAACTAAAAATCCCACTGGTTAGTTCAGTGTCTGGGCTTTGAATTGAGTAATCAGTGACGTAAAATGTTAAAGAGCGTTCAGGGGAAAAGTTCAAATAGACCAGAGTATCACATCGACACCTCAGGCGGGAAAGCGAAAAACGATAGTGTTGACTGGGGGACCTTTGAAAGAGGTGACTGGCAGACAGACGATAGTATCGGCTCTTTTCCTCCTCCCAAGCAAAGCCCAAAGCTCCATACTTTGAAGTGGCAATGCCACGTGGCGACCTGCAAAAAGCTCCAAAGCTCAGTGTGGGGGTGGTGATAATAGGTGGTGTTGGGGAGGAGGGTTGGAGAGGGAGAGAGAGAGAAAGTGTGTGTGTGTGTGTTGTGTGTGTGTGTTGTGTTTGTGTAGGTGTGTGTGTGTGTGTGTGTGTGTGTGTGTGTGTGGTGTGTGTTGTGTATAGTTGTGTGTTTGTGTTTAGGTTGTGTGTGTGTGTGTGTGTGTGTGTAGTTGTGTGTTTTTAGTTTTAGTCTATGTTTTAGTGATTTTGAGACGTATTAAGTGTGTGTATCATGTGTTAGATGTAGTGTAAATGTGTTGTGTGATAGTTGTGAATGTGTAAACATTGTGTAGTTATTAAGTGTATGTGTTTATGTTGATGGCTGTTTTTGTGTCGTGTGTCTCACTATGTGGTGTGTTGTGAATGGTAGTGATATTGCGGTAAAATGTTTAGTTGGTGTGTTAGTTAGTTTGGTTTGTCTTGAAGTTAGTATTGTAATGTGTAATGTGTTTGTGTTTGTAGTTAGTTTTTGTTGTCTGGTGGTGTGATTTTGTTGTGTTGTTTTGATGTGTTCTTGTGTATGTGTGATGTGTGTCTGTGTGTATGTCTCGTATTTGTGAGTGGTGTGTTGTGTTCTTAAGTAGAAGGAGGACCCACACAGACATAAGTAAAAAAGCGAAAGACAGAGTTCAGACCAGACCAGACTCAAACATAGTCATCAAATAACAGACGATTAATTAACAGAGTACAAGTACGTAAAAATATAAAAGTCAGAGTCCCTTTAGTAAGGGACATAATTATAGCAGAGACATGTAAATTATTATTTTATTCACAGGAATTTGAATGACGTTCTCTTTAAGAACAAATCAAAAGCGCATCTCATTTGACTACGAAGCCACAGATCATTGCTGCCAGCGCAAAGATCACGACGAACAACGTATTGAAATGTGCTCTTTTCATGCAGTACACTTTAGAGCGCAAAGCTGGGCTTGCATATACAACGGCCCCGTTGCGCTTGGGACTCAATCTCCCGTTTGTTCTTATGGTGATGGTGTCTAACACGACACTGTGTGTATGTGGTTGTTTTAATTTTGTCATCCGTCCTTCGGACGATGTGCTACTCTTCGAAGGTTGGAACGGGGTTTTAACGTGTGCGCAGATGTTCTGCGTGATTCGCATCGGGGCTCGGTTTCGAGTCTCATCGAATGACGTTTGACATTCAGATACCGATTTCGTCAAACTGGAAGAAAGCGAGACGAGGCTCGCGCCTACGAACCAGCAAAACTCAAAAAGAATTTAACATATAGGCAGTGCCGAAGGCATAACCATTCTGCCAGTCTTCCAATTAAAGGTTTACGTATGTAAGAAATACATTTTGCATACATGACTTTAAGAGGACGGGATAGCTCAGTGGTCAGAGACTTGCTTTCCCCAAGTCAAAGTTAAACAACATCGAGCGTGGTTACCATGTGGATAGGTGACTGTTTACGCACCTTGGCTTCAGTACAGTCCCCCAGTTCACCCAGCTGTCAATATGTACCTGCCCTCTTTAGGGTCAGGGAAGGTAAAGCAGCGAAGGGAGAGGAGATAGGCGCTGCCCTCAACATGCTGGCCCCTAGAGAAGCTGAGGTCTCTGATGCCTCCTTCCCTACCCCCACATATTTTTTTTCATAGACAAGTGGTCAGAACACCGCATTTATAATCTCATGAGCCTCGGGCTAGCATGTTCGAATTTATTGAGTGTCCTCTTTCGTAGGCGGTCTTCCCCTGGAGTTAATGTGACCGTTAATTCCATCAAATCACCACCCCTACAACACATCTCATCCTCACATACATCATCATCATCATCATCAATCATCATCATCATCATATCACCATCATCACATCATGTCATCACGTCATACGCATCATCATCATAACATCATCCATCATCATCATCATCATCATCATCCCTCATCATCATCATCATCATCATCATTCATCACATCATCATCATCATCATTTATATGGCTTTCTAATAAAATGTTATTTTTCCTAACCCAGAGACCGCGAGGATGTTCACATACCTACGAAGACGAGGTAAGTACGATACGGTCAATCAAACAAACAACAGGGAAACAGACAGCAACAGAACAGACAAACAAATGCATTAAGAGAGAGATTACCACAGTAGAAGTATAGAGGTTGAGCTACAGACCTATGCGCACAGATTTGATTTGCTCATGGTCTTTTTTGAAACGTAATGAGTATATCAGGATCTGTAGTGTGTGTGTGTGTGTGTGTGTGTGTGTGTGTGTGGTGGGGTGTGTGTGTGGTGTGTGTTGTGTGTGTGTGTGTGTGTGTGTGTGTGTGTGTGTGTTGTGTGTGTGTGTGTGTGTGTGTGTGTGTGTGTGTGTGTGGTGTGTGCTGTGTGGTTGTGTGTGTGTGTGTGTGTGTGGTGTGTGTGTGTTGTGTGTGTATTGTGTATGTGTGTGTGTTCTCTAATTTTTTAATATATCTGTTGTTTTTTTTTTATAAAACTTTAAAATATAGACTGTCAAGCATACAAACTGGCTTTAGGTCTACCAGTCTATGCCACCTGTATAAAAACATATTAGTGCATCTGGAATTTTGTACCGTTAGAAGATCACCGAAGGATTGCTTGTTGTAAATTTGTACTAAGAAATTTGACGGTTAAAAACGATTTGCAATAGGCAATAAATCATAAGTCTGACAGAGATTTTCCCTAAGAG
>CM060343.1:23529561-23531176 GCA_030674155.1 Stramonita haemastoma
TTCTTTCCTTCCCTCTTTCCTTCCTATTCTTTTTTCATTATGTCTCCGTTTCTTCTTACACACACACACGGGGGCTTTGGGTGAAAAAAAAAGCACAAGAGTGCTTTTTCCCTTATCCTCGATATAATAAAAATAAATCAAATCAAATTTAAATCTATACAAGGGTTACGAAATGTGGATGTTTGGGCATTACCTTCTTTTCCCTTTTTTTTTTTTTTCTTTCCTTGTGGGGGTGTGTGTGTGTGTGTGTGTGTGTGTGTGTGTGGGGGTGTGTGTGTGTGGGTGTGTGTGTGTGTGTGTGTGTTGTGTGTGTTGTGTTGTGTGTGTGTGTGTTGTGCCCGTGTCGTTTCTTTTGTGTGTGTGTGTGTGTTTTTGGGGTTTTTGTGTGTGTTGGGGGTGTGTGTGTGTGTGTGTGGGGTGTGTGTGTTTTGTGTGTTTTTGTGTTGTGTTTTGTGGTCCGGGGTGTGGTGTTGTGTGTGTGTTTTTGTGTCGTGTGTGTGTGTTGTGTGTGTGTGTGTGGTTTGGTGTGGTGTGTGTGTGTGTGTGTGTGTCTGTGTTGTGTTTTTGTGTGTCTGTGTGTTTTGTGTGTCTGTGTGTCTGTGTCTGTGTCTATGTGTTTGTGTCTTCTTTTCCCTTTTTTCCCCTTTTTTTCTGTCATTCCTTTCTTCCTTCCTTCTTTTTGTTCTATCATTCTTTTTTTCCTTCCTTCGTTCCCCCCTTCTTTCATTCCTTTCTTCCCTTTTTTTCATCACTTCATCCTTTCCTTCCATTTTCCTCTTTTTTTTCCCCCTTTTTCCTTCCTTCTTTTTGTGTGTGTGTTTTTTTTGTGTGTGTGTGTGTGTGTGTGTGTGTGTGTTTACACCCTGTGTGTGTGCTTACACACGGGGTTTTTGTGGGGGGTTTTGTTTTTTGTGTGTGTGTGTGTTTTGTGTGTGTGTGTGTGTGTGTGTGTGGGGTGTGTGTGTGTGTGGGGTTTGCATATTTTTTGTTTTGTGGTTGTGTTGTTGTTTTTTATTATTTTAAATTTTTTTATCTCGAGGATAAAGCGGGGCCGCGCGCGCGTATTTTTTTTTTGGGGTGTGTGTGTGTGTGTGTGTGTTGTGTGTTTGGGGTTTTGTGTATACGTGTATGGTGTATACGTGTATGTGTGTGTCTTTTATGTGTATGTTTCGTGCGTGTGAGTGTGTTTTGGGGTGTGTGAGTGTGTGTGAGTGTGTGTTTTTGTGTGCTTTTTTGTGTACGTTTTGTGTGTGCTTGGGGTTTGTGTTTCTTTTTTGTGGGGTTTGTGCCTGTGTGTATGTGCTTGTGTGCGTGTGTGGCTTGTTTTGTGTGCGAATTTGTGTGTGGCCCTATTTGTTTTGTGTGGGCCCGTTGGTGTGTTGGTGGTGGTGGTGTGTGTGTGGTTTGTGTTTTGTGTGTGTGTTGTGGTTTTGTTTTTTTGTGTGTGTGTTTCCTTTTGTGCGTCCCTTGTGTTTTGTGATTCAGATTCAGATTCAGATTCAGTTTTAGAATATTTATTGCCATTTAAGTCATGCAGACCTATTTTTTAAAACAACAAAACAAAAAAATTAGTTTTAATTATCTTTTTTGCCCAAATGAATTTTCCACTAAAAAC
>CM060343.1:23548776-23556276 GCA_030674155.1 Stramonita haemastoma
TGACTGACTGTGAGGGGGGTTTTCGTGTTTGTGTGTGTGTGTGTGTGTGTGTGTGTGTGTGTGTGTGTGTGTGTGTGTGTGTGTGTGTGTGTGTGTGTGTGTGTGTTATGTGTGTGTGTGTGGGGGGGTGATGGTGGGTGGGGTGGGGGAGGGGTGTGTGTGTTTGGGGGGAGGAGGGGGAGTCACTGTGCGTGTGGGGGCGGGGCAGTGAGTGATTTAGTCAAGTCAAGTCAAGTCAAGTCAAGTCAAAATGATCTTTATTGAGGGTAAAGTTAAGTTTACACAACTTTTTCATCCTGCCCTCGGAGTGAGAGCGCGCGAGTGTGTGTGTATGTGTGTGTGTGTGTGTGTGTGTGGTGTGTGTGTGTGTGTGTGTGTGTGTGTGTGTGTGTGTGTGTGTGTGTGTGTGTGTGTGTTGGGGGGAGACATTTAAAATCGTTTTTTTTTAATTTAGATGGTACACTGAATAAGTATCGCGTTTGTTTGGGTTATTTTTATCAAGCTGTGTGTGTGTGTGTGTGTGTGTGTGTGTGTGTGTGTGTGTGTGTGTGTGTGTGTGTGTGTGTGTGTGTGTGTGTGTGTGTGTGTGTGTGTGTAAACTGGAGTCAAATCAAGTCCAAGTCTAAAGCTTTGGTAATCATCATAGAAAAAGAGAATAAACTGGGAGCAAACCAGGAAGAAACAGACACTATCATAAAGAGTGTACCAGAGAGACACATGCAAGCAGTGGCTCGCTCGAACGGGATAGCCTAGTGGTTAGAACAATGCGCTCGCATCTGATGACCGGGTTCGAATCCCGTTCGAAGGAATTTTCCTCTGGAGTTAACATCAGTGCTGACTCCACTCCCCAAAAGTCTTTCGGATGAGACTGTAAACCGAGGCCCCGTGTGCGAACGCACGCAGAACATCTTGCGCACACGTTAAATCCTGTTCCGCTTCTCAAGAAGAGTAGACCATCTTGTGCCGGTGGGAACGGATGACAACATTGACAAAACTGCGTACACACGGGGACTGGATGTAAAAGGGCACATGAGTGCTTTATTCCATTATCTTTGAAATGAAAATAAAATAATAAAGACCTCATTAGAAAGGTAAAGGTGTTCCATAACCTATGTGTCGTAGGGGAGCAAGGTGTCAGATACCTCAGCTTCTTAGGGGCCAGCATGTTGAGCGGCGCCCATTCCTCTCCCCGCGCTTTACCTTCCTGACCTAAGAGGCATGTACCATTTACAGCTGGTGTAACTGGGGACTGTACTGAAGCAAGACGCAAACAGTTACGTATCCAATGGTAAGCACGTCGACGCTGCTTAACTTGACTGGGAAAACGAGTCCTCTGACCACTTAGCTATCCCGCCCAAAAGACCTCTTGGAACTTTACAATTCACTCTCTAGCCTAAAGAAGAGTGCTTTTTTCTGACCCCGGTCGCGCACTATTATTCTCTTCGATTTTTTCTTTTTTAAATCTAGATTCTTTCAGATTTCAAAGATAATGAATCAGCACTCATGCGCGGGTTGTTGTGTTGTTTTTTTACATCATTCCCTGCATCCCTACAGTTTTACCAACAATTGTCATTCGGATCCGATACCTTCAACAGAGTGAATTTGCAATGAATCGGTTAGGGAAGACCAGGATCACACAGCCATTCTCCCAACACTGGCATAGACGCTTTTTTTTAAAAAAGAGTTGATCATCACTGCAGGTGTATGTGTTTCTGGGCCCGGTTGACGCGCGCCTGGAGACATGTTAAGAGGGAAAAGTAAAGGTAAAGGTAAGGTGTCCCATAACCTTAGGCGGTCGTAGGGGGAGCGAGGCGTCAGAGACCTCAGCTTCTCTAAAGGGACAGCATATTGAGGGCGGCATCCATCTCCTCTCCCTTGCTGCTTTACCTTCCCTGACCCTAAAGAGGGCAGGCACCCATTTACAGCTAGGAGGCAGCGTGCAAATCTGGCATAACTCAGTCAACGGTAAATTTTCATTGTTGAAATTGAGCACACTATAAGCTACAAGCTTGTTGTTGCTGTGGTTCCGGAATGCTGTTGTTTTCAATGTTTGTTCAAAAATCTGAATAAAAATTATTTAAACCAACGGTCCAGGGCCAGTGCTCAAATTAGCGCCCCTCCCCCCCCCCCCCCCCTTCACCTGGTCCAAGTGTGGTCAGTTCCTGTTATCATTAGCACCAGCTGACCCCAACTTGGCTGGGATGGAATAGCCTAGAATGAATAGCCGCTGAGAGAAGCTGAAAGAAGGGGGAGGGGAGGGGGGGTTGTGATTGACAAGTGCGTTACCCCCACTGACCATGAAGTAAGTAGGTGGATCGGTGGTCTAGAGGTAACGCACCTGTCTAGAAAGCTAAAGTCCGGGTCGAAGTGTACGGTGGCTTGAATCCCGTTTGGGCCCGAAACTTTTCCCCCATCCATTAGACCATAAGTGGTTGTCTGGGTGCTAGTCTTTCGGATGAGAACGATAAACCCAGGTCCCCGTGTGTTACACGTCATTGTTTATCGCACGTAAAAGAACCCACGGCAACATAAGGGTTGTCCCTGGCAAAATTGTTTAGAAAAAAAGCCACTCTGATAAGGAAAACAAATACAGTTGCAGACAGAAAAAAGAAGAAGAAGAATGGGTGGCGCTGCACTTGTGGCGACGCGCTCTCCCCGAGAAGAGCAGCCCGAATTTCACGCAGAGAAATCTGCTGTGACATAAAGTGGTAGCAAACAATAATTTTTAAAAAAGACGTTTCTGATTCAGATGCCCCTGTTACGTGTGGTCTTACAGTAGCTAGGTTTTGGGTTTTCCCATCTTGTTAGTCTGTCGTGGTCGACGATGACCTCCAAAACAGCAGAAGAGGCGGCTGCTGTTTCGGAAATTGGTCAGAAATATGATTATAGTGACAAGCTTAGTAAGCGGTGTTCTGCCTACACTGGCTCAGGCTGGGGGCCACTGTGTGCTGGTGTGCCGGTGGGAACAGATAACAAAATAGATAAAACTGCATAGACACGGTGACTCAAGATATTGATGTTTCCATAACCTATGTGGTCGTAGGGGAGCGAGATGTCAGAGGCCTCAGCTTCTCCAAGGGCCAGCAGCATATTGAGGGTGGCGCCCGTCTCCTCTCCCTCGCTGCTTTACCTTCCCTGACCCTGAATTGGAAAGCCACTGATCATACAGCCTCTCACTTTCCTGTTTCCCCCAGCGTCAATGGTTTATTAATCAAGAACTGTGATAAAAGCCATGGTGTTGGAAGACAAGAAAAAAGACGAAAACACACACACACACACACACACACACACACACACACACACACACACACACACACACACACCACACCACACCACACCACACCACAACACAACACACACACACTCACAGAGATAAAACATCTTGTGTACGTTAAAACCTGTTCCGCCTTTCGGAAGAGTAGGCCATTGTGTGCTGGTTGGAACGGATGATGAAGTTTACAAAACTGCCTACACACAGTCTGGATATTAAAAAAGCACATGGGTGCTTTTTCCATTATCCTCGAAATAAAAGAATAAATAAATTAAAAAAATAAATAAACACACACGCGCGCGCGCGCGCACGCACCACACACACACACTTTAAATTTAAGATAATTATAATAGCAAAACATAAAACGAAAAAGAATTGATCTGCTGAGACAGAGACAGAGACAGAGAGACAGACAGACTGACCAACAGACAGAGACAGAGAAAGATAGAGATGGGGCAGACAGACAGACATATAGACATAGAGAGAGAGAGACCGAGACACAGAGAGACAGACAGACAGACATAGAGACATAGAGAGAGAGAGACCGAGACACAGGGAGACAGACAGACAGGCAGACAGACAGACAGAGAGACAGATTATAACATAGCACAGAGTAATATTGCATAGCATATCATAACATAGCTTATCATACACTGCTATACCATACCACACCATACCATGCCATACCATATCACTCAGTCTTGTAAGACTATGGAGTTGCGCTCTAGGTGTTTATTCTGGTACAGCGTTGGGTGTGGCTGGCCAGTCCGACACGGGAATGACAGTCCCTATGGCAGAGGGCACAGATGAAGTCTGACGATGGTCTGTGAGCCATATCATACCTGACCATATCATACCACACCATACCAAACAATACCATACCATACCATACTTTATCCACTCGATTCAAATACTTTATTATCTCACAAACAGAGACATTCATGCTGGTTACAAGACAAATATAAAAACAGTTAAATAGACGAACATTTAGCACAGAAATGTATAACACAGAATCCAAACAATGGCGTCACAATCTTTTTTTTTTAAACAAAAAAAACCCCCAAACATTGGTGATACCTAAAAATCACACCGTACCATACCAAAACCAAACCATACCACACCGTACCATACTACATTATACCATGCCATACATACCAAACCATACCGTACCACACAACACAAAGCAACACACCACAACACAGAACTCCGCTCCAAATTGCTCTAGCGATCTCCACTCCACTCCACTCCACTCCACTCCACTCCAACTTCGCTTAGCATTCCCAGCAAAAGCAAAGACAAGATTTGTGACAAACCCAGTGCTGCTATAAGAATTCCTGACAAAGAGCAACTGTTCATCGCTAATGATTTCAACGCCAAGAGTAGGTGTTGATCACAACTTCTAAGCCTACCTGCTAGAATCAGTTCTGCTCTGGAAAAAATGAAGGGGAATGGTCAGCGCCTGCTAGAGCTTTTGCTGTCATCACGGGTTGTGCGTCAGTAACATCTTCTTCAACACGAAGCTTCAACATCGAGTCTCCTTGGAAACACCTGCGATTCAAGCACTGGCATCAGCTTGACCTGATCCTCACCAAACGTGTCAACTTTTCTACCTTCAAGATCACTCGCAGCTACCAGAGCGCAGATTGTGACACTGACGACTCTCTGGTGTGCAGCAATGTGAAGCTCCGTGCGAAGAGACTGCACTGCACTGCACAAGAAAGGAGGGAAGACCTCGCATCGACACCAGCAAAACACGTGACCCCCCCCCAAAAAAAAGAGTGGAGGAATGTGTGTGTGTATGTTTGTGTGTTTGTGTGTGTGTGTGTGTGTTGTGTGTGTGTGTGTGTGTGTGTGTGTGTGTGTGTTGGAGGAATCTCTCCCTGGTCCAGCAAACCAAAATAATAATAATAATAATAATAATAATAATAATAATAATAATAATAATAATAATAATAATACATGGAATTTGTATAGCGCTATCTCTTGTAAAAACAAATCAAAGCGCTTGCATTTGACCTACAGAGCCACAGATCATGCTGCCACCAGGCGCAAAGATCAACGACGAACAACGATGGGAACACTTCAGAGATGCTGTCTATAACACTGCCATGACCAACTTTGGCAACAAAAAAAAGCCCAGCAAGTCAGCTGAATGGTTCGAAGCTGCTCAGAAGTAATGACACCAGCCATCAAGGCCAAAAGAAACGCCCTGACAGCATACAAACAAAACCGATCCTAGCAAACAGAACCTCCAGGTTCTCCGTGCTGCTCGCAGCAAAGTCCAGCAAGGTGCAAAGGCAATGCACCAACGACTTTTAGCTTCAGCTCTGCTCCTAGATTCTTCACAGCTGACACAGGCAACATCAAGGCGATATATGACAGCATCAAGCAGGCACTGGTCTCTGGGGAGACGGGATAGCCTAGTGGTCAAAACATTGCGCTGGCAATTTGAAGACCCAGGTTCGATTCCCGGTCGAGGGGATTTTTCTCCTGGAGTTAACATCAGTGCTGACTCCACTCACCCCCAAAGTCTTTCGGATGAGACTATAAACCGAGGCCCCGTGTGCGAACGCACGCAGTACATCTTGCGCACACGTTAAATCCTGTTCTGCTTTTCGTAAGAGTAGGCCATCGTGTGCCGGTGGGAACAGATGACATTTACAAAACTGCATACACACGGGGACTGGATGTAAAAAAGCACATGAATGCTTATTCCATTATCCTCGATATAAAAGAATAAATAAATGAATAAATAAATAAATAAATAAAAAATAAACGCAAAAGAAAACTGCTCCTTTGAAATCAGACCCAGAGGAGGTGATTCAAGACAAAAAAGAACAGATGGAACACTGGGTAAAATACAACATTGAGATATATTACATGCAAAGAAAATGTAGACACAGAAGATGCCCTGAATGCCATACCGTGTTTACCAGAACTGGAAGAACCTGACAGAGAACCAGCCATAGATGAACTCACCAAAGCCTTGGACTCCCTTGCCTCTGGCAAGGCACCTGGGAAAGACAGCATTCCCACCGAAGCACTGAAGTTGCATGAAATCCTCTGCCTCTGTTGGAGTGATGGCGAAGTACCATAAAACATGAGGGATGCTAACGTTGTCACACTATGCAAAGACAAGGTGACAGAAGTGACTGCAATAATAACTATTGCGTATATCCCTCCACAGCTTCGTTGGGAAAGTCTTTGCACGTGTAGTAACCGGAGGCTCCAGGTATTTGCAGAGCAAGTCCACCCTAAATCGCAGTGCGGTTTCCATGCCAACAGATTCACTATAGACATGATCATCTCCCTCAAACAGCTTCAGGAGAAATGTAAGGAACAAAGGCAGCCACTCTTCGTTGCCTTCATAGATCTTACAAAGGCTTTCAATCTGGTCTGTGGGGATGGCCTCTTCAAGATCTCTTCCCAAGATTGAATGTCTGCCCAAACTTCTCAGCATCATCAGATCCTTCCACAAAGACATGAAAGGCACCATCGTCTTTGACGGCTCAACATCAGCTGCCTTCAACATACGCAGCAGAGTGAAACAGGGCTGCGTCACAGCTCCCACCCTGTTTCGAATCTTCTTTGCTGTGATGCTGAAACACGCGTTTGGTCCTGCAGCTGAAGGTATCTACCTCCGAACCAGGTCAGACAGAAAGCTCTTCAACCTCACCAGACTGAGAGCCAAGTTCAGCTAATGTGCCTGCGTGACTTCCTCTCTGCAGACGATGCAGCAGTAACCGCCCACAGCTGATGTGCCTGCATGACTTCCTCTCTGCAGACGATGCAGCAGTAACCGCCCACAGCTGATGTGCCTGCATGACTTCCTCTCTGCAGACGATGCAGCAGTAACCGCCCACAGCTGATGTGCCTGCATGACTTCCTCTCTGCAGACGATGCAGCAGTAACCGCCCACAGCTGAGGATCTACAGCAGCTCATGGCTCACTTCAGTGATACCTGCCAAGTTTTCGGGCTTACCATTGCTTGAAAAAACACAAATCATGGTGCAGGATGCTGACTCTCCCCCCCCCCCCCCCTCTCCCAGTCTTCAGCACCTTTTACCATGAACTGGATGTCGTCCATGACTTCATGTATTACCATAATTACCTATCTATATCAGACACCCTCTCACTTGATGCAGAGCTCAACAAGCACATCGGAAAAGCAGCTACCACCATGACCAGACTGATTAAGAAAGCATGAACCAACAGCAAGCTGACTGAGC